>JAGTTD010000010.1:16105213-16705213 GCA_018398585.1 Simmondsia chinensis | reverse complement strand
TTGAGTTTATGTAATCAAGGAATGACATATCTCATTTGCTTTGATCAAAATAATATTCATACGTGATCAAACAAAAAAAAAAAATCTAAAAAAAAGGTATAATGAAGCAGGAAAAAAAAGAAAAAAAAAGAAGTATGTTATGCTCATAAATTGTCGTCTTTGAGGTGGAAAGTGGTTGTATTGTCCCTGATATTACAATGCTAAGCTAAAGATTTAATTGCTCTACTATTTCCTATTGTTTTTAGCACCACATAACCTAAATGTTCCATACCTTTGTTACCCACGGCCCCGTTACAACCAAATTAAAAAGACCTCCTGATTCATGATTTGCATATGATCTAAGTAGTGGAGACGAGATGGACAAGCAAGCCTACGGTAATACATTTTCATGAATTGAACCTCAGTGATAATAAATGAAACCGAAACACATGAGAGTTGTAGTGCAAACACAATACCGTGTGAGGATCTACTATGTTGATATGTTAAGCTCTTCGATTCAAAGTCTATATTAAGAAAGTTTGAATTAGTTGGGAAGATTTGTTTGAGAAATTCTGTGTTTCTTAGATTACTTGGATATGTTCTTACTTATGATGTAAGGTTCTTTGACATCTATGGAAAGGTAGAGTTCAAATGTAGTTTAGGTTTTGCTCGAGGACGACCAAAAGCTAAGTGTGGGGGAATTTGATATGTGCTAGAAATGTTATATTTAATTATCATACTTTATGCTTTTTTGTTGTGTTTTTTTTATGATAATTTACGCTTTTAAATTAATAATTCTTTATTTTCGGATTTGAGTAATTATTTGATTGTTTCCTTGATTTTAGGAGCTGATATGGGATTAATTGATAAGAAATTTGGATGGCAAGCTAGAGGAAATTTCAGTTGGACAAAAATCTACTTAGAATCTCAATTGAATAAGAATTGGAAGTTACTTGGGCGCCAAGAAGCTCGTTTTATGTGGCAAATTGTTTTTGTGCTTTTTGACTTATTTTCTAGCTGGCAAATGTTTATCTTAAGGTGTTTCCTAATTCAAAAAGGATTCCAAGAAGATTACATGCCCAATATTTAGGAGAATTCAGTTAAAAAATTATATATAAAATGTGGTGGAGAGCCCTAACCAAGCATCATCAGGGGATACACGTTTTGAAGATCCAAGGAGCTGTAGAGACATGTTCTTCATCATTTAATTCAGCATGAGTTCTTCTTATCTTTTCTTTAATTCTTTCTTTTCTTCAATGATCATGAGTGTGTAATATTTTATTATTCAGTAGAGAAAGGATTGAAACCATAAATTTGTGATTGTTAGACAAGTATTTTGATTTTAATGAATTTCACATCGCTATGCTTAAATATCTATGAATCATCTATGCTTGAATGCCATGATTGATCGATTGGTTGTGTAGGAGGCCTACTACTCAATTACTTCTTGATATCTAATGCTAGCTAATGATTTTAAGTTCGTAATTGCTTGGTTGAATTAACACAAGTAGCAAATAATAGAAACATGGATGGTCAAGTTTATGCTTTCTGTTATGGTGTTTAATAGTCTGGATTAAATATCTGCATCGTCGTATGTTATTGTCCAGGATTGATGATGTCTTTCTCATTCGTTAAAGTTGCCATGGGATTAAACTTTTCAATCATTTGAGGGTTGTTTAGTGGTTAGGGTTTAATTGCAAGTCGTCCGGATTAAACCAAAATTAAGGAAAGATAGGGAATAATAGCTTCGTTGGTGAATTCTACAGTCAATCTATTTAAACTAGTGAATTGAATGTGTTGATGATTAATTACTAAATTCATGGTGAATTTCTCTATTCTCTACTGAATGCTTTTAATATATTGTTAAGAACCTTTAGAAAGTTCACATCTTTAACATATTACTTCATCTAGCGTACTTTAGATAGTTGAATCCTGACCACCCCCCCCCCCCCCCCCCCCCCGAATTTACTTGCGTTATTAGATTTAGGAAACTCGAATTTAGATAATTGAAACACTTTAATCCTCGTGGGATCGACCTCTACTTACCCTATCTACTAGTTAGTTAGGTTGATTTAGAGTTTAATTTTAATTTGCTGCACTCGGCACGCATCATTGCCACAATCCATCATCTTTGATAGTGATAGGCTGTTTACCAATAATTTCTGGCATGAGCTTTTCCTGCTATTGGGTTCTTCTTTTTCTATGAGTTCGTCAAATCGCCCACAAACTGATAGGTAGACTGAAAGAGTGAATCAATGTCTAGAGTAGTATTTGAGGAGTCTGATTTTTAGCTACCAAAGTAGTGGAATAGATGGTTGTCATTGGCTGAGTTCTGGTACAATACACATTCTCATGTTACATTGGGAACAACTCCATTCAAGGCTCTTTATGGCTATGATCCTCCATCTCTGTTATGACTCTAGGATATATGTTTAGTCTAATAAAGCTATGATTGGAATAGATCAATTTAGTATCTTAGTAATGCGTTTAGGAATGTGTTTAGTAAAGGGAATTAGGAATGCATTTGAATGTGGTGTTTTGGAGGGAAAGGCGGTTAGTATTTGTCCCTTGTCCTAAGCTAGTATAAATAAGAGTAGTCCCACTTGTAAAAAATATGTTGAATGATAATGAAAGTCTAATTCCCCTCTTGATCTAGATGCTCTCTAGATATTCTTCTATTTTTCATCCCTTTTATTTCTCTTCTCATCTCAACTCTCTTTTAACCAATCTATCCTAGCTTATGGACCTAGATCAATCCGGATTCATAACAATTGGTATCAGAGCCAAGTTTTGATCCCAAATCAAGCGTTTAATCAAGAAAATTCAAAATCTGATTGTTGTTGCTGCGCAAGAACTTTAGATGCTTTGCATTTGATTTAGTCGAATCTATTTCAACTAAATTGAGTTTGCATTGTGTTAAGATTTTGGTGCTGGCTGCAATTGATCAACAAAAACAGGTTTTGGTGCTGAATTTTAGTTCATTCCAGCCGATCAAAGTGCAAGAACTTCAACAAGATCAACCGGGTCAAAATTCAGCTCACATCTAGTAGTTCAAGTATTGCTTTATTGACATTCTGGTGAAAATTTTCAAGATCTGTTGCGATTTGGTTTTTGCTGCCATTAAGCTGCTTGATTAGATTGAAGTTGATAAAGAAAGTCTAGTTAAAGTCGTGATTTAGTTGATATGAAGCTGAACCTAGAAGGTGCTCGATTAATTGATGAGGTTAACTTAGTTCTGCAACAATTAAGCACAGTTGTGCAGTAGTGCCCTGCATATGACTATTCTTGAAGTGACTTTGATTTAGTTAAGGGAAATTCAAGCTTGCATTTGAGTTGATTCTATTCAAGTCAAGATAATACAATCAAAGTGAAGTGCAATAGAATGGATGGTGAAGCAATTCCAACATTCCATGACATTTTTGACGACTTCAGATCGCAAATCCCTTAGCTATTTCAAGAGATGCATCAGCAAATATTTCATACAGCTAATCAAAATCATACTGCATTACATTTCAATATAGCAAGATGTGTGGAAGAACATCAAAATGCGCAAGTTTCTAAGGTTGTTTCGAATGCTGCAGCACTCGATTTTGTAGAACAGAACGCAAAAGTCTCACAATGCAGTGAGATAGGTAAGCAATTGGTCTCGATAGAAGCTAAGCAAGGTTTAGAACAGTAGCCAAATGAATTGGCAAATCAAGATGAAATTGAAGTAGCTGCAGTACAAAGTGCAATTGATCCTTCACTGCTACATGCACATGAGGTAACAGTAGGGTCCAAGGTTGCTGTACAGCAGGTTAAGATGCTAGAGGCCGATTGGAATTTTGTTCAGCCAAGTGTAATCGATTTGAAACCACAAGTCAAGAGCATGCAAGTGATTGATAAAGCAACAAATCAAGTTAATGTAAGGCCGCTTGACCCAGGGAATGAGAGGTTTGGTGTTATATTAGAAGTTAATCGACATTTCCAGCAGAAAACTGAGCAAATTGTTGGGCAAAAGATGTATGAAAGTGATGGAGCAAGACTGAAATAGAGTACAGGTGCTGCGCTCAGACTTAAGCTGGATAAGTCGTCACAAACACATGATCTTGAAGCTTATTCGTTGGCTGCAGCAGCCACTCCAGTGTAGCAGCAAACTCACATCCAACTTAGCAGTGAGAATCATCATAAGTTTGCTTCAAAAGCTGATGAGTTAATCTGTGCGGGGAACTTTTATCCAGTTCAGGATGGCACGGTACCTTGGCAAGCTGCTGAGTTGAATGCGTCCCAAGCTTGGTTGATGTGGCAGGATAGTGGCAGGCCTCCGGGAGTCTGGTTTCCCATATCAGATGCAGAAGTCTTGGGAAGGCACTACTATAGTCACGCGTGTGAGATGCTGATTGTGTTTGTTACTGATGTAAACTCAGCAGAGCACTATGGAACTAAGCACACCAAGGGATTTCGTACTTTCTTCATGAACTCTACAGGTTCCATGGTGACAAGTTGCTATTGGGAGGATATTTGTTAGTTGTTTACCAAGTTATACGACAGCAATAAGTCCTCTTTAGCTGCATTTCAGAAGTGGTTACTAGAGTTAATAATATCTTGAAGCTATAGCTCTCTCTTAGATTCCTGAGGACAAGAATATTTAAAGGGGGGAGTATTGTTATGATTCTAGGAGATATATATATTAAGAGCAATAGCCTTTTTCAACTATGCCTTTTGTCTTGTGGTTTTTCTTTTAGGCAGCTGTTTATCGTTGGATCTCGCCAATACAGCCTCCTATAGTTTTCGTGGACCTACTACGAAAGAAGTTCAGCCTTTACCTGAGACGATCTACCGCGAATCCCTGAGCGCCCTTACGATTTCAAGGATTTGATTCCCACCTAGAAGCTGTGCCTGCCAAGCTATGATTGTAATAGATCAATTTAGTATCTTAGTAATCCGTTTAGTAAAGGGAAGTAGGAATGCATTTGAATGTGGTATTTTGGAGGGAAGGGCGGTTACTATTTGTCCCTTTTCCTAAGCTAGTATAAATAAGAGTAGTCTCACTTGTAAACAATATGTTGAATGATAATGAAAGTCTAATTCCCCTCTTGATCTAGATGCTCTCCAGATATTCTTCTATTTTTCATCCCTTTCACTTCTCTTCTCATCTTAACTCTCTTTTGTCCAATCTATCCCTAGCTTCTGAATCTAGATCAATCTAGATTCATAACAATCTCCTATGCTGATACAGGGTGCCACCTCTTTTATGAGTGAAGTTATGATTTGTTGATGCATAGGAAGGAATTGGTGCAGCAGTTGGAGGATAATCTACAGTTAGCTCAGGCTAGGATGAAGTTCATTGCTGATAAGAAGAGAGTTGATAAGTCGTTCCAAGTTGGAGATCTTGTGTATTTGAAATTGCAGCCTTACAGGCAATCCAGTGTTGCAGCATGCAAAAATGTGAAGCCTAGTGCTCGTTTCTTTGGTCCATACAAGATTTTAGAAAAGATTGGACAAGTAGCCTATAGGTTAGAATTGCCACCAAGCTCATATGTACATCCTGTTTTTCATGTGTCATTGTTGAGGCAACATGTAGCAGAAGGCAGGATCAGTTCAAGGATGCACCAGAGGTTACTTCTGATGGGAGACTCAAGTAGGAGCCTGCAGCGACCTTGGAATCAAGGGAAGTTCAGAAGCGGAATGGACCTGTCAAGGAAGTGCTGGTGTGTTGGACTAATTTGGATCAGGAAGCAGCTACTTGGGAGAACTTGAACTTCCTCATAAGCCAATTCCCATTATTCCATTCTTGAGTCAAGAATGATGTTAAGGAGGGGGTATTTTCATGATTTAGGCTTAGAAGTGGTCATTGTAAGGGCAACTCATTTAATATTCAAATGTTTGTATGGCAGGAAAAGGCTTGGCTACTATCCTTGGTAGTTAAGTTGGTTAGATTCGTGGTATCTTGAGATATTTTGTTCAAACCGACTTATGTGATCTTTAATATAAGAGTTTAGCTTGTATTGTAAGATTCTTCATTAATGAATGATAAGATTGAATTGTTCTTCTCCCAACCCTAACTCTCTCTAATTCTTATCTAATTCTCTTCTCATCTCTTCTCTATTCTTCACCTATCCTATGTTGTGATTCAAGATTGATCTTGATTTATAACAACTTTCGTCCTAACCTCTCATGAACTTCAAAGGGTAAAGTAGTTTTAACCTTGGCGAACTCAATCTCAAGCATGTCAATTCTAACGAGGGAAACCTAGACACTGAGGTTGAGAAGGAGGACATTGTATCGCCTCTAACTGATGGAGAAGGGAAACCTAAAGGTTCATCATTTAAACCCATCCCACCTTACTCTTGTTGGAATTCGAGAGGTAGTATGCTTCATTTTTGTTCTTGATTCTAAAACACTTGAATCCCACATAGAAGAGCCAGAGTTGGGAGAGCCACTTTAACCCCTTATTCTTTCCCTTGGTAAAGTCTTGTGGGCCTAGAGTGGGCTTACTAGACCACACGAGTGCATGCACACGCCGGGCCTAGCTTCATGTCATGGCGTAGTATGGATGTTTTCCATCCCGGACCTTTGCTTTTACAGTCGTTATGTTTTTAGATAAACTAGAGGTGAGTTGTTTATTTTGGACAGAGCTCGAGGGTGTTGGAAACATCATGCCCTGAAAAACCAATTATTTAGTTTTAATAATTATGAAATTTTTATTTATTTAATTATTATCTGATTATGTTTTACAAGTCGAAATATATATGCGATTGTTTTCTAAAACATTCCTGAGATTGATGTTGTCAAAGACGACATCTGAAGTTCTATTTAAGTGTTCAATGAGATAAGCCACTGATAAACTTAAATCAAAATTGTGATATGGTGTCAAAGTAAGTTTGTAGTTGGCAATAAGTGTTAGAATTTGTGTTCTAGGAAACCTAATTTATGTGAATAATTTATTACTGAAAAAAGTTTATTTGTTGTCGTCTATATGTTTACGAGTTTATTATGCTTGTCACGTTATTTCTTTCAAGCAACATACCATGAGATGGACGTAGCCCTTAAATGATATTTGGAATATTTGTTTTAATGGATAATGAGATTGCACCTCAGATAGACTAATAACATGTTAGAATGTTTAGTAATAGTAAATTTATAGTTATTGATAAGTCTGGACTACTTGTTTGCTAAGGCTATAATATAACATTTAGATAATTTGTTTTGGTCATGTGGATGGTGATCCATAATGTTATGCTGGTGTATCAGAATGTTATGCTGGTGTATTTCAATTAGATTGTTACACTAAATTGGATCCCATGATTTGCTCGTATCCGGACTACTATTAAAAATAAGCATCTCATTTTATTTTGTTTATACAATAACTCTAAATCCAGGAAATAGTCCAAACTCGTGCATGAAATGTTAGCTGGCTTGATGTGCAAAAGGGATTAGGTCACAATACATGATTGAATTCTTACATACGTCGGGTCGGCATGAAGTGCAGTGGGAACAAATATTTTTCTAGGAATTTATAAAATAAGGATGTCCCCTCAATTAATTCACAAGCATATGAATTGATTCAAGTGACTTTGGCTAGAGCATTCCATACGTTTGACATTTGAAATTAGTATATAAATTATTTTCTATACTAATGAATTATCAAGAAGGGTGGGTTGGGAACTAAAATGGTAGATGTGAGAAAAATAATAATGGTAGTTAAAATTATTTTTGTCATGGACAACTAATAGAGGGGTTAATTGTGAGTAAAAAATCATAGGGAAGTTAATGAATAAATATATTTATTTCTAAATTACAGTAAACCTTATTTGGTGGAATTAAGTTTTAGTAAATGGTAATCAAATGTTATCATGAGATGATAATATGATTTGACTCATTTGGAGCGAGAATTAAATTATTTCTTCGCAAGCCTCTATAATGTACACCTTAAGAAAATCAAGAGAATTCATGAGATAAATAAACATTTTTTTGCTAAACTTATAATTCATGAGATGAATTTATAAAAATAAATAAAGCAAAACAAAATGGATTTATTGCATTGGCCAATCAGCATGAGACAATGATTTCTCCAATTCTCTAAGAAAAAAACGTTTCTTAAAGAACTTGATTTATGATGCCCATTCACTCGATGTGAACAGGAATTGCAGAGAATATTTCATGGTGTCTTTTTTGCTTAGTATTTACACTGCAGTTTACATCGAGGTGTGTAATTCCTATTCATTGTTCTACATTCGTATTTAATTCAAGCTTCATGTTATCTCCATTTATGCTATGCATTATCATGTACTAATTAGAGTAGAGACTGTATTATATTTAAAATTTAGAATTTTAAATTGTGATTCCGTAGCACTTTATCTATTAATTTAGAAAATTTTAGTTTATGAAATTAAATTTTTCTCAACAATAAGTTTGGACAACTTGTCTGATAAGGTTATAATATGATACTTTAGATGACTTTCGTTGGTCATGTAGATAGGGATCCAAAAGTGTTATGTTGGTATCCATTAATAAGATTGGAACACTGAGCTGTACCACTTGAATTATTTATTTACTAACTACTATAAGAAATAACTAATTTATTCTATTAAGAAGATGACTCTAAATCCTGAGGTTGTCTTAGATTTGTGCATGTAGTTTTATGTCACTTCGATGTACGGAAAAGTGAGGTCTTATTTAGTGGGCAACATTCTTTGTATGTGGGGTGATAATGTTAGGTGTACCAGGAACAAAACATTCAATATGAAATCTACGGCCATTTTAGAAATGTACAAGTTGAGAACTTAAGGAAAGAGAGGTGAGAAATATAATTATGGTATTTTTAATTAGGATTTCTCATGGGTATCTAATAAAGGGTCGATCATTAACATAGTATTAATTTGGGAATTATTGAATAATTACATTTAATTTTAGAGTGTAGTAATATTTATTTAGTGGAATTAAATATTACTAACTAGTATTCAACGTTGTCAAGTGTTTGTAATTAAATTTGACACATTTGGAGCTAGAATTAAGCTGTCCTTAAGGTGCTGACAAGCCTCTAATAATACATTAGTTGAAAAAGATTTAAGAAGAATTCATGAAATGAATAAATTATTCAGCTAAACATTTAATTTAGGAGATGAATTTATATATGTTGAAATAGACCAAAAAATGAAATGACACGTGCAGTGGCACCATCCTTGCCTTAACCATTGGACGTGTGTCGAATGCTTGATGGTGGAAGTGGGGATCCATGTGCCAAGGCACGTGTCACGTTCTAGGTTAGCTATCCATGCCTTTGGATGCTGACCAGTAAGAACTCGACATGTGTTGTGTTTGACCTCCATTTAGTGCATGCCATTTGTCCTTTTTAATGGGAGAATTGCAGCTTTCATTTTGCCTCAAATGATTGCTTGTTTTGAGCGCATCCTATGCCTTATTATAAATAGGGTCTTAGGAATTGATTTTACCATTCCAAAATTCTCTGAAAAATTAATTTCTTTAGAGAATTAGAAAAAGGAAGAATTTTGTGTGAAATTATTCCTTAGTAAATATTTTATGGAGCCCACACTTCTGGTGTTAAGAGGTCATTGAGGACAAGGTATCACGGTCTCTATATTTCTTCCTGGGCGACATTTGCAGTCTACATCTAGGTATTCTTCATTCGCTTCTTTTAAGTTTTCCTTTAATTTTCACATTTCTATTTATTCTTTAATTTCTTATTTATTATGCCTAGACATTCTATGTTATTATGAATATATTAGTTTAGAGGTCCTTAAATTTAGAATTAGAAATTTTATATTATTCCCGTCGTGCCGCTGTAGCTAATTTTAGGAAATTATTTTTAAAATATTTCTCAACAGAGGGTGTGTTCTCGAGCTCGAGATGTCCTCTCTTGGCCAACCTTAAGGTTGATAGATTGAGGCCCCTATTAGTTGCTCTAGGCTCGAACTCAAGGCTTAAAGCTCGAGCTTAAGTACGCATTTTAACCGTTTAACTACCCACTCTTTCCTTAACCATTGAGGCCAAATTTTTTGCTCCTATATATGCATCCACTTTCCAAACAACAGTCAGATTTCTTGCCCATGTCCCATAACTGGGATTTTCTTATCATTAAGAATCTTTCCTATACATATCGTGCTTTTGGGTATTCAATAAAACAAACAAAGTTATACAAATCATAACTTTTCATCTTCTCTTAAACTCTCTCTAAGTTCTTCTCTATTACTCTAGTTACTAAGCAAGTTAGGCGTATTCCAACCCATCACCTAAGAGTACACTCTTGTGTTGGGTGCTGTGTTAACCCTGGCAGTTGGAGTGCCTAACACTCCCTTTTTTACCGTAATGGGGGCATACATGACTTATAGCAGAGGTAAACTCCACAATGCAGCAACTTCCTTTGGTTCAATCTTTTTTCTCTAAATCTTTTGTTTTTAGTTGTTTAATTATTGTTTTGAATGAATGAAAATAGACATTGCAATCCTTATGGTTTAGTAAAATATTTATATTAGAAAAGTACATATTAATCATATTATTAGACGATTGAATGAGTACAAATACTGGATGGAATTATAAATCGAATTTCTCAAACCATTAGTCATAGTCTCAACAGGATTATGGGTCTAGGCTCTCAACGCATAACAGCGTGGTGGGACTGGACCCCTTTGGGCGTCAAGTGTCTCGACACAGAAAAGGGTCAAGTGTCCACATGGATTTAAGCGTCGAGAAGCTCAACGCCAAAATGAGTTAAGATCCTCGATGCTAAAATGCATAGATATAACTCGACACTCATTTTTTGACACAATGTTCCAGCGTCGGTAGTTCACACCTCGACTCTTTTAAGGGATGACAAATACTCATAAAAGCGTCGAGAAAATGCCCATTTTGTTGTAGTTCATGTGTTAGGCTTGATGGCTATTTTCAAAGAAGTTTCATGGCCATTCTCAAGCGGAGAATGTAACTCATTGATGAGAGAATAAAACAATCTAAAAGAGGTTCTAAAGAAACATTGTGCTGAGACAAGCTAACTCTAGCTGGCCAACTTGAGAATACGGTAGCTTTGAGAAATATCGTTTATAACATTGGAACCTCAGTGAATGAGACAGTGCAAAAAGAAACTGATAGAGTTTCTATCAAAATGAACGTGACCTTGTCATCTACTTCTAGTCTCAAAGCTAGAGATGTGGTAAGAAAGATAGTAGTTGATGTTGAACCTTTCTTGGCAGGGCAATTCTAGATGCATAAAGGCCTTGTTCAAGCAGTTAGGAGCAACCTTATACAATTAAAACCAATTGTTTCTACCACAGTACCCATTGGTTATCCTCATGATCCCTCTTTTGGGACGCGATTGCCAGTGAATGAAGGGGCTATTACTTCCTTTGAATACAGGGAAAGCAATTTACTAGCCACTTCAAGAGTTACATGGCTGGATCCCCACTTGTGAAATGAGGACAGAACACCCAAAGCTTCTGGCCCTTCAAGTCAAGGACAAACTTTGGCCTCAAGGACTTGAATATGGGCCCTTAAACAGTGCTAGCCCTTGAGACCTGAGGAAAAGGGAAAATCCCTCCATTCCAAATGATGGAAACAACCTTGAGACCTAATTTAAGTCTCATGATCAATGGGCAAGGTCATGCATCCTGTACAGGACATCCACAACTTGTGTCCAGGGTCGGGCAAACTTATGAAACTAGAGGACAAGGTCAAGTACCTCCTCCATGAGCAACTTTTACCCCACTGGGACATGGCCCAAATTACGGGTCCCATAGGTAAGGACATGTGCCTATCATTGGAGACCAATATCTTGCTTCTACGATCGGACCAATCTATGAGATTGGGGGAAATTGAATGCATCACATCCTCAAGACTTTACACAAGGGACGGGGTTAGTTCAGGGTTTTCCAACAACCCTCGAGTATAGGAATGCCCCAGGGCATCCCTCAAGCTTAAGCATCCATTACCAAGGGGCCTATATGTTGGGACAAATTTCAAAAATTTTCCCTAATTTTGTAAAGTTAACACAGTGGAAAAATTTTAAATACTTAATTTAAATCTACAGACCTCTACTCTGATACAGACATAACAATTACATGAACTATAACTAGCATAATAAGAAAACTGCAAATAAATAGAAAGCGGAAAACTTTAAAAGAGAAGCAAAGAAGAATATCTAGATTTGCGCCAATTAAAGAAAATCCAGAAGAATAATAATTGATTCCAAAAAACACGAGAAAGTCGAGAGAATATCGAGACCTAACTACCTTCTATGCAATGACCTCAAAATACCTGGAGAGTGCTCTGAAAAATATTAAACTAAGGAAAGAAAAATTCAAAGGAAAATTTTTTCTCCAACTACATCTCCGAAAGTCAACACTTTTAGAAACCTTTAATTTTTAAAATTAATTGGATGCCAAACCATAAATTCAGAACCCGTATTTGTAGTAGGATACCAGAGCGAAAAAATCCTAAGTTTTCGATGTGGGATGTGCAGGAAAACAACAAAACACAACTTTTTAATTAAAAAAGGGGTCAAAACGCAATGTCATCCGCATTCTTGGCCCTGTCACCACTTGCCACGTGGTGGCATGCGATTGGTTCACCCTGAGGCACTCGGATCTCTCCCTTGGGCAGCCCACCTCATGGCACGTGTTGCGCACTAATTGGCTGCCGCGTTTATATACAAATTGCCGCTGTGTTTAATGATTGTTTATATATATATATTTTTTGTTTCGCCTTGTTTTTCACATATAAAAATTTATCTAACTAATTTTAATTTTTCAAAAATCATATTATTTTATAATTTTTTTTAATTTTTATTCATCTCATGAATAATATTTGACAAATTTAAATTTTCTCATCTCATGAATAAAAACTTCATCTCCTGAATTCTTTTATATTTTTCGACTGTAATAAAATACAGAGGCTGGTGCAGGGATCTCAAGGATAATTTAAATCTAGCTCCAAATATGTTAAACTTATTATCATCTCATTATTAAATTTAATTACCATTTAATGGGGCTTTATTCTACTAAAAAAATCCCAATTCACTTTAGACTTAAACCATTTATTCCATAACTCCCAAATAGACTGTATTGATGACAACAACCCTTCCGCTAGATGTCCATGACACAGAATAAATATAAATAATATCATTATCCTTCTCACAGCTTCTCCATTAGTTACCAACTCACCCTTTACCAAATAATTCATTTACACTCGAATATATTCATAGTATAAATTCCAAATGTCAAACACTTGGAACACTTTGGCCAAAGATTCGGAACTATTCAAACACTTATGAATCAACTAAGGGGACATATGTATCTCATAAGAGACTGTAGATTCGTATTGAATACCAGATCCTTGTCACACTTCACGCCGCTATCCAGTGTACGTGGGAATTCAGTCATTTGTCTAGACCTTACTTATAGTACACCAAAGTAGCTAACGTTTCATGCACAAGTCTCGAATACTCTCAGGATTTAGAGTCGTTGTACAAATAATACAACATGAATCACTCATCTCTGATAGTAATCTAGAAATAAGCAACTCACATGGTCCAACTCAGTGTGTCAATCTTAAGCATTGTTTGAAAATATTTAAATCAAATTTGTGGGATGAATTATTTGCCCATGAGATGAGTAAATTAATTTTTCTAAACATAATTCATAAGATAAATTATATACATGAGGAATTTTAAAATTAACAAAAACCAAAAACCATGAATAACGGGTTTGGATCCATGCGCTTTCCAGACGGCCAATCGAGAAGCGCCACGTGGCACCGAAAATTTAAAAATAGAACGAAAGGGAATGTCGCTCGCTGTTATGTAAGGGACATATACCCCTTTTTATCAGTGGGTATTTGCTGATGTCATTAGTGACATAAGCAACCCCAATTTTTTTCTATTTATACACGCGGTTGGTGGGTGATTTTTTAACGATGTATTTTTAGGTTTTTTGAACGTAGTTTTTTCCCATGATGAAATCTAAAATTGTTTTAGGGTTTTTCTAAAATAATGTTTACCACAATTTTTTTAAAAAATTACTTTTTAAAAAGATTAAAAGAAAAAATTTTGTTCCAAATTTTTTTTAAAGTAAATATTTTAGGAGCCCACACTCCGATGCTAATAGAGGTCATTGTGAAGAAGATCTTGAGGTGTCAAGAAGTTTCTTCTTCCAATTTTAGATCTACAAATTCGGCGTTTGGATTTGCGCTTTAGGTATGTCTAAATTAAGTATTTGATATTTAATTTGTTCTTTCCTTTGTTTTGTTTATTCTTCATACTATATTTATACTTGTTTTATTCGATGTTTTTAGATTGTTATATTATGAACATATTATAGTAAGATCTAGAGCTAATTAAAAAGTTTAATTAGATTAGGACATTAGATTTAAAATTAAGAATTTTAAATTGGTTTTCCACTGCGCCCACTCTAGTCATTTAGGGAAAATTTTTGAAATACGTTCCCAATAATTAGTATCAGAGCCAACTCTGAATACGTTCATAATTGACATTAAAATACCAGATTTAATAAAATTGGTGAAGAATTACAAAAATACGAAAATGGGAATTTCGTTAAAGGAAAAAAAAAAACTACCCTGAATGTTATTGTTAAAAGAGTTTATTAACAAGATGGATAATTCGTTAAAGTTTTAAATTGTTTAAAATTTTAGATGATTTATGATTCAATCAAGAAGAATGATTCTAAATCGGATCTAACGAGATAAGATATTCATAGAGTTGAATGATTTAGGTCATTAGTCTAATTAAATTAGATTTGAACCCAGGTATGAAATATTCAATTGTCAAATATTTTGTAATATTCAATTGTTGAATATTTAGACCACGTCGTCACGTATCGGATCGGTGGAGCAAAGGCCCAGGTTGACTACATACTACTAAGGAAGAGAATCCAAAAAGATTGCAAGGATTGTAAGGTTATCCCATAGGGAAGACCTCTCAACACAACACAAGGTAGTGTGTGCTGAGGTCAAGGCCCAGAGAAGGGGCAAGAAAACCATGAACTATCATTGCCACGCACGCATTGGAGGGATCTAAAGGGAGAAAAGGAGAAAGCCTTTAAGGAAAGAGTTGAGCCTGAGCTTGTAGGGGAGTGTGCGGGAGATATAAACCCTTTGTGGAACCAAGTAGCCCAAAAGATCAGAGATGTGGCACGCGGTGTCCTAGGTGCATCAAAGGGCAGGGCACAAAACAACAAAGAGACTTGGTGGTGTTGCTGGGAGGTCCAATAAAGGATTAAGGACAAAGAAGATTGCTTCAGAGAGCGGGATCAAAGTGGAGATAAGGAAAAGAGACAACGGTACAAACAAGCCAAGAAGGAAGCTAAGATAGCAGTAAGAGAAGCACAATCAAAAGCCTTCAAGGATTTCTATAAAAGGTTGGACAGCTGAGGGAGATAGGGACCTCTATAGAATTGTAAAAGCAAGAGATAGGAGGACTAAAGACCTGGACCAAGTTAGGTGCATAAAGGGGGCAGATGGACAAGTACTCGTGGATGAGCAACAAATTAAAGCTAGGTGGAAATCCTATTTCTACAAGCTATTTAATGAAAAGGGTGATATAGATGCATCCATAGGAGAACTACAAGCGCCGGCGGAACAAGGGACCGACTACTACTACACAAGAATTAAACCTGAGGAAGTTAGGGAAGCGTTGAAGAAGATGGGCAAGGGTAAAGCAGTTGGCCTCGACGAAATACCCATTGAGGCATGGAAATGCACTGGAGAAATGGGTGTCAGGTGGCTGACCAAATTATTCAACCAAATCCTCCAAGGGAAGAAGATGCCTGATGAATGGCGAAAGAGCATATTAATCCTCGTGTATAAGAATAAAGGCAACATTCAGAGTTGAGCCAACTACAAAGGAATCAAACTAATCAGCCACACCATGAAGCTCTGGGAATGAGTCATAGAAAGAAGGCTACGACAAAGAGCAGAGGTCTCAGAAAATCAATTTGGATTTATGCCAGGCAGGTCGACCACAGAAGCCATCCATCTCTTGAGGAGGTCGATAGAGTCCTACAGACCTCCATATGGTTTCCATTGATTTGGAGAAGGCTTATGATAGAGTACCGAGATAGCTCCAATGGAGGGTATTGGAGAGGAAAAGCATACCCCAACCATATATACGAGTCATCAAAGACATGTACGAAGACGCCCAAACCAATGTGCGCACAATGAAAGAGGACACGAACGCTTTTCCAATTATAGTTAGGGTACACAAAGGATCAGCCTTAAGCCCCTTTCTATTCATTTTGGTTAGGGATGAGCTCACAAGGCACATCCAAGGGGACGTGCCTTAGTGCTTGCTCTTCGCGGATGACATAGTCCTAGTGGGAGAAACTAGAGAGGAGGTGAATGAGAAACTTGAACTTTGGAGGATGGCCTTAGAATTAAAAGGTCTAAGACTCAATAGATCTAAGATCGAGTATATGGAACTCAAGTTTCGTACCTCAACCATGCCAGGCACAGAAGTCTTCAAGATTGGATCAGAGCGCATACCACAGAAAGCATGCTTTAAATACTTGGGTTCCATGGTCCAACAAGATGGCGAAGTGGAGGCAGATGTCAACAATAGGATTAAAGTGGGGTGACATAAATGGAGGATGGCCTCTATGATACTGTGTGATAGGAAGTTCCCATTAAAGTTAAAGGGTAAATATTATAAGACAGTAATCAAACCAGCTATGTCCTACAGAGCAGAGTATTGGCCAGTTAAGTGTCAGCACATGCAGAAGCTAAAAGTGGCGGAGAAGAGGATGCGGAGATGGATGTGTGGACACACAAGAAAGGACAGGATCAGAAATGATGTTATAAGAAGCAAATTAGGTGTCATCCTGATAAAGGATAAGTTGAGGGAGCAACTTCTGCGGTGGTTTGGGCATGTTAGGAGGAGACCCATCGCGACCCCTGTCAGGTGATGCGAGCAACTCCATATTATAGATGGGAAATGATGGAGAGGCCGGCCAAAGAAGAGTTGGGCGGAAACGATTCAACAGGACCTCGCCTATCTCAACCTAAACGAAGAGATGGCCCTAGATAGAGCCCAATGGAGGATTAGTATAGGTGTAACCGATATAGTGGGGTAGGAGCGTTGACCACTCATAAGCTCATTCAAACACCAAGTGGACGCTTATACACCTGGTTGTGATGCAGTTCCAGCGTCTGTTGGTCGCCTAGTGCTCCTAGGGTTGGATGGACACAATCCGGTGGATGGGAAGAGAGGAAGAGGTCGGCAAAAAAAGAGTTGGATGGAGACCCACCACTGCCTCGGTAAGGAGATGCAAATAACTTCATAATACAAATGGGAAGAGAGGACAAGGTTAGCCAGAGAAATGTTGGAAGAATAGTTGGAAGAAGACAATTAGACAGGACCTCGCCTACCTCAACCCCAGTAAAGAGATGACCCAACATAGAGCTCAGTTGAGGATTAGTATAGGAGTAGTATAGGGGTAACCGATTTAGCGGGGTAGTATAGGAGCATTGAGCACTCGTCAGCTAGTTCTAGTACCACGAGGCTGCTTGTGTGATTGTTTATGTACACAAAGCATCGCTTTACATTGGTTGCTTAGTGCTTCTAAGTTCTCTCTCTCTCCCTCTCCCTCCCTCACTCTCTTTCTCTACTTTCTTTCTCTCGCTCTCCCTCTCTCCCTATGCTCTAGACGCTCATCTCTCTCCACTCTCCCTACATGCTGTCTTGCTTTTACCTTTTACCTTTTACCTCTTACTCTGCCTGCTATGCTTCTATGATTTCATGAGTACATGCCTACTTACCTACTTGCTTACTTGTTTATTACTTGCTTACATGCTTGCATGCATACATGCTTACTTGTTTACTTGTTTAGTATGACCTCTATACTTTACATGCTATTCATAACTATCAGCTACAACTATCAACTATCAAATATCGAGTTGGGGGTCCTCGAAAATAGTCCCTCGTCGGGGTCTCACCCTAATGGGGTAAGGCTGCATACATCCTACCCCTCCTAGACCTTGCGAAAGCAGAAGCCCTTGAGGCACTAGGATTGTTGTTGTTTGCTATTCATCAAATTTAAATTGTTTAAATTAGGATGAACTATAATTAAAGTAGTGAAAGTATATTTCTAAATAATCTAATGAGATTAAATGTTCAAGTATGTTGGATGATTTAGATATATACAATATAAAAAATAATATCTAATTAGATTGGATGTTCAATTTTCGATCTAATGAGATTAAGATCGCGGTTAATTATTCATTTATTTATTTAAATTATAATATTAAAAATAAAAAAATAATTTAATCAAAGGGGACGTGCCCAGCCCTGCACTGGGCATGCCCCAAGTATATTAATAAAAAAATTTTTATTTTATTTTGATTATTTAAATGATTTAAATAAATAAATAATGGATGAGGATAAGATTCTAATTAAGATTATGTGATAATTTTTTCCAAAAAATTTTAAAAAATCTTTAATTGCTTTAATCTTTAGGCCCTTAAGTAATGTCAATTCATATTGTTTGATAACATGGTACTTACTAAAATTTGTTCATATATTTAATATAATTTAAAGAGTTAAATATTATATATGATGTGAATAAATTTATGAGGCCATATAACTTGGTGAAATATTTGATTTCATCTAGTGGGAGAATTTCTTCGAATAGATCTAATTAGATTAAATAATTCAAAAGTTGAATTATTTAAAAAGAAGAATTCTCATAATATATTTAATGAGATTAGATTACATAGATCGGATAATTAAAGGTGTAGGAAAAATTATATATTTTACTTTAGCGATTTAAAAATCATTATTTTTTATATCATTTACTTTATATACAAATATTTAATAAGGAAAGATTAAATTATTATTTAAATCATTTAAAGAGTTTTATGCCATTAGCCGTTTCCTGACATTTTGACTACAACAATTAACATGCACAATAATGTGCTTTGACCCATCTTTACTGTAAAGGAAAAATGAGCATATACATTTTGTATATAAATAAACGGGAGCTTATTTGAGAAAAATACACATGACATATTTTATTCTTTTAATTCCCTCTATTCTTGTAAAAAAATAGTGAGCTTGATAGTTGTAGTTCGGGGATCTTTTATTGCTGCATAGATAGAGGTTCGACGGGTTGTTAAATCCTGGGAAATGATCGCATTTAAGCTTAATAGCAATACACGTGCAGGAGGAGCGTTTCCTTTTTAAGAAGAGCGTTCTCACGTGCCTTAACCCAAAGATATGTTTTTCTAAGCCCTTTCTCTATTTACTTTTTTTTCTGTATATAAAATTGTTGTTTGTACTGAGTTATCGATTCATGATCTTGTGAAATTTTGATGATGCTCTATGATATTTTCTGGTTCTACAACTATTAATGTATTGATACAATTTCTTGGTTGATGTAAGGTAATATGTATTTTATATTAATAATGTATTATTTGATGAATATTATAAAATATTTTCTACAGTCTTAAAAAGGAAAACATACCTTATCTCAAATATTTGAATTTTTTAGGTGTCTGTCATTATATTATTTTTCACGCACTTCACGGTAAAGATGAAAAAAAGGAAGGGGATAGTTATATTTTCTTAGCTATTATATTAGTATTAGTTAGGCAAAATTGAATATTACTGTTGTTAACTAGGTGGATTGCCCTAGAATTAGAACATGAGAAAAGAGAATTTAAAAAAAAAAAAAAAAAACAATATGATGCGATTACTTTATGATAATCCTATAATTTTGTGTGAATCAAATCACTGCATTTTTATTGTTGACTTAATTAAAAAAGGAACATACATATATAAATGAAAATATGTATGGCAACTTAGCTTTGTATTAGTAATATATTTTTGATAAAATTCAGTATTTTAATGCATGTCTTACTCTAGTGTTAAATTAAAAGAGATTAATATGGCCAGTCTTGTTGTAATTGTATAATTTTTTAAGATGAAAATATACTAGTTTGAAGCGGAATTAATACTAGTAGAATTCTACCTAATTATTTCATTATTTCTTTTGTACTTCGTCTCTGTATGAGAAATTGAAGCATATAATTGTTTTGTGTTTGTCTTGAATCAATTTCTCTACTAAATATTGATTTGTAATTTATGAGTTATGTATACGAAAAGCGTGGTCTTCCTTGATTTATGGACAATTTAGATAAAGTCATATTCATTATAATGATCATTCTATACTTTATTGTCTTGTATCAAAATAATTTGAATCTCATTGTATGGAATTGTGAAATGAGCACTACTCTTTTCTATGTAAATTATGCATACTATATGCAGAGATTTATTAGGTAAGATAGATATATAAATATCCTATATATTAGTAACATAAAAAAGGTTTTGTAGAAATTTTACAAACAAGTGAGTCAAGAAAGATAAGATAATGATTAAATGAAATGGAAAAGAACTAATGAGCAAAATATCAGCCCTTCCTTATGCATACATAAGATTCTCATGGAAGATAGCTTCAAGCCTACCATGCAACAACAACGTCGATTAAACCCGGCTATGAAGGAGGTGGTAAGAAAAAAGTTGTCAAGTTATTAGATGCCGGGATCATTTATCCCATATCTAATAGTCCATGGGTAAGTCCAGTGTAAGTAGTTCCAAGAAAGGGGGATAACCGTAGTAGAAAATGAGAACAATGAGCTCATTCCTACTAGAACTATCACAAGTTGGATGGTATGCATAGATTATAGGAAGCTTAATGATGCCACCCAAAAAGACTATCTTCCCTTATCTTTCATTGATCAAATGTTAGAAAAACTTGCTAGGCATTCGTATTACTATGTCCTTAATGGCTATTCAGGATACAGCTAAATTGCCATAGTACCGGAAAATCAGGAAAAGACCACTTTTACTTGTCCACTTGGTACCTTTGCCTATAGGAGAATGCCTTTTGGATTATGCAGTGCTCCTACCTCATTTCAACAGTGTATGATGGCAATCTTTAGTGACATAGTGGAAAGGTTCATAGAGGTATTAATGGATGATTTTTTTCAGTCTTTGAGGCCAGATTTGATGATTGTTTAGCTAACCTCTCTATGGATTTACAAAACTGCACTGACACTGATCTTGTTTTGAATTGGGAGAAATGTCATTTCATGGTACAGGAAGGCATTTTGTTAGGGCATATGATTTCAAAAAACGGAATTGAGGCCGATAGAGCAAAAACTAAAGTGATAGAGTGATTACCACCCTCTACTAATGTTAAGGACATTTGAAGTTTCTTAGTTCATGTAGGCTTCTATAGAAGGTTTATTAAGGACTTCTCTAAGATCACTAAGCCTCGCTGCAATTTATTGATGAAGGGTGTCCCTTTTAACTTTGATAGTGACTATATGCATGCTTTTGAAACTTTGAAGAAAAACTAGTATCAACACCAATAATCGTAGCACTCGATTGGACCTTACACTTTGAACTTATGTGCGATGCTAGTGACTATACAGTAGGGGCTGTGTTAGGACAAAGAAGGAAGAAAAATTTCCATGCAATTTACTATGCCAGTAGGACTTTAACAGACGCACAGGTTAACTATGCTACCACCGAGAAGGAATTACTAGCTGTTCTTTTTGCATTTGAAAAATTTCGTTCTTACTTGCTAAATTTTAAGGTAATTGTTTATACTGATTACGCTTCTCTTAAATACCTCTTTGTAAAACAGGATGAGAAACCGAGACTGATAAGATAGATTTTATTGTTTCAAGAATTCGATTTAGAAATCCAGGATAAGAAAGAAATAGAGAATGTTATGGCGGATCATTTATCACACCTTAAACAAAAAGGACGAAAGCCCCTCTATCAATGAAAATTCCAGGATGAAAGTCTTATGATGGTAAGAAAAAATCCTAATTATCCATGGTACGCTGAAATTGTTAACTATTTGGCTAAACAGGAACTAGCCAAGGACTTGACATATGAATAGAAGAAGAAGTTCTTCACGAATTTAAAGCACTATTTTTGGGAAGAACCATTCTTATACAAGCATTGTGCGGACCAAATCATCAGGAGGTGTGTACCAGAAGAAGAAATGGAAGACATTCTGCGTCATTGCCAATCCTTGGAAACTGGTGGTCATCACGGTAAAACAAGGACTGCAGCTAAGGTTTTACAATCAGGATTTTATTAACTTACACTTTTTAAAGGTGCTTTCAAATTTTTTAGTAAATGAGATAGATGTCAAAGAACAGAAAACATTTCCAAAAGACATGAAATGCCCCCAAACAACATTTTAGTTGAATTATTTGACATTTGGAGGATTGATTTCATGGGTCCTTTTCCTTCATCATTTTCTAACAGATTTATTTTGGTTGCTGTAGATTATGTATCAAAGTGGGTTGAAGCATCTGCTTTTTCGACCAATGATGCAAGTGTTATGGTCAACTTTGTAAGAAAGAATATCGTTTCTCGATTTGGAACTCCTAGAGCAATTATAAGTGATGGTGGGAAACATTTTCGTGACTGTCAACTTAAAACTTTATTGAGTAACTATGGAGTCACATGCCATGTGGATGCCCTATGCCATCCTCAAATAAGTGGTCAAGTGGAAATTTCAAATCAAGAATTGAAAACTATTCTTGAAAAGACTGTTAGTGCTTCTAGAAAAGATTGGTCAAAAAATTTCAATGATGCACTTTGGGTATATAGAACAGCATCCAAAATCACCAATTGGAATGTCTCCATATCGACTGGTTTATGGCAAGGCTTTCCATTTACCATTAAAATTAGAACATAAAGCATACTGGACTATAAAAACCTTGAATTTCAACTTAGAAGCTACAGGAGAGAAGAGGTTACTGCAAATCAATGAAATGGATGAATTTAGGAATTAAGCCTATGAAAATGCTCGAATTTACAAGGATAGGACCAAAAGATGGCATGACAAGCACATTCTAAATAGGGAGTTCCTAGTCGGACAAAAAGTTTTACTTTTTAACTCCCGATTATAACTTTTCCTAGGAAAATTACGCTTCATATGGTTAGGACCCTTTGTTGTGACTCACGTTTTTCCATATGGCATAGTCGAAATTCAAGATGAGAGGAAGGGCACATTTAAAGTTAACAGTCAAAGGCTAAAACCTTATATTAATGGAATGCTTGAGCCACAGAAATCCTCCATTGATCTCAATGACGTCAAATGATCTACTCAAGCAGTCGAGCTAACGACTACAACTTAAGCGCTTCTTAGGAGACAACCCAAGTTTACTATCTTACTTCTTTACTTTCAATTTCCTTTAATTGTTTTCTTATGCTTTTGTACATTTTGTTCTACAGGTTTTTGAAACAAGTTTAGGGGTAGCATGATATCAACATTCACTATAAAAAAGCAATCCTCAAACCTAGGAAGTATCTCTCACCTACTGCTTTAGTCCTTATATTTCTTTTAACATTGAGGACAATGTTAACTTGAGGTTTGAAGGTGGGAGAGACATTTTGTCACAATTTTGAACATTTGAACAAAATTTTTAAACTTTTGAACAAATTTTTTCAATTTTTTTCTTGTCAGTCCTATTTTATCTTTTAGAGTCGGTTTTAGTGCTTATCAAGGTTCGGAGCCTTTGTATGGGGATGTAGATAGTGTCGGCCAACAAAAAAGATTTTCTATAGTTTAAATCATTAGTCTTTTAAATTTTTCTTTCATATTTTGAACCAATTTAAAACCAAAAAAAAAAAAAAATTTAGGAGATCTTATCTTCATGCTTTTTAGGAAAATTTTCTACTCTTTTTAGCTTGTTTACTTTAATTAGACTTGAATAATCTAAGAATCAATTGTTTTTATATTCTAATTGCAAAACATGATCTATTCTAAAGCACTATCTTGATAAAACCATGGTATTTGAGTTCACTAGTTAGCATAGCATTTTTACCTTTCTTTTTGATTAAAAGATGCTCAAGTTTGAATAGATTGCATTAAGATTATCATTTGCATAATAGATTTTGAAGAGTTATGATTAAGTCTAAGTAAAAGGAAAATATGAAAAAAAAATGACAACATAAAAAAATAGAGGGAGAAATCACTAAGCACCGCTATCCTATTAAAAATGTCTATTATTTGGATATGTGCTATGGTGTGATGGTTTCGTGCCTTGGTACCTCGAACAAGCAGATCTGTAGGGGTGTTTCAACACCCGGTACCTTGGGCCAACTGGAATGGGAGCTGCCGTATTGAAAGCTCGCTACAAGGGGTGCTTAGAAAGCTAACAAGGAACTGAGCACCTTAAAAAAAAAAAAAAAAAGGAAGAGAAAATTTGGTGAATAATTTTGGTCTTGGACATACTTGAGAGGGCTTGTTATGAGTGGCATGATTTTTGTCTTCTATTCGGTTTGAATGCCTTAAGATTAGAAAGAACATATAAACTTAATATGCTTAGCCAACTTTTGAATTTGGTTACCTAGGTGATTGATGGGTTTTTCCTTGGAAAGATTGCTTTACTTTTAGAACCTTAAAACTTTGAATCTCAGTCATTCTTTTCTATTAGAAGTAGTCTTGCTTTGAATTGTGATAAATTCTTAAAAAGCATTAGATCCTATGCTTTAATGTTTAGCCTTGCTCGAGGAGGATGGTATTTTGATAAGTCTAATTAGTATATAATTATTCATATCATTTAGATTCATTTTCTAATTATTTTACATCGAATTTTTATCGCTATTGCTCGCTTTTGCTCTTTTTCGCTCCTATTGCTATTTTGTTGCATAAACACTCATTTTATGCTAAATATTGCTAGGTTATATCATCAACATCAACAAGTGAATGCAAGATAAATCAAACAAAAGCAAAAAATGGGCTAGATACAACATTTTTGACGGCTAAAGCAAGGGAGCACAAGAACATGTACAATTGACTACAATTTGTAATTTTGGGCGGCAATTCAAGCAAATCAAATGCCAGAACTTCATAATCACTTCAAGAACACATCCAAATTGATGTCAAGGTGCAGTTTTTGGAATAAAAAGCAGAAAAAAAATGAAGAAAAATAAGCAAGAATAGCAGCTACAGAAAATGTACAACAAGCTTGCACAATTCATTTCAACTTGCAAATTTGGATGGAAAAATGAACAAATCAAGGGCAAGGATGGATTAAACAATTCACTAACATGTCCAAGATGATGTTAAGACTAATTTTGGTGGCCAAAGAAAATAAAATGGAAGAAAACAGCAAGTTGATGGAAGTCTGCAGAAATGGGCTGCAATGGCAGTAGGGTGGTGCAATGAGCTTTAAGCTTGCTATATTTTTTATATTAAGTAATCCAAACCTTATGTACTATAAATGGGGAGTTTGTGGAAGTTCTTGAGCATCTCATCCAGGAAAAAAAAAATACAAAGTAGAGAGAAAGGGAGGAAAACCGAGAGGAAGAAGAAGAAGGAAGGAAATAAAGTTTGGTCTGTAATTTTACATTTTTAAGTTCTTTCTATCCTTTTCTTCTTTAAATTTCATGAATTTTGTCTTAGTTTTAATTTATATTATGTCTATCATGAACTAATTTTATTTTTCCATGGCTCTGAGGTAGCCTAAGTTTTAATATATGCTCTCTTCTAATTTGATGTTTTCAAAGTTTGTTTATTACGTTGTTTGAGTATTTATCATTGTTCTTCACGAGTTTTAAATGCTTGATCACCATTCAAATCCTATAATAATTCATAATGGGTCCTAGAGGAGATTTATGATGATTTCTAAGGTGATAAATACCACAAATTGAGCGAATGCTCGAGAGAGATTAACACGATTTGTGTAGTCTTAAGTGAAAACCATAGATCTTCAAAACTCTTTTCTTATTTAAATTCATGCAAGAGATTGATAAGTTAATATCTAAAAGAATATGCTAAATGTTGCTCGATAGAGAATATTTGTAAATTAGGGTTTTCAACCATCAGGACGTAATAACAGCTTGAATATTGAGAATAGAAAGGCGTATTGATGCAACTAGGTGAAATCGGATGCCTTAGATCATATTAAATCATAAAAATCTTCTAAAAATCAGCACACCCTTTATAAAATTAGTAACCATTATTGTTCTTTTTTATTTTGTTTTGTTTCATATCAAAAACTTTAAATTTCAGTCTTTTAAATAGCGATAAAACTACTAATTTCGATACTCATTCAATAACAATCCTCGTGGGAACGATACTATACTCACTCTTTATTACTTGATATGATTTAGTGCACTTACTAAGCAAACACCAAGTAAAAGCATCAATACTGAAATAATAGCTTCTCGAGCCCAACATCTTTATCACCCTAACAGGGGTAGTCAGCCACTGTGGGCTCGAGATGGTTAAAGGGTCAAGGGATCTCGAGCTCAAGGGACTGCCAAGCGGGCTATAAGATAGGTGGTTTCCAAGCTTGAGACAGTTACTTGGAATGCAATTTCATGCACGAGGGTGCCAAGCTTAACCTAAGAGAAGATGGGGCATCTAGAAGAGACTTTAATTGAAAATGCAGACGTAGGCTTCAAGGAATATGCTCAAGTACTAAATCAAGGGCACGTTCATTAATCAGTCACGCTCTAAGGAAGCTTGGTGGCCTAACGTGCAGAGAAAGTGTTATGGAAATGGGAGCGGTTGTTATTTAGTTTTTCTATAAATAAGCGACTCTGTTGTAGTCCAAAAAGCATACACACTCTCATATAAAACTTCTTCAACTTTTATCTTTACAGCACAGTTGTGCTTCTTCCTAGGGGTAGTGTGACTTAGCTCAATCTAACGTAGCATAGATGTTGTTGTACTTGCTTCTTCAGTAATACGGTGCTTCAGGCTTCAAGTATAAACTCTGTTTTTTAATCTAGACCCAAATTCGATAAGTCAAGAATTGAGGCTTGAGTGCAAAGCTTTGATGGCCAAGGCTTGACCTCAATTGCATTGGTCTTAACACTAGTATCACTGCTTAATACTTTGGATGAACTTAGGTTCGCTCTGTTGTTTAGGGCTTTGACAATCAAGGCATGACCTTGATTACGTTGGTCCTATTCCAGTTACTCCATCTTGATCTTGTCAGACCTAAACTCATTTGAGTTACTATATGTCAAGGGTGCTGGGCATAAAAATTTGATTGACTCAGGCTAGTAAGTTGACCGCTGAGCTCTTGGGTTTGTCTCCACCCCAGCTCCTAACTTTTAAGTGTACGAGGAAAGGTGTTTGTGGGCCCTGTCCATCACTGTAACTGCCACTTGAGTTAGGTCCATATCGCTTTAATTTTTCTTTTAATAAATATACAAAAATCCATGAAAAATATTTAACCAAATTTTCTTAATTGAAGCAGAAGCAGAACTCATGGTATAATCGAAGTTAGATACACCAAAATATCACAACCTTTTGCAATCTAAATTAGGCTTACTTCCTAGACGCGGTGAGTTCCCTTTGCATGTTTGTTTTCATTTGTATTTACGGCGACCACATCACAGTACATTACAAACAAATATATCCAACACACCTTTTGGCAACCACAGTGGGAGGCCTAAAGCAAGACTTCGTTTCCTTCAACCCATCGTGGATTACCATAATGTAATTGCAGCCCGTTTGCCAATGGTCAAACCAGGAGGTCCAATGCTCCTGAGCATGAGGAACCATAAGGCCTAGCCTTAATCGGCCCCTCACTTGAGCATCTTTTGAACAAGCCCTATAACATGAAGTGATGAAACCAGTTATAGCCATGGCAATGAAAGTGATGGTGATGATAACATCCCAAAAGATGAATGCATTGGGCTTGATGGCCATTCTCGAAAGTGTTTTAAGTCTATGCTCAAACGTTGTTTAGAAATCATGGATCAAAGGGTCCAACAAATGATAAAAGAGGCCTTTAATTGACAACATGCTAAAACAGAGTGCAATCTAGTGGCCCAGCTTGAAAACTCTGCCTCCATGAGAGCCGTGATAAATGACATTGGAACCTCAATGAAAGGCTTCATAAAGAAACTGATAGAGTCTTAGTAGAGATGAACTCAACCTTATTTTCTATTTCTACCCTTATTGCTAAGGATGCGGAAAAACAGACAGTAGTTGAGGTCGAGCCAACCTTGGATAGATAGGCTGAGGCTCATAATGGCTTAGTCGAAGCCGTTGGAGAGGACATCAGACAACTTAGGCTTGTACCTCCTTCGATAGCTCCAACTGGACATCCAAGTGATGCTCCTTCGATCTCATGTTTCTCGGTTGCCCCCTTGGGGTTGCTGGAGTATCGAATTAGGGATTCTATCGGCTTCAAGGGATCTCAACGCAAATGTGCTGATGTCACCTATCCTTGAGACAAGGGGGTATAACCCTTCATACCCTCCTCAAGTAGGAGAGCTTACCTCGAGGCCCATTCAAGGCCTTGAAATGGGAGTGCAAGGAAGGGTACCACTTTTGGAGACCAGATCTTCCCTGCTAGACCTCCTCATGCTCATCACACTAGGGGACAAGTTAACCACCCATGTCCTCAGGATCAGAACTTAGTGATTGCGCAAAAAATGATGAACCAACAGCCTGCTAATGTTGGTGTGCTCTCAGGCATGTCATATAACCCAGGGTCAACTGGAATATACTTTGTGGCCAATTAAACACATGGCCAAAATGATCAAGGGGGTTACCTTAGGTATGGGGAGCAACAACCGTTCCCACACCCGATTGTGATGGGAGCTCAAGGGTATCCTGTTGATCCCCTCGAGATCCTCAACCACTAAGGTGGCAATGGTAGGCATATAACCATGAGCCTAACCTGCCCCTCCAAGATCAATTGGCCGCCCTTACCAAGTAGATGTATGGGCCAGGCCTCATGAGGGTCAGTAGACCCTTGTATAGTAAACCTGACCCTAAGTATATTGATAGGGATTACCCTTTCCCTTGAGGATACAAAATCCCCAAGTTTACCCTTTTTCTCAGGAGAAGGAACTATGTCTACACTCAATCACTTAGCAAGGTCTAATTGCCAATGTAGAGAAGCAGCTGACAAGCAGTATCTTAAACTCAGGCTATTCCCTAGTTCTTTAACAAGGACCACCTAATTCCATTTACTACTGGGAATGACATGGCCAGGCAATTCTAGGCCCAGTTCCCAAGAATGGAGTTAGGAACTTCCATGTCTAACTTGACTCAAATGAGATAGAAGCCAGGTGAGTCAATGGAAGACTACATCAACCGGTTCAAGAGAGCCAGGTTAAAATGCACTGCAGCCCTTCCTGAAGTTGAATATGCCAAGCTAGTCTTGAATGGCTTGGATATTGAATTTAGGAAGAAGTTTGAAGGGTCTAACTTCACAACACTTCTACAGCTGGCAAAACGTGCCGCAAGATATGAGGATGTCTTACAAGAATAAGGCCTCAGGAAAAATAGCGTTTATGGAACCTTTGTACGCAACTTAATAAAAAAGGATGAAGATCCTCCTTATGAGATTGACGTCACTGAATACATCAAGTGAATCCAATGGTTTGCAATCTTTTGGCCAAGAAGGATATCAAAGCAAGGAAATCATATCAATCCTAAGACTTGAGAAAATATTCGTTTGACCTCTCGAGAGTCTATGTAAAATTTGATTGGCTTAAGGCAAATAATAAACTCAAGATTAAGAGCAAACATAGAAAGCTTGACCCCAATTCTACTAAGGGGATGGTATACTGTAAATGGCACAATTTGTTGACTCATTCAACGTTAGAACTACATGATCTTTAGAAACGTGGTTCAAGATGCCTTGGAGGCAAGGGAATTAATCTTCCCTGGAGAAGGACAAATGAGTGTTGATAAAGACCCTTTCCCTAGTCTTGCCCAAGTTAATGTAATTGAGGTAACAAGACCTTATAGTTCCCATGAAAGCCAAATTAATGGCAAATCTCAATGCAGGATGAGTGGAAACAAAGACAGTCTGGCAGTAGCCAACACTTTGTTTGATAGGTTGCTAGAGATGGGGGCACTCGTGTTTCCCAGAACCTCAATAAAATTTTCAAATGATTATTACCAGTTGCCACATTAAGGTTGAACACCAGACATGCAATTGTGCCACTTTCGGTAGATTTTTAAAAAAGCAATTAGAGGAAGGAGCTATCCTCTTCTTTAAGGAAGAAGAATTAGCCATGGGGATATCCACTAATAACCATTAGCAAACCGTCTTCACCACCAAGAAGCAGGCATTGAGGAAACTCCTGCACCTCATACATGACCTCTACGGCGGCAATGGTCACAAGTTGGTGTCTAAAATGAAGAAGCTGAGCCATTATCCAAAGAAAAAGCTAGCTCCATCTAAGGGGATATCACTGATTGGACCTCCTCGAGTTCGCACTTCAAAGTCCTAGATCATCATGAGGATTGGGCATCTAAAAAGAGAACTAAAATATAGCCTATTGGACGTGGACGCTAATCAAGGACCATGACAGTCTTGACACCAACCTTCTAGGGTTCATTCTGTTAATGTTTGTAGAAGGAACCACCTCGAACAAGAGGATGCTAGTCCCTCCAACCTTACTTGAACTCAGAAGAGAAGGCAGCTGCGAAAGAAAGCATCATAACGAAGACATCTACTTGATACTTGCTTAACTAGGCTCTCTGAAGAGGAAGCCAAAGTCCACAACGACAAGCAAATTGAGCCTATGGATCTTAAGGATCTAACAGCTGAGCCCAGACCTTTTACCACTGTTGGTACAGGGGAGCCATGTAAGAGGCTTGAGAGATGGACTATTCCCTTAATCTTGGTAGTACCAGCCTGCCAAGGATTCGTTGGCTCGAAGATCATCAGATGATGAAGAGGAGTACAGCCCTTTCAGCATCAATTTAGTGGAACCTCTTGACCGTGTTAAGCCAACATGGTCTGACATAGAGAACGACTTCAATAAAAAAGACTTCCCCCAACCTATGAAAGAGTCTCAAACTTCAAGGGTTGATCAAAAGGCCAGCCTCTAGGGCAGGACATGCTTATTGATGGCAGTCCTCGAAAGCAAGATCAGGATTTGCTGATGGATGTCGGTCCTAAGAAGGAAGCTGATTAAGGGGTCCAAATACAATTTAGAACACTCCCTGAAAAGGTTGATGTTAGAATTGCCTTGCTCCTTCCCTTGGAATTTGTGGCAATTAATGCTTAAGAAGGCCTTAAGGAAGATGTAATAGCATCAGATGAAGATCCCCAGGTGTAACTTGTGGCTGAAGTGGCAGCTATTGAAGGTCATGAAGATAATGATACAGTTGACATAATGAAGATGATGTTCGATGGGCTTAATACTACCAATAAATAGATAAAGCCTCTATATATTAAGGCCAAATTTGATGGCATTTTAGTGAATGAAGTCTTGGTGGATAATGGGGCCCCCATCAACGTCTTACCTTCATATATGTTGGGGGGTCATTGGTAATTCTCAAGATGACTTAATTACATCAGATGTTGCGATCTGTGGTTTTCTAGAGCTACTACTAAGATGGAAGGGGTCATATCGATTGAATTAACTGTTGGCAGCTTAAATAAGCTGACAACTTTCGTTACAGTGGATACTACCTCAAGCTATAATGCTTTGCTTGGGAGAGGTTAGCTACATGCCAATTATTATATGCAGTCTTCGCTTGACCAGTTGTTAATCTTCTAGAACCATGACAAATAAGAGTTTGTTCTGGAAAATAACAAGCAATGAATGGCTTGCTCCAATTATGTTAAGGCAAAGTTCTATAAGGATGGCGTGGGACCACTTGACATTAAAAGGACCACTCCGCAATCCGCCCAACACGAAGACATGATAACCATCCTTGACAAGCCACTCACTCAAGTTGAGGTTGATCAAGTCAATGCGGAGTTAGAAGGCTGACTTCTAGGGATTCATGAGAGCCTTTCTTAATGAAGGAGATCTCTAAGGCATGCCAGAAGCTTTTTGCAGAGGAGCTAAGACCTCCCATTAATGGCATAAGAGGCCATTTCCTCAGCCATAGCAAAGGTCATGGGTTGGCATGTGGAGGATCAACTTTGGGCTGATCAGCCATTTAGTAGCTTCAAGGTCCAGATGACACAACAAAAAGAGATGGACCTATTTGACTTAAGAGCAGCATCGGGTAAGATGGAGGATTTGAGGGCTGAAGTTCCAGACCCCCTCCTCGATGTTAACTTGGGCTCAATAAAGGACCTAAGACCTACTTATCGGAGCACTCTGCTTTTTGAGGAGAAGAGGAAGCAGTATTTGATCTTGCTTTGTGAGTTCAAGGACTGATTTGCTTAGGACCATCATAAGAAGCCTAGCCTAGAAAGAAAGGTGGTTGAGCATAGGCGTCCAATCAAGCCAAGCTCGAGGCCCATCATTCAGGCCCAGATAAGGATGTCCTAAGAAATAATTGATTTGGTCAAAGAGGAAATTGAAAGAATCTTAAAGGCCAAATTCATCAAGACTATCAGGTATGTTGAATGGTTGGTAAATATTGTTCCTTTCATCGAGAAAGATGGAAAAATCAAATTCTATATTGATTTTAGAGATCTGAATGCAGCTAGCCCAAAGGATGAATACTCAATGCCAATTGCAAATCTGCTCATTAATTCAGCATCAAGACATGTGGTCTTATAATTTGTGGACGGCTATTATGGGTACTACTAGGTCATGATTGCTTCGGAAGATACCTACAAATAGGCATTCAGGTGTCCTAGATCAATAGGGACCTTTGAGTGGGTGGCCATGCCATTTGGCTTGAAAAACAGTGGTGCCACCTACCAGAGAGCCGTGAACATGATCTTTCATTATCACGTTTGCAAAACCATGAAAGTATACATAGATGATATCATGGTCAAATCAAAGTCCCAAGTCAAGCACTTGGAGGACTTAAGAGGTGTGTTCCTTAGAATGAGGAGCCATGACCTCTAGATGATTCCTTAAAGTGTGCCTTTGGCGTGCGAGTTGGAAACTTTCTTTGTTTTTTGGTACACCATAGGGGCATCGAGGTGGACGTTAACAAAACAAAGGCCATCAAATAGGCCAAACTTCCTTCGAGTAAAAAGGAGCTTCAATGCTTCTCGAGGCTGGTTAACTTTCTAAGACATTTCATTTTGAATGTCACATGGAAAACCAAAGTCTTCCCTCCACTGCTGAGACTCAAGTCTGAGAACGACTTCAAGCGGGAGGATCCACATCAAGCAACTTTCGAGGCCATAAAGAAATATTTGATCAGACCGCTAGTGCTTATTCCACCAAAGTAGGGCAAACCTTTAAAGATTTATGTCTCTGCTTCTTATGAATCAATTGGTTGTTTCCTTTTACAACACAATGAGTGAGGGTTGAAAATGTTGTGTTCTACCTTAGTGTTTGCTTTATTTTGTTTGCAGTTGAGTGTGATGTGGTCACCGTAAAATGATACACAAAACAAACATGTAAAAGTGACTCGCTGCAACTAGGGAGTGAGTCTAAATACGAACTGCACATCTTTGACCTCAATAGCTCATTGTTTTCTGAGAAAAGGTTGTGATATGTTGGTGTATCTGACTTCTATAATACCGTGAGTTCAGCTTATGCATCAATTAAATATTTTTGTTAAGTATATATATATATATATATATATATATATATATATATATATATGTTGATAGAAAGTAACAGGATATGGACCTAGCTCAAGTGACAGTTATAGTGACAGAGCGGGGCCCATGAACACCTTTCCTCGTACACTTAAAAGTAAGGAACTGGGGTGGAGACAAACTCGAGGGCTCAACAGTCCACTTACAAGCCCGAGTCAATTAGGTTTTTAAGCCTGACCCTCTAGAATTATAATAACTTGAATGAGTTAAGGTCTAACAAGATTAAGGCAGAGCAAACCATATCCAGGTCACTGAATTAGGACCAACAAAATCAAGGTCAAGCCTCGGCCATCAAAGCTCTAAACAATGGTGCGAACCTAAGTTCACCTGACTTATTAACCAGTGACAGTAATATTAAGACTAACACAATCAAGGTCAAGCCTGGGTCGTTAGAGCCTTAAATTAAAGCCTCAATTCTCAACTCGTCGAAATTTAGGAACATATTAAAACTTAGAAGCTCAGATTTAAAGCCCAAGAAACTATATTACTAATGAAGCAAATACAACAAGTTCTACGTTAAGCTAAGCTATGCTAAGTTACGTTAATCTTAAGAAAAAAAGTACAAGTTTGCTGTCAAGAAAACTTGGTGAAGTTTTATATTGTGGTGTTGTTTTTGGGACTAATGCAGAGCCCTTTGTTTATAGAAAATGGAAAATACCTACTGCTCCTAATTCTGCCGCAACTCTTCCCACGTCATGACACTAAGATTCCTCTTGCATGAGCAAAATATCAACGAACGTGTCCTTAATTTAGTATTGGAGGGAATTCCTTGGTGCCCACGCCCGTAATCTAAGCTGAAGTCCCTTTGAGAAACCCCATGTCCTCTTGGATTAAGCTTAATACAATATCTAAGATTGAGCTCTAAGTAATCACCTCGAGCCTGGAAACCACTTGCCATGCAACCTTCTTAGCAGTCCCTTTTACCCTTCAACCATCTCGAGTCCTCAAGTAGTTGATACCCTTGTCAAGTCATCATTTCTTCAAGATGTTGGGCTTGAGACACCATTGCTTCAATACCTAAAGGCTTAATTCTCCTCGAGGCAGGCCTCACGTGTTAAGCACGTGGTGCTTTGCTCAAAAGGGCATCGTCCCAGCCCTTTCGAAATTATGGTGTTAAAAAATGCCCCGCCTTTTAGCAGTGGTAAATTCGAATTTACAATGGGTAAAATATCTGCCTGATTTGACCCTCAATAGCTATAGGGAGCTTCAGAGAACACTTTACGTCACTTCCTTTTCCTTCCTGCATGTTTATAAGTATGAGGATTAGAGCTTGAAATTTTAACTTTTTTGCTCTATTCTCTCTTTCAAGCGCTCTTACAAATTCTTGGTTTCGTTCTTTAAAACTTGGAATCTTGATAAAATCTGCTTTTCATCCTTTGCTTCCTCCGATCTAAAAGTGGCCCAGATTTCTTTCACTGGCTCTGCCCTGTTGCGCAAGCTAATAGCCTAATCGAGCAATTGAGGCGTTTGCTTTAATTAGACATCTTGATAGCCTCTGATGTGCTTCAGAGCCCAATCAATCTTAACACAATAGATGAGGATCTTTCTTGGTTTTTAGGGAATGATCCTTTGTCTTCCTTCCCGTCTTATTCCCTAAGGCCTATCTTTGACTGATCGAAGACTTTTGAAGTCTTTAGGGACTCTTTCCAGATACTGACGAATCTTCTCTTCCTCGCATAGCTTTTGCAGGCTATTTTTGGGGAGAAAGACGAATCTTAAAGGAAGCGACGCCTTTCAAAGGATGGACTTTCTTGACAAAGCGATACGCTGAGTGGGTGGACAATCTAATGGTGACCCACAAAGAGAAATGGAAGAATCTTTGTATTTACGAAGCCATCAAGCTCTCCACCATCGCTCTCAGATATGATTACCCCATTATGACGATGCTCACTTACTATTTAAACACCCATTATAATGCTTTTGTCCGCCCAAAGGGATTTCTTAGGATTACCTTGGAGGACATAGCGGCGTTAATAGGTCTTTCGCCAGGAGGAGAGGATTTGTTTCTTGATTCTTTTATTACTAATGAGGCTGAAGCTTTCGCTTCTTCCTTCTCTATAACCAATTTACCCAATGGTTATGAGTCCTTTGTTAAGATGTTTGTAATAGAGGCTCATGACTTTAGGCATGGTTCAAGAGAAAAAGAGGCGTGCTTTTACCTATTTTGGCTAAAGAAGTTTTTCTTGACTAACTCCTCCAATTTAGTCTTGAAGTTTCTAAAGACCATGGTTGTAAACTTAGTCCTTAGCATTGGTCCATTGGCCTTGGGACCATTATTCTTGGCCCAAGTATAGGGATGTCTTAGGAACATCATAGCTAAGAACTATGCTGTCCAAATAGGTAGACCCTTATGGCTGGTCCAACTTCAGGCCTAAGCCTATTTTCATGAGCTTTACCGCTGGGGCCCTTATGCTCCCACAGGTGAGGGGGTTTCCTGCTTTGGGGAGTACTTTGCCCATCGTGAGGTCCAATTGCCCCTAGGATGGTCCTTTGATCAATGCCTTGAGAGATTACCGTCTCCTCGAAGTAGGAAGGGGACTAAAGGAACTCCTTTCAGGGAGAGGAACCTTGGTCCACTTCGGTTCAGGAAACTACACCTTCATTAAAATATCTCTGTGGACATCAATTCACAGATCTAGCAGGCAATCATGTCCCTCAAGATCTATTATTCCTTCACCAGACCCATCCTAGTGCAAAAACTATAGGCCTGGATTGTTTGCCAAGCAATTTGGTATTAGCCAAGACATCCCTTTTCCTAGTCTAAGGACCAAGAACCATTGGTGGGCTAAAAGGATCTCCATCCAACCCATCCAACTAAGGAAGTGCCATGAGTTGAACCAAGAAGTGAAATCCCTTTATGCGTATCATGTTGTTTGTAGGTATACCCCGTGTGCCACACCATGTTTTGCAGCTCGGTTTCAAGCCTATTGGTCCTCCTTGGAGGCCAAAGGTGCCAAGTAATATTTATGCCTTTGTCTGAGCTTGCAGGTCCCAGCTCGAGAGGAAGCCAACCCTTTAGCATTAGGCCAACCCCGCAGAAGGCACAATCAGGTAAACAGCCACCTCTGAAGTATGCTTCAATCTTATTTTAGTGGCTTGAACAAAGATTGATCTTTGTTCTTTACTTTTTTACAACAACTATCCAGGCACCCCCTAGGAGCGCTTAGACTAGGAGTTTTACTCCGATGCTGCTAGAGGAATCCCCCCCAGGAACCTCTTCACTAGTCCTCGAGATTAGTGGCTCAAGAAAGAGAAAGCAGAACGAAGTTTCCTCAACTCTCCCTATTGGAGCCATTCAGGCGGTGGAAGAGGAGGAAGACAAAGAAGTAACTATCTCACAGCTGGTGAGAAAAAGAAGAGCCAGGCCCCCTGAACTAGAGATATTGGCCTTTCTTGGCTAGTGTCTCATTCATCTTTATCAAAGGAGCCCCTAACTTGGCCCTTGTTTCAACCATGGGAAGAGCCAGCTCGAGTTCTTATGGAGATACCAAATCCTCCACCACAAGAGATTGCACCAAAGCTAAGTCAAAGTACCGAATCATTGGGCTTAATTACTGAAGAAGGAGGTCGCATGGTACCTCTACTGTGGACCTGTGAATAGGTTTCCTTCCCAATCACTCTGAAGTATGGCCTTGTGTAGGCTCCACTCCTCCTCTCAAGAGGCTCAATTTCCATCGAGGAAGCCTATAAAGGTAAGATTATGTAACCTGGCTTCCCAACTCTTGATGTTTCAAGCCATATTTGGTTCTAACATGTAAGCATTATTTTCTAGAGGCTCCCCTCAAGGAAGACGTCCCTGTGGTTGAAGAGCCAATAGAAGTTCCAATGGCAGAGACGCCAACTGGTGTACTTCTTTTGCCTTATGCTGAGGTTTCAGAGGTAACAGAAGTTCTTCTAACTTTGCTTATTCTCCAAATCCAAGATTTAATCTAACACCCTTTCTATGTTCACCCTGTTACATGTCACACATCTAAGAGTCATTCCTTCACCACCTCTAAGAGGGATGACCTTTCCCTCAAAGAAGCTGGGAGCAAGTGGCAGATTGGCTTTCCAGCAACTAGATCAAGTGACAACAGGATTCTAGTTATTGAGGGAACTTGCACATCTCCTTGTTTTGACCCTAGCTGAAAGAGCTAACTCCCAAGAGGATGTGGCTATGGTGAAAGCCTTAAAGTAGGACCCTAAGGTGGCAGGCCATTGCCAGAGAACTTGAAGTCCGGGAGAGAGTGATTGTGAGGGAGAGCAATGAGGTCCCAACCCTTCATCAATAGAGGCGATGTTGCGAAGACACCATAAGGAACTTAGTGTGTTCATCTAACCTTCGTGGCCTGCAACTTCTATTTCAAGAACTCGAAGCAGTAAAAAAAAAAACTAGAGCCTGCAAGCTCAAGAGATCAAGGGTCTCAAGGATGAAATTCGTCATCTTAGGGGAGAATTGCTTTCCCTGAGACAACAACATTCCTCTTAAGGCACTGTGTTTAAAGGCTCGAGGAGTCTACTGTAAAGGCCCAAAGAAGCAACCAAGTTCTCAAAGAGGAAGCTCTTTCCTTGAACCACGAGCTGAGTAACACCACCAGCCAGTATCTTTTATAGAGGAATCCTTAGTGAAGATTAGAACTCAACTCTTTTGGTCTTCATCATTTTTTTCCCCTTTTGTAAAGGCCATACAAGTTACTTGCCTGTACTGCTTTGTACATAAGCCATGTACTCTTTGACAATAATAATGATATATGTTTTTTTTGTTTAATACGTCTCTCAGATTGGTGGTTCCTTTTCTTCTATTTCCTTATTTCCTTGTCCTAAGGATCATAGAGTTCATCCTCAAGACATTCATATTGAAATTGAGGCCATAGTTCAGGGAATCTGTACTTAAGAACTTCCTTGCTAGAATCCCTAATTGATGGCACATATTTATTTAGGAACCTTCCATTAATAGCCCTTGGGTGAGTTCTTTCACTTAGATCTTGGAGTAAGTAAGCATTACCTCTAAACACCTCGATGACTCTAAATGGGCCTTCCAAGTTTGGGGACCCTTTCCCAAAGACACGATCTTTCTGGCTAGTGGGAAAAACCACTTTCCAGACTATATCTCCTAAGTCAAAAGGCCTAGGCTTGACCTGTTTGTTGTAGGCTTTGGCCACCCTCTTCTTCTGTGTTTCCAACTTGTGAAAAGAATCAAGCCTAACTTGGTCCAATTTAGTCAATTCTCCCATTATAGCCTGCTCATATTCGAGTTCAAAAAACTTCCCTCAATGAGATAGTCTAATAGACCAAACCATCACTTCCATTGGGAGCACGGCATCATAGCCATATGTCAAATGGAAGGGAGTTATTTAAGTTGCATCTTGTTTGGACATCCTGTAAGCGTAATGGGCATCCAGTAGCAATTCATGCCACCTCCTGGGATTATCCTCAATCATCTTTTCAATATTGGTCGTTAGAATCTTATTAGTTAACTCTGCCCAGCGATTAACTTGAGCATAGTAAGGGCTTGAGTTCAAGATTCAATGTTTCCTTAAATTTAGCTCCATTGAACACTCTAGCTTGGTCCACAGTAATGGTTTCGGAGATACCAAACCTACACAGGATGCAGTCTTTGATAAAATCAATCACATCTTGCTAATTAATGTTCTGGCTTAGCCTCCACCCACTTTGCGAAATAATATGTGGCCACGAGAATGTAACAGTGTTATTTGCTAGAATGAGGGTCAATTACTCCTATGATGTCCATTGCCCAACCTTTAAATGGCCAGGGTTTGGCAATAGCATGCATTTTAGCTGCAAGGACTCTTGGCACATGAGCATGTCTTTTGCATGCTCTGCACTCTATGGCATACTTTATGCAGTTATTCGTCATTGATGGCTAGTAATAGCTATAACGCTAGGTGAGCCAGTGCATTTTGTTGCCAGCTAGATAGGATCCCGTTATGATCGGGATCGATTCCCAAACATAAGTTAAGTAAAATAGGGATAGGTTGAGAGTATGAGATGAGAAAGAATGGAATTTAGATGAGAAATTAGAGAATTAGGGATGAGAAGTAGAGAGAGTTAGATGAGAGAGAGAATGTTGATCTCAAATGAGATATTTTGTTCGTATTTGATTGAATGATTCAGAATTACACTTGATTCACTTATTTATACACAATGCAAGACAATGAACCTAGACACCTAGGTAACCGACTTGGAAATATCAAGAAGTGTCTAGAAGAATATCTAACTAACAACTACTAAAATATCTAACTATCTATCAAGCCATTTTGGCACCAAGTCTGCTAACCGTCACTTGCTACTGTAGTGACTTAATACAGCTTGAACTAAAGGATTACAAGAACAACTAGCAGCTTATTACACTTAAAACTAAGCTAAGGAAAACAATAACTGAACTAATCTATTACATCATTGCAATCTACTAACTAATTAGCTCATAACAGCTACTAAACCAACAACATCACAGCTCCCAGCAGTAGCTACCAGCAGCTCACATATCAACCACTAACCCTTCTCATGCCTTGGATTCTCGGATCATAATATTCCCTTCCCCTTGAAAACATTCTTGTCCTCAAGAATGAAAGAGAATGAGACTTTGAAAATCAATTGTTGATGTAGAGGTAGGAGTTGAAGGTGATGAACTTCCAGTTGAATTGCAACTGAAAGAAATTCTCTGATTGCAGTAAACTTGTAGCTGGACTGGGAAATGCAGCTAAGGAGAACTTGTTACTGTAGTACAACTTGGTGAACAACTCACAAATATCCTCCCAATAGCATAGCTTCGTGATAGAGACCCTATTAATCAAAACTCCACTCAGAAGAGGAAATAGATCATCCCGATCTTGCCAATCGGCTTGCCGACAGTGCATAACAGCTTCTGGAACCTGATTTCTTGTTGAGTTAACGTGCTCTGCAGCAATGACTTCCAACTCATTCAGCTCAATATCCTTAGAGGAGACAAAGCTTGCAACATTGTCTTTATCAAACATTTGGATGTTGTGAACTTGGGCATTCAAATCAACTATATGAGTTTGCAAACTAGGCTGCTGATCAAGCAATAATGGACTGAAAACCTCAGTTTGCAAAACAACCTCTTCATTTGGTACTATGGCCTGAGTTGTGGCTGCAGCTTCCAACTGTAAGCCTAAATCAGCAAAATAATTCTCAGATTTCTCAGATTCTTGCTCAACTTTTGTTTGGAGGTGTCTCTCATCAAGTTGCTGCATTTGAGACACAAAACTCTCATTGTCTAGATCATTTCCTCCAAGAGTTTGCCTATTGAACTGATTTTGAATCTCAGCTACCTTCTCATTGAACATCCATGCCTGTTGTTCAATTCTACCAGTGACTATGTCCTCCAATAGCTGCTGGTGTTGATTAATCTGAGCTGCGATCTTAGCATTGACTTGCTGAGAATGTAAGTTAAACCTTTCAATGAAGGCCTGCTCTTGCTCCTTCAACATGACACGCATTCGAACATCATTTCTTTGCTCAGTTTCTCGCACGGTTTGATTAGTTTCCAAAACTGATTGGTTAATCTGAGCCATTTGCATCACCAATGCTGCCAATAGAGCACTCACTCCATCGCCATTGCTAGTTTGCGGTTCATTCTCTGCATTTCTACTAACAACATCAGCATAGGGTGGATTTGTTGCTGCACGAGCAGCTGCAGCTCGAGTGATCACTCCTCCAGACAACACCATCACACTGGACTCCATTCACAATTTCAACAGCAAGAACTTGATCTGAACTTGATCTGAACAATGCTGATCTGAAATTCTTAACTCGAATTAATGGCAACACACCCTGATCTGATTCCTTTAGCACAAATCTGATCTATTCTCTGCACACAAGATCAACGCAGCTGATTTTCACACTTGAGCTTCGTTGTCATCTTTTCCTCTGAATTTTCAAGATCAGATTTGAAAGTCACAAAACTGAATCTGATTTTGATTGATTCTAGTTTTGTAAGACTATAACGTGGCACTTCAGATGATTTGTCTTGATCATGTGGATGGTGATCCAAAAGTATTAGGTTGGGGTGTTTAATAAGATTGAAACACTGATTTGGACCATGTGAACTACTTGTTCCTCGACTACTATCAGAGATGAGTGATTCATGTTATACTATTTGAATGACGACTTGAAATCCTGAGAGTATTCTAGACTTGCACATGGAACGTGGGTTACTTTGGTGTATCACATGAAAGGTCTAGACAAATGATTAAATTCTCACGTACATTGGGTAGCGGCGTGAAGTGTGACAAGGATCAGGTATTCAATATAGAATCTATAATCACTTATAAGGTACAGTTGTCCCCTTACTTGATACGCAAGTGTTTGAATAGCTCGGAATCTTTGCCCAAAGTGTTCTAGGTGTTTGAAATTTGGGATTTATACTATGAATATGCTCATGTATAAATGAATTATTCAGTAAAGGGCAAGTCGGTAACAAATGGAGAAGCTATAAGAAGGATAATTTAGTAGTTATAATTTTTCTTTGTCGTGGACATCTGGTGCAAGGGGTTGTTATCATCAATAAATTCTATTTGAAAATTATAGTAAATGATTTAAGTCTAGTGTCTAATGAGATTTATTTAGTTGAATTAAGTCTTATTAAATGTTAATTAAGTTTTATCATGAGATGGCAATTAATTTAACCCTTTTGGAGCTATATTTAAATTATTCCCGAGGTCCTTGTGCAAGCCTCTGTATTTATTGTCATTTGAAAAATATTAAGGAATTCATGAGACGAATTATTTATTCATGAGATGCGCAAATTTAAATTTGCCAAACATTATTCATGAGATGAATATAAATTAAAAATTATAAAATAAATTATTTTTTGAAAACTATAATTTAAAGATAATTTTTTTATATTTACGAAACAAAGCAAAAAAGCAAAAAAAAAAAAAAAAACTCAAAACATAGGGGCGATCCGTGTATAAACGCAGCAGCCGAACTAGGCTGCCTAGGGGTGAGACTTGCTTGCCTCGGGGCGGAGCAATCACGTGCCGCCACGTGGCACACGGTGACAGGGCAAAACATGCATTGTTAAAACACAGCATTTTGGGTATGTTTGAATGTGAAATGATGCGTTTTGCTATTTTCTTGCAAGTCCCACATCGATTTTTCAGCTTGTCTTCACTTCAGACCCTACTATGAATAGAGGTATTAATTTTATGGTTTGGCATCCAATTAATTTCCTAAATTAAAAGGTTTCTAAAAGTGTTGACTTTCGGAGACCTAATTGAAAGGAAAAATTTCCTACGAAAATTTTATTTCCTTAGTTAATATTTTTAGAGTCCACTCTTCGGCATTTTGATGTCATTGCCTAGAAGACAGCTGGGTCTTGGTTTTCTCAACTTTCTCGGAGTTTTTAGTCATTCAGGTATTCTTTACTATTGGAGCAATTCCAAGCACTCTTCTTTCCTTCTATTTTAGTTTTTGCTTTTCTATTTAATTACAGCTTTCTTATTATGCTAATTATAGTTCATATAATTGTTATAGATGTATTAGAGTTGAGGCATGTAGATTTAAATTAGATATTGAAATCTACATATTTAAAATTAAGAATTATAAATCAAACTTAGGTTTAAAATTAAGAATTTTTAACTCTTCCGCTACGCTAACTTTACTAAAATTAAGGAAAATTTTTGAATTTTGTACCAACGAGAACCACCTTGCTACCTCCCTAGGAATTCATGGTAGTTGATGCCCAAGAAGATCTCATTGGTGATGTGATAGCATCGGATGTAGAGCCTCAAGTGCAGCGTGATGCTTGGTGTTTTGCTTAACAAGTGCACGAAGTCGTATCAAGTAATATAGAATGAGTAGAGTATCATCCTACGAGGATTATTATTGAATGAGTACCAAAATTAGTAGTTTCCATACTATTTGAAAGACCGAAATTTTAGTTTTTGAAATGACCCAAGCACATTGAAAAAGAACACAAATGTTTACTAATTTTTATGAAAGGTTTACTGATTTTTGAAGGTCTTAATAAGTTAATGAGATCCAAGGCATCCGATTTTACCTAGTTGCATCAATACACATTTTTATTCTCGATATTCAAGTTGTTATTACGTGTTGATAGTCGAAAACTCTAATTTACTAAATATTCTCTCTCGAGAAACATTTAGCATGCTCCTTTACATATTAAGTCATCAATCTCTTGCATGAATTTAAATAAGAAAAGAGTTTTGAAGATCCACGGTTTTCCCTTAAGACAGCACAAATCGCGTTAATCTGTCTTTAGCATTTGCTCAATTTGTGGTGTTTATCACTTTAGCATTTATCATGAATCTCCTCTCAGACTCATTATGAATCATTATAGGCTTTGAATGGTGATCAAGCATTCGAAACTCATGAAAAACAATGATAAACACTCAAACAGCGAAATAAACAAACTTTGAGTACGTTGAATTAGAAAAGAGCGTATATTATAACTTAGGCTACATCGTAGCCTTGGAATGACAAAATTAGTTCATGATAGACATAATATAAAGCTTAATTATGACAAAATTCATGAACTTTAATGAAGAAAACGATAGAAAGAACTTAAAAATGCAAAATTACACGCCCAACTTTCCTTCCTTCCTTCCTTCTTTCTTCTTCCTCTCGGTTTTCCTATTCTTTTCTATGCATTCCCTTTGGTTTTTGCTGGATTAGATGATTGAAAAAAAAAAACTTCTGAAACCTCTCTATTTATAGTATAGGAGATGGGGAAAACTTGAAATAAAAAAATTTTACAAGCTTTGCTTTCATTTGCTCACATTGCCACCCTTTGCAGCCCATCCTATGCAAGTTTCTGCATTTGCTGAATTTTATCAGTTTTTTCCTGCTTTACACCACCCAAAATCAGGCTTGACATCACCATGAACGTGTTCTTGAAGGGTGCAAAGCATCCTTGCTTTTTATTTGTGCATTTTGCCACCCATTTTTGCTTGTTAAAATGAATTGCGCATGTTTGTTCTTCATTCTTGTTTAACCTGTGCAAAATGATGTATTTGGCCATTTTTTTTGGCTTTTGTCTGATGTATCTTGCATTCACTTGCAAGAATTAGCATAAAATGAGCATTTTTGCCAGAAAATAACGATAGAAGCGAAAGGGAGCAATAGTGAGAAAAACCTATAAAAGTTTGATGTAAAATGGTTTGAAAATGTATCTAAATGATATGAATAATTATATACTAAATTAGACTTACCAAAATACCCTCAAACTTAAATCTTGCTCATCCTCGAGCAAGGCCAAACATTAAAGCACAGGATCACATGCTTTTTACGAATTTTTCACACAACTCAAAGTAAGACTACTTCTATTTGAAAATAATGGTTGGGGTTCAATGTTTAAGATTCTTAAGGCAAAACAATCTTTCTAAGGAAAAATCTATCAATCACCTAGGTAACTTAATTCAACAGTTGGTTAAGCAAATTAAGTTTATCCGTTCTTTATAATCTAAAGACATTCAAACCGAATAGATGAAAAAAATAATGCCATTCATAACAAGACTTCTTAGGCATGCCGGAGACTAAAAGTTTATTCACAAAATTTTCTCTTCTTCCCTTTTTCTTTTCTTTTTTGTGAGGGACTAATCTGCCCTGTTTAATCCTGATCTATGAGTATATCCCTAGCGAGAATCAAACTTCTGACCCCTAGGCGACGACCGCATGGGTAAGGGAAGCCACCACTGAGACGCTCTCAATATGACCGCGTGAGTATATCTTCAGCAAGAATCAAACTCTTGACCTCTGGGCGATGACTGCATGGGTAAGGGAAGCCACCACAGAGATGCCCTCATTATGACTTCACGAGAATATTTTCAGCGAGAATCGAACTCCTGACCCCGGGGCAATGACCGCATGGGTGAAAGACGCCACCACTGAGACGTCCTCATGATGACCAGCACATATCAAGAAATGTTTATATGGGATAGCGGTGCTATAGATGCTTCCCTCATTTTCTTTATCTTTTATTTTTTCATATTTTTCTTTGGAGTTATGCATAACCCTTCAAATCTATTATGCAAAGGATAATTTTAATGCAATCCATTTAAATTTGAGCATCTTTTAATCAGAAAGAAAGGTAGAACAACCATGCTAACTAGTGAACTCAAAAACCATGGTTTTATCAATATAGTACCTTTGAATAGATCATGTTTTGAAATTAGAACATAAAAACAATTGATTCCCAAGTTATTCAAATCTTATTAAAGTAAACAAGCTAAAAAGAGAAGAAAATTTGCCTAAAAACCTTGATGATAAAATCTCAGATTATTTTAAAGGTTTTAAATTAGTTCAAAATGTGCAATTCAATTTAGAAAGACTAATGATTGAAAATATAGAAAATAGAAAATCTTTTTATTGACCGACACTATCTATACCCCCATACAAAGGCTCCGAACTCTGGGAGGTAGTAAAGCCGACTCTAAAATATAAAGTACAACAAGACAAGAAAACTTTTCAAAAAATTTTGAAAATTTTTAAAATAAGTGACAAAATGTCTCTCCCACCCCAAACTTAAAGGTTAACATTGCCATCAATGTTAAAAGAAGGAACGAAGCAGTAGGTGAGAGATACTTCCCACGTTTGAGGATTGCTTTTAAATGGTGAATGTTGTTATCAGATTACCCCCAAACTTGCTTTAAAAAAAAACGTGTCGAACAAAATGTACAAAAATATTAGAAAATAACAAAAATTAAAGGAAATTAAAAGAAAAGTAAGGAAAGGAAAACTTGGGTTGCCACCCAAGAAAAGCTTAAGTTATAGTTGTTAACTCGACTTTTTGGGTGGATCATTCGACTTCATTGAGATGAATGGAGGACTTCTGTGGTTCGAGGTCTCCAGCAATATAAGGTTTCAGCTTTTGACCATTAACTTTGAATGTGCCCTTCTTCTCATCTTGAATCTTGATTGTGCCATATGGAAAGACACGAGTTACAATAAAGGGTCTAGACCAATTGAAGCGTAATTTCCCTGGGAAAAGTTGTAATTGGGAGTTAAAAATTATAAGTTTTTGTCCAAATACAAACTATTCAAAATGTGCTTGTCATGCCATCTTTTCAAATGACATATGTTGCCATAACGTAGTTGATACGGAGACATTTCAGTTGGTGTTTTGAATGCTGTTCTATACGCTTAAAATGCGTTGTCTAACTTTTTTGACCAATCTTTCCTAGAAGCACTAACTATTTTTCAAGAATAGTTTTCAATTCTCGCTATGAAATTTTCACTTGACCACTTGTTTGAGGGTGGTATGGAGCACCCACATGGTGTGTGACTCCATACTTACTTAATAAAGCTTTAAGTTGATAGTCATGAAAGTGTTTTCCGCCATCACTTATAATTGCTCTCGGAATTCCAAATTGAGAAAAGATGTTCTTTGTCATAAAGTTTACCACAACTCAAGCATCATTAGCCAGAAAAGAAGCTACTTCAACCCACTTTGATGCATAATATACAGCAACCAAAATAAATCTATAAGAAAAAGAGGAAGGGAAAGGACCTATGAAATCAATCCCCCCAAATGTCAAATAATTCAATAACTAAAATGTTGTTTAGGGGCATTTCATGTGTCTTGGAAATATTTCCTATCCTTTGACATTGATCACATTTACTAACAAATTTGAAAGCATCTTTACAAAGTGTAGGCTAATAAAATCTAGATTGTAAAACCTTAGTTGCAGTCCTTGTTCCACCATATTGGCCACTAGTTTCAAGAGAGTGGCAATGGTGCAGAATGTATTCCATTTCCTCTTTAGGTACACACCTCCTAATGATTTGGTTTGCACATTTCCCATATAAGAATGGCTCTCCACAAAAATAATGCTTTAAATCAGCAAAGAACTTCTTCTTTTGCTGATATGTCATGTCCCAAATAGTTGACAATGTTAGCCTACCATGGATAATTAGGATTTTTGCTTACCATCATAAGATTTTCATTCGAGAATTTTTCATTGATGGAGGGACTTTCGTCCTCTTGTTCAAGGCATGATAAATGATCCGCCGCAACATTTTCTATTCTCTTTTTGCCCTAGATTTCTAAAACGAATTCTTGAAGCAATAAAATCCATCTTATCAGTCTTGATTTTGGGTCTTGTTTTGTAAAAGAGGCATTTAAGAGCAGAATGATCGATGTAAACAATTACCTTGGAATTCAGCAAGCAGGAGCAAAATTTGTCAAATGCAAAAATAACAGCTATCCTTCTGGGAGGTAGCATAGTTAACCTGCGCGTTCGTTAAAGTCTTACTAGAATAGTAAATTACTTGAAAATTTTTTTCCTTCTTTGCCCCAGCATGGCCCCTACTGCATAGTCACTAACATCGCACATAAGTTCAAAGTGTAAGGTCCAATCGGGTGCTGCGATTATTGGTGCTGACACTAGTTTTTTCTTTAAAGGTTCAATAGCATGCATGCAGTTACTATCAAAGTTAAAAGGGACATCCTTCATTAATAAATTGTAGAGAGGCATGATGATCTTAGAGAAGTCCTTAATAAACCTTCTAAAGAAACTTGCATGTCCTAAGAAACTTCAAATGCCTTAATATTAGTATGGGCCGGTAATCGCTCTATTACTTTAGTTTTTGCTCTATCAACAGCAATTCCTTTTTTGAGATTATATGCCGTAACACAATTCCTTCCTGCACCATGAAATGACATTTCTCCCAATTTAAAACAAGATTAGTGTCAATGCTTCTTTGCAAAACCATAGTGAGGTTATCTAAGCAATCATCAAATGAACCACTAAAGATTGAAAAATCATCCATAAACACCTCTATGAAATTTTCCACCATATCACTAAAGATTGCCATCATACATCGCTAAAAAGTCACCCGAGCAATGCATAATCCAAAAGGCATTCTATTCTAGGAAAAGGTGGACAAGTAAAAGTGGTATTTTCTTGATATTCCAGTGCTATTGCAATTTGGTTGTATCCAGAATAACCATCAAAGAAAACAGTAATCCGAATGGCCCGCCAATTTTTTCTAACATTTGGTCAATGAATGGCAAGGGAAAATGGTCTTTTTGGGCAGCGTCTTGAAGTTTTCTGTAATCTATACATATCCTCCACCTAGTGACTGTTCTAGTAGGGATGAGCTCATTGTTTTCATTTTCCACTACGGTTATGCCCCCTTTCTTTGGAACTGCTTGTAATGGACTAACACAAGGAATATCAGATATGGGATAAATGATCCCTGCATCTAATAATTTGACAAATTCTTTCCTTACGACCTCCTTCATAGCATGATTTAATAAAACTTGTTGTTGCACGGTAGGCTTGAAGCTATCCTCCATGAGAATCTTATGCATGCACTAGGAAGGGCGGATTCCCTTGATGTCTGAAGGGGTCCATTCAATGGCTGATTTATGCTCCCTTAGAACTCTTAGCAACCTTTCCTATTCGGCATTACTCAAAGAAGCATTAATAATAATAGGATAAGTGTTAGAATTACCAAGATAAGCATATTTGAGATGAGAGGGCAATGGCTTGAGCTCAAGATTAGGAGGCTCATTTTCTTTGATTCTCTATTGTGCTTTAATTGCTTGTATGTCCCCCACTCTTGCTTCGTGGCACGAATCAAAAGGTTTACAATTCTCCAGGTATTGGGCACATTCCCTTATCAATTCGTTCTCAGTGTCTAAGGTCCTTAACTTTGTTAGACATGCTTCAAGTTGTAATTTAGGGAATGTGTCCCTGAACTTCTCAGCTATCAATCTGTCTATAATATCAACCTTGAAAAAAGAATCCATGTTAGTGGGAAATTTCATAGTATTAAATACGTTGAAGGTCACCTCTTCATCTTGCACTCTTAAAATGAGTTTCCCTTATTGTACATCTATCAGGGTCCTTTCTGTAGCAAGGAAGTGTCATCCAGGAATAAGAGGTATCTCTCGATCTCTTCCATGTCAATTACTAAGAAATTGGCTGGGATGATGAATTTGTCAACCTTCACTAAGACGTCTTGAACCACACCACTTAGATACTTGATCAATCTTTCTACAAGTTGGAGAGATACTGTAGCTGGTTTCTCCTCTTCTAAGCCAAGCTTCCTGAATATAGAGAGAGGCATTAAATTAACGCTTGCACCTAAATCACATAAAATTTTATCAAAGCTAATGGTGCCAATTGTACAAGGTATAGTAAAACTCCCCGGATCTTTTAGCTTGGGAGGTAACTTTTTTTGGAGTATGGCACTACACTCTTCATCTAGTGCTGCAGTTTCGGATTCTCCCAACTTCCTTTTGTTAAATAAATTTCCTTATTAAATTTTGCATATTTGGGCACCTGCTCTAACATATCAACAAAAGGGAAATTAATATGTTTTCCATTTCTTGGAGAAGCTGTCAGCCCCTTTTCGGTTCATCTTTGTTTTGGATTTTTGTCCGTTCTCCGTTTTCCATTTCTTGGTTCATGTCTAGACAGGTCGATTGGGGGTTGTTCGTTTTGTACGGTCTTGGTTACCTGAGTTAGTTCATTCAGAGTTTTCCCACTTCTTAATTCAATTTCTTGGACGTGCTCTTGTGGGTCAGTAACTGTGTTGCTAGGCAAGGAACCTTGAAACCTTTAAGAGAGTTGATTTGAAAATTGTCCAATTTGAGTTTCGAGGTTTCTGATCGTAGTTTCTTGATTTTGAAGATTTGTTTGTGTTTGTTGTATGAAACTTTTGGTTTCTTGCATAAACGTACTGAACATATCTTCGAGATCAATTTTCTTCTCTTGTTGTGCGTGAATGGGTTGCTTTTGAATCTTTTTGTTATTCCATGAAAAATTTAGGTGGTTTCTCCACCCCGGATTGTAGCTGTTGGAATAGGCATTGTGTTGTGATTTTTGAAAATTTGAAACAAAATTAGCTTGCTCGTCATTTGAAGAGGATGTGGCAAATGGGTTCCCCATTTGACAATCTATGCTCGCATGATTTCCTGCACAAAAACCACCTGTTAGCATAGGAGATTACATGGCATTAATATCTATGTTACCTAATTGTTTCTGAATCATTAAAATTTGAACAAATAATGTGGTTAGTGCGTCTACTTCGTGAAAACCTGCAGGTTTGCTTTGCATTGTTCGATCACCTATTCTCACATAGTTGTTGCGAGCCATTTCTTCTAGGAATGCATAAGAGCCCTTATTGACGAATGAGACTTACAAGACACTCCAGAAACCCAATGTGAAGGCACTAAGACCCCTTAGTAATGGCCAAGAAGGCCATTTCCTCAACATTTGCATGGGTCGTGGCTTGGCACGCTGAGGATTAGCTTTGGACTGAGCAGCCATTCACTAGTTTCTGAGTCCATACAACACAAGAAAAAGAGCTGGAGTTCTCTACCAAAAGGGAGGATTTAAGGCTGATGTCTAAGACCCTCTCCTCGAGGTTAATTTGGGTCCAACAACAAGCCTAAGATCCACATATAAGAGCACTCTACTTTTTGACGAGTAAGAGAGTAGTACCTAACTTTGCTTCACAAATTCAGGGACTGATCATCAATAGATGCCTGGCCTAGACAAAATAGTGGTTGAGCATATGCTTTTTATTAAGCCAGGCTCGAGGCCCATCATTGAGGCTCAGAGAAGGATGTCCTAAGAAGTCATTGATTTGGTCAGGGGAGAAATTGAAAGACTCTTACAGGCTAACTTTATCAGAACTGCCAGGTATGTTGAGAGGCTAGCAAATATTGTTCCGTGATTAAAAAGAAAGGCAAAATCAGGGTTTGTATTGATTTCAGAGATCTGAATGCAGCCAATCTGAAGGACGAGTATCCAATGCGTATTGCTGATGTGCTCATTAACTCTGCCTCGAGGCATGAGGTTTTGTCCTTTATGGATGTCTACTATGGGTACTACCATATCATGATTGCTTTAGAGCATACTCGCAAAATAAGATTCAGGTGGCCTAGGTCAATAAGGACGTTTGAATGAGTGGCTATGCCCTTTGGTTTAAAGAATGCTCGGGCCACCAACCAGAGAGCCATGAACATGATCTTTCTTAACTTCATTGGAAAGACCATGGAAGTCTGCATAGATGACATCATAGTCAAATAAAAAACCCAATTCAAACACTTGGAGGGCTTGAGGGGTGCGTTCTTAAGATGAGGGCCCATAACCTCAAGATGACAATGTGCTTTTGGCGTACAAGCTAGAAACAATATTGGTTTTTTAGTGCATCAAAATGACATCGAGGTGTGGATATTAATAAGACTAAGGCCATCCAGTCAACCAAACCGCCCTCAAACAAACAAAAAGGAGCTTCAACACTTCCTTAGGTACGATAATTTCCTAAGACGTTTTATCTAGAATACAACAACAACAACAACAGTCCCAGTGCCTTGCGGCTCTCGCATAACGCGGGGTTTGGGGGGGTGATGTACGCAGCCTTACCCCTTCCGGCAGGAAAGGAGACTGTTTCCGGGGACCCCCAACCTAGAGTGGTTGAGTTCCTGCAGATAAACCATCAATTTATCAATCGTGCATAAAAAAAATAAAAAAAAAGGAGGGCAAGAAGAGGAAGAAGAAGGAGAAGGAGGAGAAGAAGAGGAGGAAGAAGATCGAGGTCTAAGCTAGCCTAAGAGTGTTACACTACAGGTTATGCTCGCCTACGGAACTTAGACTACCAGCCACTCCCTGCCCTACTCTACTCTGCTATCTCCGCTACTCTAATACTAGCCCTCCAACATTTTATCTAGAATGTCCTAGGGAAAACAAAAGTCTTCTCTCCACTACTGAGACTAAAGTTCGAAAAGGACTTCAAGTGGAAGAGGCCACATCAAGCAGCATTTGAGAACCTCAAGGAGTACCTGATTAGGTTGCCAGTACATATTTGGCCAAAGTCGGGCAAGCCTTTGAAGATCTATGTCTCTACTTCTAAGGAATCTATTGGTTGTTAGCTTGTAGGAGAAAATAAGTAGGGTTTTGAATAGGCTGTGTTCTACCTTAGTCATTGCTTAAATGAATGTGAAATAAAGTATTCCCTAAATTAGAAATTGTGTCTGTCATGTTTTATGCATCAATAAAATTGAGGCATTATTTCTTGGCGTTTATTATTTACGTGGTTGCCCAGACAGATGTCCTCAAGTATATACTAGATAGACCATTTCAGAGAGGGAGACTAAATAAGTGAAGCTTAGCTCTACTTCAATTTGAATTGGTTTATGTCTCACAAAAGTAGGTAAAGGGACAAGCTTTAGTCGACTTTTTGCTGACCACCAGAACATCCATACTGGCTTAAACAATGAGCCAAAACAGCTTCTAGTGGTAGAATTGGTTCCTTCGAAACTGTTCTTTGATGGTTCGAGGACTAATTTAAGTGCTGGATTTGGAATTATGCTGGATTTGGAATTATGATAGAATCCCCCGATGGGATCATCACTAAATTGGCTATCACCTTGGTGGGTAAATGTTCTAACAACATGGCAGTGTATGAGGCATTGATAATTGGCCTCATGCAAGTCCTCAATGTTATCTGTTAGGAACAGTGTCCTGAAATCCAGATTTATTCTAAATATATTATTTTAATTAATAAATAAAATTGAAGTTTCATTCATTTTCTAGTTAAATTTGTGTATATGAGCATTTATACTGCATGTGATTTTCTTTTGGGAGACATCCCTGAGATGGGTGTAGTCCTTAGACTACAATTTACATGTTTCTTCTAAGTTGTTTATGAGACTAAGCCACATACAGGCTTTGAACAAATGGTATGGATTGTTGCTTGAAAGACTCATAGTCGAAGACAAGTTTGGACTACTTGTATGTTAAGACTACAACATGACTCTTTAGATGACTTGTCTTGGTCATGTGGATGGAGATCCAAAAGTGTTAGGTTAGTGTGTTTAAAAAGATTGACACAATGAGTTGGAAAATATTGGTTACTTATTTCTAGACTACTATCTGAGATGAGTGATTTACGTTGTATTGTTTGAATGATGACTCTAAATCCTGAGGGTATTTAGGACTTGTGCATGGAGCGTTAGTTACTTTGGTGTACTATAAGTATGGTCTAAACGAATGACTGAAATCCCACGTACACTGGGTAGCTGCGTGCAGTGTGACAAGGATCAGGTCTTCAATAGGGAGTCTACAGTCTCTCATGAGATACAGATGTCCCCTTAGTTGATTCGCAAATATTTGAATAGTTCGAAAACTTTGGCCAAATTATTCCAAGTGTTTGACATTTGGAATTTATACTGTGAATGTGTTCAAGTATAAATGAATTATTTAGGGAAGGGCGAGTCGGAAACTAATGGAGAAGCTGTGAGAAGGATAATGGTAGTTGTTATATTTATCCTTTGTCATGCACATCTAGTGGAGGGGTTGTTGCCATCAATACAGTCTATTAGGAGATATCGAATAAATAATTTAAGTCTGGAGTGCAGTGAGATTTAATTAGTGGAATTAAGTCTCATTAAATGGTAATTAAATTAATATCATGAGATGGTTTAATTTAACCCATTAGAAGCTAGATTTAAATTGTCCCTACGTAAGCCTCTGTATTTTACTGCCATTGGAAAAATATTAAAGAATTCATGAGATGAATTATTTATCCATAAGATGGGTAAATTAATTTTGCCAAACATTATTCATGAGATGAATAAAAGTTGAAAATTATAAAATAAAAGAATTTTAAAAATTAAAATTCATAAGATGAATTTTTACATGTGGGAAACAAAGCAAAAAAAAAGAAAAAAAAAAAAAGGGTAATTGCAAAAATCGCAAAACAGCTCGCGATCCGAGTATATTGAATCGGACTAACCAGTGCCCACCAAAAGTATCCACGTTCCCATGCGGGGACGAATCACACGATGACACGTGTCACGCTATGGCTACACCCGTGGAGATCCGCGTGAGTGTGCGCAGCCCGATTAGGGGCCGCCATGGGTCAGCGGTATTATGTAATGATAAACGTGATTTTGCAGATAAGTAAAATGCTATGTTTTGCTCTTTATGTCAACCGAAACGATGCGTTTTAATTTAAATTGGGCGGTTCCCACATCAAAAAATTAGATTTTTTCGCTCCGGTATATTCTTATAAATAGAGGGGCTTATTCTGAGGTTTAGTATTCAAGTTGAAATATTTCTTTAGGGTTTCTGAAATTGTTTCGGAGACCTAATTGAAGAGAAAAATTTTCGTTGAAGTTTTCTTTCCTCAGTTTAATACTTTTTGGAGCCCACTCTCTGGGCAGTTTGAGGTCATTACGTAGAAGATCGCAGGGTCTTGATTTGCTTGGTTTTTTTTTATTTTTATTATTGGAGCAAATAAAGGTATGTTCTTCTTTCTTTATTCTTTTTTGCTTTTCTATTTATTTATAGTATTCGTTATAATACATGTTTAAGTTTATATATTGTTATGAATGTATTAGAGTAAAAGGCCCATAGATCTAAATTGTTGATTTAAATTATGAATTCAAGTCAGCAGATTTAGAATTAGGAATTTTAAATCAACCCTAGGTTTGGAGTTATGAATTCTAAACCTGTTCCGCTCCGTAAACTTTAGAGAGAATTTTTGAAATTCATCCCAACAACTGGTATTAAGGCAAAGGGTTTATAGAGATAAATCTATTCCCGGGAACTCTCACACGTGAGGAGCCACGAAGCGTGACTTTCCAACCGGTGGCTTAGGTAGAGAGAAGAGTCTCCTACTCTAAGTGCTCTAATAGGTGCCTACTGTTGTGACCACAGTTGAGCACTGTGAACCCAATACTCGGCATCAGAGTTTATTTTTTAAACAAAATTTATATCTTTTTTCCAACATTATCATCAAAGGGGATTTGCAGTTGGTAATCTACCAAGTGAAAGGGGAATTTCAATGTTTGAGAGACTTCGATTTGATACCTATCAGTAGTGCATGAGCTATTGAGTAAATTCAATGGTGTTCAGTTTGAACATATTCACATGGAACACAATAAGGCAGCCAACGACTTGGCTCAGTTGGCATTAAGGTACAAATTGCCTAGAACTTGGAGTGAGGAAACCATGGTCATCAAGACTAAGATTCTGGACCATGACATTGAGTTCTCTGAGTCCTCTACCCTCATAGGAGAAGACACGCCAATCAGACACTTTGAGCACTACGAGGCTAATCAAACTATCATAAGTCAACAAAAGGATTTGAGGAAGCCCTTATTGGATTACTTCAACATCCCTCAAAAATACGTTAAGGACAGAAAGATGAAAATAAGAGCTCACAGATTCCATCTGGATGATGAGTCTTGCGAGTTGTATAAAAGGAACGCTAGTGGAGTGCTTCTCAACTGCCTTGACTTGGATGAAGCAATACTAGTAATGTTAGGAGCCTAAGAGGATATCTGTGGATCCCATGTAGCTGGAAACAAAATGCATTGGCTCATTTGGTGCCATGGCTACTACTGGCCATCAATGGTTGATGATTGCATAAAGTATGCAAAGAGATGTAGAGCATGCCAAAGACATGGACATGTGCCAAGAGTCCTAGTAGTTGAGATGCATGCTGTTGTCAAACCGTGGTCATTCAGGGGTTAGGCAACGGACATCATAGGGGAGATTAACCCTTCTTCTTGTAAACATCATGCTTATATTCTGATGGCTACTGACTAGTTCACAAAGTGGATAGAAGCTAAATCATATAAGAAAATCAATCAGCAAGACGTGATTGAGTTAATCAAAGAACACATCCTAAATAGGTCTAGCATCCCATAAACCATCACAGTAGACCAGGTTAGAGTGTTTAATGGGGCTGAGGTTAAAGAGTTTACGAAAAGCTTCAACATAGAAGTCTTAAACTCAACACCTCATTATGCTCGGGCTAATGGTTACGCAGAGTCAACCAACAAGATTCTGAAGGCTAACATTGAAAAGATGATAGAGAATAATCCTAGAAAGTGGCATGAGCTGCTATTAGACACCCTTCAGGCATACAGAACCTGTAACTGAGATGCAACTGGGACAATGCTTTTCCATTTGATGTATGGCCATGATGTTTTGCTCGCAATGGAATCATCTAGGCTGGAATTAGTATAAGTAGTGGTTTTGCATTGTAATAAGGATTATTGATGAATGAAATACTTGAATTCTCTCTCTTATCTAAACTCTCTCTCTATTTCTCACCTCGTTTCACTTCTTCCTCATCTCATATTCTACTATCTCTACGTCATGACTCGAGTTTGATCTCAAATCATGACAATTAGTATCAAAGCCTCGATTTGATTCCAAATCAAGCTTAAATTGATATCAAGTTGTTGATCGCATTGCATTTGATTAGGGGTTCAACAAGTGGGCTCTTAATTGAGGAGCTTGTGGCTATTCACTGATTTTTTTTGGCTACCAGTGTACACACGTTTGAGGATTTGCATTTGGCTTAGTTGAATTACTTCAATTAGGTTGAGTTTGTATTTAATCAAGATTTTGTTATTTGGTTGCAATAACAGAGTTAACTTCCCAGGTTTCAATGCTTCAAAAACAGATGAAGATGAACGTGAATGCCATAAATTCTTCTGTACTAACGTGTGAATTTTGTGCAGGGAATCATCCTAGCATAGAATGCCAAACAGGAAATCCTTTCGCCCCATCAACCCATGAACAAGCCAATTTTATTTCAATTTTTTTAAAAAATAATTCCTATTCCAACACATATAATCCCGGGTGGAGAAACCATCCAAATTTTTCGTGGAATAATCAAGGGATACAAAAACAATGTTTTCAGCCCCCGAAAAGAAAGATTGATGTCGAGGAATTGTTCAGTAAGTTTATGCAAGATACCAGAAGTTTCATGCAAAACACTGAAGCCCCTCTTCGAAATCAACAAACCTTGATTCGCAATCAGGAAGCGACTATTAGAAACCTTGAGACCCAAATTGGGAAAATTTCAAATCACCTTTCTGAAATATCTCAAGGTTCTTGACCTAGTAACACTATCATTAACCCACGAGAGCAAGCAAAAGCAATAGAATTATGAAGTGGGAAAATTGTAAAAGAACCAACTCAGGTAGGCCAAACCATGCCAATTGAACAACCCATAATTGACCTGTCCACTAATGCAAATGAGGAATTAGAAAATGAGGAAGGGACAAAAGTCCAAGAAGAAAATGAACCAAAAAGGGCTGAACCTCAACCCTACAAACCAATGTCCCCTCCCCTTAACATTTGAAAAAGACAAAAGCGGACGAACAATTTGCTAAATTTTTGGAAATTTTCAAAAAGTTACACATTAATGTCCCTTTTGCTGACATATTAGAACAGATGCCCAACTATGCCAAATTTATGAAAGAAAGCCTGTCTAACAAAAGGAAGTTGGGAGAGCTTGAAACTGTAGCACTTACTGAAGAATGTAGTGCGCTACTGTAAAAGAAGTTGCCTCCCAAGCTAAAAGATCCAGGGAGTTTCACAATACCTTGCACCATTGGCTCCATGAGTTTTGATAAGGTTTTGTGTGATTTAATGCCTCTCTCTGTTTTCAGGAAGCTTGGGTTCGGAGAAGTGAAGCCTACCACTGTATCTCTCCAACTTGCGGACAGATTAATCGAGTATCCTAGAGGTGTAATTGAAGACGTCCTTGTAAAGGTTGATAAATTCATCTTCACAGCTGACTTTATAGTGCTTGATATGGAAGAGGATCGTGAGATAGCTCTTATTCTAGGCCTCCCTTCCTTGGTATTGGAAGAACCCTAATAGATGTCTAACAAGGAAAGCTGATCCTAAGGGTACAAGATGAACGGGTAACCTTAAACGTCTTTAATGCCATTCAATTTCCCTCTAACATGGATTCTTGTTTTGAGATTGATATTGTGGATGAGTTGGTCACTGAGACATTCAGGGACACATTCCCTAAGTTACCTCTTGAAGTGTGTCTAACAAAGTCAGGGACCATAGACACGGAAGACGAGTTAATATGGGAATCTGCCAAATATCTAGAAAGTTACGAACCTTTCGATTCGCACCGCGGAACAAGAGTGGAAGACATTCGAGCAATTGAAATTCAGCAAAGAACGGAAGAAGAAGAACCACCGAACTTAGAGCTCAAACCATTGCCACCATATCTCAAATATGCCTATCTTGGTAATTCTAACACTTATCCTGTTATTATTAATGCCTCATTCAGTAATATTGAACAAGAAAGGCTTCTTAGGGTTCTTAGGGAGCATAGAACAACAATCAGACGAACCCTTTTGGATATCAAGGGATTTAGCCTTTTCATATGCATGCACAAAATCCTCATGGAAGATAGCTTCAAACCCTTTGTGTAACCTCAGCGGCGGTTAAACCCTTCCATGAATGAGGTAGTAAGAAAAGAAGTTGTCAAATTATTAGATGCCGGGATCATCTATCCCATATTTGATAGCCCATGGGTTAGCCCAGTGCAAGTAGTTCCGAAAAGGGGGGATAACTACAATAGAAAATGAGAACAATGTGCTCATCCCTACTAGGACTGTCACTGGGTGGAGGGTTTGCATAGATTATTGGAAACTTAATGATGCCACCCGAAAGGATTACTTCCCCTTACCATTCATTGATCAAATGTTAGAAAACTGGCGGGTCATTCGTATAACTGTGATCTGGATGGATATTCAGGGTACAATCAAATTGCCATAGCCCCAAAAGATCAAGAAAAGACCACTTTCACTTGTCCTTATGGTACCTTTGCATATAGGAGAATGCCGTTTGGGTTATGCAGTGTCCCTGCGACTTTTCAGAGATGTATGATGGCAATCTTTAGTAATATGGTGAAAATTTTCATAAAGGTGTTTATGGATAATTTTTCAGTCTTCGGAACCTCGTTTGATGATTGTTTAGCTAACATCTCTATGGTTTTGCAAAGATGCACTGACACTAACCTTGTCTTGAATTGGGAGAAATATCATTTTATGGTACAGGAAGGAATAGTGTTAGGGCATGTAATTTCAAAAAGAGGAATTGAGGTTCATAGAGCAAAAACTTAAGTGATAGAATGATTACCACCCCTACCAATGTCAAGGGCATTCGGAGTTTCTTAGGACATGCAAGTTTCTATAGAAGGTACCTTAAGGACTTCTCTAAAATCGCTAAGCCTCTTTGCAATTTATTGATGAAAGATGTCCTTTTTAACTTTGATAGTGACTGCATGCATGCCTTTGAAACCTTGAAGAAGAAACTAGTGTCAGCACCAATAATTGTAGCACCTGACTAGACTTTACACTTCAAACTTATGTGCGACGCTAGTGATTATGCTGTAGGGGCTGTGCTAGGACAAAGACGGAGCAAAAATTTTCATGTAATTAACTATGCTAGTAAAACTTTGACAGATGCACAGGTTAACTATGCTACTACCGAGAAAGAGTTACTAGCTGTAGTATTTACATTTGATAAATTTCGTTCCTACCTTATCAATTCAAAGGTAATTGTTTACACTGACCATTCTGCTTTGAAATACGTTTTCGCGAAACAGGATGCAAAACCAAGATTAATTTGATGGATTCTCTTGCTTCAGGAATTTGATTTAGAAATCGGAGATAAAAAGGGAACAGAAAATGTTGTGGCAGAGTTGTAGTAAACTTTGTCAAAAAAAAAAAAAAAAAAAACTTTTCTCGGTTTGGAACTCCTAGAGCAATTATAAGTGATGGCGGAAAACATTTTCGTGACTGCCAACCTAAAGCTTTATTGAGTAAGTATGGAGTTGCACACTATGTGGGTGCTCCATACCATCCTCAAACAAGTGGACAAGTGAAAATTTCAAACCGAGAATTGAAAGTTATTCTTGAAAAAACATTTAGTGCCTCTAGAAGGGATTGGTCGAAAAAGTTAAATGACGCACTTTGGGCATACAGAACAGCATTCAAAACACCTATTGGAATGTCTCCATATCGACTGGTTCATGGCAAAGCATGTCATTTACCAGTAGAATTGGAACACGAAGCATACTAGGCCATAAAATCCTTAAACTTCAATTTAGCAGTTGCAGGCGAAAAGAGGTTGCTACAAATCAACAAGATGGATGAGTTCAGAAATAAGGCTTATGAAAATGCTCAAATTCAAAAAGACCGAACCAAAAGATGGCACGACAAGCACACTCTGAACAAAGAGTTCGTAGTGGGACAAAAAGTTCTACTGTTTAACTCCCGCTTACGACTTTTCCTAGGAAAGCTGCGCTCTCGATGGTCAGGACCCTTTATTGTAACCCGTGTTTTTTCATATGGCATGGTTGAGATTCAGGATGAGAAAAAGGGTACTTTTAAGGTCAATGGGCAAGGAGTGAAAGCTTGCATTGATGGAGAGCTAGAGCCTTAGAAAACTTCCATTCATCTTAACAATGTCGAATGAGCCACTCAGAAAGTCGAGCTAACGACTACAACCAAAAGCGCTTTTTGGGAGGCAACCCAAGTGCTCTTTTCCTTACTTCTTTTATTTTAGTTTCCTTTTATTTTTATTATATTTTCATGTTTCTATGCATTTTTTTTCAAACATGTATTTTACAATAAGTTTGGGGGTAGCATAATGTCAACATACACCATCAAAAAGCAATCCTCAAACCTAGGAAGCATCTCTCACCTGATTTATCTTTTTAGTTCTTTTTAAAAATAAAGTTTGGGAGTGGAAAAAGTAATGTTAATAATAATAATGATAATAAATTTAAAAAAAAAATTTAACAAAGTTTATTTGAAAAGTTTTCCTGTTTTTTGTTTTAGAGTCGGCTTCAGTGCCTCCCAGAGTTCGGAGCCTTTGTATGGGGATGTAAATAGTGTCGGCCAACAAAAATATTGTCTTTTTCTATAGTTTTTATCATTAATCTTTCATAATGTTTTTATATAAAAAACAAAGAAAGAAAGAAAGAACTTATCGTCGTGCTTTTTAGGCAATTTTTCGACTATTTTTAGCTCATTTACTTTAATTAGATTTGTATAACCTATTAATCAATTGTTTTTGGGTTCTAATTACAAAACACGATCTAATCTAAGGCACTATCTTGATAAAACCATGGTATTTGACTTCACTAGTTAGCATGGGTGTTTTACTTTTCTTTCTGATTGAAAGATGCTCAAATTTGAATAGATTGCATTAAGAGTATCATTTACATAATAGATTTTGAAGAGTTATGCCTAAGTTTAAATAAAAGAAAAATAACAGAGGGAAAGAATCACAAAGCACTGCTATTGTGTTAAAAAACGTCTATCATTTGGATATGTGCTATGGTGTGATGGTTTCGTGCCTTGCTACCTCTAGCAAGTAGATCCGTAGGGGTGTTTTAACACTTGGTACTCTAGGCCAACTGGAGTGGGAGTTGCCGCATTGAAAACTAGCTACAAGGGGTAATTAGAAAGCTAACAAGAGCCATGCACCAAAAAAAGAAAAAAGTTCTCTAGCACCGCTATCCCACATAAATGAGATATGTGCTACCCGTTAAGAGGGGGTCTCAGTGATGGCTTGTCTGACTTATGGGTCATCGCCTGGGAGCCGGAGCTTGATTCTCACCGAAGATATACTCGAGAGGTCATAATATAGGCATCTCAGAGGTGGCTTCTCTTACTTATGGGGTCATTGCCCAGGAGTTGGAGCTTGATTCTCGCTGCAGATATGCTTATATTGACTTGAGTAACTAAATTCCTGCAAAGAAAAAAAAAATGGTGAAAAAATAATTAGTTTTGGGCATACTTGATAAGTCTTGTTACGAGTGGTATAATTTTTGTCCTCTATTCAGTTTGAATATCTTAAGATTAGAAAGAATGGATAAACTTAATTTACTTAGCTAACTTTTGAATTCGATTACCTAGGTAATTGACTGATTTTTCCTTGAAAAAGATGGTTTTGCCTTTAGAACCTTAAACTTTGAGCATCAATTATTCTTCTTTAATTTAGAGTGTACCTACCTTGAATTGTGGTAAAATTCTTAAAAACATGAGATCCTGCACCTTAATGTTTAGCCTTGCTCGAGGACAATGGGGGTATTTTGATAAGTCTAATTTAGTATATAATTATCTATATCATTTTAATATAATTTTAACCATTTTTGCATCAAACTTCTATCAATTTTGCTCGGTTTTGCTTGTTTTGAACTAATTTGCTATTTTCTTGTAAAAACACTCATTTCATGTTAAATATTGCTAGGTTTTATCATTAACATTAACAAGTAAAAGAAAGATACATCAAATAAATACAAAAAATTATCAAAACTACTTCATTCTCATGCCTAAATGCAGAATTTTACATAAAATATCAACTTTTCAGCTACAACGTGCATTTGGGCTGGAAAAACAAAATGCTTTTTGCCTAAATTCATTGTATAAACACAACTTAACTTATCCTAGCTCAGTTTTGCAGGCTTTGGGTGGTGCTTGAGCAAAAAATTCACATAAAATAATGAAGAAATAAGCAAGTAGCAGCAGCCGCAAAAACCAGCAAATAAGAAGCAATTTTGATGATTTTTTCCAATTTTTTTTATCCTAGCTCAAACACTATATAAAGGGGTGTTTTGTAGTGTTGAAGATCATCCTTCATTCAAACAAAAACACATAGAAAGTGTTGGAAAAAGAAGTAGAAAACCGGGTGAAGGAAGAAGAAGAAGAGGGAAGAAAGTTTGGTTTGTAATTTTATATTTTTAAGTTCTTTCTATCCTTTTTTTTTTTCCTAAGTTCATGAATTTACTGTTAGTTATGCTTTATATTAATTTTATCATGAACTAATTTTGTTATTCCAAGGCTATGATGTAGCCTAAGTTGTAATAGATGCTTATTTCTAATTCAACATATTTATTGTTTTGTTATTGTGTTGTTGAAGTGTTTATCATTGTTCTTCATGAGTTTTAAATGATCGATCACCATTTAACGCCTATAATGATTCGTAATGAGTTTGAGAGGAGATTTATGATGAGTGCTAAGGTGATAAGCACCACAAATTGAGCAAATGCTCGAGAGAGATTAACACGATTTGTGTTGTTTTTAAGAGAAAATCATAGAGCTTTAAAAACTCTTTTCTTATTTAAATTCATACACGAGAGTGATGGGTTAATATGTAAAAGAGCATGCTAAATGTTGCTCGAGAGAGAATATTTAGTAAATTAGGGTTTTCAACCATCAACACGTAATAATAACTTGAATAACGAGAATAGAAAGGCGTATTAATGCAACTAGGTGAAATCGGATGCCTTAGATATTATTAAATCATAAAAACTTTATAAAATTAGTTAACATATTTTATTTATTTTTAGTTTATTTTATTTCGTATCAATATCTCAATTTTTCAGTTTCTCAAATAGCATCAAAGCTACTAATTTTGAGTTAGCTTCCAATTCAAATTAAAAGGCTAACCTTGTAGAAGAAAGAGTTGAGATGAGAAGAGAAGTGAGAGGAGATGAGAAATAGAGAAATAGATGAGAAAAGAGAGAGAAATTCCAAAGGAAAATTTGAATGTTATTGATTGAATGAAGAAATTACAAGCTTTGACCCTTTTTATACATGATCGGATACAATGAATCAAACAAACTCAACCTAACCGAGACTTAACAGCTTTTGGCACCAAAACACAGCAGCCGCCAATTTTGAACTGTTGACCACTAACCGACCTCCCCAAGGCGCCAAACCCACCTAACTAACATTTGAATACATGAACAACACCACAATGGAGACAATACCGAAATACGACCAAAAATTACAACTAAATCTAATGAATCATAATATTCCCTCCCTCTTGAAAAACTTCTTGTCCTCAAGGAGTAAAATTAGGGAATTGGCTCTGCAAGCAGTTGTAATTTTCCCAAGTCACACAGCTCTTGTTTAAATTGCACCATTGCACCAATACTTCTTGCAACGCACCATGTTCCATCTGCATTGTTCTTCATGCCTTGACAGCAGCAGGTTGCAGCAGCAGCATACCGTTAGTTCTTGCTTCAGGTGGCTCCCGTGCAATCTCAGTCCCCCTCTTGACCTGCTTTTTAAGTAGAGAGACATGAAACACCGGGTGAATGTATGAATGTGAAGGTAAGTCAAGCTAGTATGCAACGCTGCCAATTTTCTCTAAGATTTTGTATGGGCCAAAGAAACGAGCACTTAGCTTGACATTTCTCCTGACAGCCAAAGAAGACTGTCTATACAGTTGTAATTTAAGGCAGACCATGTCTCCAACTTCATAGCTTTTGTCTACGCTCTTTTTGTCCGCATAGAATTTCATTCGTGCCGGAGCTTGTTGGAAATTATCTTTAAGTACTTGCAAGATCTGCTTCCTCTGCTGCATCAGATCAACTGCTGCAGAATCAGGAGCTCCCGGCTGTTGAAGCATCATTGGAGAAGGAGGAGGATAGCCGTACAAGGCTTGGAAAGATGAAGTGCCAATGGATGCATGAAAGTGAGTGTTGAACAAATACTCCGCCAATGAAAGCCAATGATTCCACTCCCTAGGCCGTAAGAAGACCATACTCTGGAGGTATTGCGCCACACATTGGTTGACACGTTTGGTTTGGCCATCCGTTTGAGGATGATAAGAGGAACTAAGTGCCAACGTTGTACTCATCAATTTGAACAACTCCCTCCAAAATGTGCTTGTGAAGATCTTATCCCGATCCGAAACAATGGATTGAGGCAATCCATGTAACTTGTAGATGTTGTCAAGGAAGATTCTTACCAATTTTTCAGCTGTAATAGGTCGAGCAAGAGCAATGAAATGGCTATATTTGGTGAAACGATACACTACCACCCTTATGACTTCCTTGCCTTCAGACCTTGGCTATCCTTCAATGAAATCCATGCTAATGTTGATCCATGCTCCATCCGAAATGGGAAGGGGTTGAAGAAGACCCTTGTCACGATGATCTCCAAATTTGGTTTGTTGACATACCTCACAAGCCTTAACATACTCACTCACTTCCTTTTTCAAGCTAGGCCAACTAAAGTAAGCTTTGACCCTTTGATAAGTGCCTTCAATACTGGCATGACCTCCCCAAGCTGCATCATGAGAGGCTTGCATAATCTGATCCCTCAATCCAGTAGCAGATCCAACATACAACCTTCCATGAACTCTGATCAGACCTCTTTGTACTGATATACCAGTTGCACTGTCATTCTTTCTTGCATCCTTCACAAGGGCAGCAACTACACACTCTTAGGAAAAAGAATCACCCTCATATGTCTTATAAATCTCTTCCATCCATGAAGGAACCACCACGGTTGTGGCACTGCAGTACCCAACATTAGCATCCTTAAATTTCCTGGACAAAGCATCGGCTGCAGCATTCTCTTTGCCCCTTCTATACTCAATGTCATAATCAAGGCCAAGCAGACCCTTCTTTTGCATTCTCGTCACAATCTTTTGCTCCAGGAGATGCTTGAGGCTTTGGTGATCCGCTCGAATGATGAACTTGTTACCATCCAAGTAATGCCTCCATTTTTCAATGGCTAAAAGAATTGCTAGATATTCTTTCTCATATGTCGACATAGCATGATGCTTGGGACTAAGAGCTTGACTCAAATAAGCAATTGGCCTTCCATGTTGAGAAAGAACAGCTCCAATACCTGAACCGCTTGCATCTATCTCCAACACAAAGCTCTCTTCAAAATTTGGCATTGCCAACACGAGTGCAGCACACATAGCTGACTTAAGAGCTTCAAAAGTAGCTTGAGACTTCTCTGTCCATAAGAAAGCATCCTTTTTTAGGAGTTCTGTTAAAGGTTTGGCAATAGAACCATAACCTTTAATGAATTTCCTATAATACCCGGTCAAACCCAAAAACCCTCTCAATTGCTTCAAGGTTATTGGAATTGGCCAACCTTGCATCGCTTGGATCTTAGTAGGATCGATGGAAACTCCTTCTTGAGAGATGACATGGCCCAAATACTCAAGCTTTGTCTGAGCAAATGAACATTTGGACAACTTAGCAAAGAACTTGTGCTGCCGCATCACCACAAAGACTTGTCTAAGGTGCGTGAGATGATCTTCAGAAAAGGAGCTATAAATTAGTATGTCATCGAAGAAAATGAGCACAGATCTTCTTAAGAAAGGCTTGAAAACATCATTCATTACCGCTTGAAAAGTGGCCGGAGCATTTGTTAGGCCAAAAGGCATAACAACAAACTCAAAATGCCCATGATGAGTCTGAAAAGCGGTCTTGTATATATCCGGTTCAAGAACTCTGATTTGGTGATGCCCCTATCTCAAATCAAGCTTAGAGAAGAAGCATGCTCCATATAACTCGTCAAGCAAATCATCTGTGACAGGAATGGGAAACTTACCCTTCACTGTCAAAGAATTCAATTGTCGATAATCGATGCACATTCTAGCCGAGCCATCTTTCTTCTTCACAAGGGTCACAGGTGAAGAAAAAGGACTATGGCTTGGTCTAATGAAACTCATGTGAAGTAACTCCTCAACTTATCTCTCATTTTCTATCTTTTGGCCATGAGCATAGCAGTATGGCCTAATCGTGAGTGGATCAACATTTGCACGAAGAGGAATGGCATGGTCCACACTCCTTTGAGGAGGAAGGCTCTTTGGTTGCTAAAAAATGTCCTCAACTTCTGGCTTGATGTCCTGCTGCAGCTCAACAGAGGAGATCATAAACAATTGCCCGAGCCACTGTACTGCTTTCTTCTTGATTCCACCTTGTAGTCGTTTACCATCAATCAACATTGAGCTAAGCTTCTTCTGATATGCCTTGCAGAGAGACTTTAGTGCCATTAACCTCAAATGCCATGATAATTTTATCAAAATCAAACACCATCGGATTGAAGGTTCTCATCCAATCCACTCCTAGCATCATATCACAACCTCCCAAAGGAAGAACTCTAAAATAGAAGGTGAATTGATGATCTTGCCTAGACCATGGAAATGCTAGGCACTTGTTTTGAGTTGTTAAGGAATTGCCATCAGCCACCATAACCGCCAATGGGGAAGTCTTTGTCACTTCATGCCTCACTTTCTTAATCAACTTGGGATCAACAAGACTATGTGTGCTCCCACTATCAATAAGAACAATGATGGAGATTTTACCAGCCTTGCCTCTAATTTTAATGGTATTATGAGCTCCACTCCCGGTCAAAGCCTTCACAGATATCTCAACTTCATCATCAGTCATTACGGGACCCTCTTGCATACATTAAGGTATGAGATTTACACCTATGGCCAGGCTGATATGGCTAATTACAATGAAAGCATAGCCTCACTGAACTCTTGTGAACAGCACGCTTAAATCTGGAACCAGAATTGTTATTCTGCTGCGGTCTGAAACTACTGCCATGGAGCTTGTTCTTGTCACTTGAATTGGCTAAAGTAGCTTCAATCAACTTAGCCTTGTTGTAAGCACTAGACAATGTCTTAGGACCTATGGCCTTCCCCATAGTTTTGATCCTAGGCTTCAATCTACTAATGAAACAAGAGACATAATAGGATTCTGTGTGCTCCGGAGCAATGGATATGATTGACAGCAAATTAGCTCATAAATTCTCAAATCTAATCATATACTCCCTCACGGTTGAGGTTTGGCACACCTTATTAAAGCTGTCCACAATATCAGCTACCTCTTCCTCACCATATCATTCACACGTTTCTTCTACGAATTGGCCCCAAGAAAGATTAGGTTTGCTCTTCAACAAACTATAATACCATACCTCATGATCACCATGCAAATGCACTGCTGCTAGCTGAAGCTTTTCATCTTCGGGTATGTTATAATACTGAAAATACCGATCACATCTTCTTAACCAAGATTCCGGTTGTTTACCATCAAAAGGATCTATCTCCAACCTCGGATGCCTGTAAGTACCACTCCTGCCACCAGATGAATTGTCATTACTCACTGATCTATGCTGAAATTGTCGATCAGGAGGTCTATTTGGATGCTCGAGCTCATCATCTGTAATTCTGTGAAGCAAAACAGAATTCTGCTGCCTTGGATTGTGATCTGCATTCAAGCCATCCAATCTGGAATGAGGTTGTCCTGAGGCACGTTCCTGATTTTCTGCAGCAATTTTAGGTTGTGAAGGTTGATTCTCAGCTAATCTGATGTGGATTGAAGGTCCTACTTCCGGTTGCAACATTGGAGATTTTCCTCGAGTCCTAACCTGACCTTCAGTTCTGTCAACATTATTTTGTTGCTGATCCACTTCAACCGGTTGAAAGATGTGACTAGCTGGCTTAAGGTTTGCGTTAATTGTGGATTCTCCTTGCTTATTAACCTGCTCCTGCAATTGCATAAGCTTCACCTCAATTTGTTGCAACCGATCTTCCTTATTCGCATCCTTTTCCAACAATAATGTCAAAATTCGATCCATTTTGTTGTTTAAGTCCTGAAAATGATCAGCAGTTAAGTACTGAGGTCCAGTTTTAGCATTTGCACTAGCTTCCTCAGCAGGAAATGCATCAGGACCTGCAACTGCAGCAGCATAAGTCCCTTCCGGACTAGGTGCATTTGCTCCACCAGCTCCAGATCTAGTTCTTACACCATCGGTCATGATTTTCTTTGTTTTTGCTAGCCTCAATCAATCAATTGATTGCTTGAACCAGCTCTGATACCAATTGTTAGCGTCCAATTCAAATTGAAAGGCTAGCCTTGTAGAAGAAAGAGTTGAGATGAGAAGAGAAGTGGGAAGGGATGAGAAATAGAGAAAGAGATGAGAAAAGAGAGAGAAATTCCAAAGGAAAATCTGAATGTTATTGATTGAATGAAGAAATTACAAGCTTTGAGCCTATTTATACATGATCGGATAAAATGAATCAAACAAACTCAACCTAACCGACTCTTAACAGCTTTTGGCAGCAAAACACAACAGCCGCCAATTTTGAACCGTTTGACCACTAACCGACCTACCCAAGGCGCCAAACCCACCTAACTAACATTTGAATACATGACCAACACCACAATGGAGACAATACCGAAATACAACCAAAAATTACAACTAAATCTAATGAATCATAACATTTTGGTACTCACTCAATAACAATCCTCGAGGGAACGATACTCTACTCATTTCTATATTACTTGATACGACTAGTGCACTTGCTAACGCATACGCAAATTCTGCATCATCCAACCTTTAAAGGGCGCCACTTTCTTTCAAATCCAAGAATGACCTGGAGAGACTGCACGAAGAAGAAGAGAGTCGTTAGTATCTAGAAGCAATCCCTCAAAACTGGGAACATCATGAGATGGATCAAAGATTATCCTTAGGGCACAAAATGGTAGGTGCGATGAAGAATCATCCTCTAGACACCAAGAAAAATCCTCCTTGATGACATTGAGATTTGTTGGGCTCTGAAGAACGTTCGAGATTATCAAAGGGTCAGGTTGGATAAAACGTGTCAATTGCTCGATCGAATTGTCCGCTGCAAAGGAGGAGTGGAAATGGCCAATGAGATTTGTTCCATTAACTAATCATAAGTAAGTGAAGGATAAAGAACAGATTGAGTCAAGAATTCAGTGATTCAAGAACAAATGCAAGAATTCACAAAGGCGCTTGATGGAAAACAAAGAAGAGAGAACAGAGCAATAAAGCGGGAATTTCAAGCCCTAACTGTCATATTTACAGACATGCTGGAAGGAAAAGCAAGTGACTTACTGTGCTCTCTCTAGCTCCCTATAGCCGTTCAGGGTCAAATAAGGCAAATTTTTACCCATTGTAAATTTGAATTTAGCAAAAGCTAAACTTCTCGAGGGAATTCAGGCCTTTAATTGTTAAGATAACGAAGTCTCAAGCCCAGTATCATGAGAAAGTAATTACCCTTGACAAGGTGTTCAACCACTCGAGGCTTGAGATGGTTGAGGGGTGAAGTGAGCTTGAGCTCAAAGGGCTATCAGAAAGGCTGCAAGACAGGTTGTTCTCAAGTTCAAGCAGCTATTTGGAGTGCAATTTTAGTTACTTAGGCATTAATTTTAATCCAATAGAACGTGGCACTTCTAGAGGAGACTTCGGCTAAGAATTGGGACGAGGGAACCTAGAATTTTCCTCCAATGCCGAATTCAGGGCACGCTCATTTGAGATTTATGCATGCAGAAGAAAGTTTAGTGGCTGGACATAGGTGGAGTTCTCGGGAAAAAAGGAGCACCTATTATTTCTTGTTTTCCATAAATGAAGGACTCTGCGTCAGTCCAAAGTAGAACGCATGATCTCATTACAAAAATGTTACGTTTTCCTTTAATATTTTGATGTAATAAATCGTGAATTACTTGTATTAGTTTGAATTGCTTGTTTGGCGCCAGAATTAGTTAGGCAAGGGTTTCGGCTGTTAGCATTTGGCGGGAATTTAGCTTGATGTTAGGAATTTGAATGTTTGTTTGAAATTCCCTTTAAATAGGCTGATCTTGTGTATTGTTCAGGTATTCAATGAAAATTACCTATCTCTATGGGATAAACTTCTCTTCTCATCTTATTCTCTCTCTATTTTCTCATCTCCTTTCACTTCTTTCTCATCCCTTACTCTCTTTTCATTAGGTTAAGATCAAGATCCAATCTCGATCTTAACAATTGGTATCAGAGCCTCATTGGCTTCCCAAATTTAGATACAATAGCAATGTCATCCGAGGTAGCATTGGCAGGTGGTGTAACCACCAGATCGGCTGCAGCCAGAGCAGCAGCCAGACCTCCGAATTCTAAAGCAGTTGGCGGCAATGATCCTGCAGGTCAGGATGTTGTCATAAAGAATGTTTTGGAGAATCAGTTTAAGGCTTGGAGTGAGTACATGATTGATTGACTCAAGGTATCACAAGTGGAATCAATTCAGATGTTACAGCAGCAATGGGAGGAGAAACTGGAACAACGATCTCAACAGGTCGAACTTAAGTTCTCTGATTAGCTCACACTACGGACACAAGAGTTGGAGGAGAAGATTGCAGTGAGGTTTGATCAATAATTACAGCAATTGGATGTGAAATTAGCAGAAATTCGTGAGCAATTCATGAGGCCTAATCCTCCATTGGTTCCGGATCCTTTGATACCATAACAATTGGTATCAAGCTCAGGCTTCATTTTGGAGACAGATGCAAGTGGAAGTGGTATTGGAGAAGTATTGTCTCAAGAGGGGAGACCTATAGCTTACCTCAGCCAAACCTTGAGTGCAAAACATCAGGCTCTTTCCACATATGAGAAAGAGTACCTTGCCATCTTGCTTGCGGTTGATAAGTGGAGGCACTACTTGGATGGGCATCATTTCATCATTAAGACTGATCATTAGAGTCTTAAACACTTATTGGAGCAAAATATTGTCACAAGGATACAAAGGAAAGGGCTATTAAAGATGTTGGGCCTGAATTATGATATTGAGTACAGAAAAGGTAGAGAGAACTGGGCTGCGGATGCACTGTCACGCAAGTTTGAGGGCCATGAGCAGGGTTCCCTTAGAGCTATTTCCTTGATTTCTCCTGCTTGGATGGAAGAGTTACATCAGTCCTATGAGAATGATCCATTTGCTCAGGAATGTCTAGTGACTGCTAGTGTGGGCAAGGCTGGCAATCTGGCCACTTGTACATCTGTTACCCGAGGAATTATCAGAATTTGGGGGAAATTGTATGTTGGTAGCTCTACTGATCTCAAGCATCAGATCATCAATACTACACATGATTCTTCATGGGGAGGTCACTCGGGCATTGAGGGGACCTATCCGAGATTGAGACTTCATTTTAGCTGGCCCGGGATGAAGAGGGAAGTGACTAGTTTGGTGCAAGTTTTTGAGGTTTGCCAATAAACCAAACTTGGTGATCATAGGTACCAAGGGCTGCTTCAGCCTCTTCCTATTCCTGAGGGCATATGGCAACACATAAGCATGGATTTCATCGAAGGATTACCTAGGTCAGAAGGGAAAGAGGTGATTTGGGTAGTTGTTGATCGGTTCACAAAATATGGACATTTCATTGCTTTGGCTCGACCTGTTACTGCAGAAAAATTAGCTCGTGTGTTCCTAGACAATATCTACAAGCTTCATGGATTGCCCCAATCCATAGTTTCAGATAGGGATAAGCTCTTCACAAGTCGCTTTTGGAAGGAGTTGTTTGGGCTCTTGGGAGCAACCTTGGCCATGTGTTCTTCATCAGAGGCAGAGGGTTAACCAATATATTGAACAATAACTCAGGAGCATGGTATTTAATCATCCTAAGGTGTGGGGAAGGTGGCTTTCTTTGGCAGAATTTTGGTATAATACCCATTTTCATACTTCCTTGGGCATTTCTCCCTTCAAGGCCTTGTTTGGTTATGACCCTCCCTCTCCTTTTGGATTGCAAGGAGTTGGGACTAATTTGGGTGAAGTAGCTAATATGTTGCAACAAAGAAAGCATGTTTTGCACCAGCTGAAGCACAATCTCAGAGAATCTTAAGCCCGGATGAAGTGGTATGCTGATAAGAAAAGAATTGATCGAAATTTTGAGGTTGGAGACATGGTATATCTAAAATTGCAGCCATATAGGCAATCAACAGCAGCAGTAAGGAAGAATGTCAAGCTTTGTACCAGAAAGGTGTTGGAAAGAATTGGTAAGGTGGCTTATAAACTAGAGCTGCCACCCGACTCCTACATTCACCGAATTTTTCATGTTTCCCTTCTTAAAAAGCAGGTTCAAGCTGGTCACCAACCATCCTTAGCTCCTCCAGACGTGGGCTCCAATGTCCTTATGAAGTTACAACCAGCTGCAGTAGTCGAAGAAGGGCCAGCAGCAACAGCAAGTGACAGAGTTAAGCAACTGCGGGTTAATTGGAGCAACTTGGATGAAGCCTTCACCACATGGGAAGAAAATAAATCTTTGTTGAGTCAATTTCCTTCTTTTCAGTCTTGAGGACAAGAATGTTGTAAGGGGAGGGGATTGTTACGTTTTCCTTTAATATTTTGATGTAATAAATAGTGAATTACTTGTATTAGTTTGAATTGCTTGTTTGGCGCAAGAATTAGTTAGGCAAGGGTTCCGGTTGTTAGCTTTTGGTGGGAATTTAGCTTGATGTTAGGAATTTCAATGTTTGTTTCAAATTCCCTTTAATTAGGTTGATCTTGTGTATTGTTGAGGTATTCAATGAAAATTACTTCTCTATGAGATAAACTTCTCTTCTGATCTTATTCTCTTCTATTTTCTCATCTTCTTTCACTTCTTTCTCATCCCTTACTCTCTTTTCATTAGGTTAAGATCAAGATCCAATCTCGATCTTAACAAAAAATTCTTCAAACTTTCTTTTAAAGCACACTTGCCCTTTTTCCTTAGGAGTAGCATAGCTTAGCTTGGCATAGCATCATGTAGATCTCTGTTGTACATACCTTCTTCGTACTACAATTCTTGGGCTATAGATATGACTTTCCATTTTTAATATGTTCCACAAATTGACAAGTTGAGATTTGAGGCTTTAGTTTAAATCTTTTGATTGTGTTAGTCCTAATCCAATGACCTATATATGGTTTGCTCCATCTTTATCTTGTTAGACCTAAATTCATTCAAGTCATCATAAATCACAGGTGCCAGGTGATGCTTGTTGTGTTGCTTAGCAAGTGCACTAAGTCGTATCAAGTAATATAGAGATGAGTAGAGTATCATCTAACGAGGATTGTTCGTTGAATGAGTATCAAAATTAGTAGTTTTAGCACTATTTGAAAGACATAATTTTGTAGTCTTAGATATAAAACAAAACAAAATGAAAAAGAAAAAAAATGTTTACTGATTTTTTAATGAAAAGTGTACGAATATTAGATGATTTTAATGATTTAATAAGATCAAAGGCATCCGATTTCACCTAGTTGCATCAATACGTCTTTCTGTTCTCGATATTCAAGTTGTTATTACATATTGATGGTTGAAAACCCTAATTTGCTAAATATTCTCTATCGATCAACACTTAGCATACTCTTTTACATATTAACTCATCAATATCTTGCATGAATTTAAAAAAGGAAAGGGTATTGTAGATCCAGGGTTTTCACTTAAGACACACAAATCGCGTTAATCTATCTCTAGCACTCGTTGAATTTGTGATGTTTATCACTTTAGCAATCATCCTAAATCTCCTCGGACTCATTATGAATACTTATAAGCTTTGAACAGTGATCAAGCATTCAAAACTCATTAAGAACAATGACAAACACAGAAACAACACAATAAACAATCTTTGAATACGTTGAGTTAGAAAAGAGCGTATATTACAACTTAGACTGCACCGAATCTTGGAAAGACAAAATTAGTTCATGTTGTACATAATATAAAACAAAAAAAAACAAAATCTATGAACTTAAAGAAGAAAAGAATAGAAAGAGCTTAAAAATGCAAAATTGCAAACCAAACTTTCTTTTCACACCCTTCCTCTTCTACCGAATTTCTACCTAAGCTTTTCTACTTTGTAGTTGGTGTTTTTTTGGTTGAATGATGCTAAAACACTTCTCCAACACCCCTATTTATGGTATTTAAGGATGCAAAGTCATGAAATAAAAAAATTAATACAAGTTCTTCCTCATTTGCTAAGCTTGCCGCCCGTTTTCAGCTTTTGAGTCAACTTGCTGATTCCTTCATTTTTTTTGTCTTCCATTTTGCCGCAAAAAATTGTACATGCACATCAAATTGTATGTGTTCAAGAAGTTCTTGAACTTTATTTGTCCAATTATTAGCCCAAAATTGAGATTTGCATCAACTTGTACTTGTTGTTGTTTCCTTGCATTATCGGGTAGTTTTGATGTGTTTGGCCCATTTTCTGCCTTTGTTTGATGTATCTTGCATTCACTTGTTGATGTTGATTGTAAAACCTAGCAAGAATTAGCATAAATCCGAGACATCATTAGGTGGATGGGTGACCCTTCGGGGAAATTCATCATTAAGTCCACTTGGGAGATTGTACGGAGTAGGAGAGTGGAGGACACCATTCATCATCTTCTGTGGTTTCAGATGCATATTCTAAGACACTCCTTTCTTCTATGGATCGCTTCCCAAAAGTGACTTTGAACTAGAGACCGTCTTCTACGTTTTGGAGCACTCGGAGCTTAGGGTGTTTGTGTTCTCTATGGCCTAGTTGATGAGACCCATGAGTACCTCTTCTTTGCTCGTGATTTTTCTGCATCGGTCTGGAGTTCCATCGTCCCACGTACATAGACTGCATGGCCTACCCTTCCTTGGGATGATCTTGTCACTTGGGCTGCTCAGCACGACAAGGGTCGAGAGATTGGCACCATCATTGCTCGACTCCGCTTTTCAATGACAGTGTACACTATCTGGCATGAGTTTAACCTTTGGGTGCAACGCTCTCAATCCAGATTAGCTACGGTCGTGCGAGAGGAGATTACGGGCTTAGTCAGAAGCCACCTTCTTGCGGCTCCCACGTTCAAAGGGGCTCATCGCCATGCAGATTTGCTTCGACAATGGGGCTTTGAGCCTTAGTTTCCCCTTTGTTTCCTTGTATTTGTTGATTGATGTATGAACTATGTCTAAACTCTATTTTGATGTTGGTTCATTTTTGTAAGCTTCGGCCATGTCCTCGGGTATGCCCCTTGTAGCTTGTAAAAATATTTCTTTCTTTTCTATATATTTCGCTGAATTACCAAAAAAAAAAAAAGAAATAGCATAAAATGAGTGTTTTTGCAAGGAGATAGCGATAGGAGAGAAAAAGAGCAAAAGCCAGCAAAAGCGATAAAAATTTGATGTGAAATGACAATGAAATGAACCTAAATGATATTAATAACTATATACTAAATTAGACTTATCAAAATACCCCCACACTTAAATCTTACTCGTCCTTGAGCAAGGCTAAACATGAAAGCGCAGGGTCTTATACTTTTTTAGAATTTATCGCAATTCAAAAGAAGACTACTTCTATTAGAAAAGAATGACCGAGGGTCAAAGTTTTACATTCTAAAGGCAACACAATCTTTCTAAAGAAAAATCTATCAATCACCTAGGTTAATGAATTCAAAAGTTGGCTAAGCAAACTAAGTTTGTCCCTTTTTTTAATCTCAAGACATTCAAACTGAATAGATGAAAAAAATCATGCCACTCATAGCGAGGCTTTTCAGGTATGCCCATGACTAAAATTATTCACAAACTTTTCTCTTCCCCTTTTTTATCTTATTATTATGAGGGACTAATCTGTCCCAACCAACCCTGGTCCATAAGTATATCTTTAATGATAATCGAAATCTTGACCCCTAGGCAATGACCGCATGGGTAAGAGACGCCACCACTAAGATGCACTCATTATGACTGCATGATTATATCTTCAACGCGAATTGAACTCCTGACCCTTGGGCGATGACCGCATGAGTAAAAGACGCCACCACTGAGACGCCCTCACTATGACTTTATGAATATATCTTTAGCGAGAATTGAAATTTTAGACCTTGGCCGATGACTGCATGAGAGATGCCACCACTGAGACGTCCTCATGATGGGTAGCACATATCTTAAAATGTTTATATGGGATAGCAGTGCATAATGATGCTTTTTTCATTTTCTCTCTTCTTTTTTCAAAATTTTCTTTAGACTTAGGCATAACTCTTCAAAATCTATTATAAAAATGATAATCTTAATGCAAGCCATTCATATTTGAGCATCTTTGAATTAGAAAGAAAGGTAAAACAACCATGTTAACAAGTGAACTCAAATACCATAGTTTTATCAAGAGAATGCCTTTGATTAAATCATGTTTTGTAATTAAAACAAAAACAATTGATTCTCAGGCTATTCAAATCTAATTAAAGTAAATGATCTAAAATGTGTAGAAAAATTGTCTAAAAAGCATGATCATAAGATGTCAAAAAAAAAAAAAATATTTTAACTTGGTTCAAAATGTGTACTGAAAATGAACTAAGTGAGTAATATCTTCTCATTTCAATCTTAAGATACAAAATGAGGAAAATGAACTCAAAAGTTAAAAGAAATGTAAAATAATGTGAAAGCACAAAAATACAACAATATAACACAAAATTTAACAAAAACCTTTTTTTTGGGGGGGGGGGGGGGGGGGGGTGTCGAAGTAGTAAGACTAATGTTTCGAAAAATTTGAAAATCACAAAGTTAACTTTCAAAAACTTTTCTAGGCGAATTAAAAAGCTAAAAGAAAGATAAAATTAAGAAGAAAACTTAAATATACAACAATCTAATGCAAAACTTAACAAAAACAAAATTTTAAAAAAGGGAGGTAGTAACAGTAATATTTTGAAAATCTTAAAAATAACAACTTTAACTTCCAAAATTTTATCAAAGTGAACTTATAAATTAAAAAAAAAAAGATGAAATAAAGGGAAAACACAAGAAAAATAACAAAATAATACAAAATTTACAAAACTTAACAAAAGCACAATTTCAAGGGGCTGCTATACGAATTTTCCAAGTAAAAATAACCTTACGAATAAAATCAAGTGAATGAAATAAATGAAAGAAAAGAAATTTCTTCTTCAAACTTAAACAAAATTTACAAATTTTAACAAACAACTTAAAATTAGTGCTAAAACTGGATGGTATCAATATCACTTAAATGAGAACAATCCCCGGTAACGGCCCCAAAAATTGGAAGCCTGTTGGGTTGCTTAGCAAGTGCACTAAGTTATATCAAGCAATATAGAGATGAGTAGATTATCATACTAGGAGGATTGTTTATTAAATGAATACTGAAATTAGTAGTTTCAGCACTATTTCTAAGACCAAAATTTGTAGATTTTGATATGAAACGAAACAAAATGAAAAGAACAAAATAGTTTTTTGATTTTTTTTGAAGGTGTATTGATTCAGATGATTTTAGTGATTTAATATGATCAAATGAATCTGATTTCACCTAATTGCATCAATATGCCTTTCTATTCTCTATCGCTCAACATTTAGCATGCTTTTTTGCATATTAACTCATTAATCTCTTCCATGAATTTAAATAAGAATTGATTTTCGAAGATCCATGGTTTTTACTTAAGACCACACAAATCGTATTAATCTATTTCAAGCATTCGCTCAATTTGTGGTGTTTCTCACTTTAGCAATTATCATAAGTCTCCTCTTGGACTCATTATGAATCATTATAGGCTTTGAATGATGATGAAGCATTCAAAACTCATGAAGAACAATGATAAACACTCAAACAATGCAATAAACAAACTTTGAATACGTTAAATTAGAAAATATTGTATATTACAACTTAGGCTATATTGTGGCCTTGGAAAGACAAAACTAATTTATGGTATGCATAATATAAAGAAAAACTAAAAAAAAATTCATGAACTTAAAGAAGAAAAGGATAGAAATAACTTAAAAATGCAAAATTACAAACCAAACTTTCTTTTCACATCCTTCCTCTTCTATCCGAATTTCTACCTTAGTTTTTCTACTTTGTATTTGGTTTTTCCTGGTTGAATGACACTAAAAGACCCCTATTTATAGAATTTGAGGATGGAAAGTCATGAAATCAAAAAAATAACATAAGTTCATCCTCATTTGCTAAGCTTGCCACCCATTGTTGCCCATTTTCAGCTTTGAATCAACTTGTGGATTTCTTCATTTGTTTTTCCTCCATTTTTCCGCCTAAAATTCATCCTTTACATCAAGTTTTATGAGTTCATGAAGTGTTCAAGATGTTCTTGAACTTGATTTGTCCAACTAGCCGCCCAAAATTTAGATTTGCAACAACTTATACATGTCGTTGTTGTTTCCTTGCATTACCATGTAGTTTAGATGTGTTTAGCCAATTTTTTTCTTTTGTTTGATGTATCTTGCATTCACTTATTGATGTTGATGATAAAACCTAGCAAAAATTAGCATAAAAAAATGTTTTTGCAAGGAAATAGTAATAGGAGCGAAAAAGAGCAACAACGTGCAAAAGCGTAAAAAATTAATGTACAGTGGTTATGAAATGAACCTAAAATATATGAATAATTATATACTAAATTAGACTTATAACCAGGCATAAAAATCGAATTAACTCGGGCTTGTAAGTGGACTGCTGAGCTCTAGGTTTGTCTCCACCCTAGTTCCTAACTTTGAAGAGTACATGGAAAGGTGTTTGTGGGCCCTAGTCCATCGCTGTAACTACCACTTGAGTTTGTATATCCTTTTTAACTTCCTGTCATAAGAACATGTAAAAAATCGACAAAAGCATTTAACAAAATTCTTCTTATTCGAAGCATAGGCAGAACTCATGGTATAACCGAAGTTAGATACACCAACATATCCCAACCTTTTCTTCGAAAATGATGAGTTGTTGAGGTCAAAGACGTGCAGTTCGTAATTTGGCTCACTCCCTAGTTAGAATGAGTCTCTTTTGCAAGTTTATTTTGTTTTTACATTTATGGTGACCATGCACACAAAACATTGAAACAAAATAGAGCAAACAACAATTCCCACTTGAAGTCCATTTCATACTTGAGTCTCAGCATTGGAGAGAAGAATTTTGTTTTCCTTGCGACATTCGAGATAAAACATCTTAGGAAGTTAACTTGCCCAATGAATTGTTGAAGCGCCTCTTTGTTTGAAGGTGGTTTGGCCTATTGGATGGCCTTGTTCTCATTAATATCCCCCTCAATGCCCTTTGATGTCTTGGAAAAATAAGAACATTTCCAGCTAGCATGCCAAAAGCACATTTTAATGGATTCATCTTTAGGTTATGGGCCCTAATTGTAATGAATGCACCCCTCAAGTAATCTAAGTGTTTGACTTGGGATTTTTATTTGACCACGATGTCATCTATATGGACTTCCATGGTCATGCCAGTGAGGTCATGAAAGATAATTTTCATTGCTCTCTAGTAGGTGGCTATAGCATTCTTCAAACGAAAGGGCATAGTCATCCATTCAAACGTCCCTATTGACCCCAGGAATCATGACTTGGTAGTACCCGAAGTAGCCATTCATAAAGGACAAAACCTCAATGCCAGGAGGCTGACTTAATGAGCACTCAGCAATAAGGATTGGATACTCATCCTTTGGGGTGGCTACATTCATATCTCGGAAATAAATACAGACCCTGATTTAGCCATTCTTTTTATTAATATTTTCCAACCGCTCAACATACCTAGCAGTTCTAATGAGCATAGCCTTTAAATAACAACAAAAATCCTAGTGCCTCCAGGACTCCCGCAAAAGCCGGATTTTGGGGGGTAGGGGGTAGATGTACACCGCCTTTCCCCTTCAGGGTGCTAACTTGAAGAGAGGCTATTTCCAACCACCCCCAACTTGAAAGACATGTCATCATCGCAACCTATGAGCAATCGGACAGCAATGCATAACAGCAAGACATAGCATAAAGTGAGTAATACAAAGCATAACGCCCTAGATGAGACTTCAAGGCAATACCATGCACCACAAGGCAAGCAAAATAAGCACGTAAACAAATAGTAAGCAGCTAGTCAATAGATTGGCGGATAGGTAGATAGGTGCATCGTAATAGGTCCTATACGCCTAGGAACACTAGTAAAGTGGAATAAGCAGTAGTATTCGGCCGCTACATCTGCTTCCCCTATCGATCTCTATCTAAGGCCATCTCTTCCCGTAGATTACGGTGGGTGAGGTCCTGCCGTATCGACTGTAATCTTCCCTTCTTTGGCCTGCTTCATCCTCTCCTGCATAGCATGATATACAGCTCATCGTAATCTCCTGACTCGAGCAGTGGTTGGTCTCCTCTTAACATGCCCGAATCATTACAAACATTGCTCCTTTATTTTTTCGGCTATTAAGGCCACGCCACACTATGCCTCTTATGATATCCCAGACGGCCGCCCCTGGGAGCACTAGTCAATATGCCCCGATTGTGGATACACTATAAGGCATACAAGTAAAGTCGTGGCACTAGATCGATGTTACAAGTTGTCGGATGCTCCTACCCCGCTACATCGGATACACTTATCCTAGTCCTCCACAGAGCTCTGTCTAGAGCCATCTCATCATTTAGATTGAAATAGGTGAGATCCCATCGAATTGTTTCTATCCAGCTCTTCTTTGGCTGTCCTCTCCCTCTCTTCCCGCCTGTTACGTGGAGTTGTTTGCATCGCCTAACAGGGGCAATGGTGGGTCTCCTTTTAACATGCCCTAACCATCGCAGTCGTTGCTCCCTCAACTTATGTTCTATTGGGGCAACGCCTAATTTACTTCTTATGACATCATTTCTGATCCTGTTCCTCCTTGTGTGTCCGCACATCCACCTCAGCATCCTTATCTCCTCCACCCCCATCAATGACATCTTGGGACATCCTTCTCTAGGCCAGGCTTAATAAGATGCCTATGCTTAACCACTTCTCTATCTAGGCCAGACATCTCCTGATGGTCCTAAGAAAATTAATCCTTGAATTTGTGAAGCAAAACTAGGCACTGCTCTCTCTGCTCCTCAGAAAGCAGAGTGCTTAGATAAGTAGGTCATGGGTCCTCTGTTGAACCCAAATTAACCACAAGGAGGGGGTCTTGGAATTTAGCCCTTAGATCCTGCATTTTGGCCTGTGCTGGTTTTATGTCGGAGAGCACCAGCTCTTTTTCTTGTGCTGTATGAAGTTGGAGATCTGCTCAGTCCAAAGCTAATCCTCAGCGTGCCTGGCCCTGAGCCTTGCTTATACTGAGGAAATGGCCTTCTTGGCCATTACTATGTGGTCTTGGTGCCTCTGCATTAGGGTCCAAGAGTGCCTCGGAAGTCTCCTTCATCAAGAAGGGCTCTCATGCATCCCCATAAGTCAGAGTTTTCAAACTCGAGATCCATTTGACCAACCTTAGCTTCAGTCAGTGGGCTATCAACGACGGTTATCGTGTCCTACTGTTTGTAGATTGTGGAGTGATCCTTTTGACATCTAGAGGTCCCACGCCATCTTTGTAGAATTTTTTCTCTACGCTGTTGGAGCAAGGCATGAATGGCCTATTAGTTGCCATAGCAACGTCATACTTGTCATGGTTCCATAAGATTAGTAACTGAGGAAGTGAAGATGGAACACAATAATTTGCTTGCAACCAATCTGTACCGAACATAGCATTATTGCTCGATGTAGTTTCCATCACAAAGAAAGTTGTAAGCTTGCTTAAACTGCCAATAGTTATGTCAAACTAGATGACTCCTTTAGATTTGGTAGTAGCTCCAGAAAAGCCACAAATAACCACATCTGAAGTAATTAAGTCTTCTCCATACTTACTAATGACCCCCAACATATATTAAGGCAATTCATAGTTGCGAAATATCCACCAAGACCTTGTTCACTGGAATGTCAACAAATTTAGCCTTGATGTATGAGGGTTTGCTGTGTTTATCTGTGGCATTAGGCCCATCAAACATCATCTTCATTATGTCAGGTGTGTCATCAGGCAAGTAAGATGTTGTAGCATTAATTATAAAATACCAAGGGTCGGGTGTACATTAGTGGCCATTATTTCAGCCATGAGCTCCACTTGAGTCTCCTCATCTGAGGCTATCACAACACCTTCGAGACCTTTTTGAGCATCAGCTACCATGAACTCCAACAAAAGGAGTAAGGTGGTTCTGACATTGATATTTTTAGGAAGCATCCCAAATTGAATTTGGATCCCTTGGTCTGCCCCCTTCTCAGGGCTTTCAACCATGGATGTATCCTTATTCTACAATTGAGGACTTCCATTAGATAGCATGTCCTGTTCTTGTGTAGGTCCTTAAGATCAACATCTTGTGTTTGAGATTCCCTCATAGGCTAGGGGAAATGTTCTTCATGGAAATCATTCTCAATGTTAGATCATGTTAGGTTAACACAGTCAAGAGGTTCCACTAAGTTACTGTTGAGAGGGGAGTATTTCTCCTCGTTCTCAGCAGATTTCAGCACTAGGGGTTCCTTGGCAAGGTGGTCCCACCAAGATTCTCGCCCATCAAATGAAGAGGAACTAACATATCTCTCAAACTTCTTATGGGCTAGCCCTTTTTCTGTATTAAGAAGTTTGGACTCAGCCATTGGATCATTTACTTGCCCTTTTGGACCTTGGCCTCTTCTTTAGAAAGCTTGGCCAAGCAAGTATCGGGTAATGTCCTCTGCTGAGCTGGCTTTTTGTGCATCTGGTTCTTATTCTGATTTTGACTAAGGTTAAGTACTAACTTCCTCTTGATTGAGCTGATTCCTCCTCTAGACGTTGTCGAACCTGACACCAGAAGACTGATATCCTAACTGTCATGGTACCAAACTGGTGTCCACATCTAGTAAGGTGTACTTTGGATTCCCTGTCCTCATGATGACCTGAGTCTTCAACAAAGAACTTTTAGGAAGCCCTGAAGATGATGTCTTCATTAGAGGAGCTAGTCCCTTCTTTGGAAAAAAGTTCAACTTCTTCATCTCGAACACCAGCTTATGACCATAACCCTCACAGAGGCCATGGGTAAGGCATAGGAGTTTCCTTGACGCATGTTTCTTAGAAGCAAAGACTATCTACCAATGGTCATGTGTAAGAATTGCCATGGCTAATTCTTCTTCCTCAAAGAGGAGGACGTTAACTTACTCCAGTTGCTTCTTTATGAACATCTTGAACCCTTCACAATTGCGTGTAGAGTGTTCTACCATGATAAGCCATTTACCGTGATCTTCTTGCAATCTCAATGTGGTTCGGGGAACCTCAGTGTTCCTGATTCAAGTAGCCTATCGAACAAAGCATTGGCCACAATCATATCATCTTTGTCTGCATCCATCCAGCATAGAGATCCACCATTAGTTTGCCTATTATGGTGATGTTAAGGCTTGACTACCTTAACTACGTTAATCTACGCAGGACTAGGGAAAGGGTGTTCATTAATGCTGATTTTTCCTTCTCCCATGAAAATCAATTCCCTTGCTTCTATGGCATCCTTAACCAAATTTCTAAAGATCGTGCAGTTCCTCATTAAATGGGTCAACGAATCATGCCACTTAAAGTATACCTTTCCCTTGTTGGAGTTGGGATCAAGTTTTCTGTGTTTACCTCTAATCTTTGCCTCAAGCCAATCGAAAATTATGCCGGTTATAGAGAGTTCAAACAAGCCTTTTATCAATTCTTGGGACTGATAAGACTTCTAGGATTTAATTATCCATCTTGACTAAGGGATTACAAAACAAAGAAGGCCCTTTGACATATTTAGCAATTTCAATCTTATATGGAGGATCTTCTTCCTGTACTATTAAGTCGTACGTAAGTTCCATACACGCTATTTATTTAAGGCTTTCCTCTTCTTAGATGGCCTCGTATCTAGCAGCACATTCTGCCAACTGAAGAAGTGTAGTAAAATTAGAGCCTTCGAATTTGTTTCTAGATTCAATATAAAAGCCGTTTAAGGCCAGCTTGGCGTAATCAAGTTTAAGAAGTACTACGGTGCATTTTATCCAAGCTATCTTGAATCAGTTAATATAGTCTTCCACTAACTCGCCTGGCTTCTGTCTCATCCTAGCCAATTTGACATGGAAGTCCCTAATTGATTCACGAGAATTGGGCTAGAAATGTTTTTGCAATATCGTACAAACAACAAATAGAATTAGGGGGCAGGCTGACATACCAATTGAAAGCGGTCCCAATTAATGAGATTGGGAACAGCCTTAATTTGAGATATTGATTATCCGTCGCTTCCCTACAATGGCAATTAAATCTTGCCAAACTCACGAGGGCAGATATAGTCCCTCCCCCTCAAAAGAGGGTGAACTCGGGGATCTTGTATCCTTGAGGAAAAGGGTAATCCCTTTCTATGTAGTCAAGGTCTGTTGATCCTTACGAGACCTAGCCCATACATTTGCTTAACGTGGGTGGCCAATTTGTCCTAGAGGGTAGGTTAGGCACATGATTATGCGCCTGCAAGTGCCTCCCAAGTGGGTGAGGATCTCAAAGTGGATTTGTAGGATGCCCCTGAGCGCTTGTCACAATCAGGTGTGGGAACGGTTGTTACCCCCCAAACCCTGGATAAATTGCTTGACCATAGTAGTCATGCACTTTATTGGCCATGAAGTATGTCCCAAAATGATTTGGGCTACATGGCATGCGTAGAAGCACACCAATGTTAGCAGGCTGTTGGTTCATCGTTGCACGATCAAACCCCAAGTCATGATCTAGATGAAGTGGGTTGTTAATTTACCTCCTTGTATTATAAGCATGAAGAGGTCTAGGATGAAAAGTCTAGTTCTCAAAAGTGGGGACTTGACCTTGCACTCCTACTTCATGGCCTTGAGTGGCCCTCGTGGAAACCTCGACTACCTCAGCAGGGCATGAACGGTTATGCCCCCAGTCTCAAGGACAGGTGACATTGGTGCATTGACGTTGAGATCCCTTGTGGTCAGAGGGAAACTCTTATTCGAAGGCCCAGCAGCCCCAAGGGCATGTTGTCACTTCTACGGCTAGATTCCAAGTGCGTAACACCTAGGTTAGCCACAATTGGGTTTTTCGTTCTCACAAGGATCGTGTATCCAGCCTAGGTAACTGGCTACCGTGAACTCGAGGGTATCTTGCGAGGGTAACCAGCTGGTTTTGATGGAAGAAGTATAGGGCTGAGCTGCCTAATATCCTCCTTAACAACTTGGACGAAGCAATTATGAGTCTCAGCTTGTCTAACAAAGATATGTTCGACTTCTACCACCGTCTGCTTGGCCACATCCTTAGCAATCAGGATAGTAGTAGAAGACAAGGTCGAGTTCACTTTTGCTCAGACTCTATTAGTTTCTCTATGAAGCCTTTCATTCATAGAGTTTTCAACATCATTAATTTTGGCTCTCATGGCAACAGAGTTTTCACGCTGAGCTACTAGATTGCGCTCTGTTGTAGCACGTTGTCTCTCGAGGGCTTCCCTCATTGTTTGTTGGAACCTTTGGTCCACAATCTCTAAATGATGTTTGAGCATAGCCATAAAGCTCTCGCGAGAATGGCCATCTAGCCTAATTTGGTCATCTTCCAGGATGTCATCATCACCACCACTTTCTCTACTGTGGCTCTGACTTGGTTCATCCCTTCGAGATACGAGACTTTTCTCAAGAGGATGCTTAAGCAGGGATCCAACCAAGGCTAAGCCTTTTGGTTTTTCATGCTTCAGGGCACTAGACCTCCTAGTCCTAACCATCAATGAATGGCCGACAATTGCGCTCTGGTAATCCATGATGGGTTAAAGAAAATGAAGTCTCTTTTCAAGCCTTCCATTAAAGCCCTAAACTAAAGCCTCAATTCTTAACTTGTCGAATTTGGGAGCAGATTAAAAAAGAGAGTTCATATCTGAAGCCCGAAGCACTGTATTACTGAACAAGCAAGTACAACAAGCTCTACTCTATGTTAGACTAAGCTAAGTACTCCTAGGTACAAAGCACAAGTGTGCCATAAAAAAATTTGAAGAAGTTTTATATGATTGTATGTACTTATTTGGGGCCACACCAAAGTCGCTTATTATTTATAGAAAATCTAAATAACTGTTGCCCCATATTTACACGGCACTTTCTTCCCATGTTAGGCCACTAAGCTCCCTTAACGCGTGAGTGATCGATGAACGTGCCCTTAATTTGGTACTTGAGTGTATTTCTTGAATCCCACGTCCACATTTTCTGCTGAAGTATCTTCTAAACGCTCCACGTTTTCTCGAATTAAGCTTTGTACATCTAAAATTACCTCCAAGTAACTGCCTTAAGCTTGGAAGCCACCTGTCATGCAAGCTTCTTAGTATTCCCATAAGCTCGAACTCCGTTTACCCTTTAACCATATCGAGCCTCGAGTGGCTGATACCCCTGTTAGCGTGATAAAGTTCTTAGGATGCAAGGGTCGTGATGCTGTTATCTTAGCACCTAAAGGTTTGAATCCGCTCAAGGAGGACCTTAAGTGATAAGCATGTGGCACTTTTCCCAAAAAGGAGTCATCCCAGCTCCCTCGAAATTAGGGTGTAAACAAATGCCTCCCTTTTAGCCATTGGTAAACAAGTAAAATCTACTTGATTCGACCCTCAACGACTATAGGAAGCTTGAGAGAACACTATTTGACATTTGCTCTCCTTTCCCACTGGTCTATAAGTATGACAACTAAGGCTCCGAATCTTCACTTTCACTGCTCTGTGCTCTCTCTTTGCTCTAACCAACTGCCTTGAAAACACTTGCTCTCTACCCCTCATTCTTGCATCTTCGACTCTTATTGCTTCAATTTGTTTGCTGCTCGTTTTTATTTCCTTCGAACCAAGTAATGATGGCTCAAATCTCTTGCGCTGTCTCTACACCCATTCCTCAGGCTGACAGCCTTATCGAGTAGTTGTTGCATCTGGTTGATTCAAACACGACCATGGCCTCTGATAGGCCTTAGTGCCCTATTGATCTTAGTGCCATCAAGCAAGGCCCTCCATGATTGCTTGGAAATGCCAAACCCAGCGCCGTTGGGTTCGTCATCCCTTTCGCCGCCTGTGGTCACGGACACCCTCGAAAAGACACATGCCAAGGGAGGGTTTTTTGGGCATGAATTGGGCACACAACCTTCTGTGGCATCATGAATCAGGTGCACTATGGTGACACTTTTGTTCACTTAGTGACGTGAACGTTTTCCAAGCCACTGTGTTAATGCATGGTACAGGAATTGGTGTCCTAGAGCCCAATTAGTTAGTTTTAAATATTAAATAAATGAAATAATTTTATTTATTTATTGTCTGTTTATGTTTTACGAGTCAACATGTGTGTGATTGTTTTGTAAAATGTTCCATGAGATGGATGTAGTTCAAGATGACATGTGAAGTTTGGTTTAAGTGGTTAATAAGATTGAACCACAGATAGACTTAGATCAAACTAGTGATACGTTGTCAAAGAATGTTCGTAGTCAGTGATGAGTTTGGACAACCTGTTTGATAAAACTATAATATGATACTTTTGATGACTTGTTTGGGTCATGTCGATAGAGATCCAAGAGTATTGTGTTAGTGTTGTCAATAAGATTGGAACACGAAGCTGGACCATCTGAATTATTTGTTCCTTAATTGTTATCAGAAATAATTAATTATGTAAGACGATAACTCTAAATCCAGGAAACAGTCTAAACTCGTGCATGGATTATTTGGTGCTCTGAGGTGTAAAAAGCATTAGTCGAAGTGCATTGACTTGAATCTTACGTGCGTTGGGTAATGGCATTAAGTGTGGCAGGAATAGTTTTTTTTTTATGTGGAATCTATAGTCTCTAATGAGATAAACATATCCCCTTAGTTAATTCGCAAGCATACAAATAGATTATAGAATCTTCCGCCGGAGTATTACATAAGTTTGACATTTAGAATTAATACAAAATTTTTTTCTGTATTATTGAATTTTTCAAAATGACGAGAGATGTGAGAAAAGTTATAATAGTAGTTAAAGTTACATTTGCTCACGGATATCTAATAAAGAGGTTAGTGGTCGTAATAAAAGTTATTCGGAAAATTCTGTTATGATTCTCATAATAGGGGGCATATGAAATAAAATGTAAATGTAATAAGTAGTATTAGCCTAAGGATGTTTTATTAGTCTAGTTAGTTGAGGTCGGTTGTGCCTTGCTCTTAGTAGTTAACAATGGCAATTAGGCATGGGTTAGATTTCTATGTAATAGATCATGTCATGTTAGTAGTATAAATAGTAAGGCACTAGCTTGTAATATGATAACTTTGATAATGAAAATATCTCTTTGAGATCAAGTCTCTCTCACTCATCTAACTCTTTCTCTATTTCTCATCTAATTTCGCTTCTTTCTTATCTCATACTCTCATCTATCCTCAATTTTACTTAGCTTATGCTTTGTGATTTAAGCACGAGCATAACAATTGGTATCAGAGCCTCGTTTGGCTTCCAAGGGAGCTCATAATCAAGAAACAAATTTAAATCTGGTTGTTGTGCTGCACAAGAGACTTAGATGATTGCAATTGATTTAGTTGAATCAAATTCAACTAAATTGAGTTTGTATTGTGTCAAGCTTGCTGCTAGTTGCAATTAATCAATAAAAACAAGTTTTTGTGCTGATTTTAGTTCAGTTTGAGTGATCAATAATTCAAATCTAAATTCAAGCTTGAAGAGCTGGTGTGCATTATATTAGACTGAATTTAGTAGCATTGAGCAAGCATTAGCTGCTGAAGTTGAGTGCTAAAGCATAATCGAAATTGATCAAATATTCACTTGATCTGTTGGAAAAGAAGCTTAAGTGAGCTATTGGATCAAGATTACACTTGATCACAATCAAATGATCAGAAAAAAAAACAAACTGATTGAAGTAGTTTCTGGTTCTGACATTCAATTGAGGAGTGAAGGTAATTGTTTTTTGAACTTCAAGTTACATTTTGGATCAAAATCTGTGTTGCGGCTGATTTATGATATAATTCGTGTTAATAAGCATAAAAGTGGTGAGAATTCAGTTGATTCTTAAGAATTATATGTTATTGAGTTGAGATTTGCTTAGACGTGAATCTGACATTGAACTGAGAATCGACAGTATTGAAATTTGATTTCGTTCTTGAAGATTGCGTTGAGTATTGTGTTGAGGACTTGATTGCGATCTAGAGTCAAGCCTAATTTAGAATTGTAAGTCTAGTTACTCAAGAAACATCGCAGTTAGGGTTTGTTCGAGTTCTCTGTGTGGCGAAAATTCTGCAAATTAGGGTTCTTATTCAGTGATGATTGAGTAGTTGTTAGCAAGTGATTGTTTGTGCAAGCGAAGAAGTATAATTTCTTTAAGCAATCATCTGTTGAAGTGATTTGAATTGAAATTGTTCCTCAAACTCAAATTTCTGAGAACTGAGTTGGTTCATATTGAAACGCTGTTTAACATTACAAATATGGATGGTATGGATGATGAGGGCTCTTGTCGATCCATGATGAGTGATATTTGGGAGAAATGGAGGCAAGAATGTAGACAAGAACGTGAGAAGTTGTGGCAGGAATTGAAACTAGCAATGGACCAAGTGCTGCAGCTAAGTATGAATCCGTTTGCAAACATCAATCGAGATGGTGCTGGTGTTCTTGATGCAAATGAGTTTCCTGAGCTAATGGATGGCGTTCTACAACAAGAGTTGTATGCTGAGCAAAAAGAGAAGGTTAGAGTGGAATCGGTTGCTGTTGAAGATGAGTTAAGCCACGGTAATGCCGAAAATGATAAACACAAGTTAGAGGAATCTGAAGTTGAACAAGTTGATCAATATGAAGACATTGTGCGAGAGTTAGAGTATTTTGAAGATGATGAGCTACAGCAAGATATGCCTCCGGAATGGGAATACGATTCATATGTCAAGGGAATGATAAAGAAAGTAAAGAGTAAAGTGAAGAGGAATCATCTAAACGAAGCATTGAAAGATTTTTGGGGTAAAAAGAAGTTGACAAAGCAAAAATTGAGGCATGAGAGTGTGTTTCAGCCTAAGGTGCGTGAGAGTTTGCAAGAACAGAATAATGGACGGCCGTTAGTTGCTATAATTGAGTCCAAATCAAGTAAGGGACATCGGGTTGGCCCAAGGGAAGAAGTTAGGCAACAAGAACTAACTCAAGCTTTTGATTTTTCTGATGTATATGCTAGTATACGAGGATCAGATCTGATTTCAACAGGGGAAGTTGACGTTACTGCTGTAGTAACAATGATAGCACCACAAAATTTGTTAAACACTTCTCCAAGGCATCTTGATAATCGAAACCAGCTTCTGAATTGTGTTGACAGTAATGTAATTGATACATTACAAGGTTCTTGGAATGGAGAAATGGTGTATTCAAATATACACTCTTATGACAAGTTACCTCCTATCCGGGAGAAGATACTCAATGTTTTGTGAAGGAGAAACGAGTCGATTCTTTGTTGAAACAAGGTAATCCAGCTGCCAAAGTACGTTTCAAGGTTCATCAAAGGCTAAGCACTATTTCTGTGCAAGCAATTGAGTTGTTAGAGGCGTACAAATTCAGTAACGGGCTGGAATAGATTTCTGTTCAGACTAAATTCAGTACAGTGGATGTTTGGCATGGTTCTTGGGCTGAAAGGAAGGTACTTTAAGCTGTAAACTCTTTTGATCAGCTTCCCCCTGATTCAGGAAAGGTAGAACAAGATCATAGCAAGCTGGAACATGAGGCTGAGTGGGAGAAAAGAGTCAATCCAACTACCAAGGAGATTCGGCAGATGCTTAACTTGATTTCTGGAAGAATTTTTGACATGTTAAAAGCTCACAAGAGGGGTACTGATCTAAGAATGAAGTCTGATCAGCCAACATCTGGAAGAATTAAAGGTCTTTGGGTTATGTTTGATATGGAAGACCCCCTGAAGTGTTGATTGAATATGGGGTCTGCATTTGGGTTGGAATGACAGTGCTGGATAGTAATGAGGCAAGTGCTTTGAGCTCCAAATTCAGATTGTGCAATAATCAAGCTATGGGCATAGAACATGCTCCATTAGTGCAACCAAATGCGAGACCTCCTGAGTTTAAAGTGAAAGTGCAGAACTTGATCAATGAGACACATTTAAAGGTTAAAATTGAGTAGTTCAGCCAGGAAATTGAATCTGTTGACAGGAATTCAATGCCAGCCCACTTAGAGCAAGTTGGTGGCTAGAAAAGCTGAGAATTCAAGTTGTTTTTGAAGGAGATAGCTGCAGCAACCTATTTGAATGCAAAAAGTTCAAGATGGTCCAAACAAAAGCTGAAAGATTTGTGAACCATCTGAAAAATGAAAGCTGCAGAATTAAATACGACAGTTGGATTGCCTTGAGAATTCAAGTGGAGACCTTGTTATCTTGAAATTCAATTGTGACCCATGAGTACTTAATTTGGTGGAGCAAAAGTCCAGAATTTCAAGCCAAAGTCACAAGTGCTCAATTGATCAAGATGGGGCAGCTAGAGTTCAAGGTAGCTGCTGAAAAGGCTTGGAGAATTACAATTCCTTCACTGTCAGCAATAAATGAGTTACTCCGATTGAGTGTGGTTGGTACTATTATGGCTTTGGGAAGATGTATTAACTTGTCTACAGCAAGAAGCTTCCATATGGATGAGAATCAAGCTAAAATCTGTAATATACGCAGCTATGTGTTGTATTGGTTATACATTGCTGAATTCTTGAAGTCTGCAGCATATCATGTGGAATTGGAAAACAATCAAGAGTATGATGAGCTTGGTCTGATATGGGTTATTAAGTGGATGTTTAAGCACTACAAATTTTGGATAAGATCCAAAATGAAATTATGGCAGCTGCAATCTTATGGGATTCCAATGTGTTTTGTCGCCAAGATCAAGATATGGGGTTATTTTAGCTGCACTTGGTAATGTCTTCAAGCAGAATTTGATACTTGGTTCACTTGGTTTGAGTTTGGAAGACCTCCAGATGAGTGTTCTTCATCTGATGTAGGCTTAAGTAGTAGGATTTGGGGCTGAAGTACTTCAGAATCTGCACCCTCCAATGTTCTGCTGCTGTTGCTGCAAGATTCAATATGCTGGAGGATCTCTTCTGCTACATATTCAACAAGGACTCTACTTGGTTCTACTGCAATTCAGAGTCCGAGGGGTTCAAAGACTTCATATGGGGTCTTACGGGGTTACCGACATTCAATTTCTGTTGTGCAGCATACTACAAGCAGAATTCCAGATGTGTTGATGCTTTCTCTTATCCTCTACAACAGCAACTTAACCAAAACTTCACATAAGAAGCTCATTCATTCCTCCTACATCAACATTGCTCTTCAAGTTTCAATATCTTTTCTTTGATTTTTGGGGACAAGAATCTTTTAAAGGAGGGACTAGTGTTATGATTCTCACAATAGGGGGTATATGGAATAAAATGTAAATGTAATAAGTAGTATTAGCCTAAGGATGTTTTGTTAGTCTAGTTAGTTGAGGTCGGTTATGCCTTGCTCTTAGTAGTTAACAATGGTGGTTAGGCATGGGTTAGACTTCTATGTAATAGATCATGTCATGTTAGTAGTATAAATAGTAAGGCACTAGCTTGTAATCTGATAACTTTGATAATGAAAATATCTCTTGGAGATCAATTCTCTCTCTCTCATCTAACTCTTTCTCTATTTCTCATCTAATTTCACTTCTTTCTCATCACATACTCTTATCTATCCTCAATTTTACTTAGCTTATGCTTTGTGATTTAATCACGAGCATAACAAATTCTTACGTGAATATATTTAATTCTAGAGTATAGTAAAAATTATTTAGTGGAATTAAGTTTTACTAAATGGTAATCAATTGTTACCATAAGATAATAATCAAATTTGACCTATTTTGAGCTAGAGTTAGATTATCCCTAAGGTCCCTTGGCCAGCCTCGTCTTAAAACAATGTTAATAATATTTAAGATAAATTCATGAGATCAATTACTTGCTCGTGAGATGAATAACTTAATTTGGTAAACATAATTCATAAGATAAATAAATTAATTTTACCAAATAATATTCATTAGATGCATTTTATACATGTAGGAATTTAGATAAAAAGAAAGAAAAAAACATGACGAACAGCCCCTGCGATCCGCGTACTAAAGCGTTGGCTAACGGAAACGTGACACATGTCGCGTTAGATATCCATCCATACAACACAATTCGTGGTTTTTTTTATAAATATGCAAAGCTGCGGTTTTGAAACAATTAAGTGTAGGCTTTTGGAACCAAGTTTTCTCCCACGACGAAAACTCTAAAATAATTTTAGGGGTTTTTCTTTAGCATAATTTTTCTAAAAATTTTCTTTTGGAAAGATTGAAGGAAGAATTTTGATTCAAAATTTTTTATAAGTTAAATATTTAAGGGAGCCCACACTTCCGGTACTAGAAGAGGTCATTGCAGTGTAGAACTTGAGGTTTCGAGAACTCTTCTTCTAATTTCATATCGTCAGGTCAAAGCAGTGATTCTTGCTCCATGTATGTCTAAATTAAGTATTTGATATTTAGTTTTTTTCCTAAAATTCGTTTATTCGATATACTATGTCTATATGCTTTATTCGAGGCTTTTCATTTGTCACATTATGAACCTGTTGGAGTAAGATCTAGACTTAGTTAAACGGTTTAATTAGGTCAAGGCTTTGGATTTAAAATTAAGAATTCAAAATTAGTTTTCCGCTGCCCCCATTTAGGGGAACATTTTTGAAATATGTTCCCAACAATTAGTATCAGATCTAACTCTAAATACGTTCATGATTGACATTAGAAACATCAGGTTTGATAAAATTGGAGTATGAAGAGTTACAAAAATATGAATTTAAGAATTTCATTGATGGTTTTAATAACAAGATTGAAGGTTCATTAAAGTTTTAAATTGTTTAAAATTTTTGACGAGTCATAATTCAATCAAGAAGCGTAATTATAAACTAGATCTATTGAGATTAGATATTCAAGGAGTTAAATAATTTAGATTATTGATCTAAAGAGATTAGATTCTAAACCACGGTGTGAAATATTCAATTGTTGAATATTTTATGATAATCCAAAACAAATTATACTAATAGGATTGGATGTTCGGTTCACGATCTAATGGGATTAATATCAGATTGAATTAATTATTTTTTTATTGTAAAATTAATTAAAAAACAAAGTTGCTCCCCAGATCCTACAAATACCTAGAAATTTACTAGTCTTTACAATCACGAGGTGGCGCTTTCAAACCACGAGGTGGCATTTTAAGCATGAGGTGATTCCTGAAGCAGGTGAATCAATATGAGGTGACATTTTAAGCATGTGGTGGTTTCCGAAGCAGGTGAATCAGTACGAGGAGGCATTTTAATGAGGTGGCGCCTGAAGCAGGTCAATCCGCTCCAGGTGGCACTTTTAACCACGTGGTAGCACCCAAAGTTGGTGAATTAGCAGGAGGTGGCCCCATAAGCATGAGGTGGCGTTTGATGCATGTAAGCTAAGCACAAGGTAAAAACCAAAGCATGAGGTGGTAACACCTGAGTAGGAGGTGTCAACAACTAGCAAAGGGTGGCAGCCACCAACATAAGGTGGCATAAAACCCACCAGCCTAAATTTTCTCCCCTCCCACCGGATTTCCTTAGGTTTGAAGAACCCTCATGTATAAATAAGAGCGAAGTGTGAGTCTGCAACAATAGTGACCATATGTAACATGCAAAAAGTGTTACCTTAACTCGTAAAACTGTTACCTTAGGTCTTACGTAACACTTTTTTGATTGTTACGTTAGGGGTGTGTTACGTCAGCCTAATGTAATAGATTTTTTAATCTAATGTAGCATTTTGTTATGAATTAAAGATTTTTAAATGTAATTTCCGGTTGTAGTGGCTGGTTAGTGTCTCAATGTTGAGTTGTATGCTTTTAAATTTTAGTTGAGTTGGTTTTAGGCTCCAAAAGCTGTTAGTTGGTCAAACTCGGGTCAAACTTGGGGACGAGCTGCAGATTTGGCGGGAATAGATGTTAGTTGGGTTTAGTTTGGGTTTATCTTAATGTAGTGTACCCAAATGTGTATAAATAGGGTCCTAAGCATGTAATTCAAGTATTCAATGAATATAATCTGAATTTCTTTTGGAATTCTCTCTCTTTTCTCATCTCTTTCTCTATTTCTCATCCCCTTTCACTTCTCTTCTCATCTTAACTCTTTCTTCTACAATGTTAGACTTTTAATTCTTAATTAGAAGCTAACAATTGGTATCAGAGCTGGTTCAAGCAATCAATTGATTGATTGAGGCTGGCAAAATAAAAAAAAAATCATGATTGATGGTGTTAGAACCAGATCCGGTGTTGGTGGTGTGAATGCAGTTGGTCAGGATGCCGATCATGCTGCTGCTGCTGCTAGCAATGCAGTGATCGGACCTCAAAGTGCTACTAAAGAAGATCTTCATGAATTACAGAAAAAGTTTGATCAGCATAGCATCGAGATTAAACAACAGAATGACAGCATTCCGAAAATGTTGAGGTTGATTTTGGATAAAGATGCGAATAAGGAGGAACGATTGCAACAAATTGAAGAGAAAATTATAAAATAAAACAAGGAGAATCAAGTGTTAATGCAATCTTGAAGCCTGCTAGCCAGATCTTTCATCAGATGGAGACCGAACAGCAGCAAGACAATGTTGACATACATGAAAATTTGGTGAGGAACCGAGGCAAGTCTCCGATAATGCAGCTAGATGTAGGACCTTCAATTAACATCAGATCAGCCGAAAATCAACCTCTGCAAACTGAAATTGATGTAGAAAATCAGGATCGAGCCTCTGGACACGCACATTGTAGACCTGAAGCTTTAAACGCAGACCGCAGTACCACGCCACAGAATTCAGTGTTGCAGCGCAGAGTTGAATTTGATGAGCTCGATCATCTGGACAGACCTCCTGATCGACAATGCCAGCATAGATCAATGAGTAATGACACTATATTTGGTGGTAGGAGTGGTAATTACAGGCAGCTAAGAGTTGAAATTGATCCTTTTGATGGAAAGCAACCGGAATCGTGGCTGAGAAGGTGTGACCGGTACTTCCTGTATTATAACATACCTGATGATGAAAAGCTCCAGCTAGCTGCAATGCATTTACATGGTGACCATGAGGTTTGGTATTATAGTTTGTTGAAGAGTAAACCAAATCTTTCTTGGGGCCAATTCGAAGAAGAAATGTGTGAACGTTATGGAGAAGGTTAATCAACGGATGTTGTGGATAACTTTAACAAATTGTCTCAAACTTCAACTGTGAGAGAGTATATGCTTAGATTTGAGAACTTAAGAGCCAACTTGTTATCAGTTTTGTCCATAGCTCCCGAGGATGCTGAATCTTACTACATTTCATGCTTTGTAAGTGGATTGAAGCCTAGGATCAAGAATATGGTGAAAGCCATTGGTCCTAAGACTTTTTCAAGGGCTTATAACAACGCAAATTTGATTAAAGCTACTCAAGTCCAATTAAGTGACAAGTTTAAGCAGCATGGCAGCAAGTTCAGACCTCAGCAGAAAAATTCCAGTGCAGGTTTTAAGCGCGCTGTTGATAGAAGTTCAGTAAGACTTTGCTTTTGCTGTAATCAACCATATCAGCCTGGACATAGGTGCAAAACACAAGCATTAATGTGTGCTGAAGGGACCCGTGCTGAAGCTGAATCTGGCAGTGATCACTCTGCTGCAGAAATTGATAGTGTTGCTTATTCTTCACAAGAGGATTTGAGTGATGATGAAGTGGAGATATCAATGAAGGCTTTAACCGGTAGTGGAGCTCATAACACTATCAAAATCAGAGGCAAGGGTGGAAAACATTCCATCATTATCCTTATTGATAGTGGGAGTACACATAGCTTCATTGATCCAAAGTTGATTAAGAAGGTCAAGCATGAAGTGACAAAGACTCACCCCTTGGCGGTGATGGTGGCTGATGGCAACTCCTTAACAACTCAAAACAAGTGTGTAGCATTCCCATGGTCTATGCAAGATCATCAATTCACCTTTGATTTTAGAGTTCTTCCTTTGGGAGGTTGCGATATGGTGCTAGGGGTGGATTGGATGAGAACCTTCAACCCGGTTGTGTTTGATTTTGATAAGATGACCGTGGCATTTGAGGTTCATGGCACCAAAGTATCCTTGAAAGGCATAATAGAGGAATCTCAACTCAAGTTAATTGATGGCAGACGTGTGCAAGATGGAATCAAGAAGAAGGCAATACAATGGATTGGTCATTTGTTCACGATATCTTCGGTAGAGCTGCAGCAGGGTATTCAATCTGAAGTGCAGACCTCAGTGGATGAATTTGGGGACATTTTTGAGCAATATAAGAGTCTTCCTCCTCAAAGGAGTGTGGACCATGCCATTCCCTTGCATGCAAATGTTGGTCCGGTGAAGATTAGGCCTTATCGTTATGCTCACGGCCAAAAGACAGAGATAGAGAGGCAAGTTGAGGAACTCCTTCACATGAGCTTCATTAGACCAAGCTGTAGTCCTTTTGCTTCACCTACGATCCTTGTGAAGAAGAAAGATGGCTCGGCTAGAATGTGCATTGATTACCGTCAGTTGAATGCCCTAACAATGAAGTATAAGTTTCCCATTCCGGTCATAGATGATTTGCTTGACGAGTTACATGGAGCATGCTTCTTTTCAAAGCTTGATTTGAGGAAAGGGTATCATCAGATCAGGGTCCTCGAGCCGGATATCTACAAGACAACTTTTCAAACTCATCATGGCCATTTTGAGTTTGTTGTTATGCCTTTCGGCTTAACAAATGCTCCAACAACTTTTCAAGCAGCCATGAATGACGTTTTCAAGCCTTTTCTATGGAATTCAGTGCTTGTTTTCTTCGATGACGTACTGATTTACAGCTCAACATGCGAAGCTCATCTCACTCACCTCAGACAAGTGTTTGTATTGATGCAACAACACAAGTTCTTTGCAAAAGTGTCTAAATGTTCGTTTGCTCAAAATAAGCTCGGGTATTTGGGTCATATCATCTCACAAGAGGGAGTTTCAACTGATCCTAATAAGATCCGTGCAATGCAAGATTGTCCAATTCCGATGACCTTGAAACAATTAAGAGGTTTTTTGGGATTGACCGGGTATTATAGGAAATTCATTAAGGGTTTTGGTTCTATTGCCAAACCTTTAACCAAACTCTTGAAGAAGGATGCTTTTACATGGAATGAGAGATCTCAAGCTGCATTTGAAGCCCTTAAAGCCGCAATGTGTGCTGCACCACTTTTGGTAATGCCAAACTTTACCGAGAGCTTTATTTTGGAGACTGATGCAAGTGGTACTGGTATAGGGGCTGTTCTTTCTCAAAATGGAAGCCCTATTGCTAACTTGAGCCAATCCCTTAGTCCTAAACATCAAGCTATGTCGACCTATGAGAAGGAATATCTAGCAATTCTCTTAGCCGTGGAAAAATGGAGGCAATACTTAGAGGGTCACAAGTTCACCATTTGAACGGATCACCAAAGCCTCAAGCATCTCCTTGAGCAAAAGATTGTAACAAGGATTCAAACGAAATGCCTTATGAAGATGCTTGGCCTTGATTATGACATTAAGTATAGAAGAGGCAAAGAGAATGTGGCTGCGGATGTGCTGTCCAGACAGTATGAGGGTGCTGACAGTGGTCATTGCAGTGCCTTAACCATGGTGGTTCCTTCTTAGATGGAAGAAATATACAAGACATATAAGCATGATTCTTTTGCCCAAGATTGTGTGGCTAATGCTGCTGTAAATGGTGCAAAAAAGTGCAGTGCAGGTCCTGATTTAGCAGGGAAGAGAGGACTGATCAGATGCAGTGGCAAGTTATACATTGGTTCAGCTACTGATTTGAGAAATCAGATCATACATGCTTCTCATGATGCATCTTGGGGAGGCCATGCCGGTGTAGAAGGCACATATCAAAGAGTTAAAGCGTACTTTACATCCATATAGGGAAAGTATCAAACTTCATATCCAAATACACAATCCTTTTGCCCATAATACATGATAACAATCCATAACTACAAATGAAAAGTTTCAAAAGTAGACATTTCATATTACATTGGGAATATGGAAAAAAACGATGTCCCCAAAATACAAAGCTCTATCAAATCCAATGATAAACTTGATATTCACACACTTTCGGATAGAACAAACTCAAAGCTCTATTCAGCACCTCGTGGCGAAGAGTCATCCCACTACAAGAAAGGAAAACATGGAGAATCATTTAAACTTTGCTTTAAAAAATTGGATATAAGGCACACTTATTATAAATTAGTTGAAACCACACGTATCAAAATCTACTTCATAAACAACCTATTTATATTATATTATGCTTAAACTATTATAAAATCGAACACGCTTCTATAAGATATTTGGAAGTAGTTACATTCTTTAACAGTGTATGAAACAACAAATATAAAAAACAAGCAAAAGAAATAACTACCATACTTGTTAACATAAAGATATATTTTGTCTAGATAATTTAGTGAAACTCCAAAAAATAATGCATAGGAGGAAAGCCCTAACGATAGAGAGAGAGGGACTTGCAAATCAAAAACCAATTTTATTTCAGCTTTTGGTCTAGATGAACAAGAATTCACACTGATTGAAAACTGGGGAACCCTAGCATCCAAATCAAACAACACATCGAGCTTATTCTTAGGAGCTAAAAACAACAAATTCACAAGCAAATTAAGCACCCAAAAAGCAATAGCAAGAATCTGAAATTGAGTTACAATTCGAAAGGGAACACAAATTAACTCAACAAAGCCAATAACTTAAAAAGAACCCAACAAAATCTAAAAGCTAAAAATCAAATAGAAGTGATTTCTAACACCAACCATACAGCTCCAAGTTTAGAATTTTTATAGTCACTTGCCTTGACTTGTCGTGAATTGTCAAAAATTTTAAAAAACCACCAAAACTTTTATACCTAATTTACCTGCACCAAACATCTGTCATTACAGCTACATTTCTCCCTGTACCCACATGAGATTTTAAACAAACTTAAAAACATTAGAAACAAACCAAATTCATAAACTAAAGCATAACACCCAACATACCCCATTCATCACCCACTTTTAATTCTAACTTAAGATTTCAAAACAATTTTTCAATATTGCACTCCCAAAGGATGCATGATTCCAACATAATCCACTTGCCCCTTGTCCGACATTATGCATTGTCTTTACAACAATAACATAACTTAAGAGCAAATAAAGTCATACCTATCTAGATTTTGTAGGACCAAAGAGATGATGTAACAGTTTGTTGTACCATTTAAGTGATGTCCAAACTAGGGACAACATCTTGTATTTTTGATAAAACCATTACAATCACCTCTTCCGCCATTTTTGACTTTTGAGCTTCTGAATCTCTCGGTAATTCCTCAACCACGGTGTCTCGTATGGACTGAACAAGCTCCTTGGGCATAGGAATACTAGGTTCCCCGATATTCTTTGATTTAAGCTGCCTTTTAGTCACACCTCTCCCATACAAGCGCAATCGCTTGCGTCTATTGTCTGCCTTGGACATGACTTTATCAAAAGAACTTTCTGTTTGAACATCGTGATCTAGTTCAAATTCAAATTCTGATTCGACTACCTTCACCCTTTCCTATTTACACGCCAAAAATAAACAGTACATAATAAAAGGAACATACCCAGGGCCTCAAGGGCTCCCGCCTACTCAGGGTCTGGGGGTGGGGGGGGGGGGGGGGGAGGGGATGTACGCAGCCTTCCCCCTTCATGGTGTTAACCTAAAAAGAGGCTGTTTCCCAGTGCCCCCAACCCGAGGGTGTTAAACAATACATAATAAGAGAAAAAAATCTAATCAGGTTTTTTTTCAATAATTAGCAAAAAAACTCATGAGATAAAAACTAGCGACGAGAACCATGTGTCATGATTCTAAGAAATGGGATATATGGAATTAAATAATAATAGTTCATTGGTTGTAATAAAATAGCTAAGTCATTAGGATTAGGCAATTTAGTACTTCTTTTATTGCATTAGCTGTGTTCACTCTTGTATTGGAGGATCGTAGTTGTAGTAGTTGGTTTGGGGCGGTTTAGTAAGTTAATGTTAGTTGCTCAAATGTCAAAAATGGTGGCTAGGATGGTTAGTTAAGTCGGTTAGGAAGGTAGTCTTGGTTCATTGTATTGGTATTAGCCTACTTAAGTCTCATGCTAGTATGAGTAGGAATTTTCCTCTTGTAATATATATTGACGAAGGATAATCCTTGTTTTCTCTCTATCATCTTAATCTCTCTCTCTATTTCTCATCTCTTTTCACTTCTCTTCTCATCTCAACTCTATTATCCCTCCTTTATTCTTAGGTTATGATCAGGATTAGTTTGATTCATAACACCATGCTAAGAGCGGAAGAAACCAAAAGAAAAGGAACGAAAGACAAAAGAACCCTAAAAAAACCCACTACAATAAAAACCTAAGCAAACCCATACATCATACCGCAAACCCCATCCCTAAAGCAAGACATTCAAAGCAGCAAAGGCACCACACAGAAGCACACCAATACTTGGCACATTACACAAACAAAAATAAAGGGGCCAAGACTTGGCTAGCAGCTAAGACCTATAGCATAACAAAGATTGGGACACCAGTAATGAGAACCAACTTAGACCCACTCCATGACCGAAAGTACTTAATGTTATAAGCCGACTCAATAGGGGAAAATGGAAAGGAATTGCACCAAGCTTAAAACCAACCGACACGAAGTTTGATCAACCAAAAGACATCCTTTTCATTCCAACAGCCACCTTCAAAAACAATCTTGTTCCTAGCACACCATATTTCCCAAACAATCTTGTTCTTAGCACATCGCATATATTAGTGCAAGATATATAGCAAAATATGCTTCTTACAATTTTATTTTGAGTATCTTCATAAATGGTATTATAAGACCTTCCTTCCGTCCTTTTATGCATCACCTCAAAGAGCTTTCTTCGTGACGGTGGCATCTCGTTTCCATCTTCTTGTCTCTACATCAGTTTACGAATAGTTACCATTAACATAAGTTGTATAAAATCAAAAAATATTTGAACACATATGTATTATACATCCTTATTAAGTTCTCTTCAATTCTTGCGAAGCTTTTTGGCCTTGCGGTGTGGCTTTTTTTTTTTTGTACTTTACGGCTTTCTCTATTTTTCTCACTGTGATCCTAAAAGCTGAAACAGAATTAATGGGAAAAATAATGGTTTAAGCTTTAATTCGAAAGCAAAGATAATGTTATAAAAGAATAACTAAAGAAAAGTTACACCTTCACAGGTTGAGAATCCAAATATTTGAAAAGCTCCTCCATGTCTTCATCAGGGACTAGGTCCGTAGGACGATTTTCCCACCTATCTTCCCAATCCGTATAAGCAACATAATGTCCCGATTTCTTTCGTGACTTATGAACCCTCCATAGATCATTAATTGAATAATAAGTACCCATCAGCTGCCTTAGGGATTATATACTTGCTCTACAAGACAAACAAGCTTAGAATTAGCATTATATATTAAAATGATAAACTAAAATGTTTATAGGGAATATAAGTTTTCGTACATGAACAACATCCAACATCTTGTTTTTGTACCAATTGTGATCATGAGCAATAGTTCCCAAGAATCTTGCAAATTCATTCACTATGTCATTGGTAGGCCCAAGTGGTTGGTTGTTTTCGTTGAGAATTATAACAGGACGTTCACTGAGCTTGTGAGCAAACACATGAAATAACATAGTAGGGCCTCTATGCTTTGTACTCTTCTTTCGCTTGGGATTAGCATGCTAGGATATAGTTATTTGGTTGGATGACTATGACATTTACATGCCCGCTGCTAGATGAACATTGGCCAATAGGAATCTGCTCGTTTTGTGGACGATGCTCTACACCAGTTCCAACATTCACTAACATGTTGTTAGATTGATTAGTGTTAAATGAAATCGATGGACTAAATGATAGCCTTTTTCTGGTCATGGGGGTAACCTGACATACCAAAAATAAATAGTAAACAATATAAAATGAAAATGTATAGAAAAAGTAATGTAAGTAAAAACAAAAAACTGTATTGGTCTTGGAACTACAAAAGACAAAAAAACAACTTGTTGCTGTGGTAGACCATGTCCAGTGCGAATTCTAGCATCTATCACTCGATTGCTCAATAAACACTGGTCATTCAATTTCTCTTGCATAGCTAAACATTCCTTCATTAACATTGATGGAATCGAGACTTGTGATTTTCTTCTTGATTGGGCAGCTAATTTCTTGCCCTTTATAGATGCCTCAAATACAAATTCAAATTAGCAAAATAAAATTTTTCGTATTATAAATTAAAATCGTAACGATAGATGCGATTACCTTCACAGAAGTTCCCTCAAGTTCATTATCTGCTTCATCATCGTCTTCGTTGGGCATATACTCTTCATCGGTCGCACAAACATTTTTGAGGTTTATTTGCACCTTTTTTTGTTTGCCTTTATTGAATGCAAAAGTAACAACCTTTGTAAGCCCTATTTTTGGAAGCCCCATTGATTCAAAAGTCTGGTTGTTTAGTTTAGTCATTTCATGTTTTTTTTCTCTCATACTCATTCATGTGGCTTGCTTGGGAGTTACTTTTTCTCGTATTCATCATTAAAATGCTGTAAAAAAAAATTTAATCAAACAATAGAAACACACAACAAATGCAAAAGCATCCACCATTACAAATTCTACCAAAATATCAAATGCGAGTCATTACAAGCAAAAGCGAAACGCAATGTCTAATCCATGTTAAGTCACTAACAACGTAAACTAGTAAACAATTACAACTCATTCAGTTGGATGCATCAAATCCCATAATGTATCATCATAATCAGAGTCATAATCCGGCTCATATATATTTACATTGGCATTTAAGATGTTATTGAACTCCAAAGTTGTGCCATTGACATGTTCGTTTAATTTGGTGTAGTTCTCATCATCATTGATTGAGGCGAAATCCAATCCAAAATCAACAGGCTCCCTCCAGTATGTATTTTCTTTGTTTATACTCACATCTTCTTCAAAGTTGAATAAATCTCTAGGGACTCTTTTCATGATATAATGATATTGATCTTCCATAGGATCTTGCACATAAAAGACTTGATGAGCTTGGGATGCTAAAACAAAGGGATCATCTTGAGAAACCTTTTTTTGTTGAAATTGACACGTGTAAGACCGTAATCATCATTCTCCCCTTGGTACCATTCACATCTAAATAATACCACACTAAATTTTGACCAAAAGTCTAGTTCAATGATGTCGTTATGTATCTATAGTAAGAAACTTCCCCAACAATAGGATTTTTTTTCCCTAGAGCTTGCAAAACTAGGTGTGGTTGCTATCAAAGTGACTCCACTATTTTGAGTCTTGTACCTGGCATCACATTGTCTTGTATTAAACCTATATCCATTTACAAAGTAGCCACTATATCTTTTCCCCTTCCGATTAGGGCTCTTGGCAAGCCAAAAGATATAATCAGATACTTCTTTATTGATAATCTCGTTCTGAAACCACCTAACAAAGCCATTAATATGTTCTTGTTCTTTCGTCCACGTAGTTTTCCCACGTTGACTATTAATCAAATGTTCATGGGCACTGCATAAAATAAAGTGAACAAAAGAATTAAACAAATTAACAAAAAAAGCTAAATATATCTATAAGAGAGAGAGAGAGAGAGAGAGAGCAGTATCATAGTGTCTCACTCAATATATTTTTGAACTATTGCACAATCTGAGTTGAATACAGCATATCGGCGAGCAAGCTCCATGGTCTTACAAAACAACTTGATTCCTTTTCCTCTTTGCTTTCTCTTGCTTTCTATAGGATGACCCACTTTAGGAAAAAGTGGTGTTTCTCCTTGAATAAGATCATTATTGCCTCCAAAGTTCCATGAACACCTATTTAATCTAGTTTTCACCCCATGATGCAAGTATCTAGAGCACAATATTAAGCACTCTTCCACTAAATAACCCTCGGCTAAGGACCCCTCTTGATGAGCCCTGTTACGAACATATGACTTCAATTTTCCTAAATACCTTTCAACAAAGAACATCCCTCTGTATTGTACAAGTCCACCAAGTCTAATTTCATCTACTCAGTGGATTGGCAAGTGAACCATTATGTCAAAGAAAATAGGCAAGAAATGCTTCTCTAATTGACAAAGTGTTTCTTTAATTTCCTGATCCATAATGTCTAGCTCCTCCAACTTGATAACTTTGCTACATATACATCTCATAAAGGCACCCAATCGAATCAAAGTCATCGCAACGGGTTTAGGCATAGCTTTCATAACAACAACTTGTAGCAAATAATGCAGTATAACATGAGCATCGTGACTTTTATATCCAATTACCTTCCTCTCCTTCATCTGCACACATCGTCCGATATTTGAGGCATAACCATAGGGCAACTTTGCTTCTTTTCGGACTTTGCAAAAAAAAAAAAAATTTAGCTTCATTTCCCACTGAATAGTCTGCAGTTAATAGTGTAACATTATGGCCATCCTCGGAAAAAATAGGTTGGAGATGCTTTTTTATTCCCAAATCCAACAAGTCAAGGAGAGCTTTTGGATGATCCTTTGTCTTACCAGGAATATCCAACAATGTCCCAATCACATTGTCACATATATTATTTTCTATGTGCATCACATTAAGATTGTGGCAACATAGATTGTGCTCCCAGTATGGAAGCTCAAAGAATATGGACCTTTTCCTCCATGGAGTGTCATATCTTCTCTGCTTTTGTCGCTTTTTCCCAAACTTATTGTTAAAGTCAGACAATTCCATTGAGGTTTCAGTTCGGGACAAGGGGAAAGGTGCAAGTAACTCCTCTTTTCCCCCGATGAATGATCGCTCATCTCGACACCATGAATGACTTATGTCCAAAAATCTATGATGATATTGTTATGACCCGGGAATCCGAGGCGTGAACTCATGGAGGCTGAGATGTGTACTGCTGCTGAATGGTTGATATGCTGTTGAAATGTTGCTGAGATTGATGATCTTAAGGCTGTTAGGGGTGGATTAGTTTAGTAAGTGATGTAATGGCTTGGTAGTCCTTCCCTTTACTACCTTGTGTTGTTTGTTGAGTTGTAATAAGCTGCGTTGTACCTGCATTGTAGTATTTCTGCAGTTGGTGAATGTTGTTAGGAGGCTAGTCGGTTAGGCTGGTCCTTGGCGCCATAATAGATTCAATTGTTAGTTAGCATTACTTCTAGATAATTCTAGCAAATTCCTAAGTGGTTTAGTCCTTGTGAGGTTAGATTCAATGTATTAGGCTCATACTATGTAAGTAGTATAAATAAGGGACATTAGCATGTAATCCATAACTTTTGATGAATGGATTGATCTCATTTGATTTCGCTCTCTATTTTCTCATCTCTTTTCCCTTCTTCCTCATCTAAACTCTATATTCTTTCTCATCTCATACTCTCTCTATTCTAACCAAGGTTAAGGTTCAAGACCTAATGTTCGAAACCTTAACAATTGGTATTAGAGCCTTGATTTGGCTTCCGAATCAAGCTCATATCTGGGAAAAATTACAAAATACGATTAAGTGTATTGCAATTAATCAACAAAAACAATTATGTTACAAATTTAGTTCAGATTTGGGGTTCAGAAATTCAAATCTGAATTTTGAAGAATTTTTGGTGGTTACTGCATAAGCTCACTGCATTGCATGGGAATTGCTACGGTTGGGACATAATTGACGGAGTTACATTAATGAAAGTTAATTTGATCAGTATTTGTTGATTTCAGTCAACATCAAAGTGCTTCTGGTTGAATCGGAGCAAGCATTAGCTGCTAAATTTGTGTGCTGAAGCAAGAATCAGTTGCTGAAGTTCTGTGCTGAACAATATTGATCTTGATCAAATATTCATCCAATCGGCTGAAGAAGAAGTAAAAGTTAGCTAACGGATCCACATTATAGTTGATCATCATCAAAATAGCATAAATCTTCTGAATTGAGGTGATTACAGACTTTATAATTTAGAACTTGAGATGGAGGTAATGGTTTTCTGAGCTTAAAGTTGCAATTCGATGTGAATTCGTGTTGTTGTTGGATTGTGATGAAATTGTGTTGATAAGCATAGAATTGGTGAGAATTCATCAGAATCTGCGGTGATTTTTGAGAATTTTATGTTATTAAGTCTAGATTTGATTAGGCCAGAAACCTGTCAGTAAGGCGAAAATTCCGACAGTGCGCTGAGAACCGTAAGTGTTGAATCCGATTTTGTTTTTTTTTGAAGATTGCTTTGGGTATTGTGTTGAGGACTGGATTGTGAGTTAGAGTCGAGCTTAATTCTGAAGTGTAAGTCGAATTACTCGACTACATGTTCCTGTCAGAAGTCGATCGAGGTTAGGGTTTGTTCGAAGCTCTATTCGAAGTTTATCAGTTAGGGTTGTAATTCGTGACGATCGTGGAACTGATAGCAAAGGTTGGTTTGTGCGAACGAAGGAGTACAATTTCATAAAGTAATCGATTGTTGAGGAGTTGCGAAACAAGTTCCATTCTTCTGTGATTCTCGAACTAGTACTCTGCGAACCTTGCTGATTCCAGATCGAAGTTGTTGTTCATTCTCGATATGGCTGAGTTGAAAGAGATGTTGGAGAAAGTGATAAAACAAAGACAAGAATGGATGCAAGAACGTGAAGTAAGGATGTAAGAACGTGAAGAATGGAGACAAGAACATGAGGGATGGAGACAGGAATGGGACGAACTGATGCAGCGAATTATGAATCGACAGTGTTTAGCTAATCCTAACAGCAGTCGCGGGTGTGCTGGTGTCTTTGATGCCAATGAGTTTCCGGAGTTAGCAGATAGTGTTAGACAACGGAAGTTCAATGTTGAGCAAAAGAAGAAAGTACAATCGGTTGTTGTTGAAATTGAAGCTGACCACGACAATGCCGAGTTTGATGAACACAAGCTAGACGAATCTGATTCTCAACAAGATGTCTCTTAGTAAGACTCTATGCGAGAGTCACAGTCTATTGACGATGTTGAGGAACACTATGACGTGCATCTGGATTGGGAATATGATTCACATGTCCAAGGAATGATTAAGAAAGCAAAGAGTAAGTCGAAGAGAAATCGTCTAAGTGAAGCAATGGGAGATGTTGTGGGTAAAAAGAAGTTGTCCAAACCAAAATTGAAGCGTTTGGTTGTGTCTCAGCCTATGATGCTTGATGATCAACAAGAACGAACTCAAGATGCTGATCTTACCGATGTATATGCTAGTATACAAGGAGTGGTGACTGCAGAATCTTTAATTACATCTGATAAGCTTGATGCTACTGCTGTTATTTCACTAGATACATCATCAAATCAGTTAAGTGTTACTTTATGGCGAGTTGGTATGCAGAATCAGAACTTGAGGCCTGCTGTCGAGCCGATTTTGGATCAAAATTGTAGCAACTTCGCTGCTGAACGATTACATTCAATTGGTAAATCAGCTGCTACTACTGTGGTACTATCGGATACCGAACAAGGTGTGCTTTTGAGGGGAGTATAGGTGTGTTCAAATACCCATTCATATGACGAGTTACCTCCTGATCCAGGAGAAGATTTTCAAGTTTATATAAAGCCGAAAAGGTTTGATTCTCTGTTGAAAAGAACTAATCAAGCTACGAGAGTGCGTTTCAAAGTCCAACGAAGGAGAAGCAATGTGGTTGAACAAGTAATTGAGTTATTAGATGTGTATAACTGCTGTAATATGCTGAAACCGATTTCAGATTAGTCCAGAAGCTTTCCAGCAGATGTTTTAACTGATGTGTTGGGTGTTGGAAGCTTCCTTGATCTGGGAAAGAATGAATTACAAGTACTTGGAGGAGCTACACATCCGGTGCTGCCGTTTGGTGTTGAAAAGTGCGATGTCAGTGCAAGCATTGGTGTAGAATTGGTTAAGACTTCGTACATGGACAATGTATTTTATCGTTGTTGGTTGTTGCATCCTTAACAAATTCCTCCACTCCTTTAACATATTCGGGCCTATATCTTGGCAAGTTTATCCAACTTCACATATTTAAGATTTGCTGAAATTAAAAGTCATCAAATTTATATGTTTTCTAATGAAACACTTCAAAACAATCATAAGGGACATAATGCATATTAGTCATGGATTAGGTGTTATCTCGAGTATGTCTTGCCAGAACTTAAAATTACTCAATGTAGATACAAAAAATGAGAAAATAAAGTTATGGAATATTGGGTTTTGTATTTCCTAGAAACTCTATTTCGACAAAGAAAACTAGAAGCTAAATAAGACTCCTATTTCCCTTTCTCTATCAAGTGGATGAAACCCTAAACTTCTCTCATCATAATTTCAATATAAACATTAAACGATATGTGGTGAAGCAATAGAATTGAAAGTGGAAAGGAAATTTGAAAATTGATATACAAGCCAACTATATTTAGATGTTACTACACACCTTTAGCCATGGGTGCAATACAACTATCAAACTTTGGAAAACAACTCGCTTATGTCATACTCGGGCAAACTATGTTCAAATGTAATCTTCATTTTTGTTTATTATTATTAATAGGTTGTTGTAAGAAGAGAGGAAAAGAATTAAATGAATAACAAAATATCTCTTCACTAATAAAGAAGCAAATAGATAATAGTTTGTAAGGCTATGCAAGAACTGAACATGCTACTACATAGGCAGTGGCGGAACTATGTTCAGGGGACCGAGGTGCAAGGACACCGCAACTTTATGTTATGATTCAAGCTAATCTTGAATCATAAACTAGAGTTTTAAGAGTTTAAATTGAGATATTAGATGAACTGAGATGAGAATTAGGTGAGAAGTAGATAGAATTAGATGAGGTTATAAGAGAATTAGAGATGAAAATCAACACATATTGAGAGAGGAGTTAAGAGATAGAGTGAATTTAGGAAGAAGAGATCAATATCATTCAACTAATGAAGAATACAAGAGTAGCTAAGCCACTTATACTAAGCAAGACAAGAGGCGGCAAGATCACCATACAATGCACCTAGACACCAGCTCCAACCGACCTAAATAGCTAGCCGCCAAGTTTGACTAAGAGCAACTAACATTTTGACTTACTAACCGCCCGACATAACTCACTCTAACTAGCATTCATCAACTTACTTACTCGAATGACCAACTTACAATATAACACTCTAAAATGACTTATTCTAATGACATTACAAGCCTATTATTATTTAGGATTTATCACTAATTAACCCCCTATCTCAAGAATCATGACACTTGACTACCCAGTCTGCAAAACATGTATACGCTGATATAGGATTTAATCACTTAATATATTGTAGGTGGTGAACTTGCAGCAGTATGATACCCTTGGTCTGTTGGTCGAGCACTATTATCCTTAAATTTACTTCACGAGATCAATTCCTTATGATGCCTCTATCACTATTTATGTTATTTTTTTCTTAACATTTAACCCTCAGTAGTTCTCACCTTTGCAAAGAAAGCCCACTCCCTAATTTGTATTTTTAGTTTTATAATGTACACATAGATACATATGCTATCTAAGTAATTAAGATATACATTTTTAGGTTACTTATATCAATAGTTGATATACTTTTTCTATCGTATTAATATCATTACCTTTTAATTATGTCCAAGTTCATCTTTGTAGAATAATGTTTATTTTAACAAAATATAATTCAGTAATTTTGACAAAAATGAGAAATTAGTGGACTATATGAGCTGAAAATCATGTGCATGGTTCAATTTCAACACATAAACATTAAGGATATGCAAAATCAACAAAAATCAGAGAGAAAACTACCAAAGATGAAGGCAAAATGTAAGCAAGAGAGGTGCAAAATAAAAGATAAAATAATATATAGAGTTTGGATTTTTTGACGCCAAAACAATTTCTAGGGTTCACTTTTGAGACATAACCAACAATAACGTGAAAAATCAACAAAAATCAAAGAAGAATTGACAAGAAAATCTAGATTTCAGATTTTTTTAACTTTAAAACAATATCTAGGGTTCAAGTTTGAGACATAACCAACAATAACATGAAAAATCAACAAAACTCAAAGGAAACGCTAACAACAAAAATCAGTGTCTAGAGTTCTGATTATTTGACCTCAAAACAAGATTTAGGGTTCAATTTTGAGACATAACCAACAACAACAACAATAGTCCCAGTGCCTCGTGGTTCCCGCAAGAAGAAGGGTTTGGGGTTTGAGACATAACCAACAACAATATGAAAAATCAACCAAAAAAAAATCACAAAAAATTAGAGGGAGAGGTGTGGACAGAGAGACGACTATGGATGGCAGCAACGGATAATGAGCAACCACAGGCAATGGAGGGCAAGCAAGAGTCGAAGAGAGAGAGAGAGCGTTGAGTTTGAGAGAGAGAGGGGAGGGTTTGAGAGAGAGGGTTGAGTTATTTTCTTTTTAAGAAGAGCGGGTAAATAATTTTAGCGGGAAAACTAATTTTTTTTAGAGGGAAAGCATATTTTTGGTAATAAATTTTTTAATAAGATTTTATAAATTATAATTTAGTATTCTAAAATTTACTATATTAATTTTTAATTGACAAGTTTTATTAAATGTTATTTTGGTTTGAAATAGAGCACATTTAATAAAACAATCTAAATAATGGTGTATAAAAAGATAGAATAGTTTTTTTAATAATGTTAAAATTTTACAATTCGTGCATGATGGGGGCAATAGCAAGAGGATTGTGAGTGTGCTAACAAATAATGACAACTTTTATAAGCATAAATATCGTAATTTTAACTATTTTATTAAATATATGTAACTTTTGGACAAAAAACACTATTTCACAAAGTTTGTGTGTTAATTAATACACAAAATCTCATAGTAATATTATGCAATTTACCATCAAAATTTGATCTTCAAGCTAATTTTATTTTCATGTGCCATAGCATAAAATATTAAACATTAAAAAGTTAGATGGGTTTAGCTAACGGATTCAAAAGTGTTACAAATTACAAACAAATGTAACACTTTACAAAAATTGTTACCTATAATATGGCTTTTGTAACAATTTTTTTAAGTGTTACACTAGATATCAAACAAATGCAACAGTTTTTTAGAAGTGTTACATTAGGTACCATGCAAATGTAACAATAAAAAAGGTGTTACATAAACACTATCTATGGTAACATTTCGAACAAATGTTATAAGTTAAGTGTTACCGAAAGTCAATTTTGTTGGAGTAGTTTAAACTAGCTCCAACTAAAAAAATTCATAAGAAAATAAGAAGAAAAGGTCATAAATATTTTGGTGTGTGAAAACATCTCAACAAAAAGTAATAGCAACAAGGTAAATAAATTATCATGAATCTCTTGTAATTAAGCTCTGTTTTTGCTTCTATTGTGTTTTACTAAATTCTGCTGGAATAGTAAGTTTGTTTATAATATGATTAAATTGTCATTTTTGATGAAAGTCCTTGATGAAGTAAGCCTTAAATTCATATATGGATGTGTGTAGAATGTAAAACTGTTATTTGCATCCAATTTTAAAGAAAAACATTACAGAGGCAAGAGATTGAATTAATGCTAAATAAAAATGAGTTTTAAGCTTTGTTTAGATCAAATAGGAAAATTTTTTATTTGATGTAACATCACACTAATTTCGTATAAATTTTCACTAAATTCATAAAATAAAGTGTTTTATGTCAAAATATGCTACTTTGGGCAAAATTGTGTGAGTTTTGAAAGTATGTCACTTGAAATTTGAAACAGTATTGGAAAATGACGAGTTTTACATATGTAGAGTTGGAGGCATAATAAAAATAACCATGGTAGTGGTAGCACATGTTGCATACATTGGTTGAGAGGTTGACTACCTAACTTAAATGTTAGGAGAGGTGTTGCTCTGCACAATGATGTTGAACGTTCTAGAATAATGATTTAGTCACGTATGTGGTGTGAAAGTCAACCGACTCAAAGGAAATCGCTACCCTCCTTCTAAATCATTTGATTGAAAAATTGTTTGTAAAGAAAGATAGAATGAGTTTTTTTTTGTAATACCATGGTTAAATTGGTTTTATGGTTGATGATGATTTGCTTGTTGAGCTTTTAGCTCACTCGTTTTGTGCTTTTCTTAAATGCTTCAGATACTACTTGAAGATGGACCATGGGGAGCTAGACAGACTAACACAAATTTTAGGAATTTTGTACTGAAAGGGACTTAGTTTCTCTTCCTTTTGTACGAGAATATATGTAGTTTCTTTTGTTTATATTGTACTAGTTTGTAATAAAATTTATCATATATTTAAAATTTCTTGATACTTCAATCAAGGCCAATTATTTTATTACTTCGACTAAGTTTAAAAAGCCTTGTAGGTTCTAAATGTGCCTGCGTCATGTAACCCTCAATTCTAGAGGATTTTGGGTGTTACATTTTGTGATATCAGAGCTTTAGGTTATGAACTAAGGATTTAGGACGCGAAGGGGGTGTGTGGAGGTTTATTTTTCTTATAACTATAAATTAAAAAAAAATTATGTTCAACTCGTTCTTATAAAAAAAACAAATATATAGGAAGATGGCACAGTGGGGGACAGGTAGGGACTGGATGCATGATTCCGGCTCTGGCAGTGCAAGGAAGCCAACAATAGTGTCTCATCAAGCCGACATTCATGGGACCAGTGTGGTTGTAGTTGAATTACTTAGAGAAAGCAGAAGGGGTAGGACTCATGATGATGAGGAAGGGCGGGATATTGTGACCCTGCTTAAATTTTTGAAATCTGGTCCTCCGAAGTTTGTGGGACAATCTCACCCAATTAAAGTGGATGAATGGGTCAAAAGAACTGAGAAGTTTTTTTGGACAATTAGTGTCCCAGAGCATTTGAAGGTGAAACTTGCTATGTATAAGTTTTCAAAGGAAGCTAAACATTGGTGGAAGACTATTAGGCCCAGAGAAGAAGAAGAACCACATAGATGGGATGAGTTTAAGATTGTTTTAAAGAGAAAATATTATCCAAGATGTGTGCAAAGAGAAAAAGAGCTAAAATTTCTCTCATGAAACAAGGAAATCGAACTGCGATGCAACATCAAGAGAAATTCACAAAATTGGCTAGATATGCTACACAATTTATTGAAGTTGATTAGGATAGAATTGATAGATTTGAGAATGAGTTGGGAGTTGCAATTAGGAAGCAACTGTCCAGTCAAGCCCTTGATAATTTCTAGGAGCTGTACCAAAGAGCTATTGGAAGTGAAAGGATCATGAAGGAGGAAAACAAGGTAGAAATGAAAATCAATGAGAATAAGAGAAATTAGTCAAATGAGAGTTTTGGAATGACAGTTAACAAAAAGCAATTTTCATATCAACAAGGGCCGGAAAAGGGTGAGGCTTGTACCTTTTGTGGAAAACATCACCCAAGAGGCCTTGCTTTGGAGCAAATGGGAACTACTTCAAGTATGGGAAAGAGGGGCATATTATGGCAAATTGTCCTAAGAAGGAGAAAACTTGTTACATGTGTGGAAAATAGGGGCACATTGCTTCCTCTGGTTAAGGCTAGCAAGAGTGGGAAAGGTGGTACTGAACCAAAAGGAGGAGCAGGAGAAAAGAAGCAACCTAGGATAGGGCGAGTGTTTTCCCTGACAAAGGAAGATGCCGAGAATGGAGGCAAAGTGGTGACAGGTACTATTCTTGTAAATTCTTTATATGCTTGTGTTCTTTTCGAATTTGGTGCCACCCATTCATTTATATCCACTACCTTTGCTAAGAAATTAAAACATGGTTCCTCTTAAAACTGACCTAATCATTAGCCTACCTGTTGGGGCTTCCACTACCGTCGATCGAATGTATATAGGTTGTGAGGTAAAGTTAGGAAATAAAAGTTTTTGGGCAAACCTGATGCAAATAGATATGAAGGATATCAACGGAATATTAGGATGGATTGGTTAATTGTATAGAGCAGAAATTGAGTGTTATACCAAGTATATTAAATTAAAAAGTTTAGATGGGAGGAAATAATATTTCATTGCAATGCTTTAATTGCACCATTAAGAGTAATTTTGGCTATGCAAGCAAAAAGAATGCTGAAAAAAGGGTGTGAAGGTCTAATTTGTAGCATAATTGAGGAAAATGGTGGTTTAGTATAATTGAAAAAAAAAACTGTGGTGAATCATCTCTAGAAAAATTTCCTGTGGTTAGAGAATTTCTTGATGTATTTCCTAAAGATATTCCTTGACTGCCACCTGAACGAGAAGTCAAATTTTGTATCGAACTCACACCTAAGCAAACCTATCTATAAAACAACATATAGGATGGCACCGGTAGAACTGAAAGAACTAAAAGTACAACTACAAGAATTGCTTGATAAGGGACAAATAAGGCCTACTAACTCACCTTGGGCCGCACCAGTTTTATTGTGAAAAAGAAAGATGGTACCATGTGGTTTTGCATCGATTATAAAGAATTGAGCAAAGTTACTATTAAGAATAAGTACCAGTTACCTTGGATTGACAAGTCATTTGATCAGTTCCGAGGGGCATCTGTGCTTTCCAAAATTGACTTGAGGTCTGGGTATCACCAATTTCAGGTTAGAGCTACGGATGTGCCAAAAACAACATTCAGAACTCGATACGGACATTATGAATTTCTTGTCATGCCTTTGGGATGACAAATGCACTAATCGTATCCTTGGATTTAATGAATAGAGTATTTAAACCTTTCCTAGCTTAAGTTGTGGTTGTCTTTATCGATGATATTTTGATGTACCCGAAAAATGAGGAGGATCATGAGAACCATTTGAGGGCTATATTACAGACACTTTGTGAAAAACAGTTATATGTTGAAAAGTGTGAATTCTGGTTATCAAAGGTTTCTTTCCCAAGACATGTGATATTAGGAGAAGGAATATCAGTGGCCCCACAAAAGGTGGAAGAAATAGTGAATTGGCCCCAACCAACCACTGTAAGTGAAGTTAGAAGTTTCTTTGGTCTGGTAGGTCATTATAGAAGATCGTTAAGGACTTTGCCAAATTAGCCATGCCCCTCACTAGACTAACGAGAAGAGATAGAAAGTTCAAATGGGACGATATTTGTGAAGAACTTTTTCTTAAATTAAAAGCTCGAATAGTATCAGCCCCAATAGTTGCGGTGCTGTTAGGAGAAGAAGGATATATTATCTATTGTGACACATCAGAAATGGGGCTCAGTTGTGTCTTATTGCAACACGGACGGGTAATCACATATGCCTCTAGACAACTAAAGCCATATGAAGAAAATTACGGAACTTGTGACCTTGAACTCGCTACAGTAGTGTTCACATTGAAAATATGGAGACATTATTCGTATGGAGTGACCTGTGAGGTGCTAAATATGACACAACAATAGTGGCTAGAATTTCTCCATGATTATGATTTACACATAAACTATCACCCGGGCAAAGCTAATGTAGTTCCTGACGCGTTGAGTCAAAATTCTTTTAGAAATCTTGCTTATATAATCAGTACACGATCCCACATCCTCAATGATTTGACAAGCGCAGGAATTGAGATAAGGTGACAAGGAGATAGAGCTATCTTGTTGGCTATGACTATACGTCCTACATTGATAGAACGTAACAAAAATGCACAAAAAGAAGATTTGTATTTGAGAAAGATTGTCCTTGACATTGAAAAAGAGTCGTCTACGCAATTCGCACTATGTCAAAATTCTTTGTGGTTCGGCAACATAATTTGTGTCTCAGATGATGAGATGCTAAAAAAAGGAAATTCTAAAAGAAATCTAATTTGGTTCCGTATTCGGCTCACCTTAGACGAACAAAGATCTATAGAGATCTTAAGAAACATTTTTGGTGGAAGAACATGAAAAAGGATATAGCTCAATTTGTTGTGGGATGTCTCATGCGTTACCAAGTAAAGATTGAACATCAAAAACCAGCTAGACTTCTTTAGCCATTAGAAATATCGGAATGGTAATGAGATCACATCACCATGGATTTGGCTTCCAAACGACCTCGATCTTCTAAGGGTCATGATGTCACATGGGTAATTGCTGATAGACTCACGAAGTCTACACACTTCTTTCCAATTAAAATAACTTTTTGCCTAGAAAAGCTTACTAAATTATATATAAAGGAGATAGTGAAATTACATGGTGTATCATGTTCTATTATGTCAGATCACGACCCTAGATTTCTTTCAAGATTTTGGAGACAACTACATAAAGCATTAGGGACAAAGTTGAATTTTAGTACATTTTGTCATCCCCAAACTGATGGTCAAATCAAAAGAGAGATCCAGGTACTCGAAGATATGCTAAGAGCATCTGTTTTAGATCATAAGGGAAATTGGGATGATGATCTGCCACTGGTAGAGTTTGCTTACAATAATATTTATCAGGCTAGCATCAAGATGGCACCTTTTCAAGCTGTCTATGAGAGAAAATGTCGATCACTGTTATGCTGGAATGACATTGATGAAAGGAAGCTAGGGAAAAATGAAATTTGTCCCGAAATTCTATAGCTCACTATTGAGCGGGTGAAAATGGTCCATGAAAGATTACATTCTAGAAAATAGGTAAACGAGTTCCGATAACAAAACATGGAGAGCCCATAAATTTCAAACGGGAGACCATGTATTTCTGAAGGTTTCTCCAACGAAAGGAGTAATTAGATTTGGAAAGCACAATAAATTAAACCCAAGATATATCGGTCCCTATGAAGTATGGGAAAGAATTTGGGACGTAGCCTATAGAATTACTTTGCCTCCCTAACTGTCTCAATTTTATGATGTTTTCCATGTCTCTATGCTATGGAAACATATTCACGACGCCTCGCACATAATTGAACAACAACCCGTTGCAATAGAGCAAGATATGACCTATCAAGAGTTTCCTCGGAGAATTCTAGAGATTGAGAAATAGAACAATACGAATGGTGAAAGTTCAATGGAAGCGTCATTTGAAATGAGAAGCAACTTGGGAGCATGTGGAGGACATAATGCAATAGTACCCACCCCTCTTTGACCAAGGTAAATATGTACACTTCTTAGAAATTTTGCATCCATTCTTAGCCATATACTTCCCATATTCACAAATGCATCTATTTCATGGAAAAAACACACTTTAGGGGGAAAGAAAGGTGAATACCTTGAAATTAGGTAACAAAACACAAAGGAATAATACTAGTCTTGACAACTAAGCACGAGATGGTGCTTTCAAAGCATAAGGTGGCATTTTAAGCATGAGGTGGCCCAGAAGCAAGAGAATCAGCATACATGCCAGAAACATTCTTGGTATTCTAGTACACCAAAGGGGCATTGAGGTGGATTTTAACAAAACTAAGTCTATTCAATAGGCCAAACTACCTTCAAGCAAAATAAAGGCTTCAATGCTTCTTAGGGCAAGTTAATTACCTGATACATTTCATTTCAAATGTCCCAGGGAAAACCAAAATCTTCTCTCCACTACCGAGACTCAAGTTTGAGAAGGACGTCAAGTGGAAGGTGCCACATCAAGCAGCATTTGAGGCCATCAATGAGCATCTGATCAGGTCGCCGGTGTTGATTTCCCCAAAGCAAGGCAAACATTTGAAGATTTATGTCTCTGCTTCTGATGAATTAATTGGTTGTTTTCTTATACGAGACAATGAGCAAGGATTTGAACAAGATGTGTTCTACCTAAGCCGTTGTTTAAATGAATGTGGAAGAAAATACTCCGTTGTTTAATTGAATGTGAAATAAATACTCCTCTTTTGAGAAATTATGTCTATCTCTATTCTATGCATACAGGGAATTGAGACATTACTTCTTAGCATTTACTTTTGATGAGTGGAAGATTAAACAAGTGGAGCATTGCTCTACTTCTGTTTGAATTAGTTTATGTGTCACAAAGATTAGTCAAAGGCCAAGCCCTTGTAGACTTTTTTACTGACCATCCAAACATTCACACTAGCTTGGACAATGAGCCAGGCCAGCTCCTAGTAGTGGAAATGGTCCTTTGAAGTTATACTTTGATGGATCAAGGACCAATTTAAGCCCTAGAGTTGGGATTGTGATTCAGTGCCCTGCTAGGATCATCACTAAGTTAGCTTTTATCATAGTTGGTAAATGCTCCAACAACCTAGCAGAGTATGACGCATTAATCATAGGCCTACATACTCTCTTGGAAATGTAAGTCCCTAATGTTGTCATTAGAGGGGATTCACATTTGGTCATTTCCCAAGTAAAAGGGGAATTTTAGTGTTTAAGTGATATCTCGAACAGGTACATGAGAATGGAGTAAAAACTATTAAGTAAGTTTGATGATGTTCAGTTTGCACATATTCTGAAGAACATAGCAAAGCAACTAATGACTCGGCTCAACTAGCTTCAGGGTACAAGTTGCCCAGGACTTGGTGTGAAGAAACCAGGGTCATTAAGACTAAAGTGTTAGACCATGACATTGAATTCATCGAGTCCTTTAGTTTTGAGAGCGAAGTCATACCCAAGTGAATGCTTGGATTGCTTTGAAACATATCACACTATCACAAGTCAACTTGAGGATTGGAGGAAACCACTAATGGATTACATTAAGAACCCTCGAGACTATGTTAAGGACAGAAAAATGAAAATAAGAGCTCATGGATTCCATCTACGTGATGAATCTGGAGAGTTATACAAAAGGGATGCCTTGATTCAAATGCAGCAATGCTAGTAATGGTAGGAGCCCATGAAGGTATATGTGGATCCCATCTAGTTGGCAACAAGATGCATTGGCTCATTAGGCATTATAGCTATTACTGGCCATTAATGATGGATGTTTGCATTAAATATGCCAAGGGGTGCCGAGCAAACCAAAGACATGGTCATGTGCCAAGAGTCCTTGTAGATGAGATGCATGCTATTGTCTAACCACGGCCCTTTTGAGGATAGGTAAGGGATATCATAGGGGAGATTAACCCTCCTTCTAGTAAGCAACACTTATATTCCTAGGCCACATAATACTTCATAAAATGGGTGGAAGCTAAGCCATATAGGAAAATTAATCAGCAAGATGTGATTGATTTTATCAAAGAATACATCCTATGTAAGTTTGGAATCTTTGAAACTATTATTGTGGACCGAGCTAAGGTGTTCAATGGGGCTGAGGTTAAAGAGTTCACTAAGAGTTTCAACATAGAAATCTTAAACTCAATCCTTATCATGCTCAAGCTAATGGCTAGGAAAAGTCTACCAACAAGATTCTAAAAGCTAATATTGAGAAAATGATTGAGGATAATCCTAGAAAGTGGAATGAACTACTACACAATGCCCTCTGGGCTTACATAGCGTCCAAATGTGATGCGACTGGGACAACCCCCTTCCATTTAATGCATGGCCAAGATGATGTACTCTTGAAGGAAGTCACAGTTCCGTCTATGAGGCTGGCTCATCAAGGGAGGTTTTCTGAACTTAAGTATGAGCAAGCTTTAATGGACAAACTAACTAACTTGGGCTAGGTTAGGCTTGATGCCCGTAACAAGTTAGAAAAAAAAAAAAAAAAAAGAGGATGGCCAAAGCTTACAATAAAAAGGCCAAACCTAGGTCGTTTGACTTGGGGGACGTAGTCTAGAAGGTGGTTTTACCCATTTGCCAGAAAGATCATGTCTTTGGGAAATGATCCCCAAACCGGGAGGGCCCATTCAAAGTCATAGAGATATATGGAGGGAATACTTACTTACTCCAAGACCTAGATGGAAGGACTCATCCAAGGGCCATCAATGGGAGGTTCCTAGAGAAATATGTGCAATCAATACTGGATTCTAATAAGAAAGTCCTTAAATTTAGATTCTCTGAATTGTGGGCTCAGTTTCAATATTAATGCCTTGAGAATTAATGCCATCATCCTTAAGTTTCAAAATTATAGAAAAAGGATCTTTCGAACTAAGAGATGTAATTGACAAAAACGCTTATTTCAATGATAATGTTAAGAAGTACATGATTTACAAACGACAATACAAGCAAGCAACTTGTATGGCCAAATAGCCTCTTGACAACGCTAGGCAAAAATAAAAACATAAGCTTGGCTAGGGACATCATCTAAGGATGTTCCCATGTAGATGTTGGCCTTTTTCCTCCTGATGGTCAAGGAAGCTGGTCTCTCTTAAAAGAAATCTCACAGCTCCCACTAATACCAGATCAGATCCTCCAATTTTGAAGTTCAAAGGCTTCCTATGAAATGTAAGGGAAACATAGTCGCGTTATTATTCCCTTAAGGTTCTAAGTTCGATTAAATGTGGAAAAATGCTTGCTTACCTCATTCGAGTGTGGTGAGTTATGAAAATGAGACTTTTGATACTTGTAGATCCTTAAGGGAATATGCAGTGTCAGTTTGAACCTATGTTCAATTTCTTGAGAAATCCCATCAAAATTGAAATGGGTAGGGTCCATGATTGGGTAGAGAGACATTTTAGGATTCCAAGGAAGGTTTGCTGCCAGTAAACTTGAAAATCACCAAGGGATGGGCCTGCAGACCTGCTATTTCTTGGGAACATATTTCAAAAATATTTTCCTAAACGGGCATAGCATGAACCCAATTTAAAGTTCTTAATTTTAAACACAAAGTCCTGACCTAATTAAACTATTTAATTAGATCTAGATCTTACTCTCACTAGTTCATATATGACAAATGAAAAACATCGAATAAAGCATATAAACATAATATGTGGAATAAACCAAATAAATAAGAAAAATTTAAATATCTAATACTTAATTTAGACATACCTAGAGCGCGAATCCCAACTCCGACTTGACCATTTGAAACTAAAAGAAAAATTCTCGACACCTCAAGGTTTTTTTCACAATGACCTGTTTTTGCACCGAGAGTGTGGGCTGCTGAAACTCTTTAAACTTAGAGAAAAATTCCGGGACAAAAATTTTCCTTCAATCTTTCAAAAAACAATTTTCAATAAAATTATGCTAAACAATAATTTAGAGAACCCCTAAAACATTGTTAGGGTTTCTTATCGTGGGAGAAAACAAAATCCTAAACTTAATTATTTCAAAACCACAGCCAAAGATGCGTTACATATTTATAAAAAACCAAAAGTCCCATGTGTCGGCCGCACATTTCCATGTTTCATAGCACACATATTGCATTGTATGGATCAACATCTAAGGCAACCAATGCCTTCGCACGTGGACCACAGGGGCCGTTCATCATAATTTTTCCTCTATTTTATTTAAATTTTCATATGTATAAAATTCATCTCATAATGTTATTTAGAAAAATTAATTTATTCCTCTTATGAATAAAGCACTCATCTCATGAATTATGTTTAACAAATTAACTTATTCGTCTTATGAACAAATAATTCATCTCATGAATTCAGTTTAAATATTTTCAACAGTGATTTACATTGAGGATTGCGCAGGGATCTCAAGGACAATCTAACTTTAACTCCAAATGGGTCAAATTTGATTATCGCCCCATGATAACAATTAATTACCATTAAGTAAAACTTAATTCCACAAAAAAAGTTTTACTGCGCTCTAGAATTAAATATATTTACTGAAGAATTTTCCAAATTACTTTTATTACGACAATTAACCCCTCTATTAGATATCTGTCAGCAAAAGTAAATTTAACTACTTTCGTTACTTTTCTCACATATCTCGCCATAGTTCCCAACTCGCCCTTCTCGAAAAATTCGATTGTACGAAAACAATTTCCGTATTTATTTCAAAGGTCAAACATATGGAATACTCCAGCCAAAGATTGAAAAATCTGTTCGTATGCTTGCGAATCAAATAAGGGAAAATATTTATCTCATTAGAGGCTATATATTCCTTGTAAAACAACTTCTGCCGCACTTCATGCCGTCACCCAAACTACCTTAGATTCAAGTCAATACACTTTGACTAATCCTTTTGGCATATCAAAGAATCGAGCAATAAATGCACGAGTTTACACTATTTCTTGAATTTAGATTTATCGTCTTACAGAATTAATTATTTTTGATAGTAGTTAAGAAACAAATTATTCTAACGGTCTAGCTCCGTGTTCCAATGTTATTGATAATAGCAACATAATACTTTTGGATCTCTATTCTAAGACCCTTGACATTGGGATGTCACGCGCAGGGTGATGCCTAGCGTTAGGCGCATCACGCTGCGATCATTGCGTAGATATGATGACCTGGTTAGCAAACCACTAGTGCACAATGGATGTTGGTGCCTATGTTTGGTAGTGACACGGGACATAACGAACCTTGACCTGAGCATGACCCGGTTGGGGCATGTACGCTTGGAGCAGGGCATTGACTTAGTTAAGCGACACTAGTTAAGCACAAATTTTCTTTAAGTGTGTGCAAGTTAGTTGCTAGTTAAGAACGAACCTTTAACTAGGTGCAACACACATACTAGGGGAGTAAATGATCCGAGCCGCTCACGAATAGCTTGTGAGTAGCTCTAATAAAACTCGACTCGAACTCGAGTTAACCGAGTTTGAATTCGAGTTTTAGTATCAAAAGATGCTCAATTAATAAACGAGTACGGGTTGAATAGTGAACTACTCGGCTTGATATTCGATTAAATACTCGACTTGATACTCGAATAAATACTCGACTAGATACTCGATTTAGTACTTGGCTCGATATTCGAATTGGTACTCGACTCGTATGAAGTAGTTCTTGTATATTATTTTTTGATAGTTGACCCATTTTGGGATCTTATTGAGAAATTCTTGTATATTATTTTCTTTTGAAATGGATGGCTTGTGATAGTGATAGTAGAATGAAAGAAGGAAGATTGAATTTCTTGTAAAAGATGACATGTTACATTTGTGATGGAGTGAAAGAACTTGTATTTGGTTTGCTTTATTTTTTTAAACTTAGGTTTTGATGCGTACTTTCTATTAATATATTTGTGATTTATGGTTGTATTTGCTAAAATATAGTATAGGTAAGAATGAATAATGTTCGAGTGTATGGAATAATATTACAATTTGAGAATGTTCCTACGCAAAATAAACGAGTATTCGAATCGAGTCGAGTACTCAAATAGTTAATCGAGTTCGAGCAAAATTTATTACTCGAATGGATTTCAAGTACGAGTTCGAGTACCCGAGTAGTTAATCGAGTTCGAGTTCGAGTACTGAGATACTCGACTTAGCTCGACTCGATTACACCCCTAACACGCACTGTGTCAATGCGACACAGACATCGATCAGGCACAAGTATACGCACTGTGCGCATCCTTTATATGGATGAACTGGGCCCAATGGAAATGAGCCAGAGCATGGCATCAACGGAGGTGCATTATATGCACAACCCAGGACAAAGCACGTAAAGCTAACTCCAGCGCACGTTTGATGCACAACGCTAGCGGACGACAGACCTTCGGCTATAGGCAGCATGGCACGAACTCAAGATGGACCTTGAGTTTGCAAGAGCCTAGACCTTACCCTAGGGTGGGCCCATGGACGCTCTTAGGTTGCGGCCATGACCAACGGACGGAACTAAACCTTGTGCATGCAACACGCAACCCCTAAGTGAAGCGCGTAAGTGTAATGCATGGGTGTCCACGCTAAGGCACATGAGTTGGGTACACTGGGCACCACATCGTGCATCGCACGTGCATAATAGTGCACTGGAGTAAGGGATGCACCAGTATGAGGTGCGCATGCTTGTGCATTCGCCACGTAGTGCACACATGAATGCCACTAGCATGCACACGCGATGTAGCTAGCACACAAGCGCGGTACTAGCATTGTACAAAGTGTGTGCAGCCTGCGCATCACTGCCGTAGCATGCACCCTTGTTTAGGCATAGGCGCTAGTAGTATTGCACGTCCGCGCTGGTACAGCTGAACTTAGGAAGCCCTGCGCATGTGAAAAGTTGCTTGGCATGCGCGGATCAAGCGATTTGACGATTATTGAGCATGAGATATGGAACCTTGATGGAGGACCACTGACCATGAGTTTGACCGAAGTTCTTGTCCAGGATCTTGACCAAGTAATTGTCGAAGAAATGGAGGGAAGTTGACCTGGCACTTGGGAACACCTTGATCTTATGACCACTCCTTTAGGCAAGAAAAGGAGTAGGAAGCATGTATTGAATGGGATTGACCCAGTAACTGCCCTCTAGTAAAGTGTCCCTTTAGAAAAGTGGGGAATCAGGTTTTTGTAGGGGCCTGCCGGGTGTCTGGAGCAGTTACCTTGCTGCCAGAGCAAGGGGAACAGCTGGGATTCTCTATAAAAGGGGCTGTTTCGCCCAGAATTGAAGGCATTTAGTTTGGGATTTTGGGAGAGTTCCATTGTAACTAAAAAGAGTGCTCAATAATAAAAGTCGTCCCTTGTGTCTTGTGTTCCATATCTTGTGTACATGTTCGTTGATGTTTATTTCTGCTGCATTTGGATGTGCTTGTGTGCATGTTAGGCTGAGTGAGTCGTTACCTCACTACCATCATAGCTAGTCATAAAAATACATGTGAAATTTTTGGATTCAATGCCCCAGTTTGTGGGAACCCTTTTGTCTAAGTTATGACAACGGGTGCTGCCCAGATTTAGTTTCATTTGCTGTCCAAACTTGCATAAGTGCTGGTGGAGTTTCATGGCTAAGTCTTAACCAGGTTCGCCTCTTGAATTCGAATTTTAGTTTCAATTTTCTATTCAAGATTGAATTTTCCAATTATAACCGTACTTGAAGGTTATCTCTAGTGTTCCTTTGGCTATGCTTGGATGCGTATGTGTTGGTTTGTGCAAGACATTGGCTTTGTTTTGTGCTTGGGTGCTGGCACGTGACTGAGGCCTTGGACTTTAGTTAATTTTGAATATTGCTCGTGTTGGCCTATTTGGGGCATAGTTTGGGTTGTTATTGACCTACTTATGCAATATTTTATGTTGGTTATGCTGAATTTTGTGCTTGTGTAGCAAATTTTGGTTTCGGTTGCCTGATTTGTGAGTTATTTATTGGTGACCTTGTTACCATGGCTCAAAATCAACAAGAACTTGGAAAGCATCTTAAGACTATTGAACGTCAAAACTGAATTCAGAAAATCTTGGGTTCGGAGTATAACGCTGATGACCTGATGCGTTTCATATTTATGCATCTTTTATTTGACATTTTAGTTATTTTACACCTGTTGAATTATAATTATATCCCAACTTTGGCAATTTTTATGTTTTATGGGTTCGAAAATTAAAGTTCAGGAAATTGTCAAATTGTCGTGCAAACAAAACAAATTCGATGCATAGGTAATTTAATCAAGTCAATCGGAGATCAGGACGAGATCGCATGTGTCAAGACTAACCCAAATCTACACTAGCACGTCGCGTTACTATGCACCGACACCAGCCTATGTCCAACTTGCCCTCAATAGCCCACGTCTACCCACCTAGGCCTCTGCGCACAGCCCATCGTCCTAGCCAACGTCTTAGCTCAGCAACGCATGTCTAACACCACCACCACCTCACCTCCGGCAACCTAGGCCCATCACACCCATGGCCCAATGCAGCCTAGTTGACACTCACTACTATTCAGCCCTGCTCTGCACCCGCCAGCCTAGCCACCAGCCCTATTCACCACCAGGCCCAGGTCCAGTGTTACGAACTTAGATCAAATGAAGGGATCCGAGTATAGAGACTAAAGATTATATTGTATTATAGGATGAAAAGGGGAAGATTACATAAAAGAAAGGGGAGAAACATAGACTTAGATAGAAAAAGGGAGGGAGAGACTAGAGAGAGAAAAGGGGGAGAGAGAGACTAACATTTCAAACACATTCATCCCATCTCTTCTCTAACTCAAGCCCTTTATATAGAGTTAGGGGAGGGGTAGTTGAAATAAAAACTTAATCTATTTATTTATAGTTAAAGTACCCCCACTTAACTTCTATATTTTGGACTGTATCAAGACCGTCCCCATTTAAAGACTCTTGTCCTCAAGAGTCAAGGTATTGATACTCAAATTGTTAACCCTCCGGGGTTAAATACTAACTTTTGGAACTCCAGTAAGACATGGGCCGTGAACCATTCTTCCGAGAATGGCGAAGGACGATCTTTGAATGGCACTTGGAGACTGACGACATGGTGAGACGGTGGTGGCTTGGTAGTAACAACCCACAGCGGCTGAAGCTCTAGATGTTCTGACCCAATTGGCGGTTCTGTACTGGTCGTGAGTAGGATAGGCGGAAGCGAGACTGGGGCAGATATGCCCGAAGATGGAGTCGAAGTGGGCATAATCTTTCCCCTATCCGCAACTGTTGCTAGAGGACAGTTGGCAGCATCCTCGGAGACGCCAAGAAGTGGAGCAATGGTAGTAACTGGGATGAGGTTTGAGCCCAGATCCAAGGCCGGTGGTGAGGTCGTAGCATCATCTTCATTAAGTGTGGCATGCACCACACTCAACTGGCTCTGAGGGGTGTCTGATGTTGGCAGTAACGGCCGCTGGGATAGGCAGGATGGAGGGTTGGCATGAACGACATCCAAAGGGCTTGGCGTGGGCAGGATTGGTGTCGAGCTTAGAGAACCCTTTGCTGCTAACTTCTCAAGATAGGCCAGATTGCTCTCTTCCAGCTTAGCTAGTACTTTGGCATCATGCAGTTTTTAGGGCCTAAACTAGAGAACCCTTTCGGCTACCTCTTTTCTTAAGCTTCCTATCATCAATTTAACCTCTTGCTCTTCTGCTAACCCGCACTTGTTCGCCAAAGACTAAAGCCGGCTCAGGTACTCGCCAACACTTCCTGTTTGGTGGAGCCTCATGAGCTCCGTGAGGGAGTTGTTGAGGGTACCCGAATACCTCTCACTACGATGTAATCACTCCTCTACCCCTTCACTATTGAATCTAGGTTATTCCATTTGAGTAAATCGGGTCGGAGTTCGGTAATTACCTCGAGCACGTTGTTAAGACATTTCGTCGAACACCTTGTGTGCGGGTATGGAAAAACAACTGCTATCAATTGATTAGACTTGAGCAGGCTTGTCTCGATGCTACCCGCTGCCAATAATGCTCAAATCTGCCGGAGATGATGCCCGGTGATGGCTAATGGTGATGATCGGTGATGGAAATCACCCCCGAACAGAGGCAATCAAATGTTGATGAAGTTTTGTTGCTAGGATTGGTGATGATGTTGTTCGAAGATGATAATGATGATCGGTTTTGGTTTTGGGTTTGGGTGATGAGGTTGATGATCATTGATGGCCGGAGGCAGATGGTGTTGGGTTGTTGATGGAGATGACAATGGTGATGGGTTGTTTGTGGCGTTGCTGTTGATGATGATGATGATGATGTTGATGGGCTAGGTTGAAGATGATGGTGACAGTGATGATCGGGGCCGAGGACCGTCTTGCTCTGATACCATTGTTACGAGCTTAGATCAAATGAACAGATCCGAGTGTAGAGACTAAAGATTATATTGTATTATAGGAAGAAAAGGGGAAGATTACATAAAAGAAAGGGGAGAAACATAGACTTAGATAGAAAAGGGGAGGGAGAGACTAGAGAGATAAGAGGGGGAGAGAGAGACTAACATTTCAAATACATTCATCCCATCTCTCCTCTAACTCAAGCCCTTTATATAGAGTTAGGGGAGGGGTAGTTGAAATAAAAACTTAATCTATTTATTTATATTTAAAGTACCCCCACTTCACTTCTATATTTTGGATTGTATCAATACCGTCCCCTTTTAAAGACTCTTGCCCTCAAGAGTAAAGGTATTGATACTCAAATTGTTAACCCTCTGGGGTCAAATACTAACTTTTGGAACTCCAGTAAGACATGGGCCGTGAACCATTCTTCCGAGAATGGCGAAGGACGATCTTTGAATGGCGCTTCGAGACTGACGACTTGGCGAGACGGTGGAGGCTTGGTAGTAACAACCCACAGCGGCTGAAGCTTTAGATGATCTGACTTAATTGGCGGTTCTGTACAGGTCGTGAGTAGGATAGGCGGAAGCGAGACTGGGGCAGATATGCCAGAAGGTGGAGTCGAAGTGGGCATAATCTGTCTCCTATCCGCAACTGTTGCTAGAGGACAGTTGGCAGCATCCTCGGAGACGCCAAGAAGTGGAGCAATGGCGGTATCTGGGATGAGGTTTGAGCCCAGATCCAAGGCGGTTGTGAGGTCGTAGCATCATCTTCATTAAGTGCGGCATGCACCACACTCAACTGGCTCAGAGGGGTGTCTGATGTTGGCAGTAACGGCCGCTGGGATAGGCGGGATGGGGGGTTGGCATGAACGACATCCAAAGGGCCAAGCGTGGGCGGGATTGGTGTCGTGCTCAGAGAACCCTTTGCTGCTAACTTCTCAAGATAGGCGAGAGTGCTCTCTTCCAGCTTAGCTAGTACTTTGGCATCATGCAGTTTTTGGGGCTTAAACTAGAGAACCCTTTCGGCTACCTCTTTTCTTAAGCTGCCTATCATCAATTTAACCTCTTGCTTTTCTACTAACCCGCACATGCTCGCCAAAGACTGAAGCCGGCTCAGGTACTCGCCAACACTTCCCGTTTGGTGGAGCCTCATGAGCTCCGTGAGGGAGTTGTTGAGGGTACCCGAATACCTCTCACTATGATGCAATCACTCCTCTACCCCTTCACTACTGAATCTTGGATATTCCATTTGAATAAATCGGGTCGGAGTTCGGTAATTACCTCGAGCACTTTGTTAAGACATTTCGTCGAACACCTTGTGTGCGGGTATGAGAAAACAACTGCTATCAATTGATTAGACTTGAGCAGGCTTGTCTCGATGCTACCCGCCAATAATGCTCAAATCTGCCGGAGATGATGCCCGGTGATGGCTAATGGTGACGATCGGTGATGGAAATCACCTCCGAACAGAGGCAATCAAATGTTTATGAAGTTTTGTTGCTAGGATTGGTGATGATGTTGTTCGAAGATGACAATGATGATCGGTTTTGGGTTTGGGTGATGAGGTTGATGATCAGTGATGGTGGGAGGCAGATGGTGGTGGGTTGTTGATGGACATGACAATGGTGATGGGTTGTTTGTGGCGTTGCTGTTAATGATGGTTGTTGATGATGATGATGAAGATGATGATGATGATGATGATGAAGATGGTGATGGGCTAGGTTGAAGATGATGGTTACAGGGATGATAGGGGCCGAGGACCGTCTTGGTCTGATACCATTGTTACGAGCTTAGATCAAATGAAGGGATCCGAGTATAGAGACTAAAGATTATATTCTATTATAGGAAGAAAAGGGGAAGATTACATAAAAGAAAGGGGAGAAACATAGACTTAGATAGAAAAGGGGAGGGAGACACGAGAGAGAGAAAAGGGGGAGAGAGAGACTAACATTTCAAATACATTCATCCCATCTCTTCTCTAACTCAAGCCCTTTATATAGAGTTAGGGGAGGGGTAGTTGAAATAAAAACTTAATCTATTTATTTATATTTAAAGTACCCTGACTTAACTTCTATGTTTTGGATTGTATGAATACCGTCCCCATTTAACGACTCTTGTCCTCAAGAGTCAAGGTATTGATACTCAAATTGTTAACCCTCCGGGGTCAAATACTAACTTTTGGAACTCCAATAAGACATGGGCCGTGAACCATTCTTCCGAGAATGGCAAAGGACGATCTTTGAATGGCACTTGGAGACTGACGACATGGCGGGACGGTGGAGGCTTGGTAGTAACAACCCACAGCGGCTGAAGCTCTAGATGATCTGACCCAATTAGCGGTTCTGTACTGGTCGTGAGTAGGATTGGCGGAAGCGAGACTGGGGCAGAGATGCCAGAAGGTGGAGTCGAAGTGGGTATAATCTGTCTCCTATCCGCAACTGTTGCTTGAGGACAGTTGGCAGTACCCTCGGAGACGCCAAGAAGTGGCGCAATGGCGGTATCTGGGAGGAGGTTTGAGCCCAGATCCAAGGCCGGTTGTGAGGTCCTAGCATCATCTTCATTAAGTGCGGCATGCACCACACTCAACTGGCTTTGAGTGGTGTCTGATGTCGGCAGTAATGGCTGCTGGGATGGAGGGTTGGCATGAACGACATCCAAAGGGCTTGCCGTGGGTAGGATCGGTGTCGTGCTTAGAGAACCCTTTGCTGCTAACTTCTCAAGATAGGCGAGATTGCTCTCTTCCAACTTAGCTAGTACTTTGGCATCATGTAGTTTTTGGGGCCTAAACCAGAGAACCCTTTCGGCTACCTCTTTCCTTAAGCTGCCTATCATCAATTTAACCTCTTGCTCTTCCGCTAGCCCGCACTTGTTCGCCAAAGACTGAAGCCGGCTCAGGTACTCGCCAACACTTCCCGTTTGGTGGAGCCTCATGAGCTCCGTGAGGGAGTAGTTGAGGGCACCCGAATACCTCTCACTACGATCTAATCACTCCTCTACCCCTTCACTGCTGAATCTAGGATATTCCATTTGAATAAATCGGGTCGGAGTTCGGTAATTACCTCGCAGCACTTTGTTAAGAAATTTCGTCGAACACCTTGTGTGCGGGTATGGAAAAACAACTGCTATCAATTGATTAGACTTGATCAGGCTTGTCTCGATGCTACCCGCTGCCAATAATGCTCAAATCTGCCGGAGATGATGCCCGGTGATGGCTAATGGTGACGATCGGTGATGGAAATCACCCCCGAATAGAGGCAATCAAATGTTGATGAAGTTTTGTTGCTAGGATTGGTGATGATGTTGTTCGAAGATGACAATGATGATCGGTTTTGGTTTTGGGTTTTGGTGATGAGGTTGATGATCAGTGATGGTGGGAGGCAGATGGTGGTGGGTTGTTGATGGAGATGACAATGGTGATGGGTTGTTTGTGGCGTTGCTGTTGATGATGATGATGATGATGATGAAGATGGTGATTGGCTGGGTTGAAGATGATGGTGACAGTGATGATCAGAGTCGAGGGCCGTCTTGCTCTGATACCATTGTTACGAACTTAGATCAAATGAGGGGATCCAAGCATAAAGACTAAAGATTCTATTGTATTACAGGAAGAAAAGGGGAAAATTACATAAAAGAAAGGGGAGAAACATAGACTAAGATAGAAAAGGGGAGGGAGAGACTAGAGAGAGAAGAGGGGGAGAGAGAGACTAACATTTCAAATACATTCATCCCATCTCTCCTCTAACTCAAGCCCTTTATATAGAGTTAGGGGAGGGGTAGTTGAAATAAAAACTTAATCTATTTATTTATATTTAAAGTACCCCCCTTAACTTCTGTATTTTGGATTGTATCAATACCGTCCCCTTTTAAAGACTCTTGCCCTCAAGAGTCAAGGTATTGATACTCAAATTGTTAACCCTCTGGGGTCAAATACTAACTTTTGGAACTCCAGTAAGACATGTGCTGTGAACCATTCTTCCGACAATGGCGAAGGACGATCTTTGAATGGCGCTTCGAGACTGACGACATGGCGAGACGGTGGAGGCTTGGTAGTAACAACCCACGGCAGCCGAAGCTCTAGATGGTCAGACCCAATTGGCGGTTCTGTATTTGTAGTGAGTAGGATAGGCAGAAGCGAGACTGGGGCAGATATGCCAGAAGGTGGAGTCAAAGTGGGCATAATCTGTCTCGTATCCGCAACTGTTGCTAGAGGACAGTTGGCAGCATCCTCGGAGTCGCCAAGAAGTGGAGTAATATCGGTATCTGGGATGAGGTTTGAGCCCAGATCCAAGGCCGGTTGTGAGGTCGTAGCATCATCTTCATTAAGTACGGCATGCACCACACTCAACTGGCTTTGAGGGGTGTTTGATGTTGGCAGTAACGGCTGCTGGGATAGGCGCGATGGAGGGTTGGCATGAACGGCATCCAAAGGGCTTGGCGTGGGCAGGATTGGTGTCGTGCTTAGAGAACACTTTGCTGCTAACTTCTCAAGATAGGCGAGATTGCTCTCTTCTAGCTTAGCTAGTACTTTTGCATCATGCAGTTTTTGGGGCCTAAACCAAAGAACCCATTCGGCTACCTCTTTCCTTAAGCTGCCTATCATCAATTTAACCTCCTGCTCTTCTGCTAACCCGCACTTGTTCGCCAAAGACTGAAGCCGGCTCAGGTACTCGCCAACACTTCCCGTTTGGTGGAGCCTCCTGAGCTCCGTGAGGGAGTTGTTAAGGGTACTCGAATACCTCTCACTACGATGTAATCACTCCTCTACCCCTTCACTACTGAATCTAGGATATTCCGTTTGAATAAATCGGGTCGGACTTCGGTAATTACCTCGAGCACTTTGTTAAGACATTTTGTCGAACACCTTGTGTGCGGGTAAGAAAAAAGAACTGCTATCGGTTGATTAGACTTGAGCAGGCTTGTCTTGATGCTGCCCGCCGCCAATAATGCTCAAATCTGCTGGAGATGATGCCCGGTGATGGCTAATGGTGACGATCGGTGATGGAAATCACCACCGAACAGAGGCAATCAAATGTTGATGAAGTTTTGTTGCTTGGATTGGTGATGATGTTGTTCGAAGATGACAATGATGATCGGTTTTGGTATTTGGTTTGGGTGACGAGGTTGATGATCGGTGATGGTGGGAGGCAGATGGTGGTGGGTTGTTGATGGAGATGACAATGGTGATGGGTTGTTTGTGGCGTTGCTGTTGATGATGGTTGTTGATGATGATGATGAATATGATGATGATGATGATGATGAAGAAGGTGATGGGCTAGGTAGAAGATGATGGTGACAGTGATGATCGGGGCCGATGACCGTCTTGCTCTGATACCATTGTTACGATCTTAGATCAAATGAAGGGTTCCGAATATGGAGACTAAATATTATATTGTATTATAGGAAGAAATGGGGAAGATTACATAAAAGAAAGGGGAGAAACATAGACTTAGATAGAAAAGGGGAGGGGGAGACTAGAGAGAGATAAGGGGGAGAGAGAGACTAACATTTCAAATACATTCATCCCATCTCTCCTTTAACTCAAGCCCTTTATATAGAGTTAGGGGATGGGGAGTTGAAATAAAAACTTAATATATTTATTTATATTTAAAGTACCCTTCACTTAATTTCTATATTTTCGATTGTACCATCCAGCACCATTTAGGGTTTCATCGGGCATCGGACTTGGTTTTGGGTAAGTGATGATATAAGTTCTAGCTTCTTTGTTATAGAGTTCGGGGGGTTTTGGGGGATTTTCCATCGCCTGTTCAAATTCCCTCTCCTCTCCCCTTCGATTTTTTTTCTTTTTTTTTTGTTTAATTGGACATGAGGAATATTTTGCGTTAGATCGACATGGGCTCGTTGATCTCCTCCTTAACTGTTCATCCTTGATGGAAAGCTAACTTTCTCTGTAGGGTTAGATGAAATCTTAGTCTTTTAATTCTTGTATTACTTTTAATTTGGGTTAATTTGAATGTTTACAAGAATTGCTTGATTGAAATGAATACTTTGAAGTATTATGTTTTTATCGTTTATTCAATTGAGAGGATGATTGAGTTTGTAACTTTTGATTATTGATGTTGATATTTATAAATTAATTCTTTGTGCTTGTTGCCTTAGGATTAATTAGTCAAGGCTATCTTTCCTATGCTTTAGTTAGAGAGGGTCAGTACGTGATAATTAACAATATGTTACGTAGAGCCTATTTTCCTTATGCTATAGTTAGATAGGGTCAATACGCGATACTAACAACATCACCTTAGTATGTTGAAACTTGTAGCCCAAACCACTGCCCTTGTGACAATCAATAACCCCAATTAAGAGTTAATGCAAAAATAATTGGCTAACAATGGATTCGAAACCCTAGGTTCCAATGCCAAACTCTTTTCCCCATTAGCAGTAGAATTCATTAGTTTAATTATCTTTTCCTTGGAATAATTAACTCACAACCCCTCAATTTATTTGAATTAATTTAGGTCATAAATTAAATTCATGTACACTTAGTCCCTGTTGTTCGACCCCCTCTCGCTCTAGACTTCAATTTAGATGTGTTTAGTGGATACAGTTTAATGTTAAATTTTGATAGATGTAGAAAAACACATCCTGACCTTCCTCTAGGAACAGTGTTGGGTGCGATGAAATCTTTGTCCAACACTATAGCGTCTCTCAAGGAGATGATCCAGTCCTTAGTTACGGACCAAAGGACTCTAGCCCTTACTCCCCTACTTACATATTCCATAGGTTGGGGTCCTAATGGCGCCGGGAGTAGTTCCCCTAACATGCCTCATGTCGGTGATACTTCTATCCCTATGGTGGAAAGTTTACAGAAAGGGATTTCAGTTATGTGCAAGACTCTTGATGTAGGTGCTCCTGGACTTGAAAAGGGTGGTGTCAAAATTTCTCCCCGAAAGCTTTTGAAGGTTTGCACAATGTCAAGACCTTGGAGAACTTCCTTCGGGACACGGAATAGTATTTTTGAGCTGCCCATTTCCGTGAGGAAGATAAGGTTTTCATTGCATCCATGCACACGATGGGTGATGCGAAATTGTGGTGGGGAGCATGAGTGTCCGAAAATCGTGCCACTGAACGTGTTGTGACCAGGACAGCTTTGGAGAAAGACCTTCGTGATCAATTTTTCCTAACCAATGCTTCTTGATTGGCCCATGAGCCCTTAAAACATCTTAAAGAATCTGGTTCCATTAGTGAGTATGTCTACGCTGCAATTGCACCAGCATGACTGTGTTAGAGCTATACCCCTCAACAGCACGCAACAAGCTCTTAAACAAACTGGTTCCATTCTTGTTTGGCAACACATGTGCGCAACAGTGCGCTAATGATGCACCAGCATGAGGTGCGCATGCCTATGCAAAAGATGTGACACGTAGCGCATGCAATGACGCTTGCAGGGCGCGCACGGGTGCGGCCAGGCTGCGCACGGACTGTGAACAGTGTGCATGTCACTGGCGCAGCATGCCCCTTGTGTGGGCAAGGGTGCTGGGTGCACGCACAAGAGTGCACATCCGTACCGGGGCACTTGAACACTTGGGAAGCCCTACGCACATGGAAAGGTGCTTTACATGTGCGCGTCGCTTGACTTGATGGTGATTGAGCATGAGACGTGGAACTTTGATGGAGGAACCTCGACCATGAGTTTGACCAAAGTTCTTGACCAGGATCTTAACCCACTAAATGCCGCAGAAGTGGATTGAAGCTGACCTGGCACATGGGCATGCCTTGACCTTGTCACCGCTCCTTTGGGCAGGAAAAGTAGCTGGGAGCATGTATTGACTAGGATTTGACCCCGTAACTGCCTTTTAGTGAGGCGCCCCTCAATTGAAGTGGGGAATCAGGTTTCCATATGGGGCTGCCAGGTGTGCATAGCTGTTACCTTGCTGTCAGATCATGGGGAATTGCTAGGATTGTTTATAAAAGGGGTTATTTTTTCCATAATTGAAGGCATTCAGTTCTTATATAAAGTTCAAGGGTTATACACGATTTTGTAGGGATTTTGGGAGAGTTCCATTGTAATTAAAAAGAGTGCTTAATAATAGAAGTTGTTCCTTGTGTCTTGTGTTCCATATCTTGTGTACATGTTCGTTGATGTTTATTTCCGCTGTGTTCGGATGTGTTTGTGTGCATGTTAGGCTAAGTGAGTTGTAACCTCATAGCCATCGTAGGTAGCCATAAAAATACCTATGACACCCATCCATGTCCTAGGTAAGTCATCAAAAGTACCATATTATAGTCCTATCAGACAAGTTGTCCAAACTTATCATCGACTTTGAACATTCTTTAACAATATATAACTAGTCTGATTTAAGTCTATCTGTAGTTCAATCTCATTAACCACTTAAACCAAACCTGACATGTCATCTTGGACTGCCTCCATCTCAAGGAACGTTCTAGAAAACAATCACATGCATGTCTGACCAGTAAAATATAATCAGACAATAAATAAATAAAAGAATTTCATTTATTTAATATTTGGAACTAACTAATTGTGTTTTCCAGGACACCAATTTCAACATTCTCCCACTTGTCCTAAACCCAATTGTCCTAAACTCATTGACTATAAATTTTATCAATACCAATTTGGCACTAACCCATTCTTTTGCTCACATGCTTTCATCTTTTGAAAATCGTATGCGTCAACTAGTCCACTCAACAACTCCATAGCTGTCAAGTACCTGACTTCCATAGTGAAGTAAGCAATTCAAGACTACTTCACTCTTCACCATCTAATGACTCCAACTAAAAAGCTTAAACATGAATTCTGACGACTAATGTCTCAAACTCCCTTTTAAAACAAACGACTATCATGATTTGGAATTAGGGAGGTTGTAAGTAGTGGCAATTCTTGTAAATATTTAACTAATGGAATTGACAGGAAAGCTTCATTAGAGCATGTAGTGGCTAAGGTTAGTTCAGTCGGTTAATTCTTGTCTTGCTAGATATTTTAGCTCCATCGACATAGTTAGATTGGAGTATAAATAGTTGGATTATCTTTGTAATTGGATTCATTGAATGAACACATTTTAAATCTTCTTCCTCAATCTCAATTCTCCCCACTTCTTCTCTCAATTTCTTTGCTTCTCAACTGTAATTCTTCTTCTACCCTCGGTTATGATTCAAGGTTGATCTTGAATCATAACAATTGGTGTCAGAGCTTGCTGAATTTTGCATTAATCTTGTTGCAATTGCATTCAAAGTAGCTGATTTGCATTTTAGAGCCCGCGTTGCTTGCCTTTGATTACTTGATTGGATCTGGCTAGACACAAGAAAGCTTTGGCAATGGCTGGAGGAGCTACAACTAGAGCTCAAGCTAATACTTATTCTGGAGTTACTATTAGAGCTGCGGCAAGAGCTGCTGCTAATGTTAGAGCTAATACTGGTGCTATTACAGCGGTGAATTCAAGTTCGGATGAGCGTATAGCTCAAATGCAACAACAGATTCAGAAATTGGTATTATTTGTTGAAGATCCAACTCGAAATATGACTCATTCGCAGCAGTAAGTGCAACAACAGTTGACAGGGTTGCAAGAGCAAGTTGATTGCCAAGCGATGCCTCCTGGAGCTGGAATACTATCACTGGCAAGCCGACATAGCAGGCCTCCTGATCCTTTACATCCTCAAGGTTTTGTGGAGAACTTTGAAGGTGTAGCTGTGGTTAGGAACTTTAGTGAGAGGAAGCCTACGGTGGAAATTGATACATTTGATGGATTGCATCCTTAATCTTGTATAAGAAGGCGTGAGAGGTATTTTCACTTTTATCATGTGATGGAGGCTGAGAAGGTGGAGTTAGCAGTAGTGCATTTACAAGGAGATCATGAGGTACGGCTCCATAGCTTGCTTCTTAGCAATCTTAATCTCACTTGGCTTAAATTTGTTAATGAATTATGTGAGAGATTTGGTGATGAGGATCTGGGAGATGTAGTGGATAATTTCAACAAAGTAACTCAAATAACTTCAGTAAGAGAGTACATGACTCGATTCGAGAATTTAAGAGCTGGAATGATGTATGTGAACCCCAGGGCTAGTGAGGCATACTGTGTCTCTAGCTTTATTAGTAGTCTCAAGACAAGGATTAAGAACTTAGTTGAAGGAATCAGTTCTTTGACCTTGTCCCAGGCTTATTCTAAAGCCAAGCTGTATAAGGCTACGGTTCTTGCAAGTTATGATGCTCAGAAGAGCAAAAGTGGCTAAGCAGGTTCATCAGTGCAAATTAGCAATAAAAGTGCACCCAGGCCTTTGAGTTGAGAGGAGAAAAAGGCTCAGAGTTTATGCTTCAAGTGCAATCAACGGTATTTCTTTAGACATAAAAGTAATCCTAAGCTTCTCATGTTTGTGTTTGGAGTTGGGGCTGATGAAGGATAAGATGGTCAAGAAGGGGAAATGGAGTACACTGATCATGTGGAGGAGGTACAAGAAGTGGAATATGAGGAGAATGAGATGGAAATTTTAGTTAGGGCCCTAAGCGGGTGACGAAGGTCACTTGCTGTAAGTCATGCAGTCTTGGCAAGCCAGGGTGGTGAACCACGAAATGACCCAACGAATTCGAGGATGAATTCTCTCCAAGCCTCCTCAAGTCAGGAATGGCAGGATGCGAAAGAGCAACAATAAAGATTACAACAAGTCCAGTAGTCTTATAGGGTCCGAGAGTCGCTCCACCGACTGGAACATTTAAAGGAGCTCCTGTGTCAATCACTTCCATTCCTCACATTAGACCATCTGTAGCACTCATGGCTACAGCCCAAACTCGATTATTTCCAAGAGAATGATGCAGTGCCAATCTAGGGATTGGCGGTTGAATGTTGATAAAGAGACGATGTCATGTATGGAAGCAAATTAGCCGCGATTGATGGCATGATTTGGAGGATTTTGGCTATGATTTCAGGATTTGAATTTATCTCTTTCTTTAATTGCATTTTTGAATTTGAATTTTGAATTTGAATTATTTTCCCTCCTCTTTTAGGAATCTCTTCCTTTATTTAAAGAGGAGAGTCTTGCCAAGTGAAGGGAGCCAATTGTTTTAGATAAAAATTTGAGTTATTTAGGTTCTTCTATTCTCTAGTGTGGGATAAATGAATAATGTCCTCCCATCTTTGTTATTTTATTATCAGTTTTAATAAAATTCAAAGGGAAGGCGGTTGAACCTTTCTGTACCCCTATATTCCTATCACGCGCTGCATCACTACAGGCAACTGAATGCTCTTACCATAAAGGATAAGTTCCCAGTTCCAGTTATTGATGATCTCTTGGATGAATTGCATGGATCACACCATGTTTCCAAGTTGGATTTGAGGCAAGGGCATTACCAAATTTGAGTAATGGACAAGACATTCATAAAACTGCTTTTAGAACTCATCATAGACATTACTAATTTGTGGTGATGCGTTTCGGATTGACAAATGCTCCAGCCACGTTTCAAGCCTTGATGAATTTAGTATTTAAGCCATTATTGAGGAAGTTTGTCCTGGCCTTCTTTGATGACATCTTGGTGTGCAGTCCTTCCTTGGACTCACATGTGGATCATCTTAGGCAGGTGTTTAAGTTCATGCGATAGCACAATTTGTATGCTAAGCTATCTAAGTGCACCTTTGCTCAATGTCAAGTGGAGTATTTTGGTCATATTATCTCTTCTGCCGGTGTAACCACTGATCCGACTAAGATGGAAGCAATGAAACAATGGCCAGCTCTATTTTCCTTTAGCAGTTGAGAGTATTCTTAGTATTAACTGATTATTACAAGAAATTTGCAGCAAGCTATGGTATGAGTGCTAAGCCATTAACTGATCTCCTCAAAAAAGATGCCTTCCATTGGTCTGAAGCAGCTCAAGAAGCATTTGAAAGGTTGAAGATTGCTATGTGCTCAACTCCGCTGCTTGTTATGCTAGATTTCAGTGTTCTTTTATATTGGAAATAGATGCCAGTGGAGCTGGAGTGGGAGCAGTTTTATCCCAAAGTGGAAGACCTATGGCCTATTTGAGTCAAGGCCTTAGCCTAAGGCACGTGAGCTTGTCCATTTATGAAAAGGAGTATCTTGCAATCCTCAAGGTAGTCAAGAAGTGGAGGCGTTGCTTGGAGGGACATCATCTCATTATTAGAACTGATCATCAGAGTCTTACATACTTACTAAAAAAGAAAATTACTACACGGGTGCAGCGTAAGGGTCTCATGAATATGTTGGGACTGGACTATGCAATTAAGCAATTCCGGGGCAAGGAGAATTTAGTTGTTGATGCATTGTCACACAAGCAGGAAGGGACATAATCAGTTTCTTGTTTTGCTATTTCAATTGGTTTGCCTTCTTGGATGGATAAGGTGTATGAGTCTTATGATGGAGACAGTTTTGCTCAAGAATGTATGTTAAGTATCAAGTTGGATCTTGATCTTAACCTAGGAGAGAGAGTTGAGATGAGAGAAAGAAGGGAAGGAGATGAGAGATTAGAGGGAAAATACCTAAGATATTTCAAGTTTATTATCAATAAATGAATCTTAAAACTAAAACTAACCACTTATAGCTAATACAAGAGCAAGAAACAAACAGTGAATCAAGACTAACATGAGCTAACCAACTCAACAACTGGACCCACAATTACAACTTCAATTAACCTTCCCGCCAAAAATACAATTCAATTCAATTACATTCCGGGACATGACAATACCCTCCCCTCAAACTCATTCCTGTCTCAAGAATGGAATGAAAGGAATTGGGACTTAATGAAGCAGCAGTTCTCCTAAGTTGCCTGTGCAGGACCTAGATTGGTCCAATGGATAAGAATATGCTTAGTATCAACTCCTTGCTTCCGCACCACTCTACTGCCCAGGATTACTTCAAGTTCCAAGATCAGCTATCCATTATTTCCAGCCTGTAAGCTAGCTGCTACCCCCTGATCTAGACCTGCTGCTCCTTTGGCCTTGTTTGTGATATTTTTCTTCAGCAAAGAGACGTGGAAAACAGGATGGACCAAGCAATCCGGAGGAAGCTCCAATCTATAAGCTACCTTACCAATCCTTTCAATAACCTTGTAAGGACCATAAAATCGAGCTAACAACTTAATATTCTTGTGTATTTCCACAGAACTCTGCTGGTAAGGCTGCAATTTAAGATAAACCAAGTCTCCAACATTGAAACTGCGGTCAATCCTCTTCTTGTCAGCATAAAACTTCATTCTGGCTTGGGCAAACTGCAAATTGTCCCTGAGCTGTCAAGCTAGCTGAACTCTTTGATGAAGTAAATCATTAACTCCTTGCACATAAGAAACTACTCCCTAATTGAGTAAGGGAGAAGGAGGATCGGTCCCATAGAGGGCCTTGAAAGGAGTAGTTCCCAAGGAACTATGGAAGTGAGTATTGTACCAATACCCAACAAGGGATATCCATTTATGCCACTGCTTGGGATGTAAGAATGTCATTCCATGCAAGTGCTGCTCTACACACTGATTTACCCTCTCAGTTTGCCCATCTGATTGTGTATGATAGGATGAGCTCAAAGTTAATGTAGTGCCAAGCAATAGGAACAACTCACGCCAAAAGTTACTTGTAAACAATCTGTCCCTGTCTGAAACTATTGTTTGGGGAAGCCCATGTAGTTTGTAAATGTGATCTAAAAATGGTGTAGCAAGTTTCTCAGCAGTAATGGGGTGATGAAATGCAATGAAGTGTCCATATCGAGTAAAACGATCAATTACTACCCAAATGATTTCCCTGTCTTCAGATTTGGGTCCCCCCTCAATGAAATCCATGCTAATGTGGGTCCAGGAACCCTCAGGAACTGGAAAAGGCTGTAACAACCCCTAAGAAGGAGTATGCTCAACCTTAATCTGCTGACAAATATCACATTGTTGCACAAAATCCGGCACCTGCTTCTTCAGCCCGGGCCACTGAAAATATTGCTTGATCCTCTGATATTTGCCTTCCATTCCATAATGTCCACCCCATGGAGAGTCATGAGATGCTGCAACAATTTGTTTCCTCAGTTCACTGCTGTTACCCATATAGATCTTGCCATTGATTCTGATTATTCCCTTACTAACAGTCACACTGGCATCAGGACTTGCAGACAAGGTTGGATGCAGTGAGGAACAATGTGTGCTTGGGAATATTCATCAAGCTCATAAGACTTAATCACTTCAGTCATCCACAGAGGTATTACTTGAGTAACTGCAGCACACATAGCCACCTCTAGGCCTTCGGTTTTTCCATCTTCTGCACATCTAGAAAGTGCATCAGCCACAATGTTCAGCCCCTTTTCCATACTCAATGGTATATTCCAACCCCAACATCTTCATCAAGCCTTTCCTTTGAACTCTTGTGGAAATCCTTTGCTCCAACATATATTGAGGCTCTAGTGGTCTGTTTTGATCACTAACTGATGGCCCTCCAAGTAATGTCGCCATTTTTGAATAGCTAGAAGTATTGCCATGTACTCCTCTCATAGATGGAAAGCTTTTGATTCTTGGGTCCTAAAGCTTGGCTTAGATAAGCCAAGGGTCTGCCACCTTATGAAAGCACAGCCCTAATACCCAAGCTACTTGCATCTGTCTCAAGTGTAAAGGGTTGGCTGAAGTCTGGCAAGGCTAAGACTAGAGCCTGAGTCATAGCCTGCTTTAGTGATTCAAAAGCCTCCCTGGCTGATTCATTCCAATGGAAGCTGTCCTTCTTCAACAAATCTGCCAAAGGCTTATCAAGTAAGCCATAACCAACAATGAACTTGCGATAATAACCTGTTAAGCCCAAGAATCCCCTCAACTCTTTAAGTTATTTTGGCTCTGGCCAGCTCTCCATAGCTTGAACCTTACTAGTATCAATAGCAACCCCCTCAGAAAAAATAATATGACCCAGATATTCAACCCGAGTCTTGGCAAAAGCACATTTGGAGAGCTTAGCAAATAGCTTGTGATCTCTCATGGTCTGAAAAACTAGCACTTCCCACGTGTCAACTCCCCTCTCTACACCTCACTGCAATTTCTCTCAGATGTTGTCTCCCCCCCTCCTCTCTCGCAAGTGCTCAAAGTGCTGTTGTAATGTGGGGCTGTAAACCAGTATGTCATCAAAGAAAACAAGGACAAACCTCCTCAAATAGGTCTTGAACACCTGGTTCTTCAAAGCTTAGAAAGTTGTCAGTGCATTGGACAAGCCAAAAGGCATTACTACAAATTCATAATGCCCTTGATGAGTCCTAAAGGCTGTCTTGTGAATGTCTCTTTCCTGCACTCTTATCTAATAATACCCCTGTCGAAGGTGTAACTTGGAGAAGTAGCATGCTCCATAGAGTTCATCAAGCAGGTCATCGATGATAGGGATTAAAAACTTGTCCTTGACTGTAAGGGAGTTCAATTGTCAATAGTCAATGCACATTCTTGATGTTCCATCTTTCTTCTTCACCAGAATCACCGGGGATGCAAAAGGACTGTGGCTATGTCTTATGAACTTGGTCCTTAGCAATTCATCAACCTGCCAGTCTACCTCATCTTTCTGAGAAGGGGGGTATTTGTAAGGGTGTAGATTAACTGGATTAGACCCATCTTTGAGTGGAATTGAGTGATCAAGTGCCCTTCTTGGAGGTAATTCCTCAGGCTGCTCAAACAAATCCTGGTACTGGTCTAATAAAGCATTCATAGGAGCCCTGGCATCTTCCTGATCATATTCTGTAGCAGGAGCAATTGAGTAGAGTTGTCTCACCCAATGGTAATCAATCTTCTTGAGGACCTTCTGCAACTGTTTGACCTTCATAAACTGAAGCTGGCCTTGCTCAACTATACCCTGCAACTTGATCTTGAGACCATCTTTCTCAAAGGATACTACCAGTTGCGAGAAATCAAAGAGTATTGGACTAAAATACTTCATCCAATCCACTCCTAAAACCATGTCGTAGCCTCCAAGTCTCAAGAGTCGAAAGTCATAGAAAAGTTTATGTCCTTGCATCTTGCAGCTGAAATTCTTACATTTAATGTGTGTTAGGAGGGAATTCCCATCAGCCAATGTAACTGCCAGAGGGTTTGTTTTGATGATCTCTTGTCCCACAGCTCGCACAACCTTAGGATCAATAAAACTGTGTGTACTACCGCAGTCAATGAGTATCAACAAAACTTGCTGTCTAGCAACTCCCTTGATTTGAATGGTGTTGCGAGAACCCATGCCAGTTAGAGCTTTCATGGAGATCTCAACAAAATTGTCATCATCAGTGTCAGTACTTTCCTCCTCCAATTGTTGTTCTTGAGGAACCATTTCATCTGGTTCATCATTATCAGTTACTTCTCCCGTAATTGTCATTAAGCAATTGGGATCACATTTGTGACCAAAGGAGTACTTTTGATTGCATTTGTAGCATAACTTTTGAGGCCTTTTATCATCAAAACTGCCATTCTTATTGCTAGGCTATGTAACTCAAGTGGATGAGGATCTAGGGAAGTTTCCTTTCACCTTAGAAGTCTCCACATTTGTCAACACAGAACTCTTCACCTTCCTAGCCTTGGTGTATGCTTAAGTCAGGTTTCCAGGTTCAAACGCTTTCACCAAACTCTTGACACGTGGTTTGAGTCCACTCACAAAGCTAGACACATAGAAGGTTTCCGGAGCATCAGGATAAACAGAGAGCATTCTAGCTCGCAATCCTTCAAAGCATGTCATATAGTCCTTAACAGAAGCAGTTTGCACCAGCTTATTGAAGTTATCAACGACTTCACTCACATCTTCATCACCATATCTTGAACACAATTCATTCAAGAATGTAGTCCAAGTAAGGTTAGGCCTAGTGCGTAGCAGACCATAGTACCAGGTCTCCATCTGTCCACACAAATAAACTGTTGCAAGCTCTACCTTCTCATGATCATCAATGCTATAGAACTTGAAGTATCTTTCGCATTTCTTCAACCATGATTGAGGCAAAGTACCATCAAATGGTTCCAAATCAACCCGAGGCTGTTTGTATGCATAATTTCTGGCATTAGAGCCGCTGTCACTCGAATCAGCAGCTGGAGGATTGTGATCTGGTGGTCTAGTTGGCTGACGGAATGGTTGCTAGCTAGCTGGAAGAAGAATTCCACCACCAAGTTGCTGAGATTCACTTCTCCTTTGCCAATCAGAGAGGTGTTGAGAAAATTGTTGCGATTGATTCACAATTTTCTGATCTAACTTCTGAGCTTGATTGTCCAACTTTTGATCCAGCTTGTGCTCCATATCCTGTTGGAAATTCGTGAACATATTTTGCATCATCTGCAGTACTTGATCCATCTAAAGTCCTTGAACATCTCCTCTATCTGCTCGAGCTACAGCATCATAAGTAGGAGCTCCTCTAGCTGCACTACTTGTGGCAACATTAGGCACGGTATTAGTTGCATTGTTAGCTGTATTGGAGCGAGTATTAGGAGCCATATCCAATCTTCTTTTCCTAGCCAGACTTGAACAAATCTCAATTCAGCGTGTTGTCCAGCCAAATCTGCTCAATCAATCGAATTGGAATGAAAAACAATCCGATCAAAAGCCTAGCTTGAGGCTTCGATACCAATTGTTGAGTATCAAGTTGGATCTTGATCATAACCTAGGAGAGAGAGTTGAGATGAGAGAAAGAAGGGAAGGAGATGAGAGATTAGAGGGAAAATATCTAAGAAATTTCAAGTTTATTATCAATGAATGATTCTTAGAACTCAAACTAACCACGTATAGCTAATACAAGAGCAAGAAACAAACAATGAACCAAGACTAACAACATGAGCTAACCGACTCAACAACCGGACCCACAATTACAACTTCAACTAACCTTCCCGCCAAAAATACAATTCAATTCAGTTACATTCCGGGGCATGACAATGTATCACCGCCTCTAGCATCAAGAACAGCTCCCCTTGTGAAGAATCAGATGTAGCTGTTGCTAGTGGAATTGTTAGACTGAAGGGTAAGTTGTACATTGGATCCATGACTGACTTAAGGAGGCAAATTATTGTGGGTTCTCATGATTCTGCTCGTGGGAGGGCATGCTGGTACAGAAGGAACTTGTCCAACGCTGAGACAGTAAGTTCATTGGCCTGGTATGTGGAAGGATGTTGTGGAATTTGTTCAGGCTTATGATGTTTGCCAGCGTACTAAGACCAATCATATGCATTATCAAGGCTTGCTGCAGCCTTTGGCCATTCCAGATAGAGGGTGGCAACATATAAATATGGATTTCATTGAAGGGTTGCCCAAGCCTGAAGGGAAGGAGGTAATTTGTATAGCCTTGAATAATCGAATCTCAGCTAAGAAACTTGCCAAGGTGTTCTTGGAAAACATATACAAGCTCCATGGGTTGCCTCAATCCATTGTTTCTGACCAAGATAGATTGTTCACTAGTCATGTCTGGCGTGACTTATTTTTGCTGCTGGGTTCTTCCTTGGCTTTGAACTCATCTTATCACCCACAGTCAGATGGGCAAACAGAGAGGGTAAATCAATGTGTTCGATTAAGATTTAGCTATTGCTAATGCAATTGTTAGACTAAAGGGTAAGTTGTACATTGGATCCATGACTAAGTTAAGGAGGCAAATTATTGTGGGTTCTCATGATTCTGCATGGAGAGGGCACACTGGTATAAGAGGAACTTGTCAAAGGCTAAGATAGTACTTTCATTAGCCTGGTATGTGGAAGGATGTTGTGGAATTTCTTCAAGCTTGTGATGTTTGCCAGTGTATTGAGACCAATCGTATGCATTATCAAGGCTTGCTGCAGCCTTTACCCATTCCAGATAAAGCATGGCAACATATAAGTATGGGTTTCATTGAAGGGTTGCCCAAGTCTGAAAGGAAGGAGGTAATTTGTATAGCCCTGAATAATAAAGTTTCAGCTAAGAAACTTGCCAATGTGTTCTTGGATAACATATACAAGCTCCATGGGTTGCCGCAATCCATTGTTTCTGATCGAGATAGATTGTTCACTAGTCATTTCTAGCGTGACTTATTTTGCTGCTGGGTTCTTCCTTGGCTTTGAGTTCGTCTTATCCCCCACAGTCAGATGGGAAAACAGAGAGGGTAAATCAATGTGTAGAATAGTACTTGAGCAGCATGACCTTTAACTATCCCAAGCAATGGCACAGGTGGTTGTCTTTGGCAGAATTCTGGTACAATTCACATGCTCATTCTGCTTTAGGAACAACTCCTTTCAAGGCTCTTTATGGATATGATCCTCCATCTCCAATGATGTTGCAAGGAGCTACTTCTGCTGTTAGGGATGTTAATGAACTGCTACTTCAGAGGAAGCAATTGGTCCAGCAGCTAAAGGATAGCTTGCAATTGGCGCAGACCAGGATGGAATTCTATGTTGACAAGGTGGGAGATGTTGTTTACTTGAAATTGCAGCCTTACAGGCAATCAAGTGTAGTAGTGCGCAAGATTGTGAAGTTGACTGCACATTATTTTAGGCCTTACAAGGCTTTGGAAAAGGTTGGAAGAGTTACTTATAGACTCGAGCTGCCCCCAGATTCCTTTGTCCATCCAGTCTTCCATGTTTCCCTTTTGAGGCAGCATGTGGCTGATGGTAAGGTTAGTTCAATTTCTCCCCCAGAAGCAGCCGTTAGTTGTGACATTATGTTGGAACCAGCAGCTATCTTGGATTCAAGAGTGGTACAACAGCAAGGCAATCAGATTCAGGAGGTGTTAGTGTAGTGGACTAATTTGGATCATGAAGATGCTACTTGGGAGAATTTGAGTTTCATTAAGAGTCAATTTCCATCATTCCATTCTTTAGATAAGAATGTTCTAAAGGAGGGGCTTTATGTCATGATTTGGAATTAGGGAGGTTGTAAGTAGTGGCAATTCTTATAAATATTTGAATAAGGGAATTGGCGGGAAAGCTTCATTAGAGCTTGTAATGGCTGAGGTTAGTTAAGTCGGTTAATTCTTGTCTTGCTAGATATTTTAGATCCACCGACATTAGTTAGATTGGCGTATAAATGCTTGGATTATCTTTATAATTGGATTCATTGAATGAACACATTTTAATTCTTCTTCCTCAATCTCAATTGTCTCTACTTCTTCTCTCAATTTCTCTACTTCTCAACTCCAATTCTTCTTCTATCCTAGGTTATGATTCAAGGTTGATCTTGAATCATAACAACGACCCACGATAAACGTAATATCCTTTCTTTGAATTTTGCATAAGCTTGATCCTAAGAACATAGTGTGCTCATCTTAGGTCCTTTACTTTTAAACTGACTGGACAATTAAACCTTAATAGCTCATAACAATACTGCATCATTCTTAATGAGTAGAATGTTATCGATGTGCAACACATTGAAAGTCACTAGTTTCTTGTTATGTCACTCGTACACTGATGGTTCACTAAGCATTGATTTAAATCCATAGAACTTGATTACCTGTCATCGAATCTACTATTCAATGAACAAGATGCCAATTTAAGTCTACAAATAGATTTCCTTAGTTTGCAGTATGCTCCTGACTCTTGGAAAAAAACATGTCTAGTTGTATCATATACATAACTTTCCATGATGACCATCCAGAAAATGCCGTCTTGACTTCCATTTCCCGTATCTCATCATATGAAATACAATGGATGAAAGTATCTTTATGGACTTAAATATGACATCTGGCTAGAAGGTTTCATCAAAGACGCTTCCTTCCATTAAGGTATAACCCACAGCCATCAATCTAGCTTTAAAGATTTCACCCTTCTCGTCCACTCGACTCTTTATACTTGTGGATCCATGCAAATGCAATCAAATAGACTTAATGTCTTTCGACGCTTCTACAAGTTACTAGGCTTAGTTAAAATACAATTATTTTAACATAACATTTATTGTCCTGACCAATTGGTCTGCATCTTAATACTTAGGGAGAGTTGGGAACTATGGCGAGAGATGTGAGAAAAGGAATGATAGTAATTACAGTTACTTTTGCTCATGGATATCTACTAGAGGGGTTGATTGTTGCAGCAATAGTTAATTTGGAAAATTTTTGAATGAATATATTTAATTCAAGAGTGTAGTAAAACTTATTTAGTGGAGTTAAGTTTTATTAAATGGTAATCAATTGTTATCATGAGATGATAATCAAATTTGATCCTTTTGGAGCTAGAGTTAGATTGTCTCTAAGGCCCCCTCACAAGTCTCAATTTAAGCACTGTTTGAAAATATTAAAAGTGAATTCATGGGATGAATTACTTATTTATGAGACAAATAAATTTTATGCTAAATAAATATCCATGAGATGAATATATAATACGATACATTCTATTGTGTTTTTAAAAAAAATAAAGGAAAAGAAGAATGATGTCCTAGCCTTGAATGTGCAACACATGCGCAATGCATATGCGCGGGTCAGCTGCGATTAGAAGGGGGTGGGTGCAAGTCGTGCATGCATCCATTTAGAATAAGAAGGGGAGATTAGTGTTGCTGACTACAGGCTGACGTCAATGACATAGATTTCAAGTGGGCACGGAAGCCCTTCAGGATGATGTCACGCTTGAGTTTATTTTATTTTTATAAAAATGCGAATGGCCATGGGATTTAGCAAGTTAACTTTTAGGTTTTGGAAGAGTCGGTTCCCAAAATACTCCTAAAAAATAAAAAAAATAATGCATAAAAAAAAATATTTCCAAATCTGCTGTTGAACCGCGTTTACAAAACGCAGCTTTAATAAACCGCCTATAACAATGGTATAAACCGCGTTTTAATAACGCAGTTATATAAACTAAACCGCGTCACAAAGACACGTTTTATTAAACACAAAACCGCGTTATGTAGACGCGGTTTATAATTGTTATAACCGCTTCTTTTGGACCCGGTTTACTAGGTTTATCAAAAAAACCCCGGCCCATTCATTCACGCGTGCTCTCTCCGCTGCTCTCACCGTCTATCTGCCTCTTTCTCGCTAACCCACCACCAGTCACGTCGTTCGCCTCCTCCTTTCTTTTGCTTATACACTAGAGATCTTTCAAGTACAATTATTGGAGTTATTTGACCTCCACTTATGATGTTGCAGCTTACCATTATGGGATCAATATGATAATTATCACAAATTGTGGCATAATAAAAACTATAAGCTAACAAAAAAGTGAAGAATTGCGGCATAATGGTAAGTATAAGTGAAAATAAAGGGGATTTTGGATTCCTGGCGTTAAACCGCGTTTTATAAACTCGGTTCATGGGTAAACCGCGTTGAGTAGACGCGGTTCATGTATAAAGCGCGTTTAGTAGACGCGGTTTATGTTGAAGTGAACCGCGTTTACTAAACGCGGTTTATACTTAAATAAACCGCGTTATTTTGATCCGGTTTTATTGAAATTTAAACGCGTTTTGTAAACGCGGTTCAACAGTAGATTTGGACATATATTTTTTTCAGCATTATTTTTTTTATTTTTTAGCATTATTTTGGGAACCGACTCATTTTGGAATTGGTTTTCTCCCACAGCGAAAACCCTAAAATTGTTTTAAGTGTTTTCTAAATTATTGCTTAGGTTAATTTTTCTAAAATATTATTTTTCAAAAAAATTAAATGAAACATTTTGTTCCGGCATGTTTCCTAGGTTATATATTTTAGGGAGCCCATCCTCCCAGTTCTAGAAGAGGTTATTGCTTAGAAGATCTTAAGGTGTCAAGAATTCTTTAGCTAATTTCAGATCTTCAAATTGAAATTGGGATTTTACACTTCAGGTGTGTCTAGATTAAGTATTTGATATTTAATTTATTTTTTCCTTTATTTCATTTATTCTACACACCATGTTTATATTTGTTTTATTTGGTGTTTTTGGTTTGTCATCTTATGAACTTATTATAGTAAGATCGAAATTATCTTAATTTAATTAAGTGGTTTAATTAGATTAGGGCTTAAGATAAGATTTAAAATTAAGAATTTTAGATTGGTTTTCCACTGCCCCCGTTCTAGTCAATCCGGAAATTTTATTTGAAATATGATCCCAACACTATGACATATTAAAATTTAGTGACCAAAGCATAATAGACAAGTAACACAGATACAAGTATTGATCGCAATGCAAAATATAATAACCAGTTTGAATTCAAAAACTACAAACAAGTCATACAACATACACGATTACTTTTCTTGCTTTTAGCAAACAATCAAAGATTGGAGTTCACAATGCGACACTTACATGTAAGTCGTGGCGACCCAACTGAAGTACCCAAAACTCCCCATCGACGAGGCTGAATTGAGATATCAGAGGGGTGAGAATAATTCTCAATAAATATGTTTTATTGTAAACTCTTTACTAAATAAGTTTAACACACCACTTTTCCCTTAGCCTGTAAGGTCATACAATAGAGCTCCTCGGGGAGGCTAATGTCGATCCTAGTTAAGTGTACACCGCTACCTTGACATCTATGAAAGTCCACAAAGTACTCCATGTTGGTGCGGCCGAACCCGCTTTTCCTTCACTTCAGTCTAACTTAAGAGATCTAACCTTGTATTTTGCAAATGAATGCTCTCCTCGAGGAGTTGCGCCAACCTACTATATGCTGCTAGACTACTAATGGAGGCCGTGAACATTCACTTAGGAGCTTGCTCCCACTTGATAATTTGAGTCTTGTAAACCTTATAATAATTTTTACAAACAAATAGAGCATGGAATCCACCTGACCATTCTCTTTATGTGTGCAACAATGAGCTAACCAATCTGCCTGCTCCCCCATGGGAGAGGGGCGTAAAGAATTATCACTAAGGTGAGAACAATTTTAAATTTATATGTTTCCTACAGATAATTAATTATCTGTTTCTTCCTTGGTCTCTATGATAGTATAACAATACTCCCTAGGAGACTAACATACTGTCGTATTCAAGTGTATGCCATTACCTAGACCTTTGCGCAAGTAACCATGTATAAGTGGTCACATCGTTTTTGCCATACGTCCATCTATCCTTAAGAAGTCCAACCCTATATTCTGCAAACAAATGCCCTCTTCGGGGAGTAGCACCTACCCACTATACCATTATACTGGCAATGGGGAACGCAAGGTATCAACTCCTAAACCTCGCTCCTACTTGAAATTTTAAGCAGTGGATCTTTTGTTTAAGTTTGATTATCTCGTAATCAATAGTAGACGCACATTCTAAATTTTTTTTCAACCATTAAATAAAACCCTATTCTAATTAGGTTCCTTTAATTATCCATCTATACAATCTATTCTCATTAAATATATTGTTAGAATTTTCCTTTCAAATAATTCAACTATTGAATTTTCTAATTTAATTAGACCTATTTAAAAAAAATCTTCTACTCGATGAAATGAAATATTCCGTCAAGGTATATGGCCTTTTGACTTTGTTCATATTGTACATAATATCTAACTCATTTAAATAAGACTAAACATGTGAATAAAATTTAATATATATCATGTTATCAAACCTTTATATTAACATTACTTAAGGCTAACAAGGTTGGAATAATTAAAGATTTTTCTAAACTCTTTTAGAAAAGCTTATCATGTAATCTTAATTAGAATCTCATTCTAATTAATTAATTTATTATTTAAATTATTTATAGAATAAAAATCTAAAAAAATTTGGAGCGATATGTAACACCCTGAATCCTCTAGAATTGAGGGTTACACGCCGTAAGCACAATTAGAGCCTAGAAGGCTTTTTAAAATTAGCTGAAGTAATAAAATATTTAGTCCTGATTGAATTATCCTAAAATTTTATATATGTGGTTACTTTCATTATAAACTAGTACAATCTAAATAAAAGAAACTACATATATTATTGTACAAAATGAAAGGGAAACTAAATCTCTTTCAATACAAAATTCCTAAATTTTGTCTAAGTCTACCTAGCTCCCCATGGCCCATCTTCAAGTAGTATTTGGAACTTTTAAGAAAGCACAAAATGAGTGCGCTAAAACCTCAATGACCAATCATCATCAACCATAAAACCAATTTAACCAGGGTATTCCAAAAAATTTATTCTATCTTTCTGCACAAACAATATAAAATGATATAGAGGGAGGGTTGCCATTTCTTTTGAGTCAGTTGACTTTTGTACCACACACATGGCAAAATTATTGTTCCGGAACATTTAACACCCTGTACACAGCAACACTTTTCCTGATATTTAAGTTACGAAGTCAATCTCTGCCCCACTATATGCAATCTATACTACCACTCCAAAACGGCTCTTAGCACACCATGGTTGTTTTTCTTATGCCTCTAACTCAACAGACGTAAAACTCGCAATTTTCCAACATTGTTTCAAATTTCAAGTAACATACTTTCAAAACTCACACAATTTTGCTTAAACCAACATCTTCGAATGTAAAACACTTTATTTTATGAATTTAGTGAAAATTCATACGATATTAGTGTGGTGTTACATCAAATAGGTAATTTGCCTATCTAATTTAAACAAAGCTTAATACTTATTTCTAGTTAGCCTTAATTCAATCTCTTGCCCCAGTAATGTTTTTCTTTTAATCATATTATAAATAAACTAACTATTCTAGTAGAATTTTGAATAAAACACAATAGATGCAAAAACAAAGCTTAATTACAAGAGATTGATGATAATTTACTTACCTTGTTGCAATTACTTTTTTTTGAGATTTTTTCACACACCAGAATACATATGACTTTTTCTTCTATTTTTTTTATGAATTTTTTGTTTGGGGCTTGTTTGAACTACTCACACTACACCCCTATTTATACTTGAGGGTTCTTCAAACCTAAAGAAAGCTGATAGTAGGGAAGAAAGCTTAGGCCGGTGGGTTTTATGCCACCTCATGCTTGGTGGCTGCCACCCTTTGTTTGTGGTTGACACCTCTTACCTAGTTTACATGCATTAGATGCCACCTCGTGCTTATGGGGCCACCCCCTACTAATTCACCAGCTTCGGGTGCCACCTCGAGCTGATTCACCTGCTTCAAGCAGCACCTCATGCTTAAAATGCCACCATGTGCCAATTCACCTACTTCGAGCACCACCTCGTGCTGATTCACCTGCTCCGAACACCACCTAGTGCTTAAAATGTCTCATGTAACCTAGTGCTTAAAATGTCTCATGTTGATTCTCTTGCTTCTGGGCCACCTCATGCTTAAAATGCCACCTTATGCTTTGAAAGCGCCATCTCGTGCTTATTTGTCAAGACTAGTATTATTCCCTTGTGTTTTGTTACCTAATTTAAAGGTATTCACCTTTCTTTCCCCGTAAAGTGTGTTTTTTCCATGAAATAGGTGTATTTGTGAATATGGGAAGTATATGGCTAAGAATGGATGCAAAATTTCTAAGAAGTGTACATATTTACCTTGGTCAAAGAGGGGTGGGTACTATTGCATTATGTCCTCCACACGCTCCCAAGTTGCGTCTCATTTCAAATGACGCTTCCATTGAACTTTCACCATTCGTATTGTTCTATTTCTCAATCTCTAGAATTCTCCGAGGAAACTCTTGATAGGTTATATCTTGCCCGATTGCAACGGGTTGTTGTTCAATTATGTGCGAGGCGTCGTGAATATGTTTCCATAGCATAGAAACATGGAAAACATCATAAAATTGAGACAGTTAGGGAGGCAAAGTAATTCTATAGGCTACGTCCCAAATTCTTTCCCATACTTCATAGGGACCGATATATCTTGGGTTTAATTTATTGTGCTTTCCAATTCTAATTACTCCTTTCGTTGGAGAAACCTTCAGAAATACATGGACCATTTTCTAGAATGTATTTTCTAGAATGTAATCTTTCATGGACCATTTTCACCCGCTCAATATTGAGCTATAGAATTTCGGGACAAATTTCATTTTTCCCTAGCTTCCTTTCATCAATGTCATTCCAGCATAACAGTGATCGACATTTTCTCTCATAGACAGCTTGAAAAGGTGCCATCTTGATGCTAGCCTGATAACTATTATTGTAAGCAAACTCTACCAGTGGCAGATCATCATCCCAATTTCCCTTATGATCTAAAACAGATGCTCTTAGCATATCTTCGAGTACCTGGATCTCTCTTTTGATTTGACCATCAGTTTGGGGATGACAAAATGTACTAAAATTCAACTTTGTCCTTAATGCTTTATATAGTTGTCTCCAAAATCTTGAGAGAAATCTAGGGTCGTGATCTGACATAATAGAACACAGTACACCATGTAATTTCACTCTCTCCTTTATATATAATTTAGTAAGCTTTTCTAGGTAAAAAGTTATTTTAATTGGAAAGAAATGTGTAGACTTCGTGAGTCTATCAGCAATTACCCATGCGACATCATGACCCTTAGAAGATCGAGGTAGTTTAGAAGCCAAATCCATGGTGATGTGATCTCATTACCATTCCGATATTTCTAATGGCTAAAGAAGTCTAGATGGTTTTTGATGTTCAATCTTTACTTGCTAACGCATGAGACATCCCACAACAAATTGAGCTATATCCTTTTTCGTGTTCTTCCGCGAAAAATGTTCCTTAAGATCTCTATAGATCTTTGTTCATCTAGGGTGAGCCGAATACGAAACCAAATTAGATTTCTTTTAGAATTTCCTTTTTTTAGCATTTCATCATCTGAGACACAAATTATGTTGCCGAACCACAAAGAATTTTGACATAGTGCGAATTGCGTAGACGACTCTTTTTCAATGTCAAGGACAATCTTTCTCAAATACGAATCTTCTTTTTGTGCGTTTTTGTTACGTTCTATCAATGTAGGACGTATAGTCATAGCCAACAAGATAGCTCTATCTCCTTGTCACCTTATCTCAATTCCTGCGCTTGTCAAATCATTGAGGATGTGGGATCGTGTACTGATTATATAAGCAAGATTTCTAAAAGAATTTTGACTCAACGCGTCAGGAACTACATTAGCTTTGCCCGGGTGATAGTTTATGTGTAAATCATAATCATGGAGAAATTCTAGCCACCATTGTTGTGTCATATTTAGCACCTCACAGGTCACTCCATGCGAATAATGTCTCCATATTTTCAATGTGAAAACTACTGTAGCGAGTTCAAGGTCATGAGTTCCGTAATTTTCTTCATATGGCTTTAGTTGTCTAGAGGCATATGTGATTACCCGTCCGTGTTGCAATAAGACGCAAATGAGCCCCATTTTTGATGTGTCACTATAGATAATATATCCTTCTTCTCCTAACAGCACCGCAAGTATTGGGGCTGATACTATTCGAGCTTTTAATTTAAGAAAAAGTTCTTCACAAATATCATCCCATTTGAACTTTCTATCTCTTCTCGTTAGTCTAGTGAGGGGCATGGCTAATTTGGCAAAGTCCTTAACGATCTTCTATAATGACCTACCAGACCAAAGAAACTTCTACTTCACTTACAGTGGTTGGTTGGGGCCAATTCACTATTGCTTCCACCTTTTGTGGGGCCACTGATATTCCTTCTCCCAATATCACATGTCTTGGGAAAGAAACCTTCGATAACCAGAATTCACACTTTTTAACATATAACTGTTTTTCACAAAGTGTCTGTAATATAGCCCTCAAATGGTTCTCATGATCCTCCTCATTTTTCGAGTACATCAAAATATCATTGATAAAGACAACCACAGCTTAATCTAGGAAAGGTTTAAATACTCTATTCATTAAATCCAAGAATACGATTAGTGCATTTGTCATCCCAAAGGCATGACAAGAAATTCATAATGTCCGTATCGAGTTCTGAATGTTGTTTTTGGCACATCCTTAGCTCTAACCTGAAATTGGTGATACCCAGACCTCAAGTCAATTTTGAAAAGCACAGATGCCCCTTGGAACTGATCAAATGACTCGTCAATCCTAGGTAACTGGTACTTATTCTTAATAGTAACTTTGCTCAATTCTTTATAATCGATGCAAAACCTCATGGTACCATATTTCTTTTTCACAATAAAACTGGTGCGGCCCGAGGTGAGTTAGTAGCCCTTATTTGTCCCTTATCAAGCAATTCTTGTAGTTGTACTTTTAGTTCTTTCAATTCTACCGGTGCCATCCTATATGTTGTTTTATAGATAGGTTTGTTTAGGTATGAGTTCGATACAAAATTTGACTTCTCGTTCAGGTGGCAGTCAAGGAATATCTTTAGGAAATATATCAAGAAATTCTCTAACCACAGGAAATTTTCTAGAGATGATTCACCACAGTTTTTTTTTTCAATTATACTAAACCACCATTTTCCTCAATTATGCTACAAATTAAACCTTCACACCCTCTTTTCAGCATTCTTTTTGCTTGCATAGCCAAAATTACTCTTAATGGTGCAATTGAAGCATTGCAATGAAATATTATTTCCTCCCATCTAAACTTTTTAATTTAATATACTTGGTATAACACTCAATTTCTGTTCTATTCAATTAACCAACCCATCCTAATATTCCGTTGATATCCTTCATATCTATTTGTATCAGGTTTGCCCAAAAACTTTTATTTCCTAACTTTACCTCACAACCTATATATATTCGATCGACGGTAGTGGAAGCCTCAACAGGTAGGCTAATGATTAGGTCAGTTTTAGGAGGAACCATGTTTTAATTTCTTAGCAAAGGTAGTGGATATAAATGAATGGGTGGCACCAAATTCGAAAAGAACACAAGCATATAAAGAATTTACAAGAATAGTACCTGTCACCACTTTGCCTCCATTCTCGGCATCTTCCTTTGTCAGGGAAAACACTCGCCCTATCCTAGGTTGCTTCTTTTCTCCTGCTCCTCCTTTCGGTTCAGTACCACCTTTCCCACTCTTGCTAGCCGTAACCAGAGGAAGCAATGTGCCCCTATTTTCCACATATGTAACAAGTTTTCTCCTTCTTAGGACAATTTGCCATAATATGCCCCTCTTTCCCACACTTGAAGTAGTTCCCATTTGCTCTAAAGCAAGGCCTCTTGGGTGATGTTTTCCACAAAAGGTACAAGCCTCACCCTTTTCCGGCCCTTGTTGATATGAAAATTGCTTTTTGTTAACTGTCATTCCAAAACTCTCATTTGACTATTTTCTCTTATTCTCATTGATTTTCATTTCTACCCTGTTTTCCTCCTTCATGATCCTTTCAATTCCAACAGCTCTTTGGTACAGCTCCTAGAAATTATCAAGGGCCTGACTGGACAGTTGCTTCCTAATTGCAACTCCCAACTCATTCTCAAATCTATCAATTCTATCCTAATCAACTTCAATAAATTGTGTAGCATATCTAGCCAATTTTGTGAATTTCTCTTGATGTTGCATCACAGTTCGATTTCCTTGTTTCATGAGAGAAATTTTAGCTCTTTTTCTCTTTGCACACATCTTGGATAATATTTTCTCTTTAAAACAATCTTAAACTCATCCCATCTATGTGGTTCTTCTTCTTCTCTGGGCCTAAAAGTCTTCCACCAATGTTTAGCTTCCTTTGAAAACTTATACATAGCAAGTGTGACCTTCAAATGCTCTGGGACACTAATTGTCCAAAAAAACTTCTCAGTTCTTTTGACCCATTCATCCACTTTAATTGGGTGAGATTGTCCCACAAACTTCGGAGGACCAAATTTCAAAAATTTAAGCAGGGTCACAATATCCCTCCCTTCCTCATCATCATGAGTCCTACCCCTTCTGCTTTCTCCAAGTAATTCAGCTACAACCACACTGGTCCCATGAATGTCGGCTTGATGAGACGCTATTGTTGGCTTCCTTGCACAGCCAGAGCCGGAATCATGCATCCAGTCCCTACCTGTCCCCCACTGCGCCATCTTCCTATATATTTGTTTTTTTTATAAGAACGAGTTGAACATAAATTTTTTTTAATTTATAGTTATAAGAAAAATAAACCTCCACACACCCCTTCACGTCCTAAATCCTTAGTTCATATCCTAAAGCTCTGATATCACAAAATGTAACACCCGAAATCCTCTAGAATTGAGGGTTACATGCCGCAGGCACATTTAGAACCTACAAGGCTTTTTAAACTTAGTCGAAGTAATAAAATAATTGGCCTTGATTGAAGTATCAAGAAATTTTAAATATACGATAAATTTTATTACAAACTAGTACAATATAAACAAAAGAAACTACATATATTCTCGTACAAAAGGAAGAGAAACTAAGTCCCTTTTAGTACAAAATTCCTAAAATTTGTGTTAGTCTGTCTAGCTCCCCATGGTCCATCTTCAAGTAGTATCTGAAGCATTTAAGAAATGCACAAAACGAGCGAGCTAAAAGCTCAACAAGCAAATCATCATCAACCATAAAACCAATTTAACCATGGTATTACAAAAAAACTCATTCTATCTTTCTTTACAAACAATTTTTCAATCAAATGATTTAGAAGGAGGGTAGCAATTTCCTTTGAGTTGGTTGACTTTCACACCACATACGTGACTAAATCATTATTCTAGAACGTTTAACATCATTGTGCAGAGCAACACCTCTCCTAACATTTAAGTTAGGTAGCCAACCTCTCAACCAATGTATGCAACATGTGCTACCACTACCATGGTTATTTTTATTATGCCTCCAACTCTACATATGTAAAACTCGTCATTTTCCAATACTGTTTCAAATTTCAAGTGACATACTTTCAAAACTCACACAATTTTGCCCAAACTAGCATATTTCGACATAAAACACTTTATTTTATGAATTTAGTGAAAATTTATACGAAATTAGTGTGATGTTACATCAAATAAACAATTTTCCTATTTGATCTAAACAAAGCTTAAAACTCATTTTTATTTAGCATTAATTCAATCTGTTGCCTCTGTAATGTTTTTCTTTAAAACTGGATGCAAATAACAGTTTTGCATTCTACGCATATCCATACATGAATTTAAGGCTTACTTCATCAAGGACTTTCATCAAAAATGACAATTTAATCATATTATAAACAAACTAACTATTCCAGCAGAATTTAGTGAAACACAATAGAAGCAAAAACAAAGCTTAATTACCAGAGATTCATGATAATTTATTTACCTTGTTGCTATTACTTTTTGTTGAGATGTTTTCACACACCAAAATATTTATGACCCTTTCTTCTTATTTTCTTATTAATTTTTTTATTTGGAGCTAGTTTAAACTACTACAACAAAATTGACTTTAGGTAACACTTAACTTGTAACATTTGTTCAAAATGTTACCATAGATGGTGTTTATGTAACACCTTTTTTATTGTTACATTTGCATGGCACCTAATGTAACACTTCTAAAAAACTGTTGCATTTGTTTGATATCTAGTGTAACACTTAAAAAAATTGTTACAAAAGCCATATTATAGGTAACAATTTTTGTAAAGTGTTACATTTGTTTGTAATTTGTAACACTTTTGAATCCGTTAGCTAAACCCATCTAACTTTTTAATGTTTAATATTTTATGCTTTGGCACACGAAAATCAAATTAGCTTGAAGATCAAATTTTGATGGTAAATTGCATAATATTACTATGAGATTTTGTGTATTAATTAACACACAAACTTTGTGAAATAGTGTTTTTTGTCCAAAAGTTACATATGTTTAATAAAATAGTTAAAATTACGATATTTATGCTTATAAAAGTTTTCATTATTTGTTAGCACACTCACAATCCTCTTGCTATTGCCCTCATCATGCACAAATTGTAAAATTTTAACATTATTAATAAAACTATCCTATCTTTTTATACACCGTTATTTAGATTGTTTTATTAAATGTGCTCTATTTCAAACCAAAATAACATTTAATAAACCTTGTTAATTAAAAAATTAATATAGTAAATTTTAGAATACTAATTTATAATTTATAAAATCTTATTAAAAAGTTTATTACCAAAAATATGCTTTCCCTCTAAAAAAATTCGTTTTCCCGCTAAAATTATTTACCCGCTCTTCTTAAAAAAAAATATAACTCAACCCTGTCTCTCAAACCCTTCCCTCTCTCTCTCAAACTCAACGCTCTCTCTCTCTCTTCGACTCTTGCTTGTCCTCCATTGCCTGTGGTTGCTCATCCTCCGTTGCCGCCATCCATAGTCGTCTCTCTGTCCACACCTCTCCCTCTAACTTTAAGTGATTTTTTTGGGTTCATTTTTCATATTGTTGTTGGTTATGTCTCAAACCCCAAACCCTGCTTCTTGCGGGAGCCACGAGGCACTGGGACTGTTGTTGTTGTTGTTGGTTATGTCTCAAAATTGAACCTTAAATCTTGTTTTGAGGTCAAATAATCAGAACTCTGGACACTGATTTTTGTTGTTAGCGTTTCCTTTGAGTTTTGTTGATTTTTCATGTTATTGTTGGTTATGTCTCAAACTTGAACCCTAGATATTGTTTTAAGGTCAAAAAATCTGAAATCTAGATTTTCTTGTCAATTCTTCTTTGATTTTTGTTGACTTTTCACGTTATTGTTAGTTATGTCTCAAAAGTGAACCCTATAAATTGTTTTGGGGTCAAAAAATCCAAACTCTATACATTATTTTATCTTTTATTTTGCACCTCTCTTGCTTACATTTTGCCTTCATCTTTGGTAGTTTTCTCTCTGATTTTTGTTGATTTTGCATATCCTTAATGTTTATATGTTGAAATTGAACCCTGCACATGATTTTCAGCTCATATAGCCCACTAATTTCTCCTTTTTGTCAAAATCACTGAATTATATTTTGTAAAAATAAACATTATTGTACAAAGATGAACTTGGACATAATTAAAAGGTAACGATATTAATACGATAGAAAAAGTATATCAACTATTGATATAAGTAACCTAAAAATGTATATCTTAATTACTTAGATAGCATATGTATCTATGTGTACATTATAAAACTAAAAATACAAATTAGGGAGTGGGCTTTCTTTGCAAAGGTGAGAACTACTGAGGGTTAAATGTTAAGAAAAAAATAACATAAATAGTGATAGAGGCATTATAAGGAATTGATCTCGTGAAGTAAATTTAAGGATAATAGTGCTCGACCAACAGACCAAGGGTATCATACTGCTGCAAGTTCACCTCCTACAATATATTAAGTGATTAAATCTTATATCAGCGTATACATGTTTTACAGACTGGGTAGTAAAGTTTCATGATTCTTGAGATAGGGGGTTTATTAGTGATAAATCCTAAATAATAATAGGCTTGTAATGTCATTAGAATAAGTCATTTTAGAGTGTTATAGTGTAAGTTGGTCATTAGAGTAAGTAAGTTGATGAATGCTAGTTAGAGTGAGTTATGTCGGGCCGTTAGTAAGTCAAAATGTTAGTTGCTCTTAGTCAAACTTGGCGGCTAGGTGTTTAGGTCGGTTGGAGCTGGTGTCTAGGTACATTGTATGGTGATCTTGCCGCCTCTTGTCTTGCTTAGTATAAGTGGCTTAGCTACACTTGTATTCTTCATTAGTTGAATGATATTGATCTCTTCTTCCTAAATTCACTCTATCTCTTAACTCCTCTCTCAATATGTGTTCATTTCTCATCTCTAATTCTCTTATAATCTCATCTAATTCTATCTACTTCTCACCTAATTCTCATCTCAGTTCATCTAATATCTCAATTTAAACTCTTAAAACTCTAGTTTATGATTCAAGATTAGCTTGAATCATAACATAAAGTTGCGGTGTCCATGCAACTCGGTCCCCTGAACATAGTTCCACCACTGCCTATGTAGTAGCATGTTCAGTTCTTGGATAGCCTTACAAACTATTATCTATTTGCTTCTTTATTAGTGAAGAGATATTTTGTTATTCATTTAATTCTTTTCCTCTCTTCTTACAACAACCTATTAATAATAATCAACAAAAATGAATATTACATTTGAACATAGTTTGCCCGAGTATGACATAAGCGAGTTGTTTTCCAAAGTTTGATAGTTGTATTGCACCCATGGCTAGAGATGTGTAGTAACATCTAAATATAGTTGGCTTGTATATCAATTTTCAAATTTCCTTTCCACTTTCAATTCTATTGCTTCACCGCATATCGTTTAATGTTTATATTGAAATTATGATGAGAGAAGTTTAGGGTTTCATACACTTGATAGAGAAAGGGAAATAGGAGTCTTATTTAGCCTCTAGTTTTCTTTGTCGAAATAGAGTTTCTAGGAAAAACAAAACCCAATATTACGTAACTTTATTTTCTCATTTTTTGTATCTACTTTGAGTAATTTTAAGTTTTGGCAAGACATACTCGAGATAACACCTAATCCATGACTAATATGCATTATGTCTCTTATGATTGTTTTGAAGTGTTTCATTAGAAAACATATAAATTTGATGACTTTTAATTTCAGCAAATCTTAAATATGTGAAGTTGGATAAACTTGCCAAGATATAGGCCCGAATATGTTAAAGGAGTGGAGGAATTTGTTAAGGATGCAACAACCAACAACGATAAAATACATTGTCCATGTACGAAGTGTAAAAGACGCTTTCTAGTTCATAAAAATGACATGGAAGATCATTTAGTTATTGATGGTTTTGTTGTAGGGTTTGAAGATTGGCTTTCAAGTATGGAGAACTTACCATCAATGCAAAGGAAGGGTTGCATAATTAGTAGCGAGGATATACGAGATGCTTGTGATGACATTGAGGGGTTGCTACATGATAGATTTAGAGGTGTAGCAGAAGACCAAGCTGGGGAAGGAGTGAATGAGATGAGTGAAGATGCAAAGAAATTCTATAAGTTGGTTGAGGAAGGAAAGCAACAACTACATCCTGGCTGTAAAAATCATTCAAAACTTTCTTTCACCATCCGACTTTACCTCTTTAAGTGCCTCCATGGGCTAAGTAATGCAGCATTTGCTGATCTTTTAGACATGATCATTGAGGTGATTCTTGATATAAACATGCCTAAATCTTTCAACGAAGCCAAAATAAATGGTGAATGATTTAGGGCTTGATAACAAGAAGATCCATGTGTGTCCCAATGATTGCATGCTATTTTGTAAGGAACATGAACATGACACTTCTTGTTATGCTTGTGGTGCTTTGAGGTGGAAAGTGGATAATGGCCATCAGGGTGATAATAAAATTCCAGCCGAGGTTTTGAGGCACTTTGCTTTAAAGCCTAGACTATAGAGGTTGTTCATGTGCTCTGAGACAGTGAAGTCAATGGTTTGGCATGTCCTAAAAATGGAATTGTAAGGCATCCAGCGGATGGTGTAGCATGGAAAGGATTTGATTCTTTACAAAAAGTCTTTGCACAAGATCCACGAAATATAAGGTTAGGACTTGCTATTGACGGATTCAGTTCGTTTAGAATAATGAGCATTTCCCATAGTACATAGCCAATTGTCCTATTCAACTATAACTTGCCGCCATGATCGTGCATGATGCCAGAATATTTCATGTTATCTTTATTGATTCAGGGCCCTAATTCCCCTGGAAATGATATTGATGTTCACATGCAGCCATTGATTAAAGAATTGATAGATTTGTGAGAGTGTGGATTGGAGACTTATGATGCATTTAACAAGTAGATATTCACCATGCGTGTAGCATTATTATGGACTGTAAGTGATTTTCAAGCATACACAATGTTGTCTGGTAGGTCTACAAAAGGGAGATGGGCTTGCCCTCATTGTAATTCTGAAACTTCATCTCAATATTTGAAACGCAGTCGAAAACACTGTTATATCTGTTAAGGTTTCGAATATTAGGTCTTGAACCTTAACCTTGGTTGGGATAGAGAGAGTATGAGATGAGAAAGAATATAGAGTTTAGATGAGGAAGAAGGGAAAAGAGATGAGAAAATAGAGAGAGAAATCAAATGAGATCAATTCATTCATCAAAAGTTATGGATTACATGCTAATGTCCCTTATTTAGACTACTTATATATTATGAGCCTAATACATTGAATCTAACCTCACAAGGGCTAAACCACTTAGGAATTTGCTAGAATTATCTAGAACTAATGCTGACTAACAATTAAATCTATTATGGCGCCAAGGACCAACCTAACCGACTAGCCTCCTAACAACATTCACCAGCTGCAGAAATACTACAATGCAGGTACAACGCAGCTTATTACCACTCAACAAACAACACAAGGTAGTAGAGGGAAGGACTACCAAGCCATTACATCACTTACTAAACTAATCCACCCCTAACAGCCTTAAGATCATCAATCTCAGCAACATTTCAGCAGCAGTACACATCTCAGCCTCCATGAGTTCGCGCCTCGGATTCCCGGGTCATAACATTCCCTTCCCCTTAAGAACATTCTTGTCCTCAAGAATAGAAGAGAGTTTTAACAATGAAGAACTCTAGTTGCATATGAAATGATAGCTAAATTAATGAACTTCGCGCTGCATTTTACAGGTAAGAGCATCTAGCTGCAGTGATGCATTGACTGAATTTCAGCAGGTACGTGAGTGTGATTTTTGTTTGACACAATGCTTGCCTATGAATGAGGAGTGCTCTTCAGGAGGCCTGCTGCGTTCAGTTCAACATCAACCACGCATTCCCAACTCCACCTGCTGCAGCTAATACGGCTCAGAGCTCTAACTTGCTGCGGAAAATCACCAATAGCATTTGTAACTCTGAAATTCTGTGTGTAGAATGCAGCTAAACAGATTTTGAATGTCATAAACCACACAAAATTTTATTCGAAGTCCTTTAACACCTCGGGAGGCCTTCCAAACTCAAACCAAGAGAACCCAACACTACATTCTGCTGGTAAACATTCCCTACTGCAGTTCGAACAGCTCCAAAACAGAATTATTTCATTCCAAACTTGCCGATCGGCATGCCGAAAGTGCTTATCAACTATTGGAACTTGATTCCTTGCTGGTTTAACGTGTTATGTCACAAAGGTGTTCAACTTTTTCAGCTCACACCACCACCTACTAATCCAACTCATGACATGCCCAATAAATCTTTGATTGCTTCTCAAATTCACATGTTGGTTTGTTGCAGAACTCCAGAATTCAGCAGTGCTTGAGCCAGACCACTCATAGCTGCTGCAGATTTTACAGATTTTATCTCGATTTTTGTCCATATTGAAACTTCTTGATGCAAACAAGTGATGACAACTTCCCAAACCCATAATTGCACCAATCACTCTCCATTTCGACAACTTATTCCCTGCTGACAAAGAACGAATTGTAATCCTCCTAGCCATAACAGCAACTAATCTGAATCCATGCTGTCCCGCCTTGATCAACAGAGCTCTTGTGACATGCGCTTCAATATCTGGGCCTTTGCTCCACCAAATCAAATACTTATGGGTCACAATCGAATTTCCATTATCAGACTGAAAGATGAGCTTCAAATCAGGACACCAATGACACAACTGAACATCTGCGATTAATTTCAGTGCAAGGGAAAATCTGTCCTGATCTTGGCTGCTGAAATGTAAATTATTTTCAGCTAGAAATGATCTTGTTCCCTTGTTATACTCCTTCTCCCATACATTGAGAAAGTATTGAAGCTTGTGCATATTAATTTCCCATTCGGAACAACCACAATAGGTCACCCAAAGCACAACCCGGTTCTGCACCAGAACATCACCATCTAGTTGCAGTGTATCCCAATTTTCAAGTGCCTTTGGCTTAACTTGACTTTGCACTCCATCTGCGACATTATACCTGAGGCCAAACACCACCTCAAACCATCCACAATTCTTCAAACCACTAACAATAATTATCATCCTTTCAAGTCAGTGCTTTTGTATGAACCGAAACAACGCCAATTCCGGAACAATGGACACTCCATTGTCACATGAATCATATAGCTTGTAAAATGTATACTTCCTGTCTTCAATACTTACTTTGATGTTATCTTCACAATGACCCACAGTCTCAACCAATTCTACACCAATGCTTGCACTGACATCGCACTTTTCAACACCAAACAGCAGCACCGGATGTGTAGCTCCTCCAAATACTTGTAATTCATTATTTCCCAGATCAAGGACGCTTCCAACACCCAACATATCTGTTAAAACATCTGCTGGACAGCTTCTGGACTGATCCGAAATTGGTTTCAGCATATTACAGTAGTTATACACATCTAACAACTCAATTACTTGTTCAACGACATTGCTTCTCCTTCGTTGGACTTTGAAACGCACTCTCGTAGCTTGATTAGTTCTTTTCAATAGAGAATGAAACCTTTTGGGCTTCATATAAGCTTGAAAATCTTCTCCCGGATCAGGAGGTAACTCGTCATATGAATGGGTATTTGAACACACCTATACTCCCTTCAAAAGCACACCTTGTTCGGTATCCGATAGTACCACAGTAGTAGCAGCTGATTTACCAATAGAATGTAATCGTTCAGCAGCGAAGTTGCTAAAATTTTGATCCAAAATCGGCTCGACAGCAGGCCTCAAGTTCTGATTCTGCATACCAACTCGCCATAAAGTAACACTTAACTGATTTGACGATGTATCTGGTGAAATAACAGCAGTAGCATCAAGCTTATCAGATGTAATTAAAGATTCTGCAGTCACTAGTCCTTGTATACTAGCATATACATCAGTAAGATCAGTGTCTTGAGTTTGTTCCTGTTTTACCCATAGCATCTCCCAATGCTTCACTTAGACGATTTCTCTTCGACTTACTCTTTGCTTTCTTAATCATTCCTTGGACATGTGAATCATATTCCCAATCCAGATGCACGTCATATTGTTCCTCAACATCGTCAATAGACTGTGACTCTCGCATAGAGTCTTCATAAGAGACATCTTGTTCAGACTCAGATTCGTCTAGCTTGTGTTCATCACACTCGGCATTGTCGTGGTCAGCTTCAACTACGACAACAACCGATTGTACTTTCTCCTTTTGCTCAACATTGAACTTCCGTTGTCTAACGCTATCTGCTAACTCCGGAAACTCATTGGCATCAAAGACACCAGCACACCCACGACTGCTGTTAGGATTAGCTAAACATTGCCGATTCATAATTCGCTGCATCAGTTCGTCCCATTCCTGCCTCCATCCCTCACGTTCTTGTCTCCATTCTTCACGTTCTTACATCCTTACTTCACGTTCTTGCATTCATTCTTGTCTTTGTTTTATCACTTTCTCCAACAGCTCTTTCAACTCAGCTATATCGAGAATGAACAACAACTTCGATCTGGAATCAGCAAGGTTCGCAGAGTACTAGTTCGAGAATCGCAGAAGAATGGAACTTGTTTCGCAACTCCTCAACAATCGATTACTTTATGAAATTGTACTCCTTCGTTCGCACAAACCAACCTTTGCTATCGGTTCCACGATCATCACGGATTACAACCCTAACTGATAAACTTCGAACAAACCCTAACCTCGAGCGACTTCTGACAGGAACGTGTAGTCGAGTAATTCGACTTACACTTCAGAATTAAGCTCGACTCTAACTCACAATCCAGTCCTCAACACAATACCCAAAGCAATCTTCAAAAAAAAAAGAATTCGGATTCAACACTTACGGTTCTCCGCGCAGTGTCAGAATTTTTGCCTTACTGACAGGTTTCTGGCCTAATCAAATCTAGACTTAATAACATAAAATTCTCAAAAATCACCGTAGATTCTGATGAATTCTCACAAATTCTATGCTTATCAACACAATTTCATAACAATCCTACACCAACACGAATTCACATCTAATTGCAACTTTAAGCTCAGAAAACCTTTACCTCCATCTCAACTTCTAAATTATAAAGTCTGTAATCACCTCAATTCAGAACATTTATGCTATTTTGATGATGATCAAGTATAATGTGGATCCGTTAGCTAAATTTTACTTCTTCTTCAACCGATTGGACGAATATTTGATCAAGATCAATATTGTTCAGCACAAAACTTCAGCAACTGATTCTTGCTTCAGCACACAAATTCAGCAGCTAATACTTGCTCTGATTCAACCAGAAGCACTTTGATGTTGACTGAAATCAACAAATACTGATCAAGTTAACTTTCATTAATGTAATTCCATTAATTATGTCCCAACCAAAGCAATTCCCAGGCAATGCAGTGAGCTTATGCAGTAACCACCAAAAATTCTTCAAAATTCAGATTTGAATTTCTGATCACCAAATCTGAACTAAATTTGTAACACAATAGTTTTTGTTGATTAATTGCAATAAAATTAATTGTATTTTGTAATTTTTTCCAGATATGAGCTTGATTTGGAAGCCAAATCAAGGCTCTAATACCAATTGTTAAGGTTTCGAATATTAGGTCTTGAACCTTAACCTTGGTTGGAATAGAGAGAGCATGAGATGAGAAAGAATACAGAGTTTAGATGAGGAAGAAGGGAAAATAGATGAGAAAATAGAGAGAGAAATCAAATGAGATCAATTCATTCATCAAAAGTTATGGATTACATGCTAATGTCCCTTATTTATACTACTTACATAGTATGAGCCTAATACATTGAATCTAACCTCACAAGGACTAAACCACCTAGGAAATTGCTAGAATTATCTAGAACTAATGCTAACTAACATTTGAATCTATTATGGCGCCAAGGACCAGCCTAACCGACTAGCCTCCGAACAACATTCACCAGCTGCAGAAATACTATAATGCAGGTACAACGTAGCTTGTTACTACTCAACAAACAACACAAGGTAGTAGAGGGAAGGACTACCAAGCCATTACATCACTTACTAAACTAATCCACCCCTAACAGCCTTAAGATCATCAATCTCAACAACATTTCAGCAGCATATCAACCATTTAGCAGCAGTACACATCTCAGCCTCCATGAGTTCATGCCTCGGATTCCCGGGTCATAACAATATCATCATAGAGTTTTGGACATAAGTCATTCATGGCTTCGAAATGAGCGATCATTCATCGGGGGAAAAGAGGAGTTACTTGCACCTTTCCCCTTGTCCCGAACTGAAACCTCAATGGAATTATCTGACTTTAACAATAAATTTGGGAAAAAGCGGCAAAAGTAGAGAAGATATGACACTCCATGGAGGAAAATTTCCATATTCTTTGAGCTTCCATACTGGGAGCACAATCTATGTTGCCACAATCTTAATGTGATGCACATAGAAAATAATATATGTGACAATGTGATTGGGACATTGTTGGATATTCCTGGTAAGACAAAGGATCATACAAAAGCTCTCCTTGACTTGTTGGGTTTGGGAATAAAAAAGCATCTCCAACCTATTTTTTCCGAGGATGGCCATAATCTTACACTATTACCTGCAAACTATTCAGTGGGAAATGAAGCTAATTATTTTTTTTTTTTTGCAAAGTCCTAAAAGAAGCAAAGTTGTCCTATGGTTGTGCCTCAAATATCGGCCGATGTGTGCAGATGAAGGAGAGGAAGGTAATTGGATATAAAAGTCACGATGCTCATGTTATACTGCATTATTTGCTACAAGTTGCTGTTACGAAAGCTATGCCTAAACCCGTTGCGATGACTTTGATTCGATTGGGTGCGTTTATGAGACGTATATGGAGCAAAGTTATCAAGTTGGAGGAGCTAGACATTATGGATCATGAAATTAAAGAAACACTTTGCCAATTAGAGAAGCATTTCTTGCCTATTTTCTTTGACATAATGGTTCACTTGCCAATCCACTTAGTATATGAAATTAGACTTGGTGGACTTGTACAATACAGATGGATGCTCTTTGTTGAAAGGTATTTAGGAAAATTGAAGTCATATGTTCGTAACAGGGCTCATCAAGAGGGGTCCTTAGCTGAGGGTTATTTAGTGGAAGAGTGCTCAATATTGTGCTCTAGATACTTGCATCATGGGGCGAAAACTAGATTAAATAGGTGTTCATGGAACTTTGGAGGCAATAATGATCTCATTCAAGGAGAAACACCACTTTTTCCTAAAGTGGGTCATCCTATAGAAAGCAAGAGAAAGCAAAGAGGAAAAGGAATCAAGTTGAGTTGTAAGACCATGGAGCTTGCTCACCGATATGCTGTATTCAACTTAGATTGTGCAATAGTTCAAAAATATATTGAGTAAGACACTATGATACTGCTCTCTCTCTCTCTCTCTCTCTCTCTCTCTCTTATAGATATATTTAGCTTTTTTTGTTAATTTGTTTAATTGTTTTGTTCACTTTATTTTATGCAGTGCCCATGAACATTTGATTAATAGTCAACGTGGGAAAACTACTTGGACGAAAGAACAAGAACATATTAATGGCTTTGTTAGGTGGTTTTAGAACGAGATTATCAATAAAGAAGTATCTAATTATATCTTTTGGCTTGCCAAGAGCCCTAATCGGAGGGGGAAAAGATATAGTGGCTACTTTGTAAATGGATATAGGTTTAATACAAGACAATGTGACGCCAGGTACAAGACTCAAAATAGTGGAGTCACTTTGATAGCAACCACACCTAGTTTTGCAAGCTCTAGGGAAAAAAATCCTGTTGTTGGGGAAGTTTCTTACTATAGATACATAACGACATCATTGAACTAGACTTTTGGTCAAATTTTAGTGTGGTATTATTTAGATGTGAATGGTACCAAGGGGAGAATGATGATTACGGTCTTACACGTGTCAATTTCAACAAAAAAGGATTCTCAAGATGATCCCTTTGTTTTAGCATCCCAAGCTCATCAAGTCTTTTATGTGCAAGATCCTATGGAAGATCAATATCATTATATCATGAAAAGAGTCCCTAGAGATTTATTCAACTTTGAAGAAGATGTGAGTATAAACAAAGAAAATACATACTGGAGGGAGCCTGTTGATTTTGGATTGGATTTCGCCTCAATCAATGATGATGAGAACTACACCAAATTAAACAAACATGTCAATGGCACAACTTTTGAGTTCAACAACATCTTAAATGCCAATGTAAATATATATGAGCCGGATTATGACTCTGATTATGATGATACATTATGGGATTTGATGCATCCAACTGAATGAGTTGTAATTGTTTACTAGTTTATATTGTTAGTGACTTAACATGGATTAGACATTGCATTTCGCTTTTGCTTGTAATGACTCGCATTTGATATTTTGGTAGAATTTGTAATGGTGGATGCTTTTGCATTTGTTGTGTGCTTCTATTGTTTGATTAAATTTTTTGTTACAGCATTTTAATGATGAATACGAGGAAAAGTAACTCCCAAGCAAGCCACATGAATGAGTATGAGAGAAAAAAAAACATGAAATGATTAAACTAAACAATCAGACTTTTGAATCAATGGGGCTTCCAAAAATAGGGCTTACAAAGGTTGTTACTTCTGCATTCAATTAGGGCAAACAAAAAAAGGTGCAAATAAACCTCAAAAACGATCGTGCGACCGATGAAGAGTATATGCCCAATGAAGACGATGATGAAGAAGATAATGAACTTGAGGGAACTTCTGTGAAGGTAATCGCATCTATCGTTACGATTTTAATTTATAATACGAAAAATTTTATTTTACTAATTTGAATTTGTATTTTTGAGGCATCTATAAAGGGCAAGAAATTAGCTGCCCAATCAAGAAGAAAATCACAAGTCTCGATTCCATCAATGTTAATGAAGGAATGTTTAGCTATGCAAGAGCAATTGAATGACCAGTGTTTATTTAGCAATCGAGTGATAGATGCTAGAATTCGCACTGGACATGGTCCACCACAGCAACAAGTTGTTTTTTGTCTTTTGTAGTTCCAAGAACAATACAATTTTTTGTTTTTACTTACATTACTTTTTCTATAAATTTTCATTTAATATTGTTTACTATTTATTTTTGGTATGTCAGGTTACCCCCATGACCAGAAAAAGGCTATCATTTAGTCCATCGATTTCATTTAACACGAATCAATCTAACAGCATGTTAGTGAATGTTGGAACTGGTGTAGAGCATTGTCCACAAAACGAGCAGATTCCTATTGGCCAATGTTCATCTAGCAGTGGGCATGTAAATGTCATAGTCATCCAACCAAATAACTATATCCTAGCATGCTAATCCCAAGCGAAAGAAGAGTACAAAGCATAGAGGCGCTCCTATGTTATTTCATGTGTATGCTCACAAGCTCAGTGAGCGTCCTGTTATAATTCTCAATGAAAACAACCAACCACTTGGGCCTACCGATGACATAGTGAATGAATTTTGGAGATTCTTGGGAACTATTGCTCGTGATCAAAATTGGTGCCTCCTCAATTGTCTTGATTGGCATCAAGTTAGAAACAAAAACAAGATGTTGGATTTTGTTCATGTACGAAAACTTATATTCCCTATAAACATTTTAGTTCATCATTTTAATATATAATGCTAATTCTAAGCTTGTTTGTCTTGTAGAGCAAGTATATAATCCCTAAGGTAGCTGATGGGTACATATTATTCAATTAATGATTTATGGAGGGTTCATAAGTCACGAAAGAAATCGGGACATTATGTTGCTTATACAGATTGGGAAGATAGGTGGGAAAATCGTCCTACAGACCTAGTCCCTGATGAAGACATGAAGGAGGTTTTCAAATATTTGGATTCTCAACCTGTGATGGTGCAACTTTTCTTTAGTTATTATTTTATAACATTATCTTTGCTTTCAACTTAAAGCTTAAACCATTGTTTTCCCCATTAATTCTGTTTCAGCTTTTAGGATCGCAGTGAGAAAAATAGAGAAAGCCGTAAAGTACAAAAAAAAACAGCCACACCGCAAGGCAAAAAAGCTTTGCAAGAATTGAAGAGAACTTAATAAGGATGTATAATACATATGTGTTCAAATATTTTTTGATTTTATACAACTTATGTTAATGGTAACTATTCTAAACTGATGTAGAGACAAGAAGATGGAAACGAGATGCCACCGTCACGAAGAAAGCTCTTTCAGGTGATGCATAAAAGGACCGAAGGAAGGTCTTATAATACCAGTTATGAAGATACTCAAAAAAAAAATTGTAAGGAGCATATTTTGCTATATATCTTGCACTAATATATGCGATGTGCTAAGAACAAGATTGTTTGGGAAATATGGTGTGCTAGGAACAAGATTGTTTTTGAAGGTGGCTGTTGGAATGAAAAGGATGTCTTTTGGTTGATCAAACTTCGTGTCGGTTGGTTTTAATCTTGGTGCAATTCCTTTCCATTTTCCACTATTGAGTCGGCTTATAACATTAAGTGCTTTCGGTCATGGAGTGGGTCTAAGTTGGTTCTCATTGCTGGTGTCCCCGTCTTTGTTATGCTATAGGTCTTAGCTGCTAGCCATGTCTTGGCCCCTTTATTTTTGTTTGTGCAATGTGCCAAGTATTGGTGTGCTTCTGTGTGGTGCCTTTGCTGCTTCGAATGTCTTGCTTTTGGGATGGGGTTTGCTGTATGATGTATGGGTTTTCTTAGGTTTTTATTGTAGTGGGTTTTTTTAGGGATCTTTTGTCTTTCGTTCCTTTTCTTTTGGTTTCTTCCGCTCTTAGCATGGTGTTATGAATCAAACTAATCCTGATCATAACCTAAGAATAAAGGAGGGGTAATAGAGTTGAGATGAGGAGAGAAGTGAAAAGAGATGAGAAATAGAGAGAGAGATTAAGATGATAGAGAGAAAACAAGGATTATCATTCGTCAATATATATTACAAGAGGAAAATTCCTACTCATACTAGCATGAGAATAAGTAGGCTAATACCAATACAATGAACCAAGACTACCTTCCTAGCCGACTTAACTAACCATCCTAGCCACCATTTTTGACATTTGAGCAACTAACATTAACTTGCTAAACCACCCCAAACCAACTACTACAACTACGATCCTCCAATACAAGAGTGAACACAGCTAATGCAGTAAAAGAAGTACTAAATTGCCTAATCCTAATGACTTAGCTATTTTATTACAACTAATGAACTATTATTATTTAATTCCATATATCCCATTTCTTAGAATCATGACACATGGTTCACGTTGCTAGTTTTTATCTCATGAGTTTTTTTGCTAATTATTGAAAAAAAACCTGATTAGATTTTTTTTTCTTATTATGTACTGTTTAACACCCTCAGGTTGGGGGCACTGGGAAACAGCCTCTTTTTAGGTTAACACCCTGAAGGGGGAAGGCTGCGTACATCCGCCCCCCCCCCCCCCCCCCCCCCCCAGACCCTGTGTAGGCGGGAGCCCTTGAGGCACTGGGTATGTTCCTTTTATTATGTACTGTTTATTTTTGGTGTGTAAATAGGAAAGGGTGAAGGTAGTCAAATCAGAATTTGAATTTGAACCAGATCACGATGTTCAAATAGAAAATTCTTTTGATAAAGTCATGTCCAAGGTAGACAATAGACGCAAGCGATTGTGCTTGTATGGGAGAGGTGTGACTCAAAGGAAGCTTAAATCAAAGAATATCGGGGAACCTAGTATTCCTATGCCCAAGGAGCTTGTTCAGTCCATACGAGACACCGTGGTTGAGGAATTATTGAGAGATTCAGAAGCTCAAAAGTCAAAAATGGCGGAAGAAATGGTTTTATCAAAAATACAAGATGTTGTCCCTAGTTTGGACATCACTCAAATGGTACAACAAACTGTTACATCATCTCTTTGGTCCTACAAAATCTAGATAGGTATGACTTTATTTGCTCTTAAGTTATGTTATTGTTGTAAAGAAAATGCATAATGTCGAACAAGGGGCAAGTGGATTATGTTGGAATCATGCATCCTTTGGGAGTGCAATGATTGAAAAATTGTTTTGAAATCTTAAGTTAGAATTAAAAGTGGGTGATGAATGGGGTATGTTTGGTGTTATGCTTTAGTTTATGAATATGGTTTGTTTCTAATGTTTTTAAGTTTGTTTAAAATCTCATGTGGGTACAGGGAGAAATGTAGCTGTAATGACAGATGTTTGGTTCAAGTAAAATAGGTATAAAAGTTTTGGTGGTTTTTTAAAATTTTTGACAATTCACGACAAGTCAAGGCAAGTGACTATAAAAATTCTAAACTATGAGCTGTATGGTTGGTGTTAGAAATCACTTCTATTTGATTTTTAGCTTTTAGATTTTATTGGGTTCTTTTTAAGTTATTGGCTTTGCTGAGTTAATTTGTGTTCCCTTTCGAATTGTAACTCAATTTGAGATTTTGCTAGTGCTTTTTAGGTGCTTAATTTGCTTGTGAATTTGTTGTTTTTAGCTCCTAAAAATAAGCTCGATGTGTTGTTTGATTTGGATGCTAGGGTTCCCCAGTTTTCAATCAGTGTAAATTCTTATTCATCTAGACCAAAAGCTGAAATAAAATTGGTTTTTGATTTGCAAGTCCCTCTCTCTCTATCGTTAGGGCTTTCCTCCTGTGCATTATTTTTTGGGGTTTCACTAAATTATCTAGACAAAATATATCTTTATGTTAACAAGTATGGTAGTTATTTCTTTTGCTTGTTTTTTATATTTGTTGTTTCATACACTGTTAAAGAATGTAACTACTTCCAAATATCTTATAGAAGCGTGTTCGATTTTATAATAGTTTAAGCATAATATAATATAAATAGGTTGTTTATGAAGTAGATTTTGATACTTGTGGTTTCAACTAATTTATAATAAGTGTGCCTTATATCAAATTTTTTAAAGCAAAGTTTAAATGATTCTCCATTTTTCCCTTTCTTGTACTGGGATGACTCTTCGCCACGAGGTGCTGAATAGAGCTTTGAGTTTGTTCTATCCGAAAGTGTGTGAATATCAAGTTTATCATTGGATTTGATAGAGCTTTGTATTTTGGGGACATCTTATTTTTCCAAATTCCCAATGTAATATGAAATGTCTACTTTTGAAACTTTTCATTTGTAGTTGTGGATTGTTATCATGTATTTTGGGCAAAAGGATTGTGTATTTCGATATGAAGTTTGATACTTTCCCTATATGGATGTAAAGTACGCTTTAACTCATTTATATGTGCCTTCTACACCGGCATGGCCTCCCCAAGATGCATCATGAGAAGCATGTATGATCTGATTTCTCAAATCAGGAGCTGAACCAATGTATAACTTGCCACTGCATCTGATCAGTCCTCTCTGCACTGCTAAATCAGGACTTGCACTGCACTTTTCTGCACCATTTACAGCAGCATTAGCCACACAATCTTGGGCAAAAGAATCACGCTTGTATGTCTTGTATATTTCTTCCATCTAAGAAGGAACCACCATGGTTAAGGCACTGCAATGACCACTGTCAGCAACCTCATACTGTCTGGACAGCACATCCGCAGCCACATTCTCTTTGCCTCTTCTATACTAAATGTCATAATCAAGGCCAAGCATCTTCATAAGACCTTTCTTTTGAATCCTTGTTACAATCTTTTGCTCAAGGAGATGCTTGAGGCTTTGGTGATCCGTTCAAATGGTGAACTTGTGACCCTCCAAGTATTGCCTCCATTTTTCCACGGCTAAGAGAATTGCTAGATATTCCTTCTCATAGGTCGACATAGCTTGATGTTTAGGACTAAGGGCTTGGCTCAAGTAAGCAATAGGCCTTCCATTTTGAGAAAGAACAGCCCCTATACCAGTACCACTTGCATCAGTCTCCAAAATAAAGCTCTCGGTAAAGTTTGGCATTGCCAAAACTGGTGCAGCACATATTGCGGCTTTAAGGGGTTAAAATGCAGCTTGAGATCTCTCATTCCATGTAAAAGCGTCCTTCTTCAAGAGTTTGGTTAAAGGTTTGGCAATAGAACCAAAACCCTTAATGAATTTCCGATAATACCCGGTCAATCCCGAAAAACCTCTCAATTGTTTCAAGGTGATCGGAATTGGCCAATCTTGCATTGCACGGATCTTATTAGGATCAGTTGAAACTCCCTCTTGTGAGATGATATGACCCAAATACCCGAGCATATTTTGAGCAAACGAACATTTAGACACTTTTGCAAAGAACTTGTGTTGTTGCATCAATACAAACACTTGTCTGAGGTGAGTGAGATGAGCTTCTTATGTTGAGCCGTAAATCAGTACGTCATCGAAGAAAACAAGCACTGACTTCCTCAGAAAAGGCTTGAAAACGTCATTCATGGCTGCTTGAAAAGTGGCTGGAGCATTTGTTAAGCCGAAAGGCATAACAACAAACTCGAAATGGCCATGATGAGTTTGAAAAGCTGTCTTGTAGATATCCGGCTCGAGGACCCTGATCTGATGTTACCCTTGCCTCAAATCAAACTTTGAAAAGAAGCATGCTCCGTGTAATTGGTCAAGCAAATCATCTATGACCGGAATGGGAAACTTATCCTTCACTATTAGGGCATTCAACTGACGGTAATCAATGCACATTCTAGCCGAGCCATCTTTCTTCTTCACAAGGATCATAGGCGAAGCAAAAGGACTATGGCTTGGTCTAATGAAGCTCATGTGAAGGAGTTCCTCAACTTGCCTCTCTATCTCTGTCTTTTGGCCGTGAGCATAACGATAAGGCCTAATCTTCACCGGATCAACATTTTCATGCAAGGGAATGGCATGGTCCACACTCCTTTGAGGAGGTAGACTCTTAGGTTGCTCAAAAATGTCCCCAAATTCATCCACTAAGGTCTGCACTTCAGATTGAATACCCTGCTGCAGCTCTACCGAAGATATCATGAACAAATGACCAATCCATTGTATTGCCTTCTTCTTGATTCCATCGTGCACACGTTTGCCATCCATTAAGGAGTTGCCATCAGCCACCATCACCGCCAAGGGGTGAGTCTTTGTCACTTCATGTTTTACCTTCTTAATCAACTTTGGATCAATGAAGCTATGTGTACTCCCACTATCAATAAGGATAATGATGGAATGTTTTCCAGCCTTGCCTTTGATTTTGATAGTGTTATGAGCACCACTACCGGTTAAAGCCTTCATTGATATCTCCACTTCATCATCACTCAAATCCTCTTGTGAAGAATTACCAACACTATCAATTTCTACAGCAGAGTGATCACTGCCAGATTCAGCTTCAGCACGGGTCCCTTTAGCACACATTAATACTTGTGTTTTGCACCTATGTCCAGGCTGATATGGTTGATTACAACGAAAGCAAAGTCTTACAGAACTTCTATCAACAGCACGCTTAAAACCTGCATTGGAATTTTTCTGCTGAGGTTTGAACTTGCTGCCATGCTGCTTAAACTTGTCACTTAATTGGACTTGAGTAGCATTAATCAATTTTACGTTGTTATAAGCACTTGACAAAGTTTGAGGACCAATGGCTTTCACCATATTCTTGATCCTAGGCTTCAATCCACTTACAAAGCATGAAATGTAGTAAGATTCGGCATCCTCGGGAGCTATGGACAAAACTGATAGCAAGTTGGCTCTTAAGTTCTCAAATCTAAGCATATACTCTCTCACGGTTGAAGTTTGAGACCATTTGTTACAGTTATCCACAACATCTGTTGATTCACCTTCTCTATAACGTTCACACATTTCTTCTTCGAATTGGCCCCAAGAAAGATTCGGTTTACTCTTTAACAAACTATAATACCAAACCTCATGGTCACCATGTAAATGCATTGCAGCTAGCTGGAGCTTTTCATCATCAGGTATGTTATAATACAGGAAGTACCGGTCACACCTTCTCAGCCACGATTCCTGTTGCTTTCCATCAAAAGGATCAATTTCAACTCTTGGCTGCCTGTAATTACCACTCCTACCACCAAATATAGTGTCATTACTTATTGATCTATGCTAGTATTGTCGATCAGGAGGTCTGTCCAGATGATCGAGCTCATCAAATTCAACTCTGCGCTGCAACACTGAATTCTGTGGCCTGGTACTGCGGTCTGCGTTTAAAGCTTCAGGTCTACAATGTGCGTGTCCAGAGGCTCGATCCTAATTGTCTACATCAATTTCAGGTTGCAGAGGTTGATTTTCAGCTGATCTGATGTTAATTGAAGGTCCTACATCTGGCTGCATTATTGAAGACTTGCCTCGGTTCCTCACCAAATTTTCAGGTATGTCAACATTGTCTTGCTGCTGTTCGGTCTCCATCTTATGAAAGATCTGGCTAGCAGGCTTCAAGATTGCATTAACACTTGATTCTCCTTGTTTTATTTTACAATTTTCTCTTCAATTTGTTGCAATCGTTCCTCCTTATTCGCATCTTTATCCAAAATCAACCTCAACATTTGCGGAATGCTGTCATTCTGTTGTTTAATCTCGATGCTATGCTGATCAAAGTTTTTCTGTAATTCATGAAGATCTTCTTTAGTAGCACTTTGAGGTCCGATCGCTGCATTGCTAGGAATAGCAGCAGCATGATCGGCATCCTGACCAACTGCATTCACACCACCAGCACCGGATCTGGTTCTAACACCATCAGTCATGATTTTTTTTTTGATTTTGCCTGCCTTAATCAATCAATTGATTGCTTGAACCAGCTCTGATACCAATTGTTAGCTTCCAATTAAGAATTGAAAGTCTAACATTGTAGAAGAAAGAGTTAAGATGAGAAGAGAAGTGAAAGGGGATGAGAAATAGAGAAAGAGATGAGAAAAGAGAGAGAATTCCAAAAGAAATTCATATTATATTCATTGAATACTTGAATTACATGCTTAGGACCCTATTTATACATATTTGGGTACATTGCATCAAGATAAACCCGAACTAAACCCAACTAACATCTATTCCCGCCAAATCTGCAGCTCGTCCCCAAGTTTGACCCGAGTTTGGCCAACTAACAGCTTTTGGCGCCTAAAACAGACTCAACTAAAATTTAAAAGCATACAACTCAACATTGAGACACTAACCAGCCACTACAACTAGAAATTACAATTAAAATTCTTCAATTCATAACAAAATGTTACATTAGATTCAAAAATCTGTTACATTAGGCTAATGTAACACAACCCTAACGTAACAATCAAAAAAGTGTTACATAAGACGTAAGGTAACAGTTTTACGAGTTAAGGTAACACTTTTTGCATGTTACATATGGTCACTATTGTTGCAGACTCACACTTCGCTCTTATTTATACATGAGGGTTCTTCAAACCTAAGGAAATCTGATGGGAGGGGAGAAAATTTAGGCTGGTGGGTTTTATGCCACCTTATGTTGGTGGCTGCCACCCTTTGCTAGTTGTTGACACCTCCTACTTAGGTGTTACCACCTCATGCTTTCGTTTCTACCTTGTGCTTAGTTTACATGCATCAGACGCCACCTCATGCTTATGGGGCCACCTCCTGCTAATTCACCAACTTTGGGTGCTACCACGTGGTTAAAAGTGCCACCTGGAGCGGATTGACCTGCTTCAGGTGCCACCTCATTAAAATGCCTCCTCGTACTGATTCACCTGCTTCGGAAACCACCACATGCTTAAAATGTCACCTCATATTGATTCACCTGCTTCAGGAATCACCTCATGCTTAAAATGCCACCTCATGGTTTGAAAGCGCCACCTCGTGATTGTAAAGACTAGTAAATTTCTAGGTATTTATAGGATCTGGAGAAACTTTGTTTTTTAATTAATTTTAGAATTAAAAAAATAATTAATTCAATCTGATATTAATCCCATTAGATCGGGAACAGAACATCCAATCCTATTAGTATTATTTGTTTTGGATTATCATAAAATATTCAACAATTGAATATTTCACATCGTGGTTTAGAATCTAATCTCTTTATATCAATAATCTAAATCATTTAACTCCTTGAATATCTAATCTCAATAGATCCGGCTTATAATTATGCTCCTTGATTGAATTATGACTCGTCAAAAATTTTAAACAATTTAAAACTTTAATGAACCTTCAATCTTGTTATTAAAACCATCAATGAAATTCTTAAATTCATATTTTTGTAACTCTTCATACTCCAATTTTATCAAACCTGATGTTTCTAATGTCAATCACGAACGTATTTAGAGTTGGATCTGATACTAATTGTTGGAAACATATTTCAAAAATGTTCCCCTAAATGGGGGCAGCGGAAAACTAATTTTGAATTCTTAATTTTAAATCCAAAGCCTTAACCTAATTAAACTGTTTAACTAAGTCTAGGTCTTACTCCAATAGGTTCATAATGTGACAAATGAAAAGCCTCGAATAAAGCATATAAACATAGTATATAGAATAAACAAAATTTAAGGAAAAAAACTAAATATCAAATACTTAATTTAGACATAGATGGAGCATGAATCACTGCTTTGACTTGATGATATGAAATTGGAGGAAGAGTTCTCGAAACCTCAAGTTCTACACCGCAATGACCTCTTCTAGTACCGGGAGTGTGGGCTCCCTTAAATATTTAACTTATGAAAAATTTTGAAACACAATTCTTCCTTCAATCTTTCCAAAAGACAATTTTTAGAAAAATTATGCTAAAGAAAAACCCCTAAAATTATTTTAGAGTTTTCGTCGTGGGAGAAAACTTGGTTCCAAAAGCCTACACTTAATTGTTTCAAAACCGTAGCTTTGCATATTTATAAAAAAAAACACGGATTGTGTTGTATGGAGTGATATCTAACGCGACATGTGTCACGCTTCCGTTAGCCAACGCTTTAGCACGCGGATCGCAGGGGCTGGTCGTCATGTTTTTTTCCTTCTTTTTATTCAAAATTCTTAGATGTATAAAATGCATCTAATGAATATTATTTGGTAAAATTAATTTATTCATCTTATGAATTATGTTCACCAAATTAAGTTATTCATCTCACGAGCAAGTAATTAATCTCATGAATTCATCTTAAATATTATTAACATTGTTTTAAGACGAGGCTGGCAAAGAGACCTTAGGGATAATCTAACTCTAGCTCAAAATAGGTCAAATTTAATTATTATCTTATGGTAACAATTGATTACCATTTAGTAAAACTTAATTCCACTAAATAATTTTTACTATACTCTAGAATTAAATATATTCACGTAAGAATTTGTTATGCTCGTGATTAAATCACAAAGCATAAGCTAAGTAAAATTGAGGATAGATGAGAGTATGAGATGAGAAAGAAGTGAAGTTAGATGAGAAATAGAGAAAGAGTTAGATGAGAGAGAGAGAATTGATCTCAAAGAGATATTTTCATTATCAAAGTTATCAGATTACAAGCTAGTGCCTTACTATTTATACTACTAACATGACATGATCTATTACATAGAAATCTAACCCATACCTAACCGCCATTGTTAACTACTAAAAGCAAGGCATAACCGACCTTAACTAACTAGGCTAACAAAACATCCTTAGGCTAATACTACTTATTACATTTACATTCTATTGCATATGCCCCCTATTATGAGAATCATAACACTACTCCCTCCTTTAAAAGATTCTTGTTCCCTTTGAAGGGCAATGTTGATGTAGGAGGAATGAATGAGCTTCTTATGTGAAGTGTTGGTTAAGTTGTTGTTGTAGAGGACAAGAGAACGCATCAACACATCTGGAATTCTTCTTGTAGTATGCTGCACAATAGAAATTGAATGTCGGTAACCCCGTAAGACCCCATATGAAGTCTTTGAAACCCTCGGACTCTGAATTGCAGTAGAACCAAGTAGATTCCTTGCTGAATTTGTAGCAGAAGAGATCCTCCAGCATATTGAATCTTGCAGCAGCAGCAGCAGAACATTAGAGGGTGTAGATTCTGAAGTAGTTCAGCCCCAAATCTTGCTACCTGAGCCTACATCAGATGGAGAACACTCATCTGGAGGTCTTCCAAACTCAACCCAAGTGAACCAAGTATCAAATTCTGCTTGAAGACATTCCCAAGTGCAGCTAAAACAACCCCATATCTTGATCTTGGCGACAAAACACATTGGAATCCCATAAGATTGCAGCTGCCATAATTTCATTTTGGATCTTATCCAAAATTTGTAGTGCTTAAACATCCACTTAATAACCCATATTAGACCAAGTTCATCATACTCTTGAATGTTTTCCAATTCCACATGATGTGCCGCAGACTTCAAGAATTCAGCAATGCATAACCAAGACAACACATAGCTGCGTATATTACAGATTTTAGCTCGATTCTTATCCATATGGAAGCTTCTTGCTGTAGAAAAGTTAATACATCTTCCCAAAGCCATAATAGCACCAACCACACTCAATCGGAGTAACTCATTTATTGCTTACAGTGAAGGAATTGTAATTCTCCAAGCCATTTCAGCAGCTACCTTGAACTCTGGCTGCCCCATCTTGATCAATTGAGCACTTGTGACTTTGGCTTGAAATTCTGGACTTTTGCTCCACCAAATTAAGTACTCATGGGCACAATTGAATTTCAAGATAACAAGGTCTTCACTTGAATTCTCAAGGCAATCCAACTGTCAGATTTAATTCAGCAGCTTTAATTTTTCAGATTGTTCACAAATCTTTCAGCTTTTGTTTGGACCATCTTGAACTTTTTGCATTCAAATAGGTTGCTGCAGCTATCTCCTTCAAAAACAACTTGAATTCTCAGCTTTTCCATCCACCAATCTTGCTCTAAGTGGGCTGGCATTGAACTCCTGTCAACAGATTCAATTTCCTGGCTGAACTGCTCAATTTTAACCTTTAAATGTGTCCCATTGATCAAGTTCTGCACTTTCACTTTAAACTCAGGAGGTCTCACATTTGGTTGCACTAATGGAGCATGTTCTATGCCCATAGCTTGATTATTGCACAATCTGAATTTGGAGCTCAAAGCACTTGCCACATTACTATCCAGCACTGTCATTCCAACCCAAATGTAGAAACCATATTCAATCAACACTTCAGGGGGTCTTCCATATCAAACATAACCCAAAGACCTTTAATTCTTCTAGATGTTGGCTGATCAGACTTCATTCTTAGATCAGTACCCCTCTTGTGAGCTTTTAACATGTCAAAAATTCTTCCAGAAATCAAGTTAAGCATTTTTCGAATCTCCTTGGCAGTTGGATTGACTCTTTTCTCCCACTCAGCCTCATGTTCCAGCTTGCTATGATCTTGATCTACCTTTCCTGGATCAGGGGGAAGCTGATCAAAAGAGTTTACAGCTTAAAGTACCTTCCTTTCAACCCAAGAACCATGCCAAACATCCACTGTACTGAATTTAGTCTGAAGAGAAATCTATTCCAGCCCATTACTGAATTTGTATGCCTCTAACAACTCAATTGCTTGTATAGAAACAGTGCTTAGCCTTTGATGAACCTTGAAACGTACTTTGGCAGCTTGATTACCTTGTTTCAACAAAGAATTGACTCGTTTCACCTTCACAAAACATTGAGTATCTTCTCCCGGATCAGGAGGTAACTTGTCATAAGAGTGTATATTTGAATACACCATTTCTCCATTCCAAGAACCTTGTAATTATCAAGTACATTGCTGTCAACACAATTCAGAAGCTGGTTTCGAGTATCAAGATGCCTTGGAGAAGTGTTTAACAAATTTTGTGGTGCTATCATTGTCACTACAGCAGTAACGTCAACTTCCCCAGTTGAAATCAGATCTGATCCTCGTATACTAGCATATATATCAGAAAAATCAAGAGCTTGAGTTAGTTCTTGTTACCTGACTTCTTCCCTTGGGCCAACCCGATGTCCCTTACATGATTTAGACTCAATTACAGCAACTAACGGCTGTCCATTATTCTGTTCTTGCAAACTCTCACACACCTTAGGCTGAAACACACTCTCATGCCTCAATTTTTGCTTTGTCAACTTCTTTTTACCCCAAAAATCTTTCAATGCTTCGTTTAGATGATTCCTCTTCACTTTACTCTTTACTTTCTTTATCATTCCCTTGACATATGAATCGTATTCCCATTCCGGAGGCATATCTTGCTGTAGCTCATCATCTTCAAAATACTCTAACTCTCGCACAGAGTCTTCATAATGATCAACTTGTTCAACTTCAGGTTCCTCTAACTTGTGTTCATCATTTTCGGCATTACAGTGGCTTAACTCATCTTCAACGGCAACCGATTCCACTCTAGCCTTCTCTTTTTGCTCAGCATACAACTTTTGTTGTATAACGCCATCCATTAGCTCAGGAAACTCATTTGCATCAAGAACACCAGCACTATCTCGATTGATGTTTGCAAACGGATTTATACTTAGCGGCAGCACTTGTTCCATTGCCAGTTTCAATTCCTGCCACAACTTCTCGCGTTCTTGTCTACATTCTTGCCTCCATTTCTCCCAAATATCACCCATCATGGATCGACAAGAGCCATCATCATCCATACCATCCATATTTGTAATGTTAAACAGCGTTTCAATATGAACCAACTCAGCTCTTAGAAATTTGATTTTGAGGAACAATTTCAATTCAAATCACTTGAACAGATGATTGCTTAAAGAAATTGTACTTCTTCGCTTGCACAAACAATCACTTGCTAACAGCTACTCTATCATCACTGAATAAGAACCCTAATTTGCAGAATTTTCGCCACACAGAGGACTCGAACAAACCCTAACTGCGATGTTTCTTGAGTAACTAAACTTACAATTCTGAATTAGGCTCGACTCTAGATCGCAATCAAGTCCTCAACACAATACTCAACGCAATCTTCAAGAACGAAATCAGATTTCAACACTTTCGATTCTCAATTCAATGTCAGATTCCCGTCTAAGCAAATCTCAACTCAATAACATATAATTCTTAAGAATCAACTGAATTCTCACCACTTCTATGCTTATTAACACGAATTATATCACAAATCAGCAACAACACAAATTTTGATCAAAAATGTAACTTGAAGTTCAGAAAACAATTACCTTCACTCCTCAATTAAATGTCAGAACCAGAAACTACTTCAATCAGTTTGTTTTTTTCTGATCTTTTGATTATGATCAAGTGTAATCTTGATCCAATAGCTCACTTAAGCTTCTTTTCCAACAGATCAAGTGAATATTTGATCAATTTCAATTATGCTTCAGAACACAACTTCAGCAGCTAATGCTTGCTCAATGCTACTAAATTCAGTCTGATACAATGCACACCAGCTCTTTAAGCTTGAATTTAGATTTGAATTCTCGATCACTCAAATTGAACCAAAATCAGCACAAAAACTTGTTTTTATTGATTAATTGCGACTAGCACCAAGCTTGACACAATACAAACTCAATTTAGTTGAATTTGATTCAACTAAATCAATTGCAATCATCTAAGTCTATTGTGCAGCACAACAACCAGATTTAAATTTGTTTCTTGATTATGAGCTCACTTAGAAGCCAAACGAGGCTCTGATACCAATTGTTATGCTCGTGATTAAATCACAAAGCATAAGCTAAGTAAAATTGAGGATAGATGAGAGTATGAAATGAGAAAGAAGCGAAATTAGATGAGAAATAGAGAAAGAGTTAGATGAGTGAGAGAGACTTGATCTCAAAGAGATATTTTCATTATCAAAGTTATTAGATTACAAGTTAGTGCCTTACTATTTATACTACTAACATGACATGATCTATTACATAGAAATCTAACCCATGCCTAACCGCCATTGTTAACTTGTAAGAGCAAGGCACAATCGACCTCAACTAACTAGACTAACAAAACATCCTTAGGCTAATACTACTTATTACATTTACATTTTATTTCATATGCCCCCTATTATGAGAATCATAACAGAATTTTCCAAATAACTTTTATTAGGACCACTAACCCCTTTATTAGATATCCATGAGCAAAAGTAACTTTAACTACTATCATTACTTTCTCACATCTCTCGTCATAGTTCCTAACTCACCCTTCTTGAAAAATTCAATAATACAGAAAAAATTTTCGTATTAATTATAAATGTCAAACTAATGTAATACTCCGGCGGGAGATTCTATGATCTATTTGCATGCTTGCGAATTAACTAAGGGGATATGTTTATCTCATTAGAGACTATAGATTCCACATAAAAAAAACTATTCCTGCCACACTTAATGCCATTACCCAACGCACGTAAGATTCAAGTCAATGCACTTTGACTAATGCATTTTACACATCAGAGCACCAAATAATCCTTGCACAAGTTTAGACTGTTTCCTTGATTTAGAGTTATCGTCTTACATAATTAATTATTTCTAATAATAATTAAGGAACAACTAATTCAGATGGTCCAGCTTCGTGTTCCAATCTTATTGACAACACTAACACAATACTCTTAGATCTCTATCGACGTGACCCAAACAAGTCATCAAAAGTATCATATTATAGTTTTATCAAACAGGTTGTCCAAACTCATCACTGACTACGAACATTCTTTGTCAACGTATCACTAGTTTGATCTAAGTCTATCTGTTGTTCAATCTCATTAACCACTTAAACCAGACTTGACATGTCATCTTGAACTACGTCCATCTCATGGAACATTTTACAAAACAATCACACGCATGTTGACTCGTAAAACATAAACAGACAATAAATAAATAAAATCATTTCATTTATTTAATATTTAAAACTAACTAATTGGGCTCTAGGACACCAATTCCTGTACCATGCATTAACACAGTGGCTTGGAAAACGTTCACGTCACTAAGTGAACGAAAGTGCCACCATAGTGCACCTGATTCATGATGCCACAGAAGGTTGTGCGCCCAATTCATGCCCAAAAAACCCTCCCTTGGCATGTGTCTTTTAGAGGGTGTCCGTGACCACAGGCGGCGAAAGGGATGACGAACCCAACGGCGCTAGGTTTGGCATTTCCAAGCAATCATGAAGGGCCCTGCTTGATGGCACTAAGATCAATAGGGCACTAAAGCCTATTAGAGGCCATGGTCGTGTTTGAATCAACCAGATGCAAAAACTACTCGATAAGGCTGTCAGCCTAAGGAATGGGTGTAGAGACGGCGTAAGAGATTTGAGCCATCATTACTTGGTTCGAAAGAAATAAAAAGGAGCAGCAAACAAATTGAAGCAATAAGAGTCGAAGATGCAAGAATGAGGGGCAGAGAGCAAGTGTTTTCAAAGCAGTTGGTTAGAGCAAAGAGAGAGCACAGAGCAGTGAAAGTGAAGATTCGGAGCCTTAGTTGTCATACTTATAGACCAGTGGGAAAGGAGAGCAAATGTCAAATAGTGTTCTCTCAAGCTTCCTATAGTCGTTGAGGGTCGAATCAAGTAGATTTTACTTGTTTACCAATGGCCAAAAGGGAGGCATTTGTTTACACCCTAATTTTGAGGGAGCTGGGATGATGCCTTTTTGGGAAAAGTGCCACATGATTATCACTTAAGGTCCTCCCTGAGCGGATTCAGACATTTAGGTGCTAAGATAACAGCATCACGACCTTGCATCCTAAGAACTTTATCACGCTAACAGCGGTATCAGCAACTCGAGGCTCGATATGGTTAAAGGTAAACGGAGTTCGAGCTCATGGGAATACCAAGAAGCTTGCACGACAGGTGGCTTCCAAGCTTAAGGCAGTTACTTGGAGGTAATTTTAGATGTGCATTGCTTAATCAGAGAAAACGTGGAGCGTTCAGAAGATACTTCAGCAAAAAATGCGGACGTGGGATTCAAGAAATACACTCAAGTGCCAAATTAAGGGCACATTCATCAATCACTCACGCGTTAAGGGAGCTTAGTGGCCTAACATGGGATGAAAGTGCCGCGTAAATAAGGGTCAATGGTTATTTAGATTTTCAATAAATAATAAGCGACTTTGGTGTGGCCCCAAATAAGTACACACAATCATATAAAACTTCTTCAAATTTTTTTATGGCACACTTGTGCTTTATACCTAGGAGTACTTAACTTAGTCTAACATAGAGTAGAGCTTGTTGTACTTGCTTGTTCAGTAATACAGTGCTTTGGGCTTCAGATATGAACTCTCTGTTTTAATCTGTTCCCAAATTTGACAAGTTAAGAATTGAGGCTTTAGTTTAGGGCTTTAATGGAAGGCTTGAAACGAGACTTCATTTTCTTTAACCCATCATGGATTACCAGAGTGCAATTGTCGGCCATTCATCGATGGTTAGGACTAGGAGGTCTAGTGCCCTGGAGCATGAAAAACCAAAAAGCTTAGCCTTGGTTGGATCCCTGCTTAAGCATCCTCTTGAGAACAAGTCTCGTATCTCGAAGGGATGAACCAAGTCATAGCCACAACAGAGAAAGTGGTGGTGATGATGACATCCTGGAAGATGACCAAGTTAGGCTAGATGGCCATTCTCGTGAGAGCTTTATGGCTATGCTCAAACATCATTTAGAGATTGTGGACCAAAGGTTCCAACAAACAATGAGGGAAGCCCTTGAGAGACAACGTGCTACAACAGAGCGCAATCTAGTAGCTCAGAGTGAAAACTCTGTTGCCACGAGAGCCAAAATTAATGATGTTGAAAACTCTATGAATGAAAGGCTTCATAGAGAAACTGATAGAGTCTGAGCAAAAGTGAACTCGTCCTTGTCTTCTACTACTATCCTGATTGCTAAGGATGTGGCCAGGCAGACGGTGGTGGAAGTCGAACCTATCTTTGTTAGACAAGCTGGGACTCATAATTGCTTCGTCCAAGTTGTTAAGGAGGATATTACGCAGCTCAGCCCTATACTTCTTCCATCAAAACCAGCTGGTTACCCTCACAAGATACCCTCGAGTTCACGGTAGCCAGTTACCTAGGCTGGATACACGATCCTTGTGAGAACGAAAAACCCAATTGTGGCTAACCTATGTGTTACACACTTGGAATCTAGCCGTAGAAGTGACAACATGCCCTTGGGGCTGCTGGGACTTCGAATAAGAGTTTCCCTCTGATCGCAAGGGATCTCAACGTCAATGCACCAATGTCACCTGTCCTTGAGACTGGGGGCATAACCGTTCATGCCCTGCTGAGGTAGTCGAGGTTTCCATGAGGGCCACTCAAGGCCATGAAGTAGGAGTGCAAGGTCAAGTCCCCACTTTTGAGAACTAGACTTCTCATCCTAGACCTCTTCATGCATATAATACAAGGAGGGAAATGAACAACCCACTTCATCTAGATCATGACTTGGGGTTTGATCATGCAACGATGAACCAACCGCCTGCTAACATTGGTGTGCTTCTAGGCATGCCATGTAGCCCAAATCATTCTAGGACATACTTCATGGCCAATAAAGTGCATGGCTAGTATGGTCAAGCAATTTATCCAGGGTTTGGGGGGTAACAACCGTTTCCACACTTGATTGTGACAAGTGCTCAGGGGTATCCTACAAATCCCCTTTGAGATCCTCACCCACTTGGGAGGCACTTGTAGGAGCATAATCATGTGCCTAACCTACCCTCTAGGACAAATTGGCCACCCACATTAAGCAAATGTATGGGCTAGGTCTCGTAAGGATCAACAGACCCTGACTACATAGAAAGGGATTACCCTTTTCCTCAAGGATACAAGATCCCCGAGTTCACCCTCTTTTTAGAGGGAGGGACTATATCTGCCCTCGAGAATTTGGCAAGATTTAGTTGCCATTGTAGGGAAGCGACAGATAATTAATATCTCAAATTAAGGCTGTTCCTAATCACATTAATTGAGACCTCTTTCAATTGGTATGTCAGCCTGCCCCCTAATTCTATTTGTTGTTTGTACGATATGGCAAAAACATTTCTAGCCCAATTCTCGTGAATCAAATTAGGGACTTCCATGTCAAATTGGCTAGGATGAGACAGAAGCTAGGCGAGTCAGTGGAAGACTATATTAACTGATTCAAGATAGCTTGGTTAAAATGCACCGTAGTACTTCTTAAACTTGATTACGCCAAGCTGGCCTTAAATGGCTTTTCTAATGAATCTAGAAACAAATTCGAAGGCTAATTTTACTACACTTCTTCAGTTGACAGAATGTGCTGCTAGATACGAGGCCATCTAAGAAGAGGAAAGCCTTAAATAAATAGCATGTATGGAACTTACGTACACAACTTAAAAGTACAGGAAGAAGATCCTCCATATAAGATTGACATTGCTAAATATGTCAAAGGGCCTTCTTTGTTTTGTAATCCCTTAGTCAAGATGGATAATTAAATCCTGGAAGTCTTATCAGTCCCAAGAATTGGTAAAAGGCTTGTTTGAACTCTCTATAGCCGGCGTAATTTTCGATTGGCTTAAGGCAAAGATTAGAGGTAAACACAGAAAACTTGATCCCAACTCCAACAAGGGAAAGGTATACTTTAAGTGGCATGATTCGTTGACCCATTTAATGAGGAACTGCACGATCTTTAGAAATTTGGTTAAGGATGCCATAGAAGCAAGGGAATTGATTTTCATGGGAGAAGGAAAAATCAGCATTGATGAACACCCTTTCCTTAGTCCTGCGTAGATTAACGTAGTTAAGGTAATAAAGCCTTAACATCACCATAATAGGCAAACTAATGGTGGATCTCTATGCTGGATGGATGCAGACAAAGATGATATGATTGTGGCCAATGCTTTGTTCGATAGGCTACTTGAATCAGGAACACTGAGGTTTCCCCGAGCCACATTGAGATTGCAAGAAGATCACGGTAAATGGCTTATCATGGTAGAACACTCTACACGCAATTGTGAAGCGTTCAAGATGTTTATAAAGAAGCATCTGGAGGAAGTTAATGTTCTCCTCATTGAGGAAGAAGAATTAGCCATGGCAATTCTTACACATGACCATTGGTAGATCGTCTTTGTTTCTAAGAAACATGCGTCAAGGAAACTCCTATGCCTTACCCATGGCCTCTGTGAGGGTTATGGTCATAAGCTGGTGTTCGAGATGAAGAAGTTGAACTGTTTTCCAAAGAAGGGACTAGCTCCTCTAATGAAGACATCATATTTCGGGCTTCCTAAAGGTTCTTTGTTGAAGACTCAGGTCATCATGAGGACAGGGAATCCAAAGTACACCTTACTGGATGTGGACACCAGTTTGGTACCATGACAATTAGGATATCAGTCTTCTGACAATTAGGATATCAGTCTTCTGGTGTCAGGTTCGACAACGTCTAGAGGAGGAATCAGCTCAATCAAGAGGAAGTTAGTCCTTAACCTTAGTCAAAATCAGAATAAGAACCAGATGCACAAAAAGGCAGCTCAGCAGATGACATTACCCAATACTTGCTTGGCCAAGCTTTCTTAAGAAGAGGCCAAGGTCCAAAAGGGCAAGCAAATGATCCAATGGCTGAGTCCAAACTTCTTAATACAGAAAAAGGGCTAGCCCTTAAGAAGTTTGAGAGATATGCTAGTTCCTCTTCATTTGAAGGGCGAGAATCTTGGTGGGACCACCTTGCCAAGGAACCCCTAGTGCTGAAATCTGCTGAGAACGAGGAGAAATACTCCCCTATCAACATTAACGTAGTGGAACCTCTTGATTGTGTTAACCTAACATGATCTAACATCGAGAATGATTTCCATGAAGAACATTTCCCCTAGCCTGTGAGGGAATCTCAAACACAAGATGTTGATCTTAAGGGCCAACACAAGAACAGGACATGCTATCTAATGGAAGTCCTCAATTGTAGAATAAGGATACATCCATGGTTGATAGCCCTGAGAAGGGGGAAGACCAAGGGATCCAAATTCAATTTGGGATGCTTCCTAAAAACATCAATGTCAGAACCACCTTACTCCTTCTGTTGGAGTTCATGGTAGCTGATGCTCAAAAAGGTCTCGAAGGTGTTGTGATAGCCTCAGACGAGGAGACTCAAGTGGAGCTCATGGCTGAAGTAATGGCCACTAATGTACACTCAACCCTTGGTATTTTATAATTAATGCTACAACATCTAACTTGCCTGATGACACACCTAACATAATGAAGATGATGTTTGATGGGCCTAATGCCACGGATAAACACATCAAACCCTTATACATCAAGGCTAAATTTGTTGACATTCCAGTTAACAGGGTCTTGGTGGATATTTCCGCAACTATGAATTGCCTTAATATATGTTAGGGGTCATTAGTAAGTCTGGAGAAGACTTAATTACTTCAGATGTGGCTATTTGTGGCTTTTCTGGAGCTACTACCAATTCTAAAGGAGTCATCTAGTTTGACATAACTATTGGCAGTTCAAGCAAGCTGACAACTTTCTTTGTGGTGGAAACTACCTCGAGCAATAATGCTTTGTTCGGTAGAGATTGGTTGCAAGCAAATTATTGTGTTCCATCTTCACTTCCTCAGTCACTAATCTTATGGAACCATGACAAGTATGACGTTGTTATGGCAAGTAACAGGCCGTTCATGCCTTGCTCCAACTGCGTAGAGAAAAAATTTTACAAAGATGGCATGGGACCTCTAGATGTCAAAAGGATCACTTCACAATCTACCAACAGTAGGACACGATAACCGTCGTTCATAGCCCAATAACTGAAGCTAAGGTTGGTCAAATGGATCTCGAGTTTGAAAACTCTAACTTCTGGGGATGCATGAGAGCCCTTCTTGATGAAGGAGACTTCCGAGGCACTCTTGGACCCTAATGCAGAGGCAATAAGACCACCAAGTAATGGCCAAGAAGGCCATTTCCTCAGTATAAGCAAGGCTCAGGGCCTGGCACGCTGAGGATTAGCTTTGGACTGAGCAGACATTTAATGGTTTCCAACTTCATACAGCACAAGAAAAAGAGCTGGTGCTCTCCGACCTAAAAGCAGCACCGGCCAAAATGCAGGATCTAAGGGCTAATGTCCAAGACCCCCTCCTTGAGGTTAATTTGGGTTCAACAGAGGACCCCTGACCTACTTATCTGAGCACTCTGCTTTCTGAGGAGAAGAGAGAGCAGTACCTAGTTTTGCTTCATAAATTCAAGGATTAATTTTCTTGGGACCATCAGGAGATGTCTGGCCTAGACAGAGAAGTGGTTAAGCATAGGCTTCTCATTAATCCTGGCCTAGAGAAGGATGTCCCAAGATGTCATTGATGGGGGTGGAGGAGATAAGGATGCTGAGGTGGATGTGCGGACGCACAAGGAGGAACAGGATCAGAAATGATGTCATAAGAAGTAAATTAGGCGTTGCCCCAATAGAACATAAGTTGAGGGAGCAACGACTGCGATGGTTTGGGAATGTTAAAAAGAGACCCACCACTGCCCCGGTTAGGCGATGCAAACAACTCCACGTAACAGGCGGGAAGAGAGGGAGAGGACAGCCAAAGAAGAGCCGGATAGAAACAATTCGATGGGATCTCACCTATTTCGATCTAGTGCCACGACTTTACTTGTATGCCTTATAGTGTATCCACAATCGGGGCATATTGACTAGTGCTCCCAGGGGCGGTCGTCTGGGATATCATAAGAGGCATAGTGTGGCGTGGCCTTAATAGCCGAAAAAATAAAGGAGCAATGTTTGTAATGAATCGGGCATGTTAAGAGGAGACCAACCACTGCTCGAGTCAGGAGATTACGATGAGCCGTATATCATGCTAGGTAGGAGAGGATGAAGCAGGCCAAAGAAGGGAAGATTACAGTCGATATGGCAGGACCTCACCCACCGTAACCTACGGGAAGAGATGGCCTTAGATAGAGCTCGATAGGGGTAGCAGATGTAGCGGCCGAATACTACTGCTTATTCCGCTTTACTAGTGCTCCTAGGCGTATAGGACCCATTACGATGCACCTATCTGCCTATCCGCCAATCTATTCACTAGCTGCTTACTATTTGTTTACGTGCTTATTTTGCTCGCCTTGTGGTGCATGGTATTGCCTTGAAGTCTCATCTAGGGCGTTATGCTTTGTATTACTCACTTTATGCTATGTCTTGCTGTTATGCATTGCTGTCCTATTACTCATAGGTTGCCATGATGCGATGATGACATGTGTTTCAAGTTGGGGGCGGTCGGAAATAGCCTCTCTTCAAGTTAGCACCCTGAAGGGAGAAGGCTGTGTACATCTACCCCCCACCCCCCAAAATCCCGCTTTTGCGGGAGTCCTGGAGGCACTAGGATTTTTGTTGTTGTTTAAAGGCTATGTTCATTAGAACTGCTAGGTATGTTGAGCAGTTGGAAAATATTAATAAAAAGAATGGCTAAATCAGGGTCTGTATTTATTTTCGAGATATGAATGTAGCCGCCCCAAAGGATGAGTATCCAATCCTTATTGCTGAGTGCTCATTAAGTCAACCTCCTGGCATGAGGTTTTGTCCTTTATGAATGGCTACTTCGGGTACTACCAAGTCATGATTCCTGGGGTCAATAGGGACGTTTGAATGGATGACTATGCCCTTTCGTTTGAAGAATGCTATAGACACCTACTAGAGAGCCATGAACATTATCTTTCATGACCTCACTGGCACGACCATGGAAGTCCATATAGATGACATCGTGGTCAAATAAAAATCCCAAGTCAAACACTTAGACAACTTGAGGGGTGCACTCATTAGAATTAGGGCCCATAACCTCAAGATGAATCCATTAAAATGTGCTTTTGGCATGCTAGCTGGAAATGTTCTTATTTTTCCAGGACATCAAAGGGCATTGAGGGTGATATTAATGAGAACAAGGCCATCCAATAGGCCAAACCACCTTCAAACAATGAAGAGCTTCAACACTTCCTTGGGCAAGTTAACTTCCTAAGGCGTTTTATCTCGAATGTCGCAAGGAAAAAAAAAGTCTTCTCTCCAATGCTAAGACTCAAGTATGAAATGGACTTCAAGTGGGAATTGTTGTTTGCTCTATTTTGTTTCAATGTTTTGTGTGCATGGTCACCATAGATGTAAAAACAAAATAAACTTGTAAAAGAGACTCATTGACACTAGGGAGTGGGCCAAATTACGAACTGCACGTCTTTGACCTCAACAACTCATCATTTTCGAAAAAAAGGTTGGGATATGTTGGTGTATCTAACTTCGGTTATGCCATGAGTTCTGCTTATGCTTCAAATAAGAAGACTTTTGTTAAATGCTTGTGTCGATTTTTTACATGTTCTTATGACAGGAAGTTAAAAAGGATATACAAACTCAAGTGGTAGTTACAGCGATAGACTAGGGCCCACAAACACCTTTCCATGTACTCTTAAAAGTTAGGAACTAGTGTGGAGACAAACCTAGAGCTCAGCAATCCACTTATAAGCCCGAGTTAATTTGATTTTTATGCCTGGTTATAAGTCTAATTTAGTATATAATTATTCATATATTTTAGGTTCATTTCATAACCACTGTACATTAATTTTTTTACGCTTTTGCACGTTGTTGCTCTTTTTCGCTCCTATTGCTATTTCCTTGCAAAAACATTATTTTATGCTAATTTTTCCTAGGTTTTATCATCAACATCAAAAAGTGAATACAAGATACACCAAAAAAAAGAAAAAAATTGGCTAAACACATCAAAACTACACGGTAATGCAAGGAAACAACAACGACATGTATATGTTGTTGCAAATCTAAATTTTGGGCGGCTAATTGGACAAATCAAGTTCAAGAACATCTTGAACACTTCATGAACTCATAAAACTTGATGTCAAGGCTGAATTTTAGGCGGAAAAATGGAGGAAAAAAAAATGAAGAAATCCACAAGTTGATTCAAAGCTGAAAATGGGCAGCAATGGGTGGCAAGCTTAGCAAATGAGGAAGAACTTATGTTAATTTTTTGATTTCATGACTTTCCATCCTCAAATTCCATAAATAGGGGTCTTTTAGCATCATTCAACCAGGAAAAACCAAATACAAAGTAGAAAAACTAAGGTAGAAATTCGGATAGAAGAGGAAGAATGTGAAAAGAAAGTTTGGTTTGTAATTTTGCGTTTTTAAGTTATTTCTATCCTTTTCTTCTTTAAGTTCATAAATTGTTTTTTAGTTTTTCTTTATATTATGCATACCATAAATTAGTTTTGTCTTTCCAAGGCCACAATATAGCCTAAGTTGTAATATACAATATTTTCGAATTCAATGTATTCAAAGTTTGTTTATTGCATTGTTTGAGTGTTTATCATTGTTCTTCATGAGTTTTGAATGCTTCATCATCATTCAAAGCCTATAATGATTCATACTAAGTCCAAGAGGAGACTTATGATAATTGCTAAAGTGAGAAACACCACAAATTGAGCGAATGCTTGAAATAGAGTAATACGATTTGTGTGGTCTTAAGTAAAAACCACGGATCTTCAAAAATTTATTCTTATTTAAATTCATGCAAGAGATTAATGAGTTAATATATAAAAAAGCATGCTAAATGTTGAGCGATAGAGAATAGAAAGGCATAATGATGCAATTAGGTGAAATCAGATTCATTTGATCATTTTAAATCAATAAAATCATCTAAATCAATACACCTTCAAAAAAAATCAAAAAACTATTTTGTTCTTTTCATTTTGTTTCGTTTCATATCCAAATCTACAAATTTTGGTCTTAGAAATAATGCTGAAACTACTAATTTTAGTATTCATTTAATAAACAATCCTCCTAGTATGATAATCTACTCATCTCTATATTGCTTGATATAACTTAGTGCACTTGCTAAGCAACCCAACAGGCTTCCAGTTTTTGGCGCCGTTACCGGGGATTGTTCTTATTTGAGTGATGTTGATACCATCCAGTTTTAGCACTAATTTGAAGTTATTTGTTAAAATTTGTAAATTTTGTTTAAGTTTGAAGAAGAAATTTCTTTTCTTTAATTTATTTCATTCACTTGATTTTATTCGTAAGGTTATTTTTACTTGGAAAATTCGTATAGCAACCCCTTGAAATTGTGCTTTTGTTAAGTTTTGTAAATTTTGTATTATTTTGTTATTTTTCTTGTGTTTTCCCTTCATTTCACCTTTTTTTTTTTAATTTATAAGTTCACTTTGATAAAATTTGAAAGTTAACGTTGTTATTTTTAAGATTTTCAAAATATTACTGTTACTACCTCCCTTTTTTAAAATTTTGTTTTTGTTAAGTTTTGCATTAGATTGTTGTATATTTAAGTTTTCTTCTTAATTTTATCTTTCTTTTAGCTTTTTAATTCGCCTAGATAAGTTTTTGAAATTTAACTTTGTGATTTGCAAATTTTTTGAAACATTAGTCTTACTACTACGACACCAACCCCCACCCCCCCAAAAAAAAGGTTTTTGATAAATTTTGTGTTATGTTGTTGTATTTTTGTACTTTCACATTATTTTTACATTTCTTTTAACTTTTGAGTTCATTTTCCTCATTTTGTATCTTAAGATTGAAATGAGAAGATATTACTCACTTAGACTTAGATTCTAAGATTTAACATAGAATGTTACTGGAGGTGATAAGATTTAACACAGAATGTTACTGGAGGTGATGGCTAGTAACTACTATAAGAGACCTCAATATCAAACTATACCAAGAAGATAATTAGAAATTCATAAAATTAATGCGTTAGCTGCTTAAATCTCAGTAATTCAATTAGATAACATAAGTGTTAGAATTGCTCATACTCCTATAATTAAATGTGAATTTTGTGTAGGTAACCATGTTAGTATAGAATGCAAAGCAGGTAACACTTTTTTCTCTTATGTTTTGAACAAAATCACTACATATCAAATTATGAACAAGCCTAATACAACCTAAGCCCTAGCACCTACAGTCAAGGATGGATGAACCCTTCTAACGTTTCTTGGTACCATCACGAAGCACCTTGATCACCCATTCATCCACCTCAAGTAAAGAAATATGACTTAGAAGAGATGTTTAGAGAGTTCATGCATTAAAAGACAAATTTTACTCAAGAAACTAGGGCTATCTTTAGAAAACAATAAACCTCCATCCAAAATTTAGAAACTCAAGTACAGGCTATATTAGAGCAACTTTCTGAGAGGTCTAAAGATTCTTACCTAGCAATACCATCACCGACACAAGGGAGCAAACTAACGCCATAGCATTGAGGGAAGGGAGCACATTAGAAGAATCACCTCACTGTGACATAACCCCCTTGATCAACTCATCACCATCGATGATCAAACCTATCTTGACCAACCCTCCACCACTAGTGATCAAAATAGAGTATCGAGCTTCTCTAACGAAGTTAGAGGCTTTCGAAGCCAAGGACGACCTAGCGAAAAAATGCAGAAAAGCTCAGAAAAGGAAATTCAAGTTGTGGCACATTAAGCTCAAGGATCCCATCATTAGAGAAGGTGGAGGTGACCATGTAAGGAAGGGTACAAAGAAGATCCACAAAACAAAATGGTCATTGAGGGTGGATGGAGGAAACTCCATTCTCCTTTAGGATACAGGATAGAACATCATCAAATAGTCAAGCTAATGACTATAACTTAAGCACTTCTTGGGACGCAATCCAAATTTTCCTTTCCTTACTTCTTTTCTTTCAATTTCCTTTAATTTTTATTATTTTTTAATATTTTTGTACATTTTGTTCAATCGGTTTTTTAAACAAGTTTGGGGGTACCCTAATGAAAGACATTTACCATCAAATAAGCAATCCTCAAACTGTGAAAGTATCTCTTATCTACTGCTTCATTCCTTGTATTTCTTTGAAGATTGAGGACAACCTTAACTTTAAGTTTTGGGGTAGGAGAGACATTTTGTCACAATTTTTTTTTTTAATTTTTGAACAAATTTTTTTGAAAATTTTTCCTATCTAGTCCTATTGTATCTTTTTAGTCGGCTTTAGTGCCTAATGTAGATATTGTCAGCCAACAAAAAGATTTCCTATTTCCTATAGTTTAGATCATGAGTTTTTAAATTTCAGTACACATTTTGAACCAAGTTAAATTTTATTTATTTTTTTTTTTGACATCTTATGATCATGCTTTTTAGACCACTTTTCTACACATTTTAGATCATTTAATTTAATTAGATTTGAATAGCCTGAGAATCAATTGTTTTTGTTTTAATTACAAAACATGATCTATTCAAAGGCGTTCTCTTGATAAACCATGGTATTTGAGTTCACTTGTTAACATGGTTGTTTTACCTTTCTTTCTAATTCAAAGATGCTCAAATATGAATGCTTGCCTTAAGATTATCATTTTTATAATATATTTTGAAGAGTTATGCCTAAGTCTAAAGAAAATTTTGAAAAAAGAAGAGAGAAAATGAAAAAAGCATCACTATGCACAGCTATCCCATATAAACATTTTAAGATATGTGCTACCCATTATGAGGACGTCTCAGTGGTGGCATCTCTCATGTAGTCATCGCCCAGGGTCTACAATTTCAATTCTCGCTCAAGATATACTCATAAAGTCATAGTGAGGGCGTCTCAGTGGTGGCGTCTTTTACTCATGCGGTCATCGCCCAAGGGTCAGGAGTTCAATTCGCGTTGAAGATATAATCATGCGGTCATAATGAGGGCATCTTAGTGGTGGCATCTCTTACCCATGCGGTCATTGCCCAGGGGTCAGGATTTCGATTATCATTAAAGATATACTCATGGACCAGGGTTGGTTGGGACAGATTAGTCCCTCATAATAATAAGAAAAAAAAACAGGGGAAGAGAAAAGTTTGTGAATAGTTTTAGTCATGGGCATACCTGAAAAGCCTCGCTATGAGTGGCATGATTTTTGTCATCTATTCAGTTTGAATGTCTTGAGATTAAAAAAAGGGACAAACTTAGTTTGCTTAGCCAACTTTTGAATCCATTAACCTAGGTGATTGATAGATTTTTCTTTAGAAAGATTGTGTTGCCTTTAGAATGTAAAACTTTGACCCTCAGTCATTCTTTTCTAATAGAAGTAGTCTTCTTTTGAATTGCGATAAATTCTAAAAAAGTATAAGACCCTACGCTTTCATGTTTAGCCTTGCTCAAGGATGAGTAAGATTTAAGTTTGGAGGTATTTTGATAAGTCTAATTTAGTATATAGTTATTAATATCATTTAGGTTCATTTCATTGTCATTTCACATCAAATTTTTATCGCTTTTGCTCGCTTTTGCTCTTTTTCTCTCCTATCGCTATGTCCTTGCAAAAACACTCATTTTATGCTATTTCTTTTTTTTTTTTTTTGGTAATTCAGCGAAATATATAGAAAAGAAAAAAATATTTTTACATGCTACAAGGTGCATACCCGAGGACATGGCCGAAGCTTACAAAAATGAACCAACATCAAAATAGAGTTTAGACATAGTTCATACATCAACCAACAAATACAAGGAAACAAAGAGGAAACTAAGGCTCAAAGCCCCATTGTCGAAGCAAATCTGCATGGCGATGAGCCCCTTTGAACGTGGGAGCCGCAAGAAGGCGGCTTCTGACTAAGCCCGTAGTCTCCTCTCGCACGACCGCAGCTGATCTAGATTGAGAGCGTTGCACCCAAAGGTTAAACTCATACCAGATAGTGTACACTGTCATTGAAAAGCGGAGTCGAGCAATGATGGTGCCAATCTCTCGACCGTTGTGGCGCTGAGTAGCCCAAGTGACAAGATCATCCCATGGAAGGGTAGGCCATGCAGTCGATGTACGTGGGACGATGGAACTCCAGACCAATGCAGAAAAATCACAAGCAAAGAAGAGGTACTCACGGGTCTCATCAACTAGGCCATAGAGAACACAAACACCCTAAGCTCCGAGTGCTACAAAACGTAGAAGACGGTCTCTAGTCCAAAGTAACTTTTGGGAAGAGATCCATAGAAGAAAGAAGTGTCTTAGAATATGCATCTGAAACCACAGAAGATGATGAATGGGTCCTCCGCTCTCCTACTCCGTACAATCTCCAAAGCGGACTTAATGGTGAATTTCCCCGAAGGGTCACCCATCCACCTAATGATGTCTCGGATTTATGCTAAGTCTTGCTCGATTTTATAATCAACATCAACAAGTGAATTCAAGATACATCAAACAAAGGCAAGAAAATGGGCAAAACACGTCAAAACTACCCGATAATGCAAGGAAACAACAACAAGTACAAGTTGGTGCAAATCTAAATTTTGGGCGACTAATTGGACAAATAAAGTTCAAGAACTTCTTGAAAACATACAATTTGATGTACATGTATAATTTTTTGGGCAAAATGGAAGGAAAAAAAAATGAAGTAATCAGCAAGTTGACTCAAAAGCTGAAAACGGGCAGCAAGCTTAGCAAATGAGGAAGAACTTGTATTAATTTTTTTATTTCATGACTTTGCTTCCTCAAATACCATAAATAGGGGTGTTGGAGAAGTGTTTTAGCATCATTCAACCAAAAAAACACCAACTACAAAGTAGAAAAACTTAGGTAGAAATTCAGTAGAAGAGGAAGGGTGTGAAAAGAAAGTTTGGTTTGCAATTTTGCATTTTTAAGCTCTTTCTATTCTTTTCTTCTTTAAGTTCATAGATTTTATTTTATTTTTGTTTTATATTATGTACAACATGAACTAATTTTGTCTTTCTAAGATACGGTGCAGTTTAAGTTGTAATATACGCTCTTTTCTAACTCAACGTATTCAAAGATTGTTTATTGCGTTGTTTCTGTGTTTCTCATTGTTCTTAATTAGTTTTGAATGCTTGATCACTGTTCAAAGCTTATAAGTATTCATAATGAGTCCGAGGAGATTTAGGATGATTGCTAAAGTGATAAACATCCCAAATTCAGCGAGTGCTAGAGATAGATTAACGCGATTTGTGTGGTCTTAAGTGAAAACCCTGGATCTACAAAACCCTTTCCTTTTTTAAATTCATGCATGATATTGATGAGTTAATATGTAAAAGAGTATGCTAAGTGTTGATCAATAGAGAATATTTAGCAAATTAGGGTTTTCGACCATCAATATGTAATAACAAGTTGAATATCGAGAACAGAAAGACGTATTGATGCAACTAGGTGAAATCGGATGCCTTTGATCTTATTAAATCATTAAAATCATCTAAAATTAGTACACTTTTCATAAAAAAATCAGCAAACATTTTTTTTCTTTTTCATTTTGTTTTGTTTTATATCTAAGGCTACAAAATTATGTCTTTCAAATAGTGCTTAAACTTCTAATTTTGATACTCATTCAATGAACAATCCTCGTTAGATGATACTCTACTTATCTCTATATTACTTGATACGACTTAGTGCACTTGCTAAGCAACACAACAAGCATCACCTGGCACCCGTGATTTATGATAACTTGAATGAGTTTAGGTCTGACAAGATTAAGATGGAGCAAACAATATATAGGTCACTGGATTAGGACTAACACAATCAAAAGATTTAAACTAAAGCCTCAAATCTCAACTTGTCAATTTGTGGAACATATTAAAAATGGAAAGTCATATCTATAGCCCAAGAATTGTAGTACGAAGAAGGTATGTACAACAGAGATCTACATTATCCTATGCCTAGCTAAGCTATGCTACTCCTAAGGAAAAAGGACAAGTGTGCTTTAAAAGAAAGTTTGAAGAATTTTTTGTTAAGATCGAGATTGGATCTTGATCTTAACCTAATGAAAAGAGAGTAAGGGATGAGAAAGAAGTGAAAGAAGATGAGAAAATAGAGAGAGAATAAGATCAGAAGAGAATTTTATCTCATAGAGAAGTAATTTTCATTGAATACCTCAACAATACACAAGATCAACCTAATTAAAGGGAATTTGAAACAAACATTCAAATTCCTAACATCAAGCTAAATTCCCACCAAAAGCTAACAACCGGAACCCTTGCCTAACTAATTCTAGCGCCAAACAAGCAATTCAAACTAATACAAGTAATTCACGATTTATTACATCAAAATTTAAAGGAAAACGTAACAATCCCCTCCCCTTACAACATTCTTGTCCTCAAGACTGAAAAGAAGGAAATTGACTCAACAAAAATTTATTTTCTTCCAATGTGGTGAAGGCATCATCCAAGTTGCTCCAATTAACCCGCAGTTGTTGAACTCTGTCACTTGCTGTTGCTGCTGGCCCTTCTTCGACTACTGCAGCTGGTTGTAACTTCATAAGGACATTGGAGCCCACGTCTGGAGGAGATAAGGATAGTTGGTGACCAGCTTGAACCTGCTTTTTAAGAAGGGAAACACGAAAAATCAGGTGAATGTAGGAGTCGGGTGGCAGCTCTAGTTTATAAGCCACCTTGCCAATTCTTTCCAACACCTTGTAAGGACCAAAAAATATGGCACAAAGCTTGACATTCTTCCTTACTACTGTCGTTGATTGCCTATATGGCTGCAATTTTAGATATACCATGTCTCCAACCTCAAAATTTCGATCAATTCTTTTCTTATCAGCATACCACTTCATCCGGGCTTGAGATTCTGTGAGATTGTGCTTCAGCTGGTGCAAAACATGCTTTCTTTGTTGCAATATATCAGCTACTTCACCCAAATTAGTCCCAACTCCTTGCAATCCAAAAGGAGAGGGAGGATCATAACCAAACAAGGCCTTGAAGGGAGAAATGCCCAAGGAAGTATGAAAATGGGTATTATACCAAAATTCTGCCAAAGAAAACCACCTTCCCCACACCTTAGAATGATTAAATACCATGCTCCTGAGGTATTGTTCAATGCATTGGTTAACCCTCTCCCTCTGATGAAGAACTCATGGCCAAGGTCGTTCCCAAGAGCCCAAACAACTCCTTCCAAAAGCGACTTGTGAAGAGCTTATCCCTATCTGAAACTATGGATTGGGGCAATCCATGAAGCTTGTAGATATTGTCTAGGAACACACGAGCTAATTTTTCTGCAGTAACAGGTCGAGCCAAAGCAATGAAATGTCCAGATTTTGTTAACCGATCAACAACTACCCAAATCACCTCCTTCCCTTATGACCTAGGTAATCCTTCGATGAAATCCATGCTTATGTGTTGCCATATGCCCTCAGGAACAGGAAGGGGCTGAAGCAGCCCTTGGTACCTATGATCACCAAGTTTGGTTTATTGGCAAACCTCACAAACTTGCACCAAACTAGTCACTTCCCTCTTCATCCCGGGCCAACTAAAATGAAGTCTCAATCTCTTATAGGTCCCCTCAATGGCCGAGTGACCTCCCCATGAAGAATCGTGTGCAGTATTGATGATCTGATGCCTGAGATCAGTAGAGCTACCAACATACAATTTCCCCTGAATTCTGATAATTCCTCGGGTAACAGATGTACAAGCAGCCAGATTGCCAGCCTTACCCACACTAGCAGTCACTATACATTCCTGAGCAAATGGATCATTCTCATAGGACTGATGTAACTCTTCCATCCAAGAGTCTTAATGATGAAATGACGCCCATCCAAGTAGTGCCTCCACTTATTAACCGCAAGCAAGATGGCAAGGTACTCTTTCTCATATGTGGAAAGAGCTTGATGTTGTGCACTCAAAGCTTGGCTGAGGTAAGCTATAAGTCTCCCCTCTTGAGACAATACTGCTCCAATACCATTTCCACTTTCATCTATCTCCAAAATGAAGCCTGAGCTTGATACCAATTGTTATGGTATCAAAGGATCCGAAACCAATGGAGCATTAGGCCTCCTGAATTGCTCACGAATTTCTACTAATTTCACATCCAATTGCTGTAATTATCGATCAAACCTCACTGCAATCTTCTCCTCCAACTCTTGTGTCTGTCGTGTGAGCTGATCAGAGAGCTTAATTTTGACCTGTTGAGATCGTTGTTCCAGTTTCTCCTCCCATTGCTGTGGTAACATCTAAATTGATTCCACTTGTGACACCTTGAGTCGATCAATCATGTACTCACTCCAAGCCTTAAACTGATTCTCCAAAACATTCTTTGTGACAACATCCCGACCTGCAGGATCATTGCCACCAACTGCTTTAGAATTCGGAGGTCTAGCAGCTGCTCTGGCTGCAGCCGATCTGGTGGTTACACCACCTGCCAATGCTACCTCGGATGACATTGCTACTGTATCTAAATTTGGGAAGCCAATGAGGCTCTGATACCAATTGTTAAGATCGAGATTGGATCTTGATCTTAACCTAATGAAAAGAGAGTAAGGGATGAGAAAGAAGTGAAAGGAGATGAGAAAATAGAGAGAGAATAAGATGAGAAGAGAAGTTTATCTCATAGAGATAGGTAATTTTTATTGAATACCTCAACAATACACAAGATCAACCTATTTAAAGGGAATTTGAAACAAACATTCAAATTCCTAACATCAAGCTAAATTCCCGCCCAACGCTAACAACCGAAACCCTTGCCTAACTAATTCTGGCGCCAAACAAGCAATTCAAACTAATACAAGTAATTCACGATTTATTACATCAAAATATTAAAGGAAAACGTAACATTTTTGTAATGAGATCATGTGTTCTACTTTAGACAGATGCAGAGTCCTTCATTTATGGAAAACAAGAAATAATAGGTGCTCCTTTTTTCCCGACAACTCCACCTATGTCCGGCCACTAAACTTTCTTCTGCATGCATAAATCTCAAACGAACATACCCTGGATTTGGCATTGGAGGAAAATTCTAGGTTCCCTCGTCCCAATTCTTAGCCGAAGTCCCCTCTAGAAGTGCCACGTTCTATTGGATTATACTTAATGCCTAAGTAACTAAAATTGCGCTCCAAATAGCTGCTTGAACTTGAGAACAACCTGTCTTGCAGCCTTTCTAATAACTCTTAGAGCTCAAGCTCACTTCACCCCTCAACCATCTCAAGCCTCGAGTGGTTGAACACCTTGTCAAGGGTAATTACTTTTTCATGATACTGGGCTTGAGACTTCGTTATCTTAATAATTAAAGGCCTGAATTCCCTCGAGAAGTTTAGCTTTTGCTAAATTCAAATTTACAATGGGTAAAAATTTGCCTTATTTGACCCTGAATGGCTACAGGGAGCTAGAGAGAGCACAGTAAGTCACTTGCTTTTCCTTCTAGCATGTCTGTAAATATGATAGTTAGGGCTTGAAATTCCCGCTTTATTGCTCTATTCTCTCTTCTTTGTTTTCCATCAAGCGCTTTTGTGAATTCTTGCATTTGTTCTTGAATCACTGAATTCTTGACTCAATCTGTTCTTTATCCTTCACTTACTTATGATTAGTTAATGGAACAAATCTCATTAGCCATTTCCACTCCTCCTTTGCAGTAGACAATTCGATCGAGCAATTGACACGTTTTATCCAACCTGACCCTTTGATAATCTCTAACGTTCTTCAGAGCCCAACAAATCTCAATGTCATTAAGGAGGATCTTTCTTGGTTTCTGGAGGATGATTCTTCATCAAACCTGCCATTTTGTGCCCTAAGGATAATCTTTGATCCATCTAATGATGTTCCCAGTCTTGAGGGATTGCTTCTAGATACTAACGACTCTCTTCTTCTTCGTGCGGTCTCTCCAGGCCATTCTTGGATTTGAAAGAAAGTGGCGCCCTTTAAAGGTTGGATGATGCAGAATTTGCGTATGCATTAGCAAGTGCACTAGTCGTATCAAGTAATATAGAAATGAGTAGAGTATCGTTCCCTCGAGGATTTTAATTGAGTGAGTACCAAAATGTTATGATTCATTAGATTTTGTTGTAATTTTTGGTTGTATTTCGGTATTGTCTCCATTGTGGTCTTGGTCATGTATTCAAATGTTAGTTAGGTGGGTTTGGCGCCTTGGGGAGGTCGGTTAGTGGTCAAACAGTTCAAAATTGGCGGCGGCTGTGTTTTGCTGCCAAAAGCAGTTAAGAGTCGGTTAGGTTGAGTTTGTTTGATTCATTGTATCCGATCATGTATAAATAGGCTCAAAGCTTGTAATTTCTTCATTCAATCAATAACATTTAGATTTTCCTTTGGAATTTCTCTCTCTTTTCTCATCTCTTTCTCTATTTCTCATCCCCTCTCACTTCTCTTCTCATCTTAACTCTTTCTTCTACAAGGTTAGCCTTTTAATTTGAATTGGAAGCTAACACAAAATTAGTAGCTTTGATGCTATTTGAAAAACTGAAAATTTGAGATATTGATATGAAATAATATATGTTAACTGTTTTTATAAAGTTTTTATTATTTAATAATATCCAAGGCATCCGATTTCACCTAGTTGCATTAATATGCCTTTCTATTCTCGTTATTCAAGTTATTATTGCGTGTTAATGGTTGAAAACCCTAATTTACTAAATATTCTCTCTCGAGCTAAATTTAGCATGCTCTTTTACATATTAACCCATCACTCTCGTGTATGAATTTAAATAAGAAAAGAGTTTTTAAAGCTCTATGATTTTCTCTTAAAAACAACACAAATCGTGTTAATCTCTCTCGAGCATTTGCTCAATTTGTGGTGCTTATCACCTTAGCACTCATCATAAATCTCCTCTCAAACTCATTACGAATAATTATAGGCGTTAAATGGTGATCAAGCATTTAAAACTCATGAAGAACAATGATAAAAACTTCAACAACACAATGACAAAACAATAAATACGTTGAATTAGAAATAAGAATATATTACAACTTAGGCTATATCATAGCCTTGGAATAACAAAATTAGTTCATGATAAAATTAATATAAAGCATAACTAACAGTAAATTCATGAACTTAGGAAAAAAAAAAAGGATAGAAAGAACTTAAAAATATAAAATTACAAACCAAACTTTCTTCCCTCTTCTTCTTCTTCCTTCACCCAGTTTTCTACTTCTTTTTCCAACACTTTGTATGTGTTTTTGTTTGAATGAAGGATGATCTTTAACACTACAAAACACCCCTTTATATAGTGTTTGAGCTAGGATAAAAAAAATTGGAAAAAATCATCAAAATTGCTTCTTATTTGCTGGTTTTTGCGGCTGCTGCTACTTGCTTATTTCTTCATTATTTTATGTGAATTTTTTGCTCAAGCACCACCCAAAACCTGCAAAACTGAGCTAGGATAAGTTAAGTTGTGTTTATACAATGAATTTAGGCAAAAAGCATTTTGTTTTTCCAGCCCAAATGCACGTTGTAGCTGAAAAGTTGATATTTTATGTAAAATTCTGCATTTAGGCATGAGAATGAAGTTGTTTTGATAATTTTTTGTATTTATTTGATGTATCTTGCTTTTACTTGTTAATGTTAAAGATAAAACCTAGCAATATTTAACATGAAATGAGTGTTTTTACAAGAAAATAGCAAATTAGTTTAAAACGAGCAAAACCAGGCAAAATTGATAGAAGTTTGATGCAAAAATGGTTAAAATTATATTAAAATGATATAAATAATTATATACTAAATTAGACTTATCAAAATACCCCCATTGTCCTCAAGCAAGGCTAAACATTAAGGTGCAGGATCTCATATTTTTTAAGAATTTTACCACAATTCAAGGTAGGTACACTCTAAATTAAAGAAGAATAATTGAGGCTCAAAGTTTAAGGTTCTAAAGGCACAACCATCTTTTTCAAGGAAAAATCAGTCAATTACCTAGGTAATCGAATTCAAAAGTTAGCTAAGCAAATTAAGTTTATCCATTCTTTCTAATCTTAAGATATTCAAACTGAATAGAGGACAAAAATTATACCACTCGTAACAAGACTTATCAAGTATGCCCAAAACTAATTATTTTTTCACCTTTTTTTTTTCTTTGGAGGAATTTAGTTACTCAAGTCAATATAAGCATATCTGCAGCGAGAATCAAGCTTCGACTCCTGGGCGATGACCCCATAAGTAAGAGAAGCCACCATTGAGATGCCTGTATTATGACCTCCCGAGTATATCTTCAGTGAGAATCAAGCTCCGGCTCCCAGGCGATGACCCATAAGTAAGAGAAGCCACCACTGAGATCCCCTCTTAACGGGTAGCACATATCTCATTTATGTGGGATAGCGGTGCTAGAGAACTTTTTTCTTTTTTTGGTGCATGGTTCTTGTTAGCTTTCTAAGTACCCCTTGTAGCGAGTTTTCAATGCGGCAACTCCCATTCCAGTTGGCCCAGAGTACCAAGTGTTAAAACACCCCTACAGATCTACTTGCTAGAGGTAGCAAGGCACGAAACCATCACACCATAGCACATATCCAAATGATAGACGTTTTTTAACATAATAGCAGTGCTTTGTGATTCTCACCCTCTGTTATTTTTCTTTTATTTAGACTTAGGCATAACTTTTTAAAATCTCTTATGTAAATGATACTCTTAATGCAATCTATTCAAATTTGAGCATCTTTTAATCAGAAAGAAAAGTAAAACAGCCATGCTAACTAGTGAAGTCAAATACCATGGTTTTATCAAGATAGTGCCTTAGATTGGATCGTGTTTTGCAATTAGAACCCAAAAACAATTGATTAACAGGTTATACAAATCTAATTAAACTAAATGAGCTAAAAATAGTCCAAAAATTGCCTAAAAAGCACGACGATAAGTTCTTTCTTTCTTTCTTTGTTTTTTATATAAAAACATTATGAAAGATTAATGATAAAAACTATAGAAAAAGACAATATTTTTGTTGGCCGACACTAATTACATCCCATTACAAAGGCTCCGAACTCTGGGAGGCACTGAAGCCGACTCTAAAACATAAAACAGGAAAACTTTTCCAATAAACTTTGTTAAATTTTTTTTTAAAATTTATTATCATTATTAGTATTAACATTACTTTTTCCACTTCCAAACTTTATTTTTAAAAAGAACTAAAAAGATAAATCGGGTGAGAGATGCTTCCCAGGTTTGAGGATTGCTTTTTGATGGTGTATGTTGACATTGTGCTACCCCCAAACTTATTGTAAAATACATGTTTGAAAAAAAATGCATAGAAACATGAAAATATAATAAAAATAAAAGGAAACTAAAATAAAAGAAGTAAGGAAAAGAGCACTTGGGTTGCCTCCGAAAAATCGCTTTTGGTTGTAGTCGTTAGCTCAACTTTTTGAGTGGCTTATTCGACATTGTTAAGATGAATGGAAGTTTTCTAAGGCTCTAGCTCTCCATCAATGTAAGGTTTCACTCTTTGCCCATTGACCTTAAAAGTACCCTTTTTCTCATCCTGAATCTCAACCGTGCCATATGAAAAAACACGGGTTACAATAAAGGGTCCTGACCATCTAGAGCGCAGCTTTCCTAGGAAAAGTCATAGGCGGGAGTTAAACAGTAGAACTTTTTGTCCCACTACGAACTCTTTGTTCAGAGTGTGCTTGTCGTGCCATCTTTTGGTTCGGTCTTTGTGAATTTGCACATTTTCATAAGCCTTATTTCTGAACTCATCCATCTTCTTGATTTCTAGCAACCTCTTTTCGCCTGCAACTGCTAATTTGAAGTTTAAGGTTTTTATGGCCTAGTATGCTTTGTGTTCCAATTCTACTGGTAAATGACATGCTTTGCCATAAACCAGTCGATATGGAGACATTCCAATAGGTGTTTTGAATGCTGTTCTGTATGCCCAAAGTGCGTCATCTAACTTTTTCGACCAATCCCTTCTGGAGGCACTAACTGTTTTTTCAAGAATAACTTTCAATTCTCGGTTTGAAATTTCCACTTGTCCACTTGTTTGAGGATGGTATGGAGCACCCACATAGTGTGCAACTCCATACTTACTCAATAAAGCTTTAGGTTGGCAGTCACAAAAATGTTTTCCGCCATCACTTATAATTGCTCTCAGAGTTCCAAAATGAGAAAAGTTTTTTTTTTTTTTTTTTGACAAAGTTTACTACAACTCTAGCATCATTGGTCGGAAAAGCAGCTGCTTCGACCCATTTTGATACATAATCTACAGCAACCAAAATAAATTTGTTAGAAAATGATGAGGCCAAAGGACCCATGAAATCAATCCCCCAAACGTCAAATAATTCAACAACCAAAATATTATTTAGAAGTATTTCATGTTTCTTGGAGATGTTACTTGTCCTTTTACATCTATCACATTTACTAACAAATTTAAAAGCATCTTTAAAGAGTGTAGGCCAATAAAACCTAGATTATAAAACCTTAGCTGCAGTTTTTGTCCCGCCATGATGGCCACCAGTTTCAAGAGAGTGACAACGGCGCAGAATGAATTCCATTTCCTCCTCAGGTGCACATCTTCTAATAATATGATCTGCACAATGCTTATAGAAGAATGGTTCTTCCCAAAAATAGTGCTTTAAGTCAGTGACAAACTTCTTCTTTTGTTGATAAGTCATGTCCTTGGGCAGTTCCTGTGCAACCAGATAGTTGACAATGTCAGCGTACCATGGACAATTAGGATTCTCGCTTACCACTATAAGATCTTCATCCGGGAATTTTTCGTTGATCGAGGGACCTTCGTCCTCTCGTTCGAGATGTGACAGATGATCTGCCACAACATTTTTTGTTCCCTTTTTATCTGGGATTTCTAAATCAAATTCCTGAAGCAAGAGAATCCATCTAATTAGTCTTGGTTTTGCATCCTATTTTGTAAAAATGTATTTCAAAGCAGAATGGTCAGTGAAAACAATTACCTTTGAATTGAGCAGGTAGGAACGAAATTTATCAAATGTAAATACTACAGCTAGTAACTCTTTCCCGGTAGTAGCATAGTTAACCTGTGCATCTGTCAAAGTTTTACTAGCATAGTAAATTACATGAAAATTTTTGCTCCTTCTTTGTCCTAGCACAGCCCCTACAGCACAATTTGAAGTGTAAAGTCCAGTCAGGTGCTACAATTATTGGTGCTGACACTAGTTTCTTCTTCAAGGTTTCAAAGGCATGCATGCAGTCACTATCAAAGTTAAAAGGGACATCTTTCATCAATAAATTGGAAAGAGGCTTAGCGATCTTAGAGAAGTCCTTAAGGCACCTTCTGTAGAAACTTGCATGTCCTAAGAAACTCCGAATGCCCTTGATATTGGTAGGGGTGGTAAGCGTTCTATCACTTTAGTTTTTGCTCTATCAACCTCAATTCCTCTTTTTGAAATCATATGACCTAACACTATTCCTTCCTGTACCATAGAATGATATTTCTCCCAATTCAAGACAAGATTAGTGTCAGTGCATCTTTGCAAAACCATAGAGATGTCAGCTAAACAATCATCAAATGAGATTCCGAAGACTGAAAATTTATCCATAAACACCTCTATGAAAATTTTCACCATATTACTAAAGATTGCCATCATACATCTCTGAAAGTCGCAGGGACATTGCATAACCCAAACGGCATTCTCCTATATGCAAAGGTACCATAAGGACAAGTGAAAGTGGTCTTTGCTTGATCTTTTAGGGCTATGGCAATTTGATTGTACCCTGAATATCCATCCAGAAAACAGTAATACGAATGACCCGCCAGTTTTTCTTACATTTGATCAATGAATGGTAAGGGGAAGTAATCCTTTCTGGTGGCATCATTAAGTTTCCGATAATCTATGCAAACCCTCCACCCAGTGACAGTCCTAGTAGGGATGAGCATACTGTTCTCATTTTCTATTGTAGTTATCCCCCCTTTTCGGAACTACTTGCACTGGGCTAACCCATGGGCTATTAGATATGGGATAGATGATCCCGGTATCTAATAATTTGACAACTTCTTTTCTTACTACCTCATTCATGCCAGGGTTTAACCGCCGCTGAGGTTGCACAAAGGGTTTGAAGCTATCTTCCATGAGGATTTCGTGCATGCATATGAAAAGGCTAAATCCCTTGATATCCAAAAGGGTCCGTCTGATTGCTGTTCTATGCTCCCTAAGAACCCTAACCAGCCTTTCTTGTTCAATATTACTGAATGAGGCATATCTAATAACAGGATAAGTGTTAGAATTACCAAGATAGGCATATTTGAGATTTGGTGGCAATGGTTTGAGCTCTAAGTTCGGTGGTTCTTCTTCTTCCGTTCTTTGCTGAATTTCAATTGGTCGAATGCCTTCCACTCTTGTTCCGTGGTGCGAATCGAAAGGTTCGTAACTTTCCAGATATTTGGCAGATTCCCTTATTAACTCGTCTTCCGTGTCTATGGTCCCTGACTTTGTTAGACACACTTCAAGAGGTAACTTAGGGAATGTGTCCCTGAATGTCTCAGTGACCAACTCATCCACAATATCAATCTCAAAACAAGAATCCATGTTGGAGGGAAATTGAATGGCATTAAAGACGTTTAAGGTTACCCGTTCATCTAGTACCCTTAGGATCAGCTTTCCTTGTTAGACATCTATCAGGGTTCTTCCAATAGCAAGGAAGGGAGGCCTAGAATAAGAGCTATCTCACGATCCTCTTCCATATCAAGCACTATAAAGTCAGTCGGGAAGATGAATTTATCAACCTTTACAAGGACGTCTTCAATTACACCTCTAGGATACTCGATTAATTTGTCCGCAAGTTGGAGAGATACAGTGGTAGGCTTCACTTCTCCTAACCAGAGCTTCCTGAAAACAGAGAGAGGCATTAAATTTATACTTGCACTTAAATCACACAAAACCTTATCAAAACGCATGAAGCCAATGGTGCAAGGTATTGTGAAACTCCCTGGATCTTTTAGCTTAGGAGGCAACTTCTTTTACAGTAGTGCACTACATTCTTCAGTAAGTGCTATAGTTTCAAGCTCTCCCAACTTCCTTTTGTTAGACAGGATTTCTTTCATAAATTTGGCATATTTGGGCATCTGTTCTAATATGTCAGCAAAAGGGACATTAATGTGTAACTTTTTGAAAATTTCCAAAAATTTAGCAAATTGTTCGTCCGCTTTTGTCTTTTTCAAATGTTAAGAGGAGGGGACTTTTGGTTTGTAGGGTTGAGGTTCAGCCCTTTTTGGTTCATTTTCTTCTTGGACTTTTGTCCCTTCCTCATTTCCTAATTCCTCATTTGCATTAGTGGACAGGTCAATTATGGGTTGTTCAATTGGCATGGTTTGGCCTACCTGAGTTGGTTCTTTTAAAATTTTCCCACTTCATAATTCTATTGCTTTTACTTGCTCTCGTGGGTTAATGACAGTGTTACTAGGTAAAGAACCTTGAGATATTTCAGAAAGGTGATTTGAAATTTTCCCAATTTGGGTCTCAAGGTTTCTAATAGTCGCTTCCTGATTGCGAATCAAGGTTTCTTGATTTCGAAGAGGGGCTTCAGTGTTTTGTATGAAACTTCTGGTATCTTGCATAAACTTACTGAACTATTCCTCGAGATCAATCTTTCTTTTCGGGGGCTGAAAATGTTGTTTTTGTATCCCTTAATTATTCCACAAAAAATTTGGATGGTTTCTCCACCCGGGATTATATGTGTTGGAATAGGAATTATTTTTTTAAAAATTTGAAATAAAATTGGCTTGCTCATGGGTTGATGGGGCGAAAGGATTTCCTGTTCGGCATTCTATGCTAGGATGATTCCCTGCACAAAATTCACACGTTAGTACAGAAGAATTTATGGCATTCATGTTCATGTTCATCTGTTTTTGAAGCATTGAAACCTGTGAAGTTAACTCTGTTATTGCAACCAAATAACAAAATCTTGATTAAATACAAACGCAACCTAATTGAAGTAAATTCAACTAAGCCAAATGCAAATCCTCAAACGTCTGTGCACTAGTAGCCAAAAAAAATCAGTGAATAGCCACAAGCTCCTCAATTAAGAGCCCACTTGTTGAACCCCTAATCAAATGCAATGCGATCAACAACTAGATATCAATTTAAGCTTGATTTGGAATCAAATCGAGGCTTTGATACTAATTGTCATGATTTGAGATCAAACTAGAGTCATGACGTAGAGATAGTAGAATATGAGATGAGGAAGAAGTGAAACGAGATGAGAAATAGAGAGAGAGTTTAGATAAGAGAGAGAATTCAAGTATTTCATTCATCAATAATCCTTATTACAATGCAAAACCACTACTTATACTAATTCTAGCCTAGATGATTCCGTTGCGAGCAAAACATTATGGCCATACATCAAATGGAAAAGCATTGTCCCCGTTGCATCTCAGTTACAGGTTCTGTATGCCTGAAGGGTGTCTAATAGCAACTCATGCCACTTTCTAGGATTATTCTCTATCATCTTTTCAATGTTAGCCTTCAGAATCTTGTTGGTTGACTCTGCGTAACCATTAGCCCGAGCATAATGAGGTGTTGAGTTTAAGACTTCTATGTTGAAGCTTTTTGTAAACTCTTTAACCTCAGCCCCATTAAACACTCTAACCTGGTCTACTGTGATGGTTTATAGGATGCTAAACCTATTTAGGATGTGTTCTTTGATGAACTCAATCACGTCTTGCTGATTGATTTTCTTATATGATTTAGCTTCTATCCACTTTGTGAACTAGTCAGTAGCCATCAGAATATAAGCGCGATGTTTACAAGAAGAAGGGTTAATCTCCCCTATGATGTCCGTTGCCTAACCCCTGAATGACCACGGTTTGACAATAGCATGCATCTCAACTACTAGGACTCTTGGCACATGTCCATGTCTTTGGCATGCTCTACATCTCTTTGCATACTTTATGCAATCATCAACCATTGATGGCTAGTAGTACCCATGGCACCAAATGAGCCAATGCATTTTGTTTCCAGCTACATGGGATCCACAGATATCCTCATAGGCTCCTAACATTACTAGTATTGCTTCATCCAAGTCAAGGCACTTGAGAAGCACTCCACTAGCGTTCCTTTTATACAACTCGCTAGACTCATCATCCAGATGGAATCTGTGAGCTCTTATTTTCATCTTTCTATCCTTAATGTATTTTTGAGGGTTGTTGAAGTAATCCAATAAGGGCTTCCTCAAATCCTTTTGTTGACGTATGACAGTTTGATTAGCCTCGTAGTGCTCAAAGTGTCTGATTGGCGTGTCTTCTCCTATGAGGGTAGAGGACTCAGAGAACTCAATGTCATGGTCCAGAATCCTAGTCTTGATGACCATGGTTTCCTCACTCCAAGTTCTAGGCAATTTGTACCTTAATGCCAACTGAGCCAAGTCGTTGGCTGCCTTATTGTGTTCCATGTGAATATGTTCAAACTGAACACCATTGCATATACTCAATAGCTTATGCACTACTGATAGGTATCAAATCGAGGTCACTCAAACATTGAAATTCCCCTTTTACTTGGTAGATTACCAACTGCAAATCCCCTTTGATGATAATGTTGGAAAAAAGATATAAATTTTGTTTAAAAAATAAACTCTGATGCCGACTATTGGGTTCACAGTTCTCAACTGTGGTCACAACAATAGGCACCTATTAGAGCACTTAGAGTAAGAGACTCTTCTCTCTACCTAAGCCACCGGTTGGAAAGTCACGTTTCGTGGCTCCTCACGTGCGAGAGTTTCCGGGAATAGGTTTATCTCTATAACCCCTTTGCCTTAATACCGGTTGTTGGGATGAATTTCAAAAATTCTCCCTAAAGTTTACGGAGCGGAACAGGTTTAGAATTCATAACTCTAAACCTAAGGTTGAATTAAAATTCCTAATTCTAAATCTACTGACTTCAATTCATAATTTAAATCAACAATTTAGATCTATAGGCCTTTTACTCTAATACATTCATAACAATATATAAACTTAAACATGTATTATAACGAATACTATAAATAAATAGAAAAGCGAAAAAGAATAAAGAAAGAAGAACATACCTGGAATTGCTCCAATAATAAAAATAAATAAAAAAACCAAGCAAATCAAGACCCTGTGATCTTCTACGTAATGACCTCAAACTGCCCAGAGGGTGGGCTCCGAAAAGTATTAAACTGAGGAAAGAAAACTCCAACGAAAATTTTTCTCTCCAATTGGGTCTCCGAAACAATTTCAGAAACCCTAAAGAAATATTTCAACTTGAATACTAAACCTCGGAATAAGCCCCTCTATTTATAGGAATATACCGGAGCGAAAAAATCTAATTTTTTCATGTGGGAACCGCCCTGTTTAAATTAAAACACATCGTTCTGGTTGACATAAAGAGCAAAACAAAGCATTTTAATTATCTGCAAAATCACGTTTATATTTACGTAATACCGCTGACCCGTGGCGGCCCCTAATCAGGCTGCGCACACTCACGCGGATCTCCACGGGTCTAGCCATAGGGTGACACGTGTCATCGTGTGATTCGTCCCCGCATGGGAACGTGGATACTTTTGGTGGGCACTGGTTCGTCCGATTCAACATACGCGGATCGCGAGCTGTTTTGCCATTTTTGCAATTTTCTTTTTTTTTTTTGCGCTTTGTTTCCCACATGTAAAAATTCATCTTATGAATTTTAATTTTGAAAATTATTTTATTTTATAATTTTCAACTTTTATTCATCTCATGAATAATGTTTGGCAAAATTAATTTACCCATCTTATGGATAAATAATTCATCTCATGAATTCTTTAATATTTTTTCAATGGCAATAAAATACAGAGGCTTGCGCAGGGACCTCAGGGACAACTTAAATCTGGCTTCTAATGTGTTAAATTAAACCATCTCATGATATTAATTTAATTACCATTTAATGAGACTTAATTCCACTAATTAAATCTCACTGCACTCCAGACTTAAATTATTTATTCGGTATCTCCTAATAGACTGTATTGATGGCAACAACCCCTCCACTAGATATGCATGACAAAGGATAAATATAACAACTACCACTATCCTTCTCACAGCTTCTCCATTAGTTACCGACTCGCCCTTCCCTGAATAATTCATTTATACTTGAATACATCCACAGTATAAATTCCAAATGTCAAACACTTGGAATACTTTGGCCAATGTTTCTGAACTATTCAAATATTTGCGAATTAACTAAGGGGACATCTGTATCTCATGAGAGACTGTAGACTCCCTATTGAATACCTGATCCTTGTCACACTGCACGCAGCTACCCAGTGTACGTGGGATTTCAGTCATTCGTTTAGACCTTACTTATAGTACACCAAAGTAACTAACGCTCCATGCACAAGTCCTGAATACCCTCAGGATTTAGAGTCGTCATTCAAACAGTACAGCGTAAATCACTCATCTCATATAGTAGTCTAGAAATAAGTAACCAATATTTTCCAACTCATTGTGTCAATCTTATTAAACACACTAACCTAACACTTTTGGATCTCCATCCACATGACCAAGACAAGTCATCTAAAGTGTCATGTTATAGTCTTACCATACAAGTGGTCCAAACTTGTCTTCGACTATGAGTCTTTCGAACAAAAATCCATACCATTTGTTCCAAGCCTGTATGTGGCGTAGTCTCATAAACAACTTAGAAGAAATATGTAAATTGTAGTCTAAGGACTACACCCACCTCAGGGATGTCTCCCAAAAGAAAATCACATGCAGTATAAAAGCTCACATACACAAATTTAACTAGAAAATGAATGGAACTTCAATTTGATTTATTAATTAAAATAATATATTCAGAATAAATCTGAATTTCAGGACACTGTTCCTAACAGATAACATTGAGTACTTGCATGAGGCCAATTATCAATGCCTCATACACTGCCATGTTGTTGGAACATTTACCCACCAAGTTGATAGCCAATTTAGTGATGATCCCATTGGGGGATTCTATCATAATTCCAAATCCAGCACTTAAATTAGTCCTCGAACCATCAAAGAACAGTTTCGAAGGAACCAATTCTACCACTAGAAGCTGTTTTGGCTCATTGTTTAAGCCAGTATGGATGTTCTGGTGGTCAGCAAAAAGTCAACTAAAGGTTGTCCCTTTACCTACTTTTGTGAAACATAAACCAATTCAAATTGAAGTAGAGCTAAGCTTCACTTATTTAGTCTCCCTCTCTGAAGTGGTCTATCTAGAATATACTTGAGGACGTCTGTGTGGGCAACCACGTAAATAATAAACGCCAAGAACTAATGTCTGAATTTTATTGATGCATAAAATATGACAGACACAATTTCTAATTTAGGGAATACTTTATTTCACATTCATTTAAGCAATGACTAAGGTAGAACACAGCTTATTCAAAACCCTACTCATTTTCTAGTACAAGCTAACAACCAATAGATTCCTCAGAAGTAGAGACATAGATCTTCAAAGGCTTGCCCGACTTTGGCCAAATATGTACTGGCAACCTAATCAGGTACTCCTTGATGTTCTCGAATGCTGCTTGATGTGGCCTCTTCCACTTGAATTCCTTTTCGAACTTTAGTCTCAGCAGTGGAGAGAAGACTTTTGTTTTCCCTAGGACATTCTAGATAAAACGTTGGAGGGCTAGTATTAGAGTAGCGGAGATAGCAGAGTAGAGTAGGGCAGGGAGTGGCTGGTAGTCTAAGTTCCGTAGGCGAGCATAACCTGTAGTGTTACACTCTTAGGCTAGCTTAGACCTCGATCTTCTTCCTCTTCTTCTTCTCCTCCTTCTCCTTCTTCTTCTTCTTCCTCTTCTTCCCCTCCTTTTTTATTATTTTTTTTTTATGCACGATTGATGAATTGGTAGTTTATCTGCAGGAACTCAACCACTCCAGGTTGGGGGTCCCCGGAAATAGTCTCCTTTCCTGCCGGAAGGGGTAAGGCTGCCTACATCACCCCTCCAAAACCCGCGTTATGCGGGAGCCGTAAGGCACTGGGACTGTTGTTGTTGTTGTTGTATTCTAGATAAAACGTCTTAGGAAATTATCATACCTAAGGGAGTGTTGAAGCTCCTTTTTGTTTGTTTGAGGGCGGTTTGGTTGACTGGATGGCCTTAGTCTTATTAATATCCACACCTCGATGTCATTTTGATGCACTAAAAAACCAATATCGTTTCTGGCTTGTACGCCAAAAGCACATTGTCATCTTGAGGTTATGGGCCCTCATCTTAAGAACGCACCCCTCAAGCCCTCCAAGTGTTTGAATTGGGTTTTTTATTTGACTATGATGTCATTTATGCAGACTTCCATGGTCTTTCCAATGAAGTTAAGAAAGATCATGCTCATGGCTCTCTCGTTGGTGGCCCGAGCATTCTTTAAACCAAAGGGCATAGCCACTCATTCAAACGTATTTATTGACCTAGGCCACCTGAATCTTATTTTGCGAGTATGCTCTAAAGCAATCATGACATGGTAGTACCCACAGTAGCCATCCATAAAGGACAAAACCTCATGCCTCGAGGCAGAGTTAATGAGCACATCAGCAATAGGCATTGAATACTCGTCCTTCAGATTGGCTGCATTCAGATCTCTGAAATCAATACAAACCCTAATTTTGCCTTTCTTTTTAATCACGGAACAATATTTGCTAGCCTCTCAACATACCTGGCAGTTCTGATAAATTTAGCCTTTAAGAGTCTTTCAATTTCTCCCCTGACCAAATCAATGACTTCTTAGGACATCCTTCTCTAAGCCTGAATGATGGGCCTCGAGCCTGGCTTAATAAAAAGCATATGCTCAACCACTATTTTGTCTAGGCCAGGCATCTATTGATGATCAGTCCCTGAATTTGTGAAGCAAAGTTCGGTACTACTCTTTTACTCGTCAAAAAGTAGAGTGCTCTTATATGTGGATCTTAGGCTTGTTGTTGGACCCAAATTAACCTCGAGGAGAGGGTCTTAGACATCAGCCTTAAATCCTCCCTTTTGGTAGAGAACTCCAACTTTTTTTCTTGTGTTGTATGGACTCAGAAACTAGTGAATGGCTGCTCAGTCCAAAGCTAATCCTCAGCATGCCAAGCCATGACCCATGCTAATGCTGAGGAAATGGCCTTCTTGGCCATTACTAAGAGGTCTTAGTGCCTTCACATTGGGTTTCTGGAGTGTCTTGTAAGTCTCATTCGTCAATAAGGGCTCTTATGCATTCCTAGAAGAAATGGCTCGCAACAACTATGTGAGAATAGGTGATCGAACAATGCAAAGCAAACCTACAAGTATTCACGAAGTAGACACATTAACCACATTATTTGTTCAAATTTTAATGATTCAGAAACAATTAGGTAACATAGATATTAATGCCATGTAATCTCCTATGCTAACAGGTGAGTTTTGTGTAGGAAATCATGCGAGCATAGATTGTAAAGTAGGGAACCCATTTGCCACATCCTCTTCAAATGATGAGCAAGCTAATTTTGTTTCAAATTTTCAAAAATCACAACACAATGCCTATGCCAACACCTACATTCCGGGGTGGAGAAACAACCTAAATTTTTCATGGAATAACAAAAAGATTCAAAAGCAACCCATTCACGCACAACAAGAGAAGAAAATTGATCTCGAAGATATGTTCAGTAAGTTTATGCAAGAAACCAAAAGTTTCATACAACAGACACAAACAAATCTTCAAAATCAGGAAGCTACGATCAGAAACCTCGAAACTCAAATTGGACAATTTTCAAATCAACTCTCTTAAAGGTTTCAAGGTTCCTTGCCTAGTAACACAGTTACTGACCCACAAGAGCACGTCCAAGAAATTGAATTATGAAGTGGGAAAACCCTAAATGAATCAACTCAGGTAACCAAGACCGTACAAAATGAACAACCCCTAATCGACCTATCTAGACATGAACCAAGAAATGGAAAACGGAGAACGGATAAAAATCCAAAACAAAGATGAACCAAAAAGGGGCTGAACTGCAACCCTACAACCGAAGGTCCCATTCCCTCAACAATTAAAAAAGGACAAAAGTGGACGAACAAATTGCTAAATTTTCAGATGTTTTCAAAAAATTACATATTAATTTCCCTTTTGTTGATATGTTAGAGCAGGTGCCCAAATATACAAAATTTAATAAGGAAGTTTATTTAACAAAAGGAAGTTGGGAGAATCCGAAACTGCAGCACTAGATGAAGAGTGTAGTGCCATACTCCAAAAAAAGTTACCTCCCAAGCTAAAAGATCCGAGGAGTTTTACTATACCTTGTACAATTGGCACCATTAGCTTTGATAAAATTTTATGTGATTTAGGTGCAAGCATTAATTTAATGCCTCTCTCTATATTCAGGAAGCTTGGCTTAGAAGAGGAGAAACCAGCTACAGTATCTCTCCAACTTGTAGAAAGATTGATCAAGTATCTAAGTGGTGTGGTTGAAGACGCCTTAGTGAAGGTTGACAAATTCATCTTCCCAGCCAATTTCTTAGTAATTGACTTGGAAGAGATCAAGAGATACCTCTTATTCCTGGATGACACTTCCTTGCTACAGGAAGGACCCTGATAGATGTACAATAAGGGAAACTTATTTTAAGAGTGCAAGATGAAGAGGTGACCTTCAACGTATTTAATACTATGAAATTTCCCACTAACATGGATTCTTTTTTCAAGTTTGATATTATAGACAGATTGATAGCTGAGAAGTTCAGGGACACATTCCCTAAATTACAACTTGAAGCATATCTAACAAAGTTAAGGACCTTAGACACTGAGAACGAATTGATAAGGGAATGTGCCCAATACCTGGAGAATTGTAAACCTTTTGATTCGTACCACGAAGCAAGAGTGGGGGACATACAAGCAATTAAAGCACAATAGAGAATCAAAGAAAATGAGCCTCCTAATCTTGAGCTCAAGCCATTGCCATCTCATCTCAAATATGCTTATCTTGGTAATTCTAATACTTATCCTATTATTATTCATGCTTCTTTGAGTAATGCCGAATAGGAAAGGTTGCTAAGAGTTCTAAGGGAGCATAAATCAGCCATCGAATGGACCCCTTCAGACATCAAGAGAATCCGCCCTTCCTAGTGCATGCATAAGATTCTCATGGAGGATAGCTTCAAGCCTACCGTGCAACCACAAGTTTTATTAAATCATGCTATGAAGGAGGTGGTAAGGAAAGAATTTGTCAAATTATTAGATGCAGGGATCATTTATCCCATATCTGACATTCCTTGGGTCAGTCCATTACAAGCAGTTCCAAAGAAAGGGGGCATAACCGTAGTGGAAAATCAAAACAATGAGCTCACCCCTACTAGAACAGTCACTAGGTGGAGGATATGTATAGATTATAGAAAACTTAATGACGCAGCCCAAAAAGACCACTTTCCCTTGCCGTTCATTGACCAATTGTTAGAAAAATTGGCGGGCCATTCGGATTACTGTTTTCTTTGATGGTTATTCTGGATAGAACCAAATTGCACTAGCACTGGAAGATCAAGAAAAGACCACTTTTACTTGTCCACCTTTTCCTAGAAGAGAATGCCTTTTGGATTATGCATTGCTCGGGTGGCTTTTTAGCGATGTATGATGGCAATCTTTAGTGATATGGTGGAAAATTTCATAGAGGTGTTTATGGATGATTTTTTAATCTTTGGTGGTTCATTTGATGATTGCTTAGATGACCTCACTATGGTTTTGCAAAGAAGCATTGACACTAATCTTGTTTTAAATTGGGAGAAATGTCATTTCATGGTTCAGGAAGGAATTGTGTTAGGGCATATAATCTCAAAAAAGGAATTGCAGTTGATAGAGCAAAAACTAAAGTAATAGAGCGATTACCGGCCCCTACTAATATTAAGGCACTTGAAGTTTCTTAGGACATGCAAGTTTCTTTAGAAGGTTTATTAAGGACTTCTCTAAGATCATCATGCCTCTCTACAATTTATTAATGAAGGATGTCCTTTTTGACTTTGATAGTAACTGCATGCATGCTATTGAACCTTTAAAGAAAAAACTAGTGTCAGCACCAATAATCGCAGCACCCGATTGGACCTTACACTTTGAACTTATGTGCGATGTTAGTGACTATGCAGTAGGGGCCATGCTGGGGCAAAGAAGGAAAAAAATTTTCATGTAATTTACTATTCTAGTAAGACTTTAATGAACTCGCAGGTTAACTATGCTACCTCCGAGAAGGATAGCTGTTATTTTTGCATTTGACAAATTTTGCTCCTGCTTGCTAAATTCTAAGGTAATTGTTTACACCGATCATTCTGCTCTTAAATTCCTCTTTTACAAAACAAGACATAAAATCAAGACTGATAAGATGGATTTTATTGCTTCAAGAATTCGATTTAGAAATCTAGGGCAAAAAGAGAACATAAAATGTTGCGGCGGATCATTATCACGCCTTGAACGAGAGGACAAAAGTCCCTCCATCAATGAAAAATTCTCGAATGAAAATCATATGATGGTAAGCAAAAATCCTAATTATCCATGGTAGGCTAACATTGTCAACTATTTGGGACATGACATATCAACAAAAGAAGAAGTTCTTTGCTGATTTAAAGCATTATTTTTGTGGAGAGCCATTCTTATATGGGCAATGTGCAAACCAAATCATTAGGAGGTGTGTACCTAAAGAGGAAATGGAATACATTCTGCACCATTGCCACTCTCTTGAAACTAGTGGCCAATATGGTGGAACAAGGACTACAACTAAGGTTTTACAATCTGGATTTTATTAGCCTACACTTTCTAAAGATGCTTTCAAATTTGTTAGTAAATGTGATCAATGTCAAAGGATAGGAAATATTTCCAAGACACATGAAATGCCCCAAAACAACATTTTAGTTATTGAATTATTTGACGTTTGGGGGGATTGATTTCATGGGTCCTTTCCCTTCCTCTTTTTCTTATAGATTTATTTTGGTTGCTGCAGATTATGTATCAAAGTGGGTTGAAGTAGCTTCTTTTCCGACTAATGATGCTTGAGTTGGGGTAAACTTTATGACAAAGAACATCTTTTCTCGATTTGGAATTCCGAGAGCAATTATAAGTGATGGCGGAAAACACTTTCATGACTATCAACTTGAAGCTTTATTGAATAAGTATTGGGTCACACACCATGTGGGTGCTCCATACCACCCTCAAACAGGTGGTCAAGTGAAAATTTCATAGAGAGAATTGAAAACTATTCTTGAAAAAATAGTTAGTGCTTCTAGGAAAGATTGGTCAAACAAGTTAGACGACGCATTTTAAGCGTATCGAACAGCATTCAAAACACCAACTGAAATGTCTCCGTATCGACTACGTTATGGCAACATATGTCATTTCAAAAGATGGCATGACAAGCACATTTTGAATAGTTCGTATTTGGACAAAAACTTTTAATTTTTAACTCCCAATTACAACTTTTCCTGGGGAAATTGTGCTTCAGTTGGTCTAGACCCTTTATTGTAACTCGTGTCTTTCCATATGGCACAATCAAGATTCAAGATGAGAAGAAGGGCACATTCAAAGTTAATGGTCAAAAGCTGAAACCTTATATTGCTGGAGACCTCGAACCACAGAAGTCCTCCATTCATCTCAATGAAGTCGAATGATCCACCCAAAAAGTCAAGTTAACAACTATAACTTAAGCTCTTCTTGGGTGGCAACCCAAGTTTTCCTTTCCTTACTTTGCTTTTAATTTCCTTTAATTTTTGTTATTTTCTAATATTTTTGTACATTTTGTTCAACGGGTTTTTTTTTAAAGCAAGTTTGGGGGTAATCTGATAACAACATTCGCCATTTAAAAGCAATCCTCAAACGTGGGAAGTTTCTCTCACCTACTGCTTCGTTCCATTTCTTAACATTGATGGCAATGTTAACCTTTAAGTTTGGGGGTGGGAGAGACATTTTGCCACTTTTTTTAAAAATTTTCAAAATTTTTTGAAAAGTTTTCTTGTCTAGTTGTACTTTATTTTTTAGAGTCGGCTTTAGTATCTCCTAGAGTTCGGAGCCTTTGTATGGGGATATAGATAGTGTCGGTCAAAAAAAAGATTTTCTATTTTCTATATTTTCAATCGTTAATCTTTCTAAATTTAATTGCACATTTTGAACTAATTTAAAACCTTTAAAATAATTCGAGATTTTATCATCAAGCTTTTTAGGCAAATTTTCTTCTCTTTTTAGCTTGTTTACTTTAATAAGATTTGAATAACTTGGGAATCAATTGTTTTTATGTTCTAATTTCAAAACTTGATCTATTCCAAGGTACTATATTGATAAAACCATAGTTTTTGAGTTCACTAGTTAGCATGGTTGTTCTACCTTTCTTTCTGATTAAAAGATGCTCAAATTTAAATGGATTGCATTAAAATTATCCTTTGCATAATAGATTTGAAAGGTTATGCATAAGTCTAAAGAAAAATATGAAAAAATAAAAGATAAAGAAAATGAGGGAAGCATCTATAGCACCGCTATCCCATATAAACATTTCTTGATATGTGCTGCTCATCATGAGGACGTCTCAGTGGTTGCGTCTTTTACCCATGCGGTCATTACCCCGGGGTCAGGAGTTCCATTCTCGCTGAAGATATTCTCGTGAAGTCATAATGAGGGCATCTCTGTGATGGCTTCCCTTACCCATGCAGTCATCGCCCGGGGGTCAGGAGTTTGATTCTTGCTGAAGATATAGTCACGCGGTCATATTGAGAGCGTCTTAGTGGTGGCTTCCCTCACCCATGCGGTCGTCACCTAGGGGTCAGAAGTTTGATTCTCGCTAGGGATATACTCATAGATCAGGATTAACCAGGGCAGATAGTCCCTCACAAAAAAGAAAAGAAAAAGGGAAGAAGAGAAAATTTTGTGAATAAATTCTAGTCTCCGGCATGCCTAAGAAGTCTTGTTATGAATGGCATTATTTTTTTCATCTATTCGGTTTGAATGTCTTTAGATTATAAAGAGTGGATAAACTTAATTTGCTTAACCAACTGTTGAATTAAGTTACCTAGGTGATTGATAGATTTTTTCTTAGAAAGATTGTTTTGCCTTTAGAATCTTAAACATTGAGCCCCAGCCATTATTTTCAAATAGAAGTAGTCTTACTTTGAGTTGTGGGAAAAATTCGTAAAAGGCATGTGATCCTGTGCTTTAATGTTTGGCCTTGCTCGAGGATGAGCAAGATTTAAGTTTGAGGGTATTTTGGTAAGTCTAATTCAGTATATAATTATTTATATCATTTAGATACATTTTCAAACCATTTTACATCAAACTATTATAGGTTTTTCTTAATTCTTGCAAGTGAATGCACGATACATCAGAGAAAAGCCAAAAAAAATGGCCAAATACATCATTTTACACAGCTTAAACAAGAATGAAGAGCAAACATGCGCAATTCATTTTAACAAGCAAAAATGGGTGGCAAAATGCACAAATAAAAAGCAAGGATGCTTTGCACACTTCAAGAACATGTTCATGGTGATGTCAAGCCTGATTTTGGGTGGTGTAAAGCAGGAAAAAACTGAAAAAATTCAGCAAATGCAGAAACTTGCATAGGATGGGCTGCAAAGGGTGGCAATGTGAGCAAATGAAAGCAAAGCTTGTAAAATTTTTTATTTCAAGTATTCCCATCTCCTGTACTATAAATAGAGAGGTTTCAAAAGTTTTTTTTCATCATCTAATCCAGCAAAAACCAAAGGGAATGCAGAGAAAAGAATAGGAAAACCGAGAGGAAGAAGAAAGAAGGAAGGAAGGAAAGTTAGGCATGTAATTTTGCATTTTCAAGTTCTTTCTATCCTTTTCTTCATTAAAGTTCATGAATTTTTTCATAATTAAGCTTTATGTTATGTCTATCATGAACTAATTTTGTCTTTCCAAGGCTACGATGTAGCCTAAGTTGTAATATACGCTCTTTTCTAATTCAACGTACTCAAAGTTTGTTTATTGCGCTGTTTGAGTGTTTATCATTGTTTTTCATGAGTTTTGAATGCTTGATCACCATTCAAAGCCTATAATGATTCATAATGAGTCCGAGAGGAGATTCATGATAAATGCTAAAGTGATAAACACCACAAATTGAGCAAATGCTAGACAGATTGACGCGATTTGTGTTGTCTTAAGGGAAAACCGTGGATCTTCAAAACTCTTTTCTTATTTAAATTCATGCAAGAGATTGATGACTTAATATGTAAAGGAGCATGCTAAATGTTTCTCGAGAGAGAATATTTAGTAAATTAGAGTTTTCGACTATCAACACGTAATAACAACTTGAATATCGAGAATAAAAATGCGTATTGATGCAACTAGGTGTAATCGGATGCCTTGGATCTCATTAACTTATTAAGACCTTCAAAAATCAGTAAACCTTTCATAAAAATTAGTAAACATTTGTGTTCTTTTTCAATTTGTTTGTGTCATTTCAAAAACTAAAATTTCGGTCTTTCAAATAGTATTGAAACTACTAATTTCGGTACTCATTCAATAATAATCCTCGTAGGATGATACTCTACTCATTCTTTATTACTTGATACGACTTCGTGCACTTGTTAAGCAAAACACCAAGCATCAAGCTTCACTTGAGGCTCTACATCCGATGCTATCACATCACCAATGAGATCTTCTTGGGCATCAACTACCATGAATTCCTAGGGAGGTAGTAAGGTGGTTCTCGTTGGTACAAAATTCAAAAACTTTCCCTAATTTTAGTAAAGTTAACGTAGCGGAAGAGTTAAAAATTCTTAATTTTAAACCTAAGTTTGATTTATAATTCTTAATTTTAAATATGTAGATTTCAATATCTAATTTAAATCTATATGCCTCTACTCTAATACATCTATAACAATTATATGAACTATAATTAGCATAATAAGAAAGTTGTAATTAAATAGAAAAGCAAAAACTAAAATAGAAGGAAAGAAGAATGCTTGGAATTGCTCCAATAGTAAAGAATACCTGAATGACAAAAAACTCCGAGAAAGTTGAGAAAACCAAGACCCAGCTGTCTTCTAGGCAATGACATCAAAACGCCGAAGAGTGGACTCTAAAAATATTAACTAAGGAAATAAAATTTTCGTAGGAAATTTTTCCTTTCAATTAAGTCTCCGAAAGTCAACACTTTTAGAAACCTTTTAATTTAGGAAATTAATTGGATGCCAACCCATAAAATTAATACCTCTATTCATAGTAGGGTCTGAAGTGAAGACAAGCCAAAAAATCGATGTGGGACTCGCAAGAAAATAGCAAAATGCATCATTTCACATTCAAACATACCCAAAAAGTCGTGTTTTAACAATGCATGTTTTGCCCTGTCACCGTGTGCCACGTGGCGGCACGTGATTGGTCCACCCCGAGGCAAGCAAGTCTCTCCCCTGGGCAGCCTAGTTTGGCTGCTGCGTTTATACACGGATCACCCCTATGTTTTGAGAATTTTTTTTTTTTTTTTTTTTGCTTTTTTGCTTTGTTTCGTAAATATACAAAAAGTATCTTATAAATTATAGTTTTCAAAAAATAATTTATTTTATAATTTTTAATTTATATTCATCTCATGAATAATGTTTGGAAAATTTAAATTTATGCATCTCATGAATAAATAATTCGTCTCATGAATTCCTTAATATTTTTCAAATGACAATAAATACAGAGGCTTGCACAAGGACCTCGGGAATAATTTAAATATAGCTCCAAAAGGGTTAAATTAATTACCATCTCATGATAAAATTTAATTAACATTCAATAAGACTTAATTCAACTAAATAAATCTCATTAGACACTAGACTTAAATCATTTACTCGATAATTTTCAAATAGAATTTATTGATGATAACAACCCCTTGCACTAGATGTCCACGACAAAGAAAAATTATAACTACTAAATTATCCTTCTTATAGCTTCTCCATTTGTTACCGACTTGCCCTTTACTGAATAATTCATTTATACATGAGCATATTCATAGTATAAATCCCAAATTTCAAACACCTAGAACACTTTGGGCAAAGATTCCGAACTATTCAAACGCTTGCGTATCAAGTAAGGGGACAACTGTACCGTATAAGAGATTATAGATTCCATATTGAATACCTGATCCTTGTCACACTTCACGTCGCTACCTAGTGTACGTGAGAATTCAATCATTTGCCTAGACCTTTCATGTAATACACCAAAGTAACCCACATTCCATGCGCAAGTCTAGAATACTCTCAGGATTTAAAGTCGTCATTCAAATAGTATAACATGAATCACTCATCTCTGATAGTAGTCGAGAAACAAGAAATTCACATGGTCCAACTCAGTGTTTCAATCTTATTAAACACCCCAACCTAATACTTTTGGATCACCATCCACATGATCAAGACAAATCATCTAAAGTGCCACGTTACAGTCTTAGCATACAAGTGGTCGAAACTTGTCTTTGACTACGAGTTTTTCCAACAACAATCCATACCATTTCTTCCGAGTCTATCTGTATGTTAACCTCATAAACCACTTAGAACATACCATTTGATCACCTCATTGAATTTAATATTCCATGAACATGATGCTTGCTTCAGTCCATATACGAACTTCTTTAGTTTGCATATCATATGCTCCTGATTCTTGATAATAAAACCGTCTGGCTGCACCTTATAGACGTCTTCTTCAAGATTACCCTTCAAAAAAGCCGTTTTGACTTCCATTTGCCAAAAAGTAGAATCGTAATGAGCTGCCATGGATGGGAGTATCCTTATGGATTTTAGCTAGGCCACTAGTGAGAATGTCTCATCATAATCGATTCCTTTGTTTTGGGTAAAACCCCTAGCAACCAACGTTGCCTTGAAGGTCTCTTCCCCCTGGTCCATTCCTCTTTTCCTCTTATAGACCCATTTAAAACCAATGGGCTTAATGCCAATAGGCGCGTACTATCTTAGATTTCATTGCTAAGACCCACTGGTCAGCATCCCTATCTTTAATTGCCTCATTGTAGTTGAGAGAATCAGATTCAATGTCAAGGTCAATCATTAAGGCTCCTGCCATGAACCTATCAGGTGCTCTAATAGTCCTCCCACTATGCCTAGGCTCTCATGTACTTGGAACATTCTTGACCCAATTAGTAGGTGCATCTATTGCATCCACTGTGTCCCTAGTTGTGTCTAGCTATTCAAAGTTAGCGCCATTTTTTTTAATTCCTCTAACACTGCTCTGCTTTTGCTTTTGCTGTCCACTACAAAATCCTTTTCAAAACATTTTTGCATTTACATTTACAAAAACCTTTTGATTAGAAGGACTATACAAAAGACCACCCTAGTTCCTTTGGGATAACCCCAAAAATAGATTGGCAAAGTTTCATGACTCATCATGGACCTTACCATCTTTAATAATGTCCTATTCCTTCTTTCTGAAACATTATTCTACTGCGGTGTACAGGGAGTAGAAAGCTGAAATTTTATCCCATTTGTAATTAGGAAATCTAGAAACTCACTCAAAAAATATTCTCCATCTTGATCAATCGAAGTGACTTAAGTTGTTTGCCTAATCGCTTTTCAACCTTAGCTTTGTACTCTATGAACTTTTCAAAAGATTCTGACTTATGTCTTATTAGGTAAACATATCCATACCTTGAGTAGTCATCAGTAAATGTAATGAAATACTCATATCCACCACTTGCTTGAACGTTATTGGCCCCTGCACATCTGTGTGAACTAACCCAAGCAAGTCACCAACCCTATTGCTTTTACTTTTAAAGACAAACTTGGTCATCTTTCTTTCAATGAAGGATTTATAGGCTGGTAATGACTTCAACTCCAAAGGTTCTAGCAGTCCATCTTTTACCAATCTTTTGATCATGTTCGAATTAATGCAACCTAAATGTTGGTTCCATGTGAAGGCATTATCCCTTTTAGGTTGTTTTCTTTTAGGAGATTGAACAAGTGAGCTTGTGTTAGATTCATTTAAATAAATATCAGAGTTTGGATCAAGAAACAACATAAATAATCCATCGACACATGCATCTTTGCAAATTAAACAATTTATTTCGCATAATAACAGTTTCACAACCAAAATTAACGGAATAAAAATTATCCATTAAACGAGACACAAAAATCAAATTCCTGCATAGTATAGGTACAAATAAACAATCCTTTGAAAACAAAACTCTACCACTAAAGCCTAAGCTAACATCTCCTACTCTTAAGACTGCTACTCTTGTACCGTCTTCATCCATCATTTACAACTCCCATCATGCAGCCTCTTGGTTAGCCTAAGCCCCTGTAGCATATTACAGACGAGATTAGATGAACCTAAGTCCACACACCAGAAACCTAGCGGACTCTTAACTATACCTGACTCTACTAGGTTAGATATCATCACACCTTCACTAGATGGCTTAGCAGTCTTTGCAGGAAGAGTAGTTATGTACTTTGTGCAGTTCCTCTTCTAGTGGCTCATCTTTCCGCAAAAGAAACCCGCTGAATTCTTGTTGGGCTTAGTCGCTACACTAGCAACCTCGCCTTTGCCTTTCTTTCCAGTAGGTCCCATGTTCTGCATGTTCCCAGTAGCTCTTGATACCTGGGTTAAGTGGACACTCCCCTTGGCTTGCATCACACCCTCTGTGACTTGCCGCTCTTTCATCAGCTCAGGTCAAGAATAATCTATATTATTCATTGTGTACTTGAGCCTAAACTGAGTAAAAGAGCTGGACAGAGAGCTGAGGATGATGTCTTGCTGAGACGTACTATCAATCTTAGCACCTAGAATCTCTAACTCAGACAAGCACACCATCATTTTCATGACATGCTCCTAAACTGGCAACCATTATGACTTTCTCATGTTCAAGAGCTTCCTCATCAGCTCTGGCCTAGTTGCCCTATCTTGACCGTAAACATTTTCTGTAAATGTTTGACCATCCCAGCTGATGTTTCCATCTCGAGCACCTGATGCTTGAGAACATTGGTCATAGAGGCCAAAATATAACATCTGGTTGACTCGTTAGCCTTATTCCAACTTTCATAATGCTCTTTAATAGCAATTGTAGAATTGTAAGCAGGCATCGTAGGTCGAGCATTAGTGAAGACAAACTTATGACCCTCATGTATTAATATTATGTCCAAGTTCATTTTCCATGTGTAGTAATTTGGTCCCGTTAAAGCATTATCTTTCATAATTAAATGAAGTGCACTAGTTGTAGTAATTTAAAAACACTATTAATGCAAACATTTGAGTAACTATCTAATATGAGTCATGTATAATGCAATGATACCTATTCTTTTAATTTTCCAAACACAATCAGTCAGGTATACAAAAAATTGTACTATCATGCATGCCATGACGACCCAAACTCACCCTCTTTACTCCCCAGTAGCAGTGGTCATACAAAATTAGTTTGGGCGAGAACTATTCTCAATTAAAATGTTTTCTTGTAACTCTTATTAAATATGATTAACTCACCATTTTACCATAGTCTCTAACATAACACAACAGAGCTCCTTGCGAAGGCTAATGTAGCATGCTAACCCTCCATACAAATACACGTAACACTTCACGGCAGCATGGTCACATTGCTTCTTTGCATTTTAATTTATCCTAATTAAAGTCTAACCTTGTAACCTACAAATCGATATCCTCCAGGGAGGTCTATTGATTTACTATGCTGTTAGACCGGTACTGGAGACTGTGGTTTTAATTAACTTGCATTTATAATTTAGACTATCTCATAATCTCTTTTAGAAGAATCTCATTCTAAAAATTAAATTAACTAATAAAAATTAATTAACTAAATTTTTTATTTAAAATAGTACCAAAATACAACTTAGTTTATCCATAATCTACTATAGAATTTCATTCTAAAAATTAAATTAACTAATAAAATTAAATAACTAATTTTCTTATTTAAGCCATTACCAACTTACTACATAGATTATCTCATAATCTACTTTAAAATCTCATTTTAAAAATTAAATTAACTAATTAATTAATTAATTAATTTTCTTATTTAAAACAGTACCAACTTACGACTTAAATTATCACATAATCTACTTTACAATCTCATTTTAAAATGAAATAAATTAATAAAAAATTAATATTAAATTATTATATAAACCATTACTGATGTCTACACATCTAAAAAAAAATTTTTAAATAAAAATTTGCTGACATCAGTGCAATGTCAGCATCAACATTAATATTTTCTTAAAATATAATAATAATTGAATTTAATCTCATTAGATCAATTTTATTCGATTTTCAAAATCATGATCAAATATATATAATCTCATTATACAAATAACATGAATGAAAATTAATAAATTCACATATCTAAATTAACTATTAGTTCATTAACAATTTAAACAATTTGAGCCGTTACCTAATTAATATTTCCTTCTTAATAAAATCTCTACTTTATTAAATCACAAGTCTATTTATTTTGCTCTTATTATACTTATTCATGCATATTATGAATGTAATCAGAGGGTGGTTCAGATACTAATTATTGGGACGAATTTCAAAAATTTGCCCTAATTTAATAAAGTTAACACAGCGGAAGCGTTTAAAATTCTAAATTTTGAACTAAGGTTGATTTAAAATTCTTAATTTAAATCTATAGGCCTCTACTGTAATACATTCATAATAATTACATGAACTATAACTAACATAATAAGAAAGCTATGAATTAACAGAAAAGTGAAAACTAAAAAATATATATGCACGAATCGTTGCTGTGTTTTGTGATTTTCAGATATATATATATATATATATATATATGTATATATATATTGCTTTGTTATTTTTCTAATGGCAATAAATACAGAGGCTTGTGCCGAGGTCTTTGGGACAATTTAATTCTAGCTCTAAATTGGTTAAATTATTTACCATCTTATGATAAATTTTAATTACCATTAAATGAAACTTAATTCCACTTAACAAATCTCACTATATTTTAGACTTAAATCACTTATTTGATAAGTCCCAAAAAGACCGTATTGATGACAACAACCCCTCCACTAGATATCCATGACAAAAAATAATTATAACTACTACCATTATCCTTGTCACAGCTTCTCCATTAGTTGTCAACTCGCCCTTTACTAAATAATTTATTTATACTTAAAAATATTCATAATATAAATCCAATAGGTCAAACACTTGGAATACTTTGGCCAAAGATTTCGAACAATTCAAACACTTTCGAATCAACTAAGGGAACATCTATACCTCATAATAGATTGTAGACTCCATATTAAATACCTGATCCTTGCCACACTTCACGCCGCCACCTAGTGTATGTGGGAATTCAGTCATTTGCCTAGACCTTAATTATAATACACTAAAGTAACTAACATTCCACGCACAGGTCTTGAATATTCTCAGGATTTAGAGTCGTCATTCAAACAATATAACATGAATCACTCATCTTCGATAGTAGTCTAGAAACAAGTAACTCACGTGGTCCAATTCAGTATGTCATTCTTATTAAACACACCAACAAGACACTTTTCGATCACCATCCACATGACCAAGACAAATCATCCAAAGTGTCACACTATAGTCTTAGCATACAAGTGGTCCAAACTTGTCTTTGACAACGAGTTTTTCAAACAACAATCCATACTATTTGTTCCAAGTCTATTTGTGGGGTAATCTCATAAACAACTTAGAATAAACATGTAAATTATAGTCTGGGGACTACACCCATCTCATGGATGTTACCAAAAAGAAAATCACATGCAGTATAAATGCTCACTTAGAAAATTTTAACATGGAAACGACTGAAAATTCAATTTTATTTTGTTAATAAAGTAATATTACAAAACAAATATGGTTTTTGAGTTACTATTTCTAACAGTTGTAACATCCATCTTTTCAGGGAGCGTCACAAATTGAATATGGATCCCTTGGTTTGGCCCCTTCTAAGGGCTGTCAACCACGGTTGTATCCTGATTTTACTGTTGAAAATTGCCATTGGCTAACATGTCCTGTTCTTGTGGTTGGTCCTTAAGATCAAGCTCTTATGTTTGAGATTCCTCCATAGGCTAGGGGAAATCTTCCTCGTGGAGATCATTCTCGATGTCAAACCATGTTGGGTTGACATGGTGCAGAGGTTCCACTACATTAATGCTGGCAGGGGAGTATTTCTCCTTGTCCTCAACAGATTTCGGTACTAGGGGGTCTTTGGCAAGCTGGTCCAATCAAGATTCTCTCCCTTCAGATGTTGAGGAACAAGCCCATCTCTCGAACTTCTTGTAAGCTAGCCATTTTCTTGTATTAAGAAGTTTGGAATCAACCATTGGATCATCAAGATCCATATTATTGGTTTGCTTGCCCTTTTGGACCTTCGCCTCTTCTTAAGCGAGCTTGGCCCAGCAGGTATCGAGCAAAGTCCTTCCCTAAGCTACCTTTTGGCCCAGCTGCCTCCTTTTTTAGGTTCGAGTAAGGTTGGAAGGACTAATTGCCTCTTGATTGAGGTGATTCATTGTCCACACATTGCCGATCCTAACACCAGAAGGCCGACATGCTAACTGACGTGGTACTAGACTTGTGTCCACATCAAGTAGCACTACAAGAAAATCAGTCATTAGCGACAGGAAGACACCATCGCTATTAGACCATTTCCCATTGCAAAGGGCATTTTGCAACGGGAAAATATACCATCGTGAACCATATATAACCTCCGTCACTAATGCCTTTTTGCAGCAACAAATTTGAAACTGTCGTAAATACATTTTCGACGGGATGAAAACCGCTGCAAATGGATTTACGACCGAAGCAAAAACCTATCGCAAATACATTTACGGCGGTAGCAAAAGTCATTGTAGATGCATTTGCGACGGGAGCAAAAGCCATGGCAGATACATGTGTGACGAAAGTAAAACCCATCGCAAATGCATTTGCAACTGGAGAAACAACCATCGCAAATATATTTGCGACGAAAGTAAAACTCGTTGCAAATTTATTTTACGATGGGAGTGTAACCTATGGCAAATGCATTATGACAGGAGTCAATTCCCACCACCAATGCATTTACGACGGGAATAAACACTAGCCTCAAATTTATTTACAATCATGGCAATCCCATTGCAAATACAACATTTATATCGTCATAGTTCCTTATCACACGTTTGGAAAAAAAATTGAACATGACAGTCTTTGTTGTTATTATTAAAAGTATTTACAATTACACTTGTCGTAATCAATTTCGCGACAACATTTCATTGTAATAGAAACTATTATCTAACATATTCATCACAACGAAAATGTAATTACTTAATAACATAAATCAAAACATCGATGAACCAATTAACTAGTTGGAAATGAAATTATTCATCAATTAACTAAATTCACCAAATGTCAATAATATTCCACAATAAAAAACATTCAATCACCGGGGCTAAAATGATAGCCACAGTAACGTTCACAAAATAGTAAAACACTTAGATTCATTCTAAAATGTATGTGTAGTTCCAAAGCACCATCCATTGCCTCACAACCACCATCCACCTTGTAGTATTATCCTACATAATAGAAAAAACACGCATTCAATATACCAAAAAATTAGAAAGATAATCTAAGTTGACATAATAGATTAAATGACACTACTATAATGATATGGTGATGTATTTACAGAAATAGAAGAGACATATTTGACTTGGTTACTATAATTACTGGTACCATTCCCGTCCCTCTAAAATGTTTCGTACTATCAAATCAACACTTCACAAACCAGACACAAGAAGCTCAATGTAATCAACACCACGAAAATAGTGACAGTGAGAGATCAAACTCAAAAAAATAAAAATAAAATAAAAAACTCTTCAAACTCATTAGCAACTTCAACAGGAAGATCAAAAACAAGAGCATCACAGAAGCAACTAGGTTAAAGTGATAAGAACATCAATCAACTTCCCCAACTCAATGTACAAACAGCTTTAGTATCGGGTAATCCATTGCCAGCCTCATTAGCTAGTAATGTTACACAAAACTTTAAGATTCCGAGGGGGGGGGGGGGGGACGCCAACGTAAAATACTTATCCTACAAGCACAAATCAACATGAAATAAACATATCACCAAAGAAATTGTTGATTTCAACATGAACTAATCAAATTACATTTCAGAAGCGTCATTCCAACTTAAAATTGAATCTCAACATTTCCTTTTTGTGACTTCTTCAAACAATGTATACAAATTGAACCCAATAGCCTAGTACCAAAATCTATTTTTTCTGCTTCGAACATAAGATATTAACCTGGATGCCATAATTTTCAAGGATTGAAAAACAAGAGCAATATCTCTAGACATGATCAAAATTCCATAACATATCTCAAAATCATATCTCCCAGTTTCGCTCTTAATCATAATGGTTTCCCGATTCAATACTGCAATGTCATAAGATGGTAGAAGAAATCATTGAACCAATCACATAATAGAAAACGAAAGTCATTAGTCAATCTATGTTGCTCATCGTAAGTTACTAACCTCCCATTATTGTCATTATATTGGTCATGTCCATCGGTTGAATAGGATGGAGCTCGGTGAGGCAACATTTCACTCATGAGCATATTCAACTTGGCCTTCATGTCTTTCATTTCTTCCTTAAGAGATGATATCTCTTGATCTTTTAAATGAAGTTCTTCTTGTAGTTGGACTTTTGTTTGACAGGGGCCTCTCATATCTTTGGATCTCATTCCACCTCCGCATCCAATCACATAATTATGTCTTGATGGCTTAAAACATTCTATGTAAGAAAGATGGGGCTTCTCTTCCATAGTTTTACGAATGTGGTCCTGGAGGTGTAAATACATTAGAAAAAAACAACAGAAACCATATGAATAAAGAAAACAGATACTCCAGGGAGACAAAATGTATTTTTCAATTGCTTCTTCTGTAGCCAAGGTGATTCCCTTTTTACGAGTCTCGAAAAATATCATCCCGATACCAGGTTCTTTTCCATCTTTTCCTCCCTATATAAAATATCAACAAAAATTAAGTAATAATAATTTATCATTTTAAAATTTTTAGTCAATACAACTTACCAAGTCATTATAAATAATTTGTCCAAATGGTTTACTTCAAGTACAATGAAGCATTTCTTTTTTCAACCAAGACCTATTTGCTAAATCTCTTGCACTATGCTCCTACAATTGGGTGGAAAAAATCAGTACGACTGTATGTTACTAAATTGAGTATTAGAATACACATAAATATGTCACAATTTTGAGTATAGAAAAATTTACCTGAAATTCTTTAGAAAAAAAATGTTTTTTTTCACAATCCATGACCAATCATTCGGATCCACACCACTAGGCTTCTCTTTCAAAGCTTCTTCCAACGAATTTTTTTTTTCCATGATAGTTGTAAAAATATGACCTCCAATTTCTCCACAAAGTACGCATATGATCTAAAACATCTTGACGATGACTCTCCATGTCATCATTACTTGAAAACTTGTCCTGTGATGAATTATCATTTCAAAAACAATCAAAAGATATGAAAACAAAATTACTTCACAAATAAAATGCACTACATAAAGTTAAGTGTTAGTTGTTAAGTCAAGAGTCAAGTAAATAATGGTGGCTAGGTAGTTAAGTTAGTTAGATTGCTTGTCCAAGCTCAATGTATCTTCAAGTCATGTAATTAGTATAAATAGGTGAGTCTTCTCTTGTAAGATTCATTATTGATGAACGACATTAATACTTTATTTCTCTCTCTCATCTATACTCTCTCTATTTCTCATCTTCTTTCATTTCTTTCTTATCTCATATTCTATTATCCCCTATGTTATAATCAATATTTATCCTGATTCATAACAATTTGTATTAGAACTTTGATTTGCTTCCAAATCAAGCTTGAACTTGATTGCATTGCAAAATAATTAGGAATTCAATTTCGAATTCTTGATTGATAAGCTTCCAATTACTATTTGTATACATCTTCGCAGTTGCTTGGTGATTTGCATTTGATTCAGTTGAACTTACTCCATTAAATTGAATTTATATTGAATCAAACATTATTTACAATATAAATCAAGTTGTTTGAGCTGAAAGTGCTGCGGCTGATGCGTTACAACTGGAACAGGCAGCTCGTGCTCAACAGCAAGTGTAATAGCTCACACAAGATTGTGAACTTACCTTACCTCGATCAGAATCGCAATATTTGCAAAGGCAGCTGCAATTTCAGTAGCACAATCTAGGAACACTAGAGCACAGCAGTGAGGAAGTGAGATCAGAGGTGATCGCAGTACAAGAGCGTGGATTTAAATAAGGAAAAGCTAATTCTATCGCCAATGCTGCTGGTGCTGGACTAGAGTATGTTCCTGCGGATCAATTTATGGAAGATTCAAGGTTGGGACGTGTCTGTGAGGGCATATTGTGGAACTGTGATTTTTTGAATGTTGAGTTTAAAGTGGATCGAGTTCACTTGAGTTTGAATTCGGTTAATAACAGACTAAAAACTGCTGAAAGTGAGCTGAGCAAGAAGATTGATGAAGGATTTCAGCAAGCTGCATTGAAGTTCTTCCAGCTTTTGGATGCGTATAAGATGATAGCAAGTCAAGAGCATTTCAATCTGAAATGGAAGCATCATAGCTTGAAGTGCAAGAAGTTGAATCACATGAGGTTGTTTCATTTGTGCGCATTGAGATCTAGAGCGTCAGGAAGTTGAGAGCAAAGTATGCATTTCAGCACGGTGAGGAGATCAGCTTGTTCATCCATTTAAATCTCAAAAAATGTTACTCGAGCAAGAGATTAAGAGCAACGGAAAGGCCAATATTGGTTTACAAGGGGAAACCTCCAGATTTCCTAAGCCTTAAATCAAATAATAAGATTCTTGATAAGCTTGATGTTAGCGAGAACAAGAAATTAAAGAAGCATGAGATGGTTATGTTGTCATTCGATATACTTGAGGTTGGTGCTTGGTTTAGAAGAATGCTTAAGAAGTCTCGGAAGAAGAAGAACTCCGACAGCAACAATGCAATCACCATAAGAGCTCAGGGTGTTGTTGCTGCAGTGCATTAAGATTTGAGAAAACATGAGATTGTTGTTGATGCAAGACAGCAGATTCTGAGAAAATTTGTGCAAAGACAATAAGGCAGTGAGGAGAAGAATACAATTTCTTGAGAGAATGTGATACTTCCATAAAATCATCAGCAAGTTTAATTGCAACAGGGAAAAATTTCACTAGCTAAACTCATGTTGATGCAACAGACTTATATGCTATTATAAGAGTTGGGCAGAGACGCTCAAGCAAATAACACCCAAGAGATTTATAGAGCGGCTACCCAAACTTGTGGGAGACCTTTTGATCCAGGGAAGGAGTTTAGAGAAGCGTTTAGAAGTAAACAAGATCTAATGGGATGTAATTGTCTAAGAATGATGAATCTGGCGACAATTGTGATCTAATGAGCTGGGACTCAATCAACCCTGAACAAATAGTTGCTGGAACATCAAGTAATTTGGAAGCATCTTCAAGTGCGGATGTGATTGGAGCATCTTGTACACGGATTGGTGCATTACAAACTGAATCTTTGATGCAAGATTGGCGTGCGGCGACTCAGTTGTGTGAATCAAGCAGTATAGTGGGTGATGAGGTTTTAGTTTTGAAGTCCACCGCAAGTACTTGTGCTATACGTAAACTAGGTTCACTTAAGAGGCATGAGGAGAAGAGGAAGCGTGCCAAGTGGGTTGATCTAGGGGTTCATGGTAACAAACTTCATAATCACCTCGCAAAAGCACAATCGCTAATTAAACCTTCTGAGATTCAGCAATTGCGTAAAATCTAAAGTACCTTTCACATCTCCTTATCTAAGATTGAGGTTGTGCTCCATCAAAGGTGTCAATCTCCACCTTGGGCTGTTAAAATCCTATGTTCTTTGCTGTAGGAATCATTTCTCCCTGATCAACCACATCGGGAGGTCTCCCTTGGGGAGGAACTTGAGGCAGCACACCAACATCAACAGGTCAAGATATCTATGAATCTGCTCGTGCATTCCATCTAGCCTTTGTTCCATCTTTTTCTATGTCTTAACTAGCTGATTAGCACTCATCACACGAAGCTTGGCCTACATCTGTTGCTGGAGCTGGGTCAATTGATCGTTCGGACCAACCTCAGCAGCTGAATTGGCAGTCATTGGACCCTGTTCCTTGTTCTTAGCCAGCGTGATCACTTGGATTACAAGCCAATTGAACGTAATTACAAGCTCTGATACCACTTTTAATGATTCAAGTTGAATCTTGAATCAATACCTAGGTGAGAGATAGAAGATAAAATTCAGAGAAGAAGAGAATATAGAGAATTAGGGGAAGAAGAGAGTCTTTTTCATTAAATATCTTCTCAATACAAGAATTGAGCTATTTGTACTGTTGCAACTATTAAGAATATAGCTCTAACTAACTAACTAACTTGAATACACTTGAACTAATTTTCCCTCCTTAGCTCACGGCTACACCTTACTCAACTTTCAAGGGAAATACAATGGAATACAAGACTTAACAAGTAATGAATTACAATGGAATACAAGTAATACATGAAAATTCATTAAATATTAGTTCATGGTATACATAATATTAAAAAAAACTAAGACAAAATCCATGACCTTAAAGAAAAAAAGGGTAGAAAGAACTTTAAAATGCAAAATTACAAACCAAACTTTCTTCCTTCATTCCTTTCCATCTCTCACTGTTTCACCTCTCTTTCTCTGCTTTATATTTGGTTTTGGCTAAGTGATTTGATGCCAACAAACTTCCCAAACATCCCTATTTATAGTATTTGAGGACTTGAAGTCATGAACTAAAAAAATAACACAAGTTCATCCTCATTTGCTAAAGATGCCGCCCATGGTAACAAGTTGCCATTTTACCTTATTTTTCTCATCTTTCTTTGGCTTTTTGCCGCCCATATTCTGTCTTCACATCAAGTTAAACATGGTCATGCATTGTTTAACCCATCCTTGCACAGGATTTGTTCATTTGGCTGCCCATTTTTGCAATTTGTTACACCTTGTACATGGTGTTGCTATTTCCTTGATTTACCATGTAGTTATGATGTGTTTAGCCCTTTTTTGCTTTTGTATGATGTATTTTGCATTTAGTTGTAGATGTTGGTGATAAAACCTAGGAAGAATTAGCATAAAATGAGTAGTTTTGCAAGGAAATAGCAATAGGAGCAAAAAAGAACCTAAATGATATGAATAATTATATACTAAATTAGACTTATCACTAGGCATTTTTATGTCTAATTGGAGATAATAACTCATATATATTTAAAATTGGGAATTTTAACTAAGGATTCCGCTACGCCAAATACAATCGCTGTATGTAATTTTAGTTTACGAAATTAAAATTTCCCACACTACAATTGGTATCAGAGTTAGGTTTTGATTATTCATAATGTGCATGAGGTCACTGATTGACATAATTGAAAAACTTGTTTTAGTTACGAATTTATATTGGTATCATAAAAAAGTATGATGTAATTATTATTGAATATGTTCATATAAGTTATTATATGTTTATTTGATTGTTTTAAAAAATTAAAAGTTAATTATAGGGAATGTATTCATTAGTATTTACTTAGTTTTTGGTTTATGATTGTGAAAAGAGGATTTTTATGACAGGTTAAATTCTTCATATAATTGTGGATTAGATAAAATTAATTGATATAATGAGATTATAGTCAAGTAAAATACGAAAAAGTTATTTCAATCAAAAATCAATAGAAAAAATTAGCAACCTGTTGAAGTTAGCGCTGACATTAGTGATGAAGTCAACAGTTGACATCAGAATTTAAAAAAAAGCTTTTTTATCTATTTATTTTTAGAATGGGATTCCAAAAAGGATTATATGATAATCAATACTTTTCTAAAGCAGTTTAGAAAATATGAGAGTCTTATCTTGGCTTTAATTGTTATTAAAATGAGTTTTAATGATATGTTTGATTGTATTGAATAATTTAAATAGTCCAAATTGGATTAGCAGAGTAATTTAATTATTCTATTCATATTATTTTAATTAGGCTATGAGATAGCCCAAGGCAATTAAAATCCACTAATTTGTTTTAAAAACCAAGTGGGAGCGACGTTCAAAGGTTGAAAATTCATGGTCTCCATTAATGGTCTAACAATATAGTGGATTTGCATCACTCCCTAAGGAGGATGTTGATCTGCGGAATACTGGGTTACAGTTCTGTTAGGATGAACTGAAGTCCAAGTAACCAAGTGTGGCCAAACCGACATGGAATATTTCGAGACCTTATATGGATGTTCAGGTAAAGGTTTACACTCGACTAAAATGCTACATTAGTCTCCCCAAGGAGCTCGATTGCACTATTTTAGAGACTAAGGACTGGATGGTGAATTATTGATATTTAATAAAGAGTTTACAAGAAAATATGACAATAGAGAAACGTCCTCAACCGTGCTAAGCTGGTTATGTCCTCGCCATGGGCAGTAATGAGTAGGTTGTTTGGATCATTATTGTTTTTGTGACAATAGGTGCAATAGACATCTAATTAATAATGATTGCTAAATTTTAAAATAAATAATGGCCCGGTTAGATGCATGACTCATATGGTTTATTTTACATATTTTCAGTGTAACCATGATTACTGCTGGTGCATTGCATTCCATATTTTAGGATAACCACCTTACTGGATCGAATTACCCAAATTGAAAAATGAACGTAGACATTGTGCTAATCCGCAAGGAAGGTAAGTTTATGTTACCTGAACCCTATCATCCTGTGCCTGCTAATAATGCCAATGCTGCTGTCAAGGAGTGTTATGAGCACTAGATTAAGTCCAATGATCCAACCAAGTGTTACAGCTTGGATTCCTTGTCTACATTCTCAAGCATCAGATACTTGAGATGAATACAACAGTAGAAATAAGAGAACATCTTAAAAAGATATTCAGTGGGCAAGATAGAGTAGCACGATAGGAACTTGCGAGAAAGCTCATTTTTATGAAAATGCTAAAGAATTCTAGTTCAGGAACATGTTCTGAAAATGATGGCTTATCTAAATGAACTGGAATTCCTTGGTGCTAAGATTGATAGTCAATCTCAGCCAGACATGATACTTGGCTCCTTCTCAGAGTCCTTCACTCAGTTTAGGCAGAACTATACAATGAATAATAAGCATTATTCATTGCCTGAATTGATGAAGGTGCAGCAAGTAGCTGAGGGGGTGATGAGGGCTAAGGGAACTATCCACTTAACCTAAGCACCCTAGACAGGGAACAAGAAACCTTCTAAGAGAGGGTTTGGAAAGAAGAAGAATAAGGGCAAAGATTCTAATATAGCAGCTAAGCCAATGAAAAAGAAGCCATCAGTAAAAGGAAAGTGATTCTTTTATGGGAAAGATCACCACTAGAAGAAGAATTGCCCTGGATACTTAGCAAATATTCCTGCTAAGACAAAGAAACTATCTGGAAAAGGTATGGTGATATCTTATTGGATTAAGTTATGCGTCGTAGGGAGTCCACCAGGTTCTTGGTGTGTGGACTTAGGTTCAACTGGCCATGTCTGCAATATGTTACAAGAACTCAGGTTGACAAGGAAGCTACATAATGGAGAGCTGCACCTGAAGTAGGAGACAGGAGGAGCATTTCAGTCTTAGGAGTGAAAGATATTAGCTTAGTTTTTAGGAGTAGAGTTTTAATTTTAAAAAACTGTCTTTGTGTACCTGCATTATATGGGAATTTGATTTATATGTCATGATTAGTCGATGATGGATATTCAGCTCATTTTGGAACTGATTTTGTCATTAAGCATAGTAAAATTTTCATTTGCAAAGGTACTATTGTCGATAACTTGTTTAGTTTAATGCCTGATCAAAACTCTACTGATTCCATGTTTAAATCTAAAACTAATAGAATAAGTATACCTCTTAAAAGAAAAAATCCTTAAATAGATAATGCCTTCAAATGGCACCAATGCCTTGGTCATTTTAATTCTGGTAGGATCCAAGGACTAGTCAATGAAGGATTAATTGAGTCTTTAGACTTGAAGTCCTTACCAGTCTCTTAATCCTGCATAGAAGAAAGGATGACTCTGTCTGTCTTTAATAGTAAAGGTAATAGAGTCGATGACTTGCTTGAGATGGTTCACACAGATGTGTGTGGACCAATGAATGTTCATGCAAGAGGAGGGCATGAGTATTTCATTACCTTTATTGATGATTACTCTAGTTATGATTATTTACTTAATGAGACATAAGTCTAACTCTTTTAAAAAGTTTAAGGAGTTTAAGGCTAAAGTCGAGAACCAAACAGGTAAACATATCAAATCACTTTGATCGAATCAAGGTGGTTATTACCTTTCAGGAGAGTTTCTAAATTTCCTAACTGCAAGTGGGATTAGATTCCAGCTTTTTGCACCAGGTACACCATAGTAGAACGGGCTTGTAGAAATGAGAAACAGAACACTGTCGGAGATGGCAAGGTCCATGATGAGTCATGCTACTTTACCGGTCTCATTTTGGGCTTATGCCTTAGAAATAATAGCTTTTGTTCTTAATTTGGTACCTACGAAGTCGGTTCCTTAAACACCTATGGAGCTATGGGCGGGGCAAATGCCTAGTGTAGGATATCTTTGTACTAGGGGATGTCCAGTGCATGTGTTGAAAAAGAACTTGGACAAGTTGAAGTTTAGAACAGAAGTGTGTTTGTTTGTAGGCTACCTTAGGGGTACAAAAGGTGGTGTTTTCTATAGTCCTGACTATAAGGTGTTTTGTTAGTGCAAATGCCAGATATTTTTTGGAGGATTTTCTAATGGACTACAAAATTAAATTTCAAATAGTATTGGAGGAATTAATTGAGAATCACGCTACTTCTAAATGGTTTGATATGTCTTAAGACCTAGTAGGTTTATTAGATACACATGCAGTTCATTCTGAGGCAATTCCTTGTACACGAGAGCCTTGGCATGGTGGGAGCATTTTCAGGCAACCTAACAGATACATGTCTGGTGCCTTAATGGTTGAATCAGATTGTGTATCTAACCCTCTTACTTATGATGACACGCCTAAGGACAAGGATGCTGACTGACGACTCTTAGCAATGATAGCTGAGGTAGAATTAATGTATTCTAATCAAGCCTAGGATCTTGTAGAGGCTCCACCTTGCATTAAACCCATTGGTTGTAAGTGGTTCTTCAAGAGGAAGAGAGGAGTGGACGGGACGGTAGAGACTTTCAAGGTAAGACTAGTTGCTAAGAGTTAGACCCAAAAGGAAGGTTTTGATTACAACTAGATGTTCTCCTCAACAGCGATGTTAAAATCCATTAAGATACTCTTATCTAATGCAGCCTATTTTGATTATGATATATGAAAAATCTGCGTCAAGACAGCCTTTGTAAATGGCAATTTTGATTAAGACATCGATATGGTGCAACCAAATGGGTTCATTGGTAAAAATAAGAAGCATATAGTACCAAGCTGAAAAAGTCCATTTATGGACTTAAACAAGCATCTCGCTCATGGAAAAATAGATTCAATGAAGCAATAAAGTCCTCCAGTTTTGTTCAATCAGTCGATGAATCGTGCGTGTACAAAAACAATATAAAAAAAAATGGTGATTTTCTTGGTGTTTATGTAGATGACATCCTAATCATTGGGAATGATGTGGGAGTTTTATGAGCGATTAAGATTTGGTAGTCAAGCCAGTTCAATATAAAAGACCTAGGAGAAGCCAGCTATATTCCTAGGATTAAGCTTTTACGAGATCGTAAGAATAGGATGTTGGGTTAGTCTCAAGCTGCCCACATAAAAAAGGTGTTGTCTAAGTTTAACATGGCAGACTCCAAGAAGGGTTTATTGCCCTTCGGGCACCAAGTGCCTCTTTCTTTAGAACAATGTCCTCGGACATTCCATAAGGAATAATATATGAAGAATATTCCATATGCTTTGGCTGTGAGAAGCCTTATGCATGCCATGTTATGAACTTGACCTGGTATCTATTTTGTTGTTGGTATGGTGAGTAGATAATAGTCTAATCCTAGTATAATGCACTGGAGGGCAGTGAATCGTATTCTCAAGTACCTAAGAAGGATAAGAGATTAATAAGTTGGTTTTCATGGTGACGAGCTGATTCTAGCGGGTTTATCTAACTGACGTTTGGCTATGTCTTTACCCTGGGTGGTGGAGCCATAAGTTGGAGAAGTGCCTAGCAGACTTATATTGCTAAATACATCATGGAATCCGAATATGTGTCAGCTACGGAAGATGACAAAGCGATTTGTTGGCCAAGGAAGTTCCCTATGAATCTTGAGGTAATTAAGGAGTGGCTTGTAGTTGTTGCTATTTATTATGACAACTCGAGTGCGGTAGCTAACTCTAAGGAACGCAGGATGAACAATTGGTCCAAGCATATAAAAAAAAAAAGTATCACCTCATTTGGGACTATGTGAAGAAAAAAGAGATTGCAATTCTAAAGATAGATACCTCAAGTAAGTTGACAGACCCTTTCAAGAAAATGACTCAAAAGTCATTCGAGTCTCATTTAGATAGGATAGAAATGCATTGTATGGCAAATTGAGTCTAGGAAAAGTGGGAGATTGTTAGAGCTGGTGCCCTAGGAAACCCAATTTATGTAAACATTTTTATTAGCCAGAGATTATCATCTAGTCAATTTACAAGCCTTTATGCATGTGGCTTTTTTTTTTTTTTTTTTCATTCAAAGCATGTACCATGAGATGGAAGAAGTCCTTAAATGACGCTTGGGATATTTGTTTTAAGTGGACAATGAGATTAAGCCAGTTCAGAGTTAGTGATGAGTTTAGGCTACTTGTCTGCTAAGACTATAACATGACATTTAGATATCTTGTCTTGGTTATATGGATAGTGATCTAGAATGTTATGTTGGTGTATTACAATGAGATTGTTACACTAAATAGGACCACGTCATTTGCTCGTTTCTGTATTACTATTAGAAGTGGGTGAATCTTGTACTTCGTTTATACACAATGACTCTTAATCCAAAAAAGAGTCCGAATTCATGCATAGAATGTTAATTGTTTTGATGCGCTAAAAGGATGAGGTTATTACGTCTGACCGGGATCTTAAGTTTGTTGGGAAATTAAATAAAGTGCGGTGGGAATGGATGTTTTTCTACGCATCTTGTAAAATGTCCCCTTAGCTGATTCGCAAGTATTCAAATTGATGACAGAGACTTTAGCCAAATAAATCCTTATGTTTGACATTTGGAATTAATACATAAGTATTTTTCTGTATTAGTATATTATTTGAGAAGGGAGAGTTGGGAACTATGAAGGAAAAGTGAGAAAGAATGACAATAATAGTTTAAGTTATTTTTCTCATGAACATTTATTAGAGGGCTCAATTGTCAGTTAGCTGTTGCAGAAAAATTTAATGAGTAAGGATATTTATTTTAGAGTGCACTAAAACTTATTTAGTGGAATTACATTTTACTAAATTGTATTTAATTGTTATCATTAGATGGCAATCATATTTGTGCCATTAGAGATAGAAATAAATTGTCCCTGAGGTCCCTGTGCAAGCCTCTAAATTATGCACCTAAAGAAATCAAGAAAATTCCTGAGGTAAATTATTTTATTTGAATAAAATTATTTTTTTGATAAATTCCAAAAATTCATGGTATGAATTTTTACAAGAAAAATAATAAAAAAGGTAGAACCGAAAAAACCCACGCGGGCTAATTAGCATGCCACCCAGAGGGTGGCGATCCGCATTGCCCACCCTAGGCCAACCAAAGCGCGACCATTTGAGGCAATCCACGCCGTGTGGCGTGGACCTATCGCAGGGTGCCACTTGGCATCTTGCAAAAAAATTAAAAAAAGAAAAGGAAAATGACACGACCTTTATTTCTGGCAGTTTTAAGGTGTTGTATTCTAACTAAAATACAATTTTACCTTTTATTTTATATTTCAAATAGAATTATGCATGGTTTCAGATTTCTATGAATCTGGGTTTTTGGCTCAATCGGGTTTAATTAAATTCGCTTGATTTCTCCAATTAATTAGAGAATTAAAGTGGAGGAAATTTCTTACCAATTAATTGTTAAAAACATTTTAATAATTAATTGATTTCACGACGCCCACACGATCGGTGCTAAAAGAAGAATTGCGGTGAAGATCTCGGAGGTATCTTTGGAGCATTTTTACACTTGTGGTCTGCGACGAGATATGAGATTTCTTGACTCATACTCATAAATTCGTATTTAATTGTTTTTCATGGGTCTGTCATCTATGCTACGCATTGTTATGTCTAATTGAAGTTATTGACTTATATGTATTTAAAATTTGAAATTTTAAGTAAGGATTCTACTGCACTAGCTACAATCGCTGTATTTAATTTTAGTTCACAAAATTAAAATTTCCCACCCAACATTTCTTCTGTGGTAAAGATGGCCACTGGAAGGGAAATTGCCCTAAATTCTTAGCTAATGCTCCCGCTAAGGCAAAGAAACCATCAGGACACGGAATGGAGATACCTCATATGATTGAGTCATGTGCCATTAAGAGTCAACCAGGATCGTGGTGTGTGGACTCAAGTTAAACTGACCATGTCTGCAATATGTTAATGGGACTTAGGCTGACCAGGAAGCTGCATGATGGAGATCCGCACCTGACCGTAGGAGAGGGGAGGCGCGTTTTACTCTAAGAAGTGGAAGACATTAACTTAGTCTCTCAAAGTAGAGTTTTTATTTTAAAGAACTATTTTTATGTACTTGCCTTACGCAAGATTTTAATTTATGTGTCACAATTAGCCGATGATGGATATTCAGTTAGTTTTTGAACAGATTTTATCATTTGGCAAAATAAATTGTTTATTTATAAAGAAATTGTTGTGGATGGTTTTTTTTATTTTGATGCTTGATCAAAACTCTACTGATTGCATGTTCGAATCTAATACTAGTAGACTAAGTGTAACTCTTAAAAGGAAAAGTCCCAAAGTTGATAATTCCTTCATATGGCACCAATGCCCTTAGACATATTAATTCTAGTAGGATCCAAATACTGGTGAATGAAGAATTAATAAAGTCTTTAAACTTAAAGCCCTTAGTAGTCTGCAAATCCTACGTAGAAAGAAAGATGACTCAGTTTGTTTTTAAGAGTAAAGGCAACATAGTTGGTGACTTTCTTGAGCTAGTTCACACAAATGTGTGCCGACCAATCAATGTTCAGGCTTGAGAAGGGCATAAGTATTTCATCATTTACTGATCATTCTCTAGGTATGGTTATGTTTACTTTCTGAGATAGAAGTCTGACTCTTTTAAAAAGTTCAAGGAGTTTAAGGTTGAAATAGAGAATCAGACGGGTAAACATATCAAATCACTTCGATCGGATTGAAGTGGTGAGTACCTTTCAAGAGAGTTTCTAGATTTCCTAACTGTAAGTAGATTAGATCTTAGCTTTCTGCAACGGGTGCACCACAGCTGAATAGGGTTAAAGAAAGGAGAAATAAGACGTTGTTGGAGATGGCAAGGTCCATAATGAGTCATGCTACTTTACCAATCTATTTTTGGGATTATGCCATGGAAAGATCAGCTTATGTTCTTAATTTGACAAAAGACAATTCCTAAGACACCTTAGGAGTTGTGGACTGGGTGCAAACCTAGTATATGATATCTTTGTATTTGGTGATTTCCAGCACATGTATTGAAAAAGAACTTGGACAAGCTGGAGTCTAGAATAGAAGTGTGTGTGTTTGTAGGTTACCCTAGGGGTACAAAAGGTGGCCTTTTCTATTGTCCTTAAGACCAAAAGGTATTTGTTAGCACAAATGCTAGATCTTTTAAGGCGGACTTTCTGATGAACTACAAAAGTAAGAGTCAAATAGTGTTGGAGAAATTAAAAGACATTGATGCTACTTCTAAATGGTTTGATATGTCTTAAGATCAAGTAAGTGTATAGGATACACCTGCAGTTCATTCTAAGATATTCCAAGTACACGGGAGCCTCGGTGTAGAAGGCGGATTGTCAGGTAACCTGACAGGTACTTATCTAGCACCCTTGTGGTGGAGCAAGATGATGTATCTGATCCTCTTAATTACGATGAGGCACTCAAAGATTAGGATGCTGACCAATTACTCTTAGCAATGAGAATAGAAATAGAATCTATTTATTCTAATCATGTATGGAATCTTGTAAAGGCGCCTCCTGGCATTAAACCCATTGGTTGTAAGTGGGTCTAAAGAGGAAGGGAGGAGTGGATGGGAAGGTAGAGACCTTCAAGGCATAACTAGTTACTAAGGGTTATACCTAAAAGGAAGGTGTTGATTATGAGGAGACCAGCTCACCAGTAGTCATGCTAAAGTCTATTAGGATACTCTTGTCCATTACAGCTCATTATGGTTATGATATATGACAAATGGAAGTAAATACTACCTTTTTGAATGGAAGTCTTGATGAAAACATACATGTGGTTCAACTAGAGGGGTTTGTAGGTAAAAATCAAGAGCATATGGTATGCAAACTAAAAAGGCCCATACATGGACTTAAACAAGCATCTTGCTCAAGGAATAAGAGATTCAATGAAACGATTAAATCCCATGGTTTTGTTCAAACAGTTGATGAACTATGCATGTATGAGCACACTACAGAGAAAGTATTGACTTTCTTAGTATTGTATGTGGATGATATCCTACTCATAGGGAATGACGTGGGAGTTCTATCAGTTGTTAAACTTTGGATGTTAAGTTAGTTCGACATGAAAGACTTAGGAGAAGCCATCTATATTTTGGGGATCAAGTTTCTATGAGATCCTAAGAGTAGGATGTTGGGTTTGCCTCAGGCTGCATATGTGGACAAGGTTTTATCTACTTTTAACATGGCAGACTTCAAGAAGGGTTTATTGCCTTTCAGAGATGGAGTGCCTCTTTTATAAGAACAATGTCCTAAGACATATGAAGAGAAAGAATATATGAGGAGTGTTTCATAGGATTTGGCTAGACCTAATATCTACTTTGTAGATGCCACGGTTAGTAGATATCAGTTTAATCTAGGTATTATGCATTGGACTACAATAAAGCATATTCTTTAATTTTTTAGAGTGACGAGCTGATTCTAGTGGGCTATTTAGATTTAGACCTTCAAGACATGGATGCTAGACGTTCGACGTCTAATTATGTCTTGACCCTTGGTGGTGGAGCCATTAGTTGGAGGAGTGGCAAGTATTCTTGCATTGCTCACTCCACTATGGAAGCCTAGTATGGCAGCTTCGAAAGATGCCAAGGAGGCTTGTTGGCTAAGGAAGCTCCTTATGGAGCGGTAGGTTATTAAGGAGGGGCTTACACCTGTTGCCATTTTTCATGACAACTTTTGTGCAGGAGCTAACTCAAAGGAACCAAGGAAGCACAATCGGTCCAAGAGTATCAAAACGAAGTATCACCAGATTCGGGCTGTGCGGAGAAAGAGGAGATTGTGTTTTAGAAGATTGATTCCACAAATAATTTAGCTGATCCTTTCACCAAGACTTTGACTGAAAAGTTTTTTGAGTCTTATTTGGATAGGATAGGAATGCGTTGTATGGCAAATTAGATTTAGGACAAGTGGGAGATTATTAGAGCTGGTGATCAGGGAAACCCAATTTATGTGAACATTTTTTTTAGTGACTAAAGGTTGTTTATTGTCATCTATATGGTTACAAGTTTTTATGCATGTGATGTTGTTTATTTTTAAAAGCACGCACTATGAGATGGATGAAGTTCTTAAATGACATGCAGTCTATTTGTTTCTAGAGTGTATTAAAACTTATTTAGTGGAATTAAGTTTTATCAAATGGGAATCAATTTCTATTATGAGACAATAATCAGATCTGACCCATTTGAGGCTAGGGTCTGGTGCTACATCATAAGCACATTGGGAACGTAGATAATTGTAACCATATACATAAAAAAATGAAAGCAATGGAATGCCAATCTTCAGGCCCTAAGGTCCCTGTGCAAGCCTCAAAATTCTGCGCCTGAAGTAAAAGAGAATTCATGAGATGAATTATTTATTCAAGAGTTGAATAAATTATTTTTGTTAAACCCAAAAATTTATGAGATGAATTTGTACCATAAAAAAAAAAAAAAAGAAGAAGATTATGGAAAAATCACATGGGCCAAGTGTCACGGGCTGACTGGCATAGGGAGGCAATCCACATAGGCCCCGGGTCAATCCACATGTGACATGTGCCACGCGCTGGGCCTTTGATAAGGCAATTGATCGGCGCCCCATGGCACAAACCCCTGCGGCGGAGTTTAAATGTGCGGTTTTTTGTATTTGTATTTGGATAATTATTTTTGGTGTTTTAATCTCTCAAACATACAATTTTATTTTTTTATTATTTTATTTTAAATTATATGAGTCAATTTTGAGTTCCTATAGATATGGGATTCTGGCTCATTAAGGTTTAACAATTTTTGCTCGAATTTTTCTCTCGATTAATTAGTGATTAAAAAATAGAAATTCCTTCTTCCAAAATTAATTCTTAAAAGTTTTTTTAAAAATTGCTTAATTTTGGGACGCCACTCGTCTGTGCTAAGAGTAATTGCAGAGAAGATCTCGGAGTTGGTGCATCTTTTACACTTTGAGGTCCACAACAAGGTATGAGATTTCTCGACTTATAATTTCAAATTCACATTTAATTGTTTTTCATGGCTATGTCATCTATGCTATGCATTGTTATGTTTAATTAAGTTGTAAATATTTATATATTTAAAATTGAGAATTTTAAATTGTGATTCCGTTGTGTTTGATACAATCATTATATCTAATTTTTGTTTCTGAAATTTAAAATTGCCCAACCAACATAATATCGTCGGTTTCTCCTAAGTCTTTCAAATCAAACTGACTTGACAACCCAATCTTAACAGTTGATAAAGCTCCCACATCATTCCCAATGAGTAGGATGTCATCCACGTACAATACTAAGAAAGTCTCTACTTTCTCTTTATTGCGCTTGTATAACCCATGGTTCATCAACTGATTGAACAAAATTGTAGGACTTTTGTCCAAAAGCGAGATGTTTGCTTAAGTCCTTAAATGGACCCTTTAAGTTTGCGTATCATATGCTCCTAATTTTTACTAATGAAGCCATCTGGTTGCACCACATAGATGTCTTCATCAAGACTGCCATTTAAAAAAGCTGTCTTGACATCCATTTTCCAAATCTCATAATCAGAATGAGCAGCAATGGACAAGAGTATCGTAATGGACTTTAACAAGGCTACTAGTGAGAAGGTCTCATCATAATAGACACCTTCCTTTTGGGTATAACCCTTACCAACTAGTCTTGCTGCGAAGGTCTCTACCTTCCCGTCTCTTCCTCCTATTGACCCACTTACATCCAATGGGTTTAATGCCAGGTGGCGCCTCTACAAGATTCATGACTTGATTATTATACATAGTTTTTATTTCAACTTTCAATGCTAAGACCCATTGGTTAGCATCCTGGTCCTTGAGCGCCTCGTCATAATTAAGAGGATCATATAAGTCATCATGTTCGACCACTAGAGCCCCAAATAATTATCTGTCAGGTTGCCCGACAATCCTCCCACTATGCAAAGGCTCCCATGTACTTGGAATTGTCTTAGAATGAACCCCGGGGCATCCAATGCACCCACTCGATCTTAAGACAAATTAAACCGTTCAGAAGTAGCGTCATTTTTACTTAACTGCTCCAACACTATTAGACTCTTACTTTCATAGTCCATCAGAAAATCCTCCTCAAAAAATATAGCATTTACACTAACAAACATCTTTTGGTCTAAAAAACTATAGAAAAGACCACCTTTTATACCCCTAGAGTAGCCTACAAACATGCACACTTCCATTCTAGACTCCAACTTGTCAGGGCACTTTTTCAACACATGTGCTGGACTTCCCAAAATACACAAATATCCTATACTAGGCTAGCGCCCAGTCCCCGACTCCACAAGTGTTTTAGGAACTGACTTCGTAGGAACCAAATTAAGAACATAAACTGTTGTTTCCAAGGAAACCTTAAAAAGAGATCCGTAAAGTAGGATGACTCATCGTAGACCTTACCATCTCCAATAACTTCCTATTTCTCCTTTCTGCAATGCCATTCTGCTGCAGTGTACCCGGTGCAGAAAGTTGAGATCTAATCCCAATTCCAATTAAGAAATCTAGAAAATATCTTGAAGGGTACTTCTCCACCTTCTGATCGAAGTGATTTGATATGTTTACTCATCTGATTTTCTACTTAGCCCTCATACTCTTTGAACTTTTCAAAAGAGTTTGACTTCTGTCTCATCAAGTAAACATAACCATACCTAGAGTATTCATCAGTAAAGATGCTGAAATACTCATACCCTCTTCTTGCTTGAATATTTCATTAGTCCACATAAATCTTTATGAACCTCTGAAGCAAGTCACAACTTTGTTGCCTTTATTCTTAAAGACGGACTTAGCGATCTTTCTTTCTATGCAGGATTTGCAGACTGGTGAGGACTTCAAGTCTAAAGGCTCTGTTAATCCTTCATCTAGTAGCATTTGGATCCTACTAAAATTAATGGCATTGGTGCCATTTGAAGGCATTATCAATTTCTGGGTTTTTCCTTCAAGAGAAGTACACATAAACCTACTAGTGTTACATTTGAACATGCATTCAATAGAGTTTTGATCAGGCTTAAAAATAAATAAACCATCCAGAATTGTACCTTTGTAAATAAACCTTTTATTATGATTAACGACAAAATCGGTTCTAAAACTAACTGAATATCCATCATCGACTAAATGAGACATAGAAATCAAATTCCTGCATGACATAGGTACATAAAAGATAGTTCTTTAAAATTAAAACTCTACTCCTAAAGACTAAAGCTAATGTCTCCCACTCCTATGACTGAAGCACGCCTCCCGTCTCCTATGGTTAGATGCAGGTTTCCATCATGTAGCCTCCTGGTAGCCTAAGTCCCTGAAACATATTGCAAACATGGCTAGTTAAACTTGAGTCCATACACCAGGAACCTAGTGGGATGTCAACTACATATGACTCAATCAGATAAGATATCTCCATAACTTGTTCTAATAGTTTCTTTATCTTCGAAGGAATAGTAGTTAAGTACTTAGTGCAGTTCCTTTTTTAGTGGCTATCCTTCCTATAGAAGAAACACTTCCCTCTTGATGACTTATTTTTCATCGGCTTAGCTGCTATGTTAGCAGCTTTGCTCTTATTCTTCTTCCCATACTTTCTCCTTGATGATTTCATGTTCCCGGCCCAAAATGCATGGGTTAAGTGAACAGTCCCCTTAGCCCTCTTCACCCCCTCGGCTATTTGCAGCTCCTTCATCAACTCAGGGCACGAATGATCTTTATTATTCATTATATAGTTTAGCCTGAATTGAGTAAAAGACTCTCCTAATGAGTCAAGTATTAGCTCCGGCTATGATTGACTATCTTTGCGCCAAGGAACTCTAGTTCCTTTAAGTAAGCCATCATTTTCGAAACATGTTCTTGAACTGGGCTTCTTTCAGATGTCTTCATAAACATGAGCTTTCGAATTAGCTCTTGTTACATCTTATTAAGATGTTCCTTCATTCTTTTGTTGCCTTCATCTCAAGTATTTGATGCTTGATAACGTTAGACACAAAAGCCAAGATAAACACTTGGTTAGATCATTCGACTTAATCCAATGCTCATAACATTCCTTGGCAGCAGTGGTGGCATCATTAGCAAGCACAGGAGGACAAGGTTTGGTTAGTACAAATGTATATCCCCCATGAATTAGTACAATATCAAGAATCATTTTCTAGTTTGGATAGTTTGGCCCAATAAGAAGGTTATCCTCAAGTATGGAATGCAGTGCACTAGCAGTCATCATGATTACACTTCGAAGATGTAAAATAAATCATATCAATCATGCAATCTATCTATGACATTCTTTCTTCAAAATTTAGTAATCATCATAAATCAGGAATCCATTACACCAAATATAACGAAAGCAATAATGACCAAAACAACCCACTTGTTACACCTCGTCGACGGGGCTGCAAAAAGCTTAGTTCTGTTTAGAACGCTTCTCTATTATTTTATATTCTTGTAAGCTCTTACTAAATATTAATAATGCACTGCTATGACCTTACACTCTAAAATAGTACAACAGAGCTCCTCGGGATGCTAATATAGTATTTTAGTCTTGTGTAAACCATTACTTGAACCTCCATACAAAGTCACTAAATACTTCACATCAGTGTGGTCGCATCCATTTACTTGCACTTCAATTCAACCTAACAGAAGTCTAGCATTGTATGCTGTAGATCGACATCCTCCTTGAGAAGTAATGCAGACCTACTATATTGTTAGACCAATAATAGAGACCATGAGTTTTCAACCTTTGAACATCGCTTCAACTTAATTTATTAAAAAAAAGGAGGGTTTAATTATCCTAGGTTATCACATGACCTATTTTATTTTAATATGTATAAAATGATTAAATTATATCCTAATCCAATTAAAGCTATTTAAATTATTCACTCAAATCAATAGGTCATTAGAATTCTTTTTAATAACATCAATTTAATCCAATATTATACTCAAAATATTTCAAAATTCATTTAGAATAATAGATTACCAAATAATCCCTTTTAAAATCTTATTCTAAAATAAATAAAAGAAAAACTCTTTTAAATTACTGTGACGTCAGTGGCTATTGTGCTGACAACACCTAGTGACGTCGGGTTCGTCATTATATCAACTAAGTTATCTAATCTAATTAGGTAATTATTCAAAGAATTTTACTAGCCATGAAAATTCGATTTTTACAAGCAAAATGCAAAAAACAAAGCAAAGATTAATGAATAAACTCCTTTTAATTAAATTTTAAATAATTTTAAACAATAAATTAAACACACAACAACTTATATGAACAAATTCAACAGTGATTACAACAAGCTTTTGTATGATCACATCATAAACTTGTATCTAAAACATGGTTTTACAATTATGTCTAACAATGGCCTCATGCACATCACGAATAATTAGAGTCCAGCTTTGATACCAACTGTTGGGTGGTCAATTTAATTTCATAAACTAAAATTACATACAACAATTATATCTGGTACAGCAAAATCATAATTATTGTTCCTAAATGTTTAACACAACTATGCACAGCAACACTCACCTAACTGTTAAGTTAGGTAGTCAACCTCTCCCCCAATGTATGTAACATAGTCTACCATTCCAAAGTAGCTTTTAATGCACCATGATTATTCTTTTTTAATGTTTCCAACTCAACAGTTATAAAACTCATCATTTTCCAACATTGTTTCAAATTTCAAGTAAGATACTTCCAAAACTAACACAATTTTATCAATCCAACATCTTTCAGCAGAAAATATTTTATTTAATAAAAATAATGGAAAATAAAATGAAATTAGTTTAAGGTTACATCAAATAGGTAATTTACCTGTCTTATCAAAACGAAGCTTACAACTCATTTTTATTTAGGATTGATTCAATCACTTGCCCCAACAAAGTTTTACTTTTAAATCTTATGCAAGTTATTAAAATAAAATCGTTACATTCTAAACACGTCCATATATGAACTTAAAGCATACTTCATTAAGGATTTTCAAGAAAAATGACAATTTAGTCATAATATCAAGCAAATTAACTACTTAAGCTGAATTATGAACAGAACATATTAGATGCAAGAACAATGCTTAATTACAAGAGATTGATGATAATTTACTTACCTTGTTGCTATTACTCTTTGTTGGGATGTTTTCATACACCAAAATACTTATGGCCTTTTCTTCTTATTTTCTTATGATTTTTTTGTCTAGAGTTGGTTTAAACTACTCACACTTCACTCCTATTTATACTTGAGGGTTGTTCAAACCTAAGGATCTAATGGGAGGGGAGAAAGCTTAGGGTGGTGGATTTTATGCCACCTCATGCTTGGTGGCTTTCACCTTTTACTGGTGGTTGACACCTCCTACTTAGGTGTCGCCACCTCATGTTTCACGTGCTACCTTGTACTTAGTTTACATGCATCAGATGCCACCTCATGCGAACTGGGCCACCTCCTGCTAATTCACCTGCTTCGGACGCCATCTCGTGCTTAAAAGTGCCACTTCGTGCTGATTCACCTACTTTAGGTGCCACCTCAAGGTTAAAAGTTACACCTCGTGGTGAGTCACCTACTTCAGGTGCTAGCTTGTGCATGAAAGTGCCACCTCACGTCGATTCACCTGCTTCGGCTGCCACCTCATGCTTTTAAAATGCCACCTCATGCTTATTTATCAAGACTAGTATTATTCCTGTATATTTTGTTACCCAATTTAGGTATTTACACTCGACGTAGTAGGAGGATTGCTAGACAACCTAACAGATACATGTCTAGTGCCTTAATGGTTGAATCAGACCGTGTTTCTGATTTTCTTACTTATGATGAGGCCCTTGAGGACAAGGATGCTGACTAATGGCTCTTACCAACGAGAATTGAGATAGAATCTATGTATTCTAATTAGTTTGGGATCTTTTATTAAACCCACTGGTTCTAAGTGGATCTATAAGAGGAAGAGAGCAGTGGACAGGAAGGTCTGCCTTCAAGGCAAGACTGGTTACTAAGTGTCATACCTAAAAGGAAAGTGTCGATTATGACGAGACCTTCTCACTAGTAGCCATGTTAAACTCCATCAGGATGCTCTTGTCCATTGCAGCTCATTTTGATTATGAGATATGGCAAATGGATGTCAAGATATCCTTTGAAATCCCTGATGAAGACATCTATATGGTGCAACCAGATAGATTCATTGGTAAAAATTAGGAGTACATGGTATGCAAATTGAAAAGGTCCATTATGGACTTCAATAAGCATCTTGCTCATGGAATAAGAGATTCAATGAAGCAATAAAGTCCTACGCCTTTGTTCAATCAGTTGGTGAAGCATGCATGTGCAAACGCAATATAGAGAAAGTAGTGACTTTCTTGGGGTTGTATGTGGATGACATCCTAATCATTGGGAATGATGTAGGAGTTCTATCAGCTGTTAAGATTTGGTTGTCAAGTCAATTTGACATGAAGGACCTAGGAGAAGCCAGCTATATTCTTGGGATTGATCATCTACGAGATTATAAGAATAGGATGTTGGATCTATCTCAAGCTGCTTACATAAACAAGGTGTTATCTAAGTTTAACATGGCAGACTCCAAGAAGAGTTTATTGCCCTTCAGGGATGGAGTGCCTCTTTATTTAGAACAATGTCCTAGGACATCTCAAGATAAAGAATATATGAGGAATATTCCATGTGCTTCAGCTGTATGCCTTATGCATGCTATGTTATGTACTAGACTTGATATCTATTTTGCTGTTGGTATGGTGGGTACATATCATTCTAATCCAGGTACAATGCACTAGACAACAATGAAGCATATTCTCAAGTACTTAAGAAGGATTAGAGATTATATGTTAGTTTTGCATGGTGACGAGCTAATTCCAGCGGGCTATTCTGACTCAGATTTTAAGTCAGACACGGATTCTTAACATTCGACATTTGGCTTTGTCTTTACCCTCGGTGGTGGAGCCATAAATTGAAGGAGTGTCAAGCATATTTGTATTGCTGAATCCACCATACAAGCCGAATATGTGGCAGCTTCAAAAGCTGCCAAAGCTGTTTGTTGGCTAAGGAAGTTCCTTATGGATCTTGAGGTAATTAAGGAGCGGCTTACATCTGTTGCCATTTATTGTGGCAACTCAGGTGCAATAGCAAACTTTAAGGAGCCAAGGATGCACAATCGGTCCAAGTAGATCGAAAGAAAGTATCATCTCATTTGGGACTATGTGAGAAAAGAGGAGATTGCAATTCTGAAGATAGATACCTCAAGCAACTTAGCAAATCCTTTCACAAAACCTTTGACTCAAAAGTCATTCGAGTCACATTTAGATAGGATAAGAATGCGTTATATGACAAATTGGGCCTAGGACAAGTGGAAGATTGTTAGAGCTGGTGTCCTAGAGAATCCAATTCATTTAAATATTTTTTTATTAGTGAATTTATTAATAAATAAAAGTTGTTTATTATTTTCTATTTAATTCATGAATCTTTAAGCATGTGATGTTTTCTTTCAAAGCACGTATGATTAGATGGACGAATTCCGTAAATGATATTTGGGATATCTGTTTTTGGTAGGTAATGAGATTAAGCCACTGATGGACTAAATAATAGATAAGAATATTATTTAATAATTAGTTCGTAGTTGTTAATGAGTTCGAGCTACTTGTCTGCTAAGACTGTAACATAACATTTAGGTTACTTGTCTTGGTTATGTGGATAGTGATCTAGAAAGTTGGCATATTATAATGAGATTATAACACTGAATTGGACCACGTGATTTGCTCATTTTTATGTGTCTATCAGAAGTGGATGACTCATATATTTTTTTTATACAATGAATCTTAATCTGGGAAATAGTCTGACCTCATGCATGGAATGTTAATTGCTTTGATACGCTAAAAGGATGAGGTCACTATGTCTAACCGGGATTTTACCTTCTTTGGTCAATTGCATGAAGTGTGGCAGAAATGGATATTTACTAGGAATCTACCATGTAAAATGTCCCCTTAATTGATTCGAAAGTATTCGAATTAATTCCAAAGACTTTGGCGAGAGCATTCCTAATGTTGGGCATTTACAAATGATACAAAAGTTTTTTTCTTCTATATTAGTGAATTATTGGAGAGGGTGAGTTGGGAGCTAAGAATGAAAAATGAGAAAGAATGATAGTAGTGGTTTAAGTTATTTTTCTCATGGCCATTTATCAAAGGGGTCAATTGTGAGTAAACTATTACAGGGTAATGTAACGAGTCAATATATTTATTACTAGAGTGCGGTAAAACTTATTTAGTGGAATTAAGTTTTACTAAATGGTAATCAATTATTATCCTGAGATGACAATAAGGTTTGATCCATTTGTAGCTAGGAATAAATTATCCCTGAGGTCCTTGTGCAAGCTTATAAATTGTGCAATACAAAGAAATCAAGAGAATTCATGATATGAATTATTTTAATCAAGAGTAGATAAAATCAATTTTTATAACAAAAATTCATGGGATGAAATTTTACAAGAAAAAAGGTGAAACCGAAAAACCCGCACAGGCGAATCAGCATGTGACACGTGTCATTTCGCTGACTGGCCAAAACGTGGACAATCCATGTCGCCCTCCCTGGGCCAACCAGCGTGTGACACTCATCACTCTCTAGGGAGCCCATCCTCATGGCACGGACCAATCATAGGGTGCCACGTGGCACCCTGCGACAAAATTAAAAAGGAAAAGGAAAAAGACACGACCCCTTTTTTTTTTTTTTTGTAACCACTTATTTTATATTTGAAATAAAATTAGTCATGTTTTGAGACTTCTATAAATAGTGGTGCCTAGCTCATTCGGGTTTAATTCGATTTACTTGGTTTTTCTCTCAATTCATTAGAGAATTAAAAAGAGAAAATCTCTTCCTTATTAGTTCTTAAAAATGTTTTAAGAATTACTTGATTTCATGACCCCCACTCGTGTGGTGCTTAAAGAAGAATTGTGGAGAAGATCTCAGAGGTATCGTTGGAGCATCTTTACATTTGCGGTCTACAATGAGGTATGAGATTTCTCAACTAATACTTTTAAATTTCTATTCAATTTTTTTCTTGGGCGTGTCATTTATACTTGTCTAATTAGAGTTAAAGACTTATATGCATTTAAAATTAGGAATTTTAAATCAGGATTCCGTTGCGTCAGATATAATCGTTGTATGTAATTTTAGTTTACGAAATTAAAACTGCCCACCCAACAGAGCAGGTGTGGCCGTCTCTGCCATGGCGTCGCACTGTCGGGCATCATGGGGTTGCACTGCCCATCGTCGGCTTGGGCTAGCATTAATCGATTGCTTTGGTGATGGAAGCTTGGGTGTAAGTCACGCAAGAAATTAGAGTTAGTTCAGGTTTGCATTTTAGTCTAAATGTCAAATTTACCCCTCTACTTACTTATAATTACCAAATTATCCTTCATTTTCTTAAATTGGGAAAAACTTTGCGACATCTTTTATTAATTTTAAAAAATCTAACAGGGTAAAATTTGTAAATATAGTATTTAACCCTAAGGGTTACCAGTTTGGGTATCAATATATTGACCCTGCAGAACGTGAGCCTTTAAAAAGGGGAAGGTTCTGATGCAGTCGAAAATGTAAAATTTAAGTAAGAGGTAGTTTAGATATAATAAATATGTTAAGTCTTTTATTACCAACTATACCCCTTCCTTACTCTATATATAGGGGGCTTCAATGTAGAGCAGTACGGATGCTTTGACGTTGAATCTCTCTCTACCCCTTTCTCTTTAGGTTTCTTCCTCCCACTTCTCTCTAGTCTGTCTCTCCGCTCTCTTCCCTTATACTATACCTTATACTATATAAATCCTACACTATTGTATGAATTATACCAAATTATATTTGCATATACTACTTTCGTTGAGATCGTTGATTGTCTGGTTTGTTGATTTGTTGATTGGATTATTTGATTTGTATTGGATTGATATAGTTTGTATCACGTTAATATCTTGGGCATCAAGATTTTGAATAGGCATTGCAACAAGAGAATCAATGGAAACCTTTGATGAGGACACTACAAGAAAACTGACCCTTAATGACCGAAATTAGCGACATGATTTTCTTTTCATCGTTAAAAGTGTGTACAATGCTTAGTTACGACGTGATTAAAAAACCCGTTGTTAAAAGGTGGTTTTTGAAGGGCTTATAATGACGGGAACTTATTAGGGTCGTTAATATTACCCACAAATCGTCATTAATGGGCTCATGTAAAAAAAGATTTCACTTGAAAAAGTGAGAATTTGTTAAGTGTTAAAAATTATATGCTCTTTTTCATATTTCTCACAGTCAAATTTTATCCCAATCCTTTTTTTATTTGTTATTTCCCACACCCATGCTGTTTTTTAAGTTTAAATAATACATTTTTCAATACTTGATTTAATACCCGACTTGATAGTGGACTCGTTTGGTATATTCCAATTATATTTGATAACTACTCAGTTAATACATTCACAAAGACAAATATAGTTAATATTGATTAAAGAGTACGAATAAATAAAATAAGCAAAAGTTTATCCTAAATTCATTAAAAACACCTGAACAAAAAACTAAAACAAAACCCTAAATATAATCCCAATCTTCATCCACCCACCCATATTTGCCCTGCCCCCACCGGTGGCTTCTCAACCCCACCAGTCCGTCGTTCGATTTTATCATTCGTATTTGCTCTGCCTAGCCTTGTTCTCTAGTCCCTCATTACCTCACCTTGGTCCGTAGTCCACCTGCTCGTTGTTCAAGCGCTCTTAAGCTGCTCCGACCTCGCTGTCATCCCTCCTCCTTACTTACCGACCTGATTCAATCTGCTCTTAAGGTAAATGACCCAAATCAAACATTAATATGTTTGACACTGCTTTTTGAGTGTGTGATTTTTTTTTTTTTGAACAATAGTGTGTGATTATTTAAATGTTAGGGTTCTTTACATAATTCAGGCCCTATCTCGAGTGCAAGTTACCGTAGGCTGCTGACCGTTGCTTGGAATCGTCACGTTGCTACCAGTCGGAACAACTCTGCTTCAACCTAGCTGTGGTCTCTTCTCCTATCAGTGGATTTGAGTTAAGTTTCTTTTCAAGGGAAGTGACTTAATTGAACATTAATATGTTTGACATTGTGTTTTGATTGTTGACTAGTTTATAGAGACATTAATTTTGAGATTATTTTTTACATTTTTCTTCTTGTTGAGATTAATTTTGAGATTATATATTGGGGTCCCTGTTATGCTTAGGTCTCTCGTGTATGGTGAAGAATAATGTGGGAAATGTGTCAACAAGGGATTGGTTCATGTTAAGAAAGAAATCAAAGTAGAAGTTCCTTTTGAGAGTCAGAAGGGCAGTATTCTACTAGTTTCTGGAGAGGGTGATGGTGTACCGAAGGGATAAGTGAATGATATTTTCATATACATCTACATGTTTGAATGATGATGATTGAATTCTTTACCGAAGAGTCCTTCTGAGGTGATTGAACTCTTTCTGCATTCAATGATCTCATATATGTGGCTCTAGTATGATGTTTATGCAGCATGAGATGTTTCATTCTTCAGTTCAAATGCCACTTATTGTGGCCTCTTATACTCATTACTCCTCAATACTATTGTATGAAAACTAATCTTTCACTAATTTATGTCAATTGTGGTGGTCTATTATAAAAGTTGTTAAAATATTGTTTGTGCATTATAGCTTATCACCTTAGCACTCATCATAAATCTCCTCTGGGACTCATTATGAATCATTATAGGCCTTAAATGGTGATCAAGCATTTAAAACTCATGAAGAACAATGTTAAACACTTCAACAATGCAATGACAAAACAATGAATACTTTGAATTAGAATTAAGCGTATATTACAACTTAGGTTACATTGTAGCCTTCGAATAACAAAATTAGTTCATGAAAAACTTAATATAAGACATATTTAACACAAAATTCATGAAATTGGAAGAAGAAAAGGCTAAAAAGGACTTAAAAATACAAAATTACAAACCAAACTTTCTTCCTCCTTCTTCTTCTTTCTTCACCCGTTTTTCTTCTTCTTTTTCTGCACATCGTATGGGATTTTTGTTAAGTGAAGGATGATCCAAACACTCCCTATTTATAATGTTTGAAGGGGAAATAAACTATGCAAAAAATTACATCAAACTTTCTTCCCATTTGCTACATGGTGCGGCTGCTGCTAAAGCTACTTTGTTCATCCATTTTTTATATTTTTTTCTAAATTCTACTGCCCAAAACCTAGAGAAAGGCATCATGTAAATGTTGTATAAGGTGTATACAATGAATTTGAGCTAAAATATTGCATAATATTGCCACCCAAAGCGAGGAAAAGTTTTAACTTGATAAAAAAAAATCTTTTTTTTTTTTTTTGTTGCTGCAAGTTGTGTTTTTCACCCTTTTTTTTTTTTTTTCCTGCAATTCCACCGCCCAAAACTTGAAAAGGATGATTTAATACATGTTAAAGTATTTTTTTAAATTGAATTTGGGAAAAACGCATAGAGTTTTTGCTTCTAAAATGCAAGTTGAAACTGATTGCACCACCACCTGCACCCAGATTTTGCTATCGCTGTTGAACTCGATTTTTTTCATTTTTTTATTTGTTTTCACGGCCCAAAATCAGATTTAACATCAATTTGAACATGTTAATGAAGTTTTCAAAAGTTTTTTCATGTTATTTGTCCATTTTTGCCACCCAAAATTTCAAGTTAAAATGGATTGGTTGAGCTTGGTGCATTTTCTCTGTTCTTGTTGTTCTTTGCTGATTTTCTTCAAATTTTTGAGCTTAGACCCACCTAAATTTAGAGTTTTAATCAACTTCAACATGTTATTGCATTGTTTAATTAATCCTTGTACTTGATTTATGAATTTTGTTACCCATTTTTGCAAGTTGAATTGTATTGTGTATGAACTTGTTGTGTTCTTGCTTTAGCCGTGTTAATTATTATGTTTTGCCCATTTTTTTCTTTGGTTTGGGGTATATTGCTTTTAATTTTTGATGTTAATGATAAAACCTAGCAAGATTTAACCTAAAATGAGTGTTTTTGCACGAAAATGGCAATATGAGCGAAAAGGAGCAAAATCAAGCAAAAGTGATAAAAATATTATGTAAAATGTTTAAAAACATATTAAAATAATATAAAAAAATTATATACTAATTTAGACTTATCCAAATACCTCCAAACTTAAATCTTGCTTGTCATCGAGCAAGGTTCAATATTAAGGCGCAAGATCTCATGCTTTTTAAGAATTTTACCACAAGTCAAAGCAGGTATACTCCAAATTAGAGAAGAATAGTTGAGGCTCAAAGTTCGTGGTTCTAAAGGCAAAACCATCTTTCTCAAGGAAAAATCTGTCAATTACCTAAGTAACCGAATTTAAAAGTTAGCTAAGCAAATTAAGTTTATCCGTTCTTTCTAATCTTAAGATATTCAAACTAAATAGAGGACAAAATTTATAACGCTCATAACAAAACTTATCAAGTATGCCCAAAACTAATTATTTTTGCACCATATTTTTCTTTGGAGGAATTTATTTACTCAAGTCAATATAAACATATCTGCAGTGAGAATCAAGCTCCCACTCCTGGGCGATGATCCATAGGTAAGAGAAGCCACCACTGAGATGCCTCTATTATGACCTTTCGAGTATATCTTCAGTGAGAATTAAGCTCCGACTCCCGGGCAATGACCTATAAGTAAGAGAAGCCACCACTGAGATGCCCTCTTAACTGGTGGCACATATCTTATTTATGTGGGATAGCGGTGCTATAGATACCCCCCCCCCCCCCCTCCCTCCTCTTCGGTGCTTGGTTCCTTGTTAGCTTTCTAAGTACCCCTTATAGCGAGTTTTCAATGCAGCAACTCCCGTTCCAGTTGGCCCAGGGTACCAGGTGTTGAAACACCCATACGGATCCACTTGCTTGAGGTACCGAGGCACGAAACCATCACACAATAGCACATATCAAGACATTTTTAGAGGATAGCGGTGCTTAGTAATTCTCTCCCTTTATTATATTTTTTTATTTAGACTTAGGCATAACTTTTCAAAATCCATTATGTAAATGATACTCTTTATGCAATCTACTCAAATTTGAGCATCTTTTAATCAGAAAGAAAAGTAAAACAGCCATGCTAACTAGTAAAGTCAAATACCATGGTTTTATCAAGATAGTGCCTTAGGTTAGATCATGCTTTGCAATTAGAACACAAAAAAAATTGATTATAATGTTATTAATATCTAATTAAAGTAAATAAGATAAAAAGAGTAGAAAATTTGCCTAAAAAGCATGATGATGAGTTATTTCTTTCTTTCTTTTTTTTTACATGAAATTTTTTTGAAAGACTAATGATAAAAACTGTAGAAAATAGACAATATTTTTGTTGGCCGACACTATTTACATCCCATACAAAGGCTCCAAACTCTGGGAGGCACTAAAAACGACTCTAAAGCATAAAACAAAAAAAATTTCGAAATAATTTTGTTAAAAAAAACACATTTTTTAATTTATTATTATTTTTATTAACATTACTTTTCCCACCCCCAAACTTTATTTTTAACAAGAACTAAAAAGATAAATTGGGTGAGAGATACTTCACAAGTTAGAGGATTGCTTTTTGATGGTGCATGTTGATAAATAGAAATAATGAAAGGAAAAACAGGATAAATAAGGATAGAAACACTTGGGTTGCCTCTCAAGAAACGCTTAGTTTATAGTCGTTAGCTCGACTTTCTTAGTGGATTATTCGACAATGTTGAGATGAATGGAAGTTTTCTGCTGCTCGAACTCTCCATCAATGTGAGGTTTCAGTCTTTGTCCATTGACTTTAAAAGTATCCTTTTTCTCATCCTGAATCTCAACCGTGCCATATGGAAAAACACAAGTTACAATAAAGGGTCCTGACCATCGAGAGCGCAGCTTTCCTGGAAAAAGTCGTAAGCAGGATTTAAATAGTAGAACTTTTTGTCCCACTACGAATTCTTTGTTTAAAATGTGCTTGTCGTGCCATCTTTTGGTTCGATCTTTGTAAATTCGAGCATTTTCATAAGCCTCATATCTGAACTCATCCATCTCATTGATTTGTAGTAACCTCTTTTAGCCTGCAGCTGCTAAATTGAAGTTTAAGGTTTTTATGGCCTAGTATGCTTTGTGTTCCAATTAAACTCATAAATGACATGCCTTGCCATAAACCAGCCAATATGGTGACATTTCAATAGGTGTTTTGAATGCCGTTCTATATGCCCAAAGTGCGTTATCTAACGTTTTCGACCAATCTTTTCTAAAGGCACTAACTGTTTTTTCATGAATAACTTTCAATTCTCGTTTGAATTTTCCGCTTATCTACTTGTTCGAGGATGGTATGGAGCACCCACATAGTGTGTGACTCCATACTTACTCAATAAAGCTTTAAGTTGGCGGTCAAGAAAATTTTTTCCGCCATCACTTATAATTGCTCTAGGAGTTCCAAACCTATAAAAGATGTTTTTTCTAACAAAGTTTACAACAACTCTAATATTATTGGTCGGAAAAGCAGCTGCTTCGACCCATTTTGACACATAATCTACAGCAACCAAAATAAATATATTAGAAAATGATGAGGGGAAAGGACCCTGTTGTGTTTTTCTACGTCTATCAAAATTTAATGAAAAACCCTATCTATTAAACACACGTAAATTGAAATGTAGGGCGAGAGGGTGTCGGACCACAGGGACTAAGAGTGCGTGAATTTAATCTATGACCTAAATTGATTTAAGGAAAAGTGATATCTTTGTGTTAATTAATCTAGAAAACAAAAATTAAACTAAAGTAATCTACTACTAATCGGGAACGCGTATTAAATTGGAGCCTAGGGTTTCGAATCCATCATTAGTCAATTATTTTTGCATTAACTCTTAAATTGGGATTATTGATTGTCACACGGGTAGTGGTCAAGCTTCAACCTACTAAGATAATGTTGTTAGTATTGCGTATTGACCCTATCCAACTAAACCATAAGGAAAATAGGCTCCACCTAACGTATTGTTAATTATCACTTATTGACCCTATCTAACTAAAACATAGGGAAGATAGTCTTTAATTAATAATTCGGTTAATACTATTGCTTGATTAATTAATCCTAAGGCTACAAGCACAAAGAATTAATTTATAAATATCAATATCAATAATTAAAGGTTACAAACTCAATAATCTTATCAATTGAATAAACAATAAAAATATAATACTTCAAAGTGTTTATCTCAACCAAGCAATTCATGTAAACAATCAAATTAACCAGAGTTAAGAGTAAACAAAAGTAAAGGTTAAGATTTTATCTAACCCCAGAGAGCAAGTTAGCTCTCCATCAAGGATGATTCGGTGAAGACGAAGTTGAACAAACTCATGTTGATCCCCACGCTTATTTCGCTCTCGTTCCAATTTAATTAAAAATTAAAATAAAGTCTGAGAGAGAGAGAGAGAGAGAGCTGAGAGAAGAGAAAATAGGGGCTGAGAAAGGGAGGCGGTCCACAGAACAGAGACGAACCTAGATGCCCCAAATCGAACGCTTCCCTTCCTTTTAAATCCAAGACGTTGCTACTAATGAAACCCTAAGTCGGTGCTGGTGGTGAGCCGGACACTGGTGGCTGACGGGCCTGAAGGTTGAATCGGGCTGGAGTCGGACCGGAGTGTAGCGCTGTTGGTCGATCCGGGTCTGCGATGATGATGGGCCTGCTGGTTGAGGTGGGCTGGAGATGGGTGTTAGGCTGATGTCGGTGAAGTTGGGCCGTACAGGTGGGTGACGATGAGCCTGGTGAGGATGGGCTGCGCATGGGCTACTTTGCTGTTGTTGGGCTGGGTTGTGCGGGTGCTGCTGGGCCGAAACAGGGGAGCTGGTGGTGACGAGGTGGGCCGGACATAACGAAGTGTAAAGTCCAGTCAGGTGCTACAATTATTGGTGCTGACACTAGTTTCCTCTTCAAGGTTTCAAAGCCATGCATGCAGTCACTATCAAAGTTAAAAGGGACATCTTTCATCGATAAATTGCAAAGAGGATTAACAATCTTAGAGAAGTCCTTAATGAACCTTCTGTAGAAACCTGCATGCCCTAAGAAACTCTGAATGCTCTTGAAGTTGGTAGGGGGTGGTCATTGTTCTATCACTTTAGTTTTTGCTCTATTAAACTCAATTCCTCTTTTTGAAATCATATACCCTAACACTATTCCTTCCCGTACCATAAAATGACATTTCTCCCAATTCAAGACAAGATTAGTGTTAGTGTATCTTTGCAAAACCATTGAGAGGGTAGCCAAACAATCATCAAACGATATTCCAAAGATTGAAAAATCATCCATAAACACCTCTATGAAATTTTCTACCATATCACTAAAGATTGCCATCATACATATTTGAAAAGTCGCAGGGGCATTGCATAGCCCAAAAGGAATTCTCCTATGGGAAAAGGTACCATAAAGACAAGTGAAAGTGGTCTTTTCCTGATCTTTTGGGGCTATGGCAATTTGATTGTACCCTGAATATCCATCCTGAAAATAGTAATACAAATGACCCTCCAGTTTTTCTAACATTTGATCAATGAATGGTAAGGGGAAGTGGTCCTTTTGGGTGGCATCATTAAGTTTTCAATAATCTATGCAAACCCTCCACCCGGTGACAGTTCTAGTAGAGATGAGTTCATTATTCTCAATTCCAACTACAATTACACCCCCCCTCCTCCCTCTTTTCGGAACTACTTGTACTGGGCTAACCCATGGGCTATCGAATCTGGGATAAATTATCCTAGCATCTAATAGTTTGACAACTTCTTTCCTTACCACTTCTTTCATGGCAGGGTTCAACCACCGCTGAGGTTGTACAGAAGGTTTGAAGCTATCCTCCATGAGAATTTTGTGCGTGTATATGAAAGGGCTAATCCCCTGGATATAAGAAAGGGTCTATCCGATTGCTGATTTATGCTTTCTTAGAACTCTAAGCAACCTTTCCTGTTCAATGTTACTCAATGAGGCATTAATAATAACAGGATAGGATTTAGAATTACCAAGATAGGCATATTTGAGATGTGGTGGCAATGGCTTGAGCTTAAGAATTAGAGGTTAGTCTTCTTCCATTTTTTGTTGAATTTCAATTGCTTGAATGTCTTCCACTCATATTTCGCAGTGCGAATCAAAAGGTTGCAGCTTTCCAGGTGTTGGGCACATTCCCTTATCAACTCGTCTTCCGTGTCTATGGTCCCAGATTTCATTAGACACGCTTCAAGGGGCAACTTCGGGAATGTGTCCCTGAATGTCTCAGTGACCAACTCATCTACAATATCAATCTCAAAACAAGAATCCATGTTAGAGGGAAATTGAATGGCATTAAAGACGTTGCAGGTTACCTATTCATCTTGTACCCTTAGGATCAGCTTTCCTTGTTGGACGTCTATCAGGGTTCTTCCTGTAGCAAGGAAGGGTCGACCTAGAATAAGAGGCATCTCACGATCCTCTTCCATATCAAGCACTATGAAGTCAACCGGGAAGGTGAATTTATCAACCTTCACAAGGACATCTTCAATTACACCTTAAGATACTTGATTGATCTGTCTGCAAGTTGGAGAGATACAGTGGTAGGCTTCACTTCTCTGAACCTAAGCTTCCTAAAAATAGAGAGAGGCATTAAATTTATACTTGCACCTAAATTACACAAAACCTTATCAAAACTAATAGAGCCAATGGTGCAAGGTATCGTGAAACTCCCTAGATAGTTTAACTTGAGAGGCAACTTCTTTTGCAGTATGGCATTGCATTCTTCATTAAGCGCTACCATTTTGAACTCTCCCAACTTCCTTTTGTTAGACAGAATTTCTTTCATGAATTTTGCATATTTGGGCATCTGTTCTAATATCTCAGCAAAAGGGACATTAATGTGTAACTTTTTGAAAATTTCCAAAAATTTAGCAAATTGCTCGTCCGCTTTTGTCTTTCTCAGGCGTTGAGGGAATGGGACCTTTGGTTTGTAGGGTTGAGGTTCAACCCTTTTTGGTTCATTTTCATCTTGGATTTTTGTCCCTTCATCATTTTCCGCCTCCTGATTTACATCCATAGACAGGTCAATTATGGGTTGTTCATTTGGAATGGTTTTCTCTACTTGAGTTGGTTCTTTCAAAATTTTTCCACTTCGTAATTCTATTGCTTTTACTTGCTCTCATGGGTTAATGATAGTGTTACTGGGTAAGGAACATTAAGATCTATCAGAAAGGTGAATTGAAATTTGCCCAATTTGGGTCTCAAGGTTTCTAATGGTCGCTTCATGATTGCGAATCAAAGTTTCTTGATTTCGAAGAGTTGCTTCAGTGTTTTGCATAAACTCACTAAACAATTCCTCGAGATTAGTTTTTTTTTAGGGGGCTGAAAAGGTTGTTTTTGTACCCCTTTATTGTTCCATGAAAAATTTGGATGGTTTCTCCACCCGGGATTATATGTGTTGGAATAGGGATTATTTTTTTGAAAATTTGAAACAAAATTGGCTTGTTCATGGGTTGATGGGGTGAAAGGATTTCCTGTTTGGCATTCTATGCTAGGATGATTCCCTGCACAAAATTCATACTTTAGTACATGAGAATTTATGGCATTCACGTTCATGTTCATCTATTTTTCAAGCGTAGCAACCTTAGCAGTTAACCTTGTTATTGCATCCAGCTCGCATGTTCCTGTAGGTTTCTTTTGCTCTGTTGCCCTTGCATAGTTGTTGCCAGTCATTACTTCTAGTAATTCATGTGCATCTTCTGGAGTTTGGAGATTCAGCGATCCTCCAGCCACCGCGTCTACAATCGTTTGAGTGTTAGGTCCAACCCATTATAAAAAGTTTGGACTTGCATACAGACAGGCAAACCATGATGGAGGCACCTTCTCAAAAGTTCTTTGTAACGTGCCCACGCCTCATACAAAGATTTCGTATCGTATTGTACAAACGAGGTAATGTCATTCCTCATCTTAGCTGATTTGGCTGGTGGAAAATATTTTGCTAGAAAATTTTAAGCCAAATCATCCCAGGTGGTAATGGTTCCTAAGGGTAATGATAATAACCACGCTTTGGCTTTATCTCTCAGTGAAAATGGAAACAACCTTAAGCGGACGGCATCATCGCTGACACCATCATGCTTAAAGGTATCGTATATCTCTAAAAAGTTAGAGATATGCAGGTTTGGGTCTTCACTGTGTAGACCGCCAAATTGAACTGTTTGTTGAATCATTTGTATAATTGCTGGTTTAATTTCAAAATTGTTTGCTTGAATTGGTGGACATCGGATGCTGGAAGTGCACCGTCCAACAGTAGGTACAATAAAATCTTTTAAGGTCCTTTCATCATCATTTCCAGTATTATTAGCCATGGTTTCAGTCCTTTTTGTTTTTCTAATTAGTCGAAGAGTTTTTTCGATTTCTGGGTCAAAAGGAATTATTTCTTTTTCAATTAAATTTGGCATACAAAGTCAAATTAAGCAACTAGAAAGTTAAAGGGCAAGGATGACAATTAAAAAAAAAAAAGAAAGTTACAAAAGTGTAGCCCAAAAATTTTAGCAAAACACAAATTAAAAAAAGAAAAAGAAAAAAGAAAAGAGGAGGGTAGTAACCCTATTGTTTTAGAAAACCTAAAATTATCAAATTTAATTTTTAAAAACCTAACAAAGTAAACTTAATAGCAAAATAAAAATAAAGATAAAGACAAAATATAAGAAAAATAACAAAATAACACAGAACTAAAAAGAATTTATCTTTACAAATGAATTAATTAAAAATTTTCTTAAACTTAAATAAAATTTACAAATTATTAACAATTTCAAATTAGCACCCATACTAGTTGGTATTGATATCACTCAAACGGAGACAATCCCCAGCAACAGCGCCAAAAACTTGATGCAGACTTTGCGTATGTGTTAGCAAGTGCACTAGTCGTATCAAGTTCAATAGAAATGAGTAGAGTATCGTTCCCACGAGGATTGTTATTAAGTGAGTATCAAAATTAGTAGCTTTGATGCTATTTCAAAAACCGAAAAATTGAGATATTGATATGAGATAAAATTAACTAAAAATAAATAAAATATGTTAACTGATTTTATAAAGTTTTTATGATTTAATAATATCCAAGGCATTCGATTACACCTAGTTGCATCAATACACCTGTCTATTCTCGTTACTCAAGTAGTTATTACGTGTTGATGGTTGAAAACTCTAATTTACTAAATATGCACTCTTGGGCAACATTTAGTATGCTCTTTTACATATTAACCCATCACTCTTGCACATGAATTTAAATAAGAAAAGAGTTTTTAAAGTTCAAAAATTTTCTCTTAAAAACCACACAAATGGAGTTAATTTCTCTCGAGCATTCGCTCAATTTGTGATGCTTATCACCTTAGCACTCACCATAAATCTCCTCTCAGACTCATTATGAATCATTATAGGCCCTAAATGGTGATCAAGTATTCAAAACTCATGAAGATCAATGATAAACACTTCAACAACGCAATGACAAAACAATGAATACTTTGAATTAGAAATAAGCGTATATTACAACTTAGGCTACATCGTAGCCTTGGAATAACAAAATTAGTTCATGAAAAACTTAATATAAGACATATTTAACACAAAATTCATGAAATTGGAAGAAGAAAAGGCTAAAAAGGACTTAAAAATACAAAATTACAAACCAAACTTTCTTCCTCCTTCTTCTCCTTTCTTCACCCGTTTTTCTTCCTCGTTTTCTGCACTTTCTATGAGATTTTTGTTGAGTGAATAATGATCCAAACACTCCCTCTTTATAGTGTTTGAAGGGGAAATAAACTATGCAAAAAATTACATCAAACTTGCTTCCCATTTGCTAAATGGTGCGGCTGCTGCTAAAGCTACTTTGTTCATCCATTTTTTATATTTTTTTCTAAATTCTACCGCCCAAAACCTAGAGAAAAGCATCATGTAAATGTTGTATAAGGTGCATAAAACGAATTTGAGCTAAAATATGGCATAATATTGCCACCCAAAGTGAGGAAAAGTTGTAACTTGATCAAAAAAATCTTTTTTTTTTTTTTTTTTTTTTGCTGCTGCAAGTTGTGTTTTTCATCCATTTTTTTAATTTTTTCTACAATTCCACCGCCCAAAACTTGCAAAATATGAGTTAATACATGTTAAAATATGTCTTTAAAATGAATTTGGGAAAAAAGCATTGAGTTTTTGCTCCTAAAATGCAAGTTGAAACTGATTGCACCACCACATGCACCCAGATTTTGCAATGGTTGTTCAACTCAATTTTTTTCATTTTTTGATTGGTTTGCACCACCCAAAATCAGCTTTAACATCAACTTGAACATGTTAATAAAGTGTTGAGGAAGTGCTTTCATGATATTTGTCCATTTTGCCATCCAAAATTGCAAGTTGAAATGGATTGGTTGAGCTTAGTGCATTTTCTCTGCTCTTGCTGTTCTTTGCTGATTTTCTTCAAATTTTTGAGCTTAGACCCACCTAAATTTAGAGTTTACATCAAATTTGACATGTTAATTCATTGTTTAGTTAATCCTTGCACTTGATTTATGCATTTTGTTACCCATTTTTGCAAGTTGAATTGTATTGTGCATGAACTTGTTGTGTTCTTGCTTTAGCCATGTTAATTATTACGTTTTGCCCATTTTTTTCTTTGGTTTGGTGTATCTTGCTTTTAATTGTTGATTTTAATAATAAAACCTAGCAAGATTTAGCATAAAACGAGTGTTTTTGCAAGAACATGGCAATATGAGAGAAAAAGAGCAAAATCGAACAAAAGTGATAAAAATTTGATGTAAAATGTTTTAAAATATATTAAAATAATATAAAAAAATTATATACTAATTTAGACTTATCAATCATTACCCGATTCAGGATCCCAAAAATTTGAGTTACCAATAATGGTGCCCAATTCAGCTCACAACTATTCTGAGATTACTGTGTAAACACGGGAATTAAAGTTAATTATGCCTCGTAGCGCACCTATAAAACTACGGCTTGGTGGAATCCGCCAACAAACATATGCTCTTAGGATTAAAACGCTAGCCAGACCAAGCCAAAGGAAGCTAGGTAGAAGAACTTCCCAGTGTACGGTGGGCCTACAGGACGATGATACGAAATGCCACAAGAGAGGCCCCATACAACCTTGTATATGGGACAGAAGCAATACTACTGGTAGAAGTAAGAGAGCCCAGTCTCCAAAGTGCGAGATTATGACAAAAAACACAATGAGGGAGCATTAACACAGTCACAGATGACCTGAAAGAGACGCGCAAGAATGCATTAATAAGAATGATCGCTCAAAAGCAAAGGATGGCCATATATTTCAATTACAAGGTGAAAAGGAGAAGTTTTCAAGAAGGAGAGATGGTGCTAAGACGAATAGAATCCTCGGGTTATCACCATGGCAAGCTAAATGGGAAGGACACTGCAAGATCTCCCAGGCAACCACAGATGGAGCCTACTGTCTACAACAACTAGACGGAACCCCAATCCTAAGAACTTGGAACATTCTAAATTTAAGGAAATACTATGTATGAAATCATGAGAAGAATATGAAGGCACTCTACATTTTCGCAAGAACTCTATCTCTGCTTTGCAAATGGGAAAGTTAAGATTCACACTTAAGCCGTACGCCCTTCCGAAGCAAGCAAAATCCTTTGAGCCATAAGCCCTTCCAAAGCAAGCAAAATCCTTTGAGCCATAAGCCCTTCTGAAGTGCGCGAAATACTTTAAGCCATAAGCTCTTCCAAGGCAGGCGAAATACTTAAAGCCATAAGCCCTTCCGAGGCAAGCGAAATACTCTAAGCTGTAAGCCCTTCTAAGGCAGGCAAAATACTTTAAGCCATAATGTTAGCTTCCAATCCAAAGATTGAGAGCCAACCTTGTGAAAGAGATGTAAGATGAGAAGAGAATTGAAAGGAGATGAGAAATAGAGAAGATTATCCAAAAGGAAATCAAATTTTTATTGATTGAATGAAGATATTACATGATTTGGGTCTATTTATAATAGATCTCGATACATTGAACCAACACTTCACTCCTAACCGACTTGAACCAGATTTTACCGCCAAAAAATAGCTAAGCTGCCACATTTGACTTTGCTTGACCAACGAACCGACTTTGGTGTCTAAAAGGCTCACTAACTCACACTTGAAAATTACACCTAAATGCATCATTTAAACTATACAACCATTACATGACTTAAGAGTAGCCAAAACTAAGGAAATCACAACATTCCCCTTCTCTTGAAAAGCTCCTTGTCCTCAAGGAGAAAAATTGGGAAATGGACTCTTCAAAAATGCAAATTCGTCCCATGTAGCAAAGTTGCTTTCCAAGTTCTGCCATTGTATCAGCGCTTCACGAGTAGCTCTGTTTGCAACATTCAACTTTCACGTGGCTTTAACAGCAATAGGTTGCAGTAGCAGCGAGCCATTTGATCCAACTTCAGGTGCCTCCTTCAAGCTTTTAACTCCTTTTTTCACCTATTTTTTGAGCAAAGACACATGAAACACTAGGCGAATGTACTAGTTAGGAGGTAAGTCAAGTCTGTACGCCACTTTGCCAATCTTTTCCAATATTTTGTATGGGCCAAAGAAGTGAGCACTTAGCTTGACATTTCTCCTAACAGCGAAAGAGGACTGTCTATAAGGCTGTAATTTGAGGTAAACCATGTCACCAACTTCATAATTCTTGTCTACCTGCTTTTTGTCAGCATAGAGTTTTATCCTTGCTTGCGCTTGAAGCAGATTGTCCTTAAGAACTTACATCATATGCTTCCTTTGCTATATCAAATTAGTAGCTTCGGGTACTGATGAAGTCACGTTCTAAAGCATGAAAGGAGTGGGAGGATCGTATCCATAGAGAGCTTTGAAGAGAGAAGTGCCAATAGATGCATGAACATGGGATTTGAACCAATATTCAACTAAAGAAAGCAAATGGTTCCACGCCTTTGGATGCAAGAAAACCATACTTCTAAGATACTACTCAATGCATTGATTGACTCATTCGACCATCTGTCTGGGGATGGTAAGATGAACTAAGAGCCAATGTCGTTCCCAACAACTTGAACAATTCTCTCCAAAAATTTCTTGTAAAGATCCTATCTCAATCAGATACAATGGATTGACGCAATCCATGTAATTTGTATATGTTATCAAGGAAACTTTTGGCCAACTTTTCTATAGTAACAGGTCGGATTAAGAAGATAAAATGACTATATTTGGTGAAACGATCCACCACAAACCAAATTACTTCCTTGGCTTCTGACTTCGGCAACCCCTCTATAAAATCCATTCTTATGTTGATCCAAGCACCCTCAGGAATAGGAAGTGGCTGTAGAAGACCTTGGTAATGATGATCTACCAATTTAGTTTGTTGACAGACTTCACAAGCACGCATAAAATCAGATACTGTCTTCTTCAAGCCAGGCCAAGTCAAATGTGCCTTAACCCTCTGATATGCTCCTTCAATTCCTGAATGACCTCCTCATGCTGAATCGTGTGAGGCACTAACAATTTGATCTCTCATATATGTAGAAGAACCAATATAGAGCCTATTCTTCAATCGGATGATGCCTTTTTGGACTGATTCCCCTGCACTAGCACCTTCAATACCCAAAACCTTCACACTGCTTGCAATAACACATTCTTGAGCAAAGGGATCATCTTCATAAGAGTTATAAACTTCTTCCATCCATGATGGTAAGACAATGGATACTTCACAACAAGAACCGTGCTCACAATCTTCAAATCTTTGTGAAAGTGCATCAGTTGCTAAATTTTCTTTTCCCTTTCGATATTCAATAACATAATCGAGCCCCAGCATTTTCATCAATCCCTTCTTTTGGATTCTTATCACAGTCTTTTGTTCCAAAAGATGCTTGGGACTCTGATGGTCTGTCCTGATAATGAACCTGTGTCCATCCAAGTAATGCCTCCATTTCTCAACGGCTAAAAGAATCGCCAAGTATTCCTTTTCGTAAGTAGATTTTGCTTGATGTTTTTGACTGAGAGCTTGACTCAAATAGGCAATAGGTCTTCCATTTTGAGAAAGAACTGCTCAAATTTCTATACCACTTGCATCTGTCTCAAGAACGAACTCCTCAGCAAAATTTGGCATTGCTAGAACTGGAGCTGCACACATAGCTGCCTTGAGAGTTTTAAAATTTGATTGAGCTTGATCTGACCACTTGAATGCGTCTTTTTTAAGAAGTTCAGTAAAAGGCTTTGCAATAGATCCATATCCCACAATGAACTTTTTGTAGTAGCCGGTCAGTCCCAAGAATCCCCTCAACTGTTTCAGCGATACTGGAGTAAACCATTCTTGCATTGCCTAAACTTTAGAAGGATCGGTTGAAAATCCCTCATATTAGATCACATGGCCCAAATATTCTAACTGAGTCTGTGCAAAAGAACATTTGGTCAACTTAAAAAGAACTTATGATGGTGCATCACTGTAAACACTTCCTGGAGATGCCTGAGATGGTCCTCAAAAGAAGAACTGCATATCAGAATGTCATCGAAGAAAACTAGCACTGTTCTCCTCAGGAAAGGCTTAAAAACTTCATTTATAATGGCTTGAAAAGTTGCTGGAGTGTTGGGTAAACCGAATGGCATAACCACAAACTCGAAGTGTCCATGATGAATTTGAAAATCAGTCTTACATATATCTGGCTCAAGAACTCTGATTTGATGGTATCCCTGCCTCAAATCAAGTTTAGTCAAGAAATGTGCATCATATAACTCATCAAGTAAATCATCTATGACAGGAATAGGAAACTTATCTATCACTGTCAAAGGATTAAGTCGTTTGTAATTGATGCACATCCTTGTCGTTCCATCCTTCTTCTTTGCCAGAATAATGGGAGAGGGGATAGGATTGTGACTAGGCCTGATGAAGCACATCTTAGGCAATTCATCCACATGCTTCTGAATATTTGTCTTCTCAGCATGAGGATACCGATAAGGCCTCATCTTCCCTGGGTCTGAATTAGCCTTAAAAGGAATAGTATGATCAATACTTCTCTGAGGAGGTCAAGCCTTTGGCTGCTCAAAGACATCCTCAAATTCCTCAATCAAGGCCCTTACTTTAGGCTGAGTAACAGATCCCAACTCTATAGGAGAAATAGCAAACAATTGCCCAATCCACTAAATGGCACTCTTCTTAAATCCTCCTTGTAAGCTTTTGCCTTTGATCAACTGTAATTGTGCACAATCAGCCATGCCTTGCAATGTGACGTTAGTTCCATGGACTTCAAAAGAAAGGGTCAGTTTTTCAAAGTCGAACATCACTGGATTAAAGGATCTCATCCAATCAATACCGAGCACCATGTCACATCCACCTAAAGGAAGGACTCTAAAATCAAAGGTGAACTGATGTTCTTGCATAGTCCATTGAAATGCCTGACATTTATTCTGAGTGAGAATGGAATTTCCATCTGCCACAGTCATGGCTAATGGATGGGTCTTGATCACTTCATGTCTCACTTTCTTCAATAATTTAGGATCAGCGAAGCTGTGAGTGCTCCCATTGTCCACAAGAATAGTAATGGAAGTCTTTCCAGCTTTTCCTTTAATTCGATTGGTATTGTGAGCTCCATTCCCGGTCAATGCTTTCATAGAAATCTCAATTTCATCCTCAATTAATTCATCTTGTGACTCCTACTCAGAACTGCCTTCAACTGCTTCTGTTTCTTCACTGTCTGAGTTTATTTCAAATCGAGCACCTCTTGCGGACATTAGAAACTTGGAATTACATTTATTTCCTGGCTGATAAGGCTGGTTGCATTTGTAACAAAGCCTTGAAGACCTCTTATCAACAACACGACTTGTCTTGGAGCCAAATGAATCTCTGTGCTGAGATTTGGAATTGCTTCCTTTGAATTTACTCTTGTCACTTGAAGATACAAACGTGGCTTCAATCAATTTAGCCTTAGCATATGCTTTAGACAATGTCCTTGGCCCAATGGCCTTCACCATGTTCTTGATTCTTGGTCTGAATCCACTAATGAAACTAGAGACATAGTATGCCTCTGTAGCTTGTGGATATGTGGCTGTCATGCTAGCTCGTAGGTTCTCAAACCTCGTCATGTACTCACTAACAGTAGTCGTTTGATACACCTTGTTAAAAGTGTCAACAACATCGCTTATGTCCTCTTCTCCATAGCGCTTACACGATTCTTCCACGAACTCGCCCCAAGATAGATTTGGATTGCTTTTCAACACACTGTAGAACCATACTTCATGATCTCCATGAAGATGCACTGCTACCAGTTCTACCTTTTCGGCTTCACTTATTTTGTAAAAATGGAAGTATCAATCACATCTCCTCAACCACAATTAAGGTTGTTTGCCATCAAAAGGTTCATTTTGCACTTGAGGCTACCTCAAAGCATTGCTCCTATTACCGGATGTAGCATCATTACTCACTGTTCTTCCTTGATGATGCTGATCTGGTGGCCTGTGTTGATGTACAATTTCATCAAATGGATTTCTGTTGTGTAAAACAGAAATTGGAGGTCTTGTATTCAGACCTGAATTCTGACCAGATAACCGAGAACGAGCTTGTTCTATGGATTGATCTTGAGTCCATGCAGCAACATCAACCTCTAGAAGTCAAGTATCAACTGTCCTGACACGATCTGGAGGTCTAACCTCCGTTTGAATTAAAGGAGATTCACCGCGATTCTTGTCCAAACTTTCAGCACTGTTAATGTGAACTCGCGGATGCCTTACTTCGTCTGGAGGAATTAGCTGACTAGCAGGTCGTAGTGTTCCATTTATTGATGGTTCTCCATGTTTGTTAACCTAATTATGCAATTCACTTAGCTTTTCCTCAAAACGCAAGGATTGCTACTGCACTTCTTCATCAAATTTCTTATCATGTTCCGGTTTTCTATTAATTTGATCCTGTAGTCCACCAATCTTGTCCTCCAAAAGCAGAGTTTACTATTGCATTTGATCAAAAATCTTAAAATCTTGTTCAACCTGCACCTGTTGAATTCGATTCATATCATATCCATCTGCGACTTTTACATTTCATCCATTTGCGCCCTAAACTGAGCATGAGTAATAAACTCAGGTTTGGCTGCAGAATTTCAACCAACAATCGAAGCAAATGTAACATTAGGATCAACACTAGCAGCAGGAGCTGCATTTACACCTCCAGAACAAGTGTTAGGCCTTCCCATCATTGATGAGCCCACAAATTAGATTCAAAATTGAGCATAAACAAAGCTCTGATACCAATTGTAAGCTTCCAATCCAAAGATTGAGAGCTAACCTTGTGAAAGAGAGGTAAGATGAGAAGAGAATTGAAAGGAGATGAGAAATAGAGAAGATTACCCAAAAGGAAATCAGATTTTTATTGATTGAATGAAGATATTATATGATTTGGATCTATTTATAATAGATCTCGATACATTGAACCAACACTTCACTCCTAACCGACTTGAACCGTATTTTACCACCAAAAAACAGCTAAGCCGTCACATTTGACTTTTCTTGACCAACTAACCGACTTTGGTGTCAAAAACACTCACTAACTCACACTTGAAAATTACACCTAAACGCATCATTTAAACTATACAACCATTACATGACTTAAGAGCAACCAAAACTAAGGACAACACGTAAGCCCTTCTGAGGCAGCGAAATCCTTTGAATCGTAAGCCCTTCCTAGGCAGGAGAAATCCTTTGGGCCATAAGCCCTTCCGAGGAAAGAGAAATACTTTAAGCCATAAGCCCTTCCGAGGCAGGAAATATATTAAGCCATAAGCCCTTTTGAGGCAGGCGAAATACTTTAAGCAATAAGCCCGTCCGAAGTGGGTGAAATTCTTTAAACTGTAAGTGCTTCCGAGGCAGGCAAAAACTTTAAGCCGTAAGCCCTTCCGAGGCGTGCGAAATACTTCAAGCCGCAAGCCCTTCCGAGGCAGGCGAAATAAATTAAGCCACAAGCCCTTTTGAGGCGGGTGAAATTCTTTAAGCCGTATGCCCTTCCGAGGTGGGCGAAATTCTTTAAGCCGTATGCCCTTCCGAGGCAGGCGAAATACCTTAAGCCATAAGCCCTTTCGAGGCGGGCGAAATACTTTAAGTCGTAAGCCCTTTCGAGGCAGGTGAAATACTTCAAGTCGTAACCCCTTCCGAAGCAGGTGAAATACTTTAAGCCGTAAGCCCTTCCAAGGCAGGCGAAATTCTTTGAGCCATAAGCCCTTCTAAGGCGGGCGAAATATCTTAAGCCGTAAGCCCTTCCACGGGGGGCAAAATAATTTAAGCCATAAGCCCTTCTGAGGTAGGTGAAATACTTCAAGCCATAGGCCCTTCTGAGGCAGGCAAAACTCTTCAGGCCATAAGCCATTCCGAGACAGGTGAGTAAGGGCCATAATGCCCTTCTCAAAAAAAATTTTAAAATAAAATAAAATAATAATAAAAAAAATAATACTAATAATATTAATAATAAATAATATATAGTACATGTCAAGAATAAATACCAATAGTGAACAGCAATAGATAAAAAAAAAATAATATAAAACATCCACGAATCATCAAATTGCAAACTACAATATCATCGAAAACAAAAATCATACAATTCGTTCCTTGTAAGATACACAAAAAGGTAGGGATGACATACAAAAAAAAGGAGCCAAAAAGATCCCCAAACCAACCTCCCGGAAACATAAAGGAGGAATAACGAAAGCATAAAAATGAAACAACCCTCACTAAAGAAGGGCAGGATGAGTAGCATCTAAGGAGCTGGCCACACTAAGTCTCCCCTCCTTGGCATCGTCCAAGACAAACTAATAAACTTCTTGAAGGAAGGAAATTACAATATTAGGGTCTAGATGTTTTGCCTTCTTCGCGGCAAGGCCCACCCCAGTATCGAAACCTTTCCAATATTAGCCTTGGAACTCAGGGCCTCCCTCAAAATCGGAAACAGTGTGCGAAACCCATTCTGGGATCACGGAGATAAGGGCCTCTTTTTTCGAGTTATGTGCCTAATGTTCTGATTTACACGCCTCTTATTCCATGATATATGTCTCTTGTTTCGAAATGCGTGGGTCCTGTGTCGAGATACGGGCATCCTGCACCAAGATGCGGGTGTTTTGCTTCGAGATTCGACTGGGATAGTCAGGATTTGAGCTCACCACTCAGCCATTGCAGCTCCCTCAACTCCCGGACACATTGCCTCTAACGAAGATAGACAAACGTTGATCGCCCAAAAAAACTGTCAACAAAGATAAATCAACAAGGAGGAAAAGTTAGCAAAAAATCATATTTCAAGTAAGTAACCCGAAGGCACAACACTGATAATATAAAACATCTCCTGAGATAGATGGACGGATGCGTTATCTGGAGAGATCTCGTCCAAACGAGTAGAGTCCTCCAAAAAGAGGTGGCACGCATATATCTCCTAGCAGGCGTCAACGTCACCTACAAGCGCAGAGTGATAATTAATTACTGGGGTACTAGCTCTTCCAGTAACCAAGACGTAAGAACCAAAACCTTCGGCCGCAGCAGAAGGACCTACCACATCTGTTGTTTTCCCCTTCTCGGCAACCGGGGAAGGAACCTTGCCCTGATTTGGGAAGGTGTTGAATATCCCTTCGAAAGCAGGCACGGGTGAACGACGACTGTCATCGGGAAGATGTAGAGGAAGGCCCTTGAGGAAAGACGAGAAAGGGTCTATCAAGTTCGAACTGGAAGAACCCAAGGTCTCTGGTCCACCAGCGGCTTCCCCTACTACCCTTTGAGTGATAGGGCCCGACGCGGTAGTGGGAGCCCCAATGGGAGCCAAAAACTCGGAAAAGGGTCTGCTACCCTTTGCAATCTTGGGGCAACGTCAAGAGAGAAACCTTGGGGTGAGTATAAAGAAGCTTTGAAGCTCTCTCCAATGAAGAACCCACTGAAAGCCTTGGGACGGGTAAAGCCACAGATACCCCAGCATCCCGAGCTAAATCTTTCTGCACTTTGACTGAAGACGCGATCACAATCGGGACATGCCGAAAGTTTTTGTCCTCTGAGGACTCCACTGGGATGGACAAATTGGCGATATCAACACCTGCCAGCTCATCGGCTAAAAAAAGAGAAAGAAAGAGAGAAGAAAGAGAAAGTCAGCAAAATTTGACAAATAGATAAGCAAGACAGTTACCAAACACACATACAACCAACTAGATACGAAAGCAAGCAACAGTTACCTAAGAAAGGCTTTTGAGAAAGGCCAGCTTTAACGAGTGTTATTTCTTGCTCAAGCAGCTCCTTAGAAGCTAAGAACCTTTCACCCACAAAATTCTTGTTGAAATAACGGATGACACGTTTTTTCTGAGAAGATAAAAGACTCCTCATTATAGGACAAGAATATTGAATCATACCCCATGAAGCCAAAAATGGGAGGAGGAGAGGGAGGCTTCACCCAAACAAACTTATTCTCCCAGTTCTTCACATTAAAAGGATTATGTTTTGTGAAGACAAAACCCCCACGTCTCTCGAAAGCTACCATATGCTTATCTAATCTTAAAAAATTGTCAAAAATCCTAAAGGAAGGAGTAAAGCTATTCAAATAACATGTAAGCAGAAAATCGTATACATTCCTAAACCCGATCAAAGTGACCTTCCCAGGACAAACTTTACAACGCTGAAGAACCTGCTCCATGAAAGGAGTAAGGGGAAAGCAGACGCCTACCTCTAAGGAGTCTACAGGGATTGAAAAACTCCCCTCCTTAGGCGGGAACAAAGGACAATCATCTGGTTAGGGCCCCCCATACCTCATAGTCATCCAAGAAGAAGTACTTTAAATGAATCGCAACAACGCCATCGTCACCCAAAGTACTCGATATAAAGCTTCCTAGGGGGCGAATCCGAGAAATCTCAGGGAACCTAACCATTAAGGGAGAGCTTTCATTCGGGGAACACCGATCATGGCAACACCCTTCACCTCGGGAGATGATCCATCCTCACTCCAAGCCTTGAAAGAAAAGGCCTCAACACAGCTCTGCTTAGGTACCATCAAGAAGACAAGAAGAAAACTATAGGAAAAAACAAAAACGAGAAAAATAGGGAAAGTGAAAATTTTTTTTAAAAAAAAGGGAACTTACTTACCCAAGACCTCGTTTATGTGTAGTTAACAGCGAACGCTGCTGCCGGAGAGGAGAATCCAACGCTCGAAATCCCCTCGTCCTCCACAGTTATCCAAAAACCCTATGTCAGCAAGAGGATTTCATTGAGCACCTACTCGTTCAGCTCCTCCTCATCAAATATCTAAGAGGGAAGAAAAATCGGGCAGCGCAGTAATGACAAGGGACCAAGTAAAACAAGAGGAAAGGATAGTCTATCAATTTCGACACAAAACCCACCGTCGTAGAAAAAAACAATCAAAAAGAAAGGCTCGAAGACTCACCTAGGAAATACCAAGAAAATAACAAGTAAACTACCCCAGAAAACCTTAAAAAAAAAAGGAAGAAGTGAGTTAGGGCAATCGTGCGATACCCACAAGTGGGAAAATAACCCCCAATCTTGCCCTCAATTTGCAAAAGACCTGAATTAAATGAGACCGAGCTAACCCAGGAAGCAACAGGAGGCAAAAACCCCTTCTATTTCACACCAATAATGCCTGATTTGAAGAAAGAAGAAAATTAGGGCTTGTTTTTAACAAAAAGAGAAAAGCCCAAATTAAACCTAATCTCACCACAACGGAAGGAGAAAAACAATGAGAAAGAGAAAAGCCCTCGCAAATCGCAACAAGAAAAGTCGGAATTTCAAGGTGCGAGCAGCCTGAGTCTCTATAAAATGACAATTACTGATGAGCCGAGCATGGAAACGAGACAAAGCTGGAAATTTCGAAAGAGACTTCATGGGAAATAGGAAAAAAATTTCAAAAGTAACATCTTCGGACCCAGCCATTCGTTGATCAAACCAAGAAGTTAGTGAAGATTTAAGATTCATAAGTTTGAAATGAGGGGAATCAAGTGAAGAGGCTCCCCCTCCTAATCCATATTTATAACAACCCACAAAACGGACAGCAAACGAAAATCATTTGCAGAGTGGAGGAGGACTAACTAATAACAAGTCATTAACAATTCTCGAGTAGAGGAATGACGACAAGGCCTTCAGAGGCCTTGTATGCATCTCGCCTCAAGACGCCTATTGCATCTCGCCCCAAGATGTCTCTCAAACCGGAACCACCGACGACTTCATTTCACCTTCTAAAATTCTATTCTGCTACCAAGATATAAGTACGAGCCCTTGCTGTACATCGAAGACCCGGGAAATGGGTCTCGACCACTAGGAGGATTGGGCCCCGAGTTATGGGATCAACCTCAACAATGAACCACTTCAACTACCCATCACAATGCACATGAGAACAACTATCGGAGACCAAAAATCATGAATCTCAGGGGTATTTCACCCGGGATTATCATACCCAACGAAATACACCCCCATACTCCATAAGATGCAAAAAGTCTTCCCAGAAAAAGCTATAATTACCACTCGTATCATGAAAATGGGACAATTCATTCATTTCTTTCTTTTTTTCCACTACTCTTATATTAAATGAGAATACTCTTGTATCTAATCCTATAATTAACAAAGAAAAGATGCTTAAGTCTAACCTTCCAATAAAGGAACTTGTACCCAAAACAACTAGGATTTGAAATATAGAGTGAGATTGAAAGTTGGAGTAAGATGAAAGTTGGGATTTATCATTAGGTTGTGGCAGGATTGCTATAGATGAATGTTGGGATTTAGCCTCAACATTGGTGTTTTGAGCTTTCTTATTGTTACGGAGATTGAGGGTGGAAAATGGGTTGAGCTTTTCATTTGTTTTTTTTTTTTTTTTTTTTTTTTGTAAAGACCTTTTTTAGTTCCTTTTTGAATTTGTAGAAAATTTTGCCACTAATTATGTTTAAGTTTTGTAGGATCTTCGTAGAAATTTAATTTAAGTTACAATCATATGTATAATTAATATTATTTGTTATTAGCTCTTTTTAAAGTTTCCACTTTTCAAACATATTATCATAATGAAATGTTTTATGAATATTTGCTTCTCCTACCGATTGAATATGAGTAATTCATTTGCAATGCATGAAACCTCTTAATTTCCAATGGCGATAAATGTTGAAGTATAGAGTGTTGAAAAAATGATACAAACTAAACTTAAAAGTTATGGGAAAATTACATCCCACTTTGAGAATACAATAAGAAGCCCTCTATCCCACATAGGCAAATTAAGAGGTTCTAGTTGAGTTTATAAGGATATATGCCCTCAACTCATTTGAATTAAGCCATGGGTGAGAGAATGGTGGGAACCACACGCGCGCGCACCGCCCGCTTGCCATGCTGTGCTCGAGCGAGGGTATGGGTGTGGCTATTCTCTTCATTATCGAGTACATTTATTTTACGAAAAATAAGTTACCGATACTATCACTATTCCAGCCATTACCGTTTTGATTGTGTATTAATCACCCAAATAGCTGTTGGAATAAACTAAATGTTATTACTAGTTGCTTTCCATAGCTGTTCATTTTCGACTTACTGCAGGCATTAAAACAAAAACCTTTCTAGCTGTTGGAGATGAGATTTACTGCACATTTTTATTAGTATAAGTATAGAACAATGCATGCTCAGCAGATATACATCATCTGATACACTTCATCTTTCATCTTCTCTTCCTTCGTTCCTCCCTTTCTCCCTTAAAATTACTTGGGAAAAGTTCTTCGGCTCTCCTACCTGATGATTAACAAGTGAACATTAACACTCGGACCGTGCTAATCCTAGAGGATGGCTGCCGATGACACTATTTGCACCGGAGCAGTGGCAAAATTGTCTTTTAGGATAGTGGTATTTCCCACGACGCGGTATCTTCGGTATTCAATCTACTTCTCCACTTCTTGGTACTATTTGATTGCTGTGTTTAGGTATTTTACGTGAATTCTGCACTGCGTTTTACTACACCTGTTTTTGCAACTTCTCACTGAATTTTGACAGATTATTTCACTGCATTTTATCGCTGTTTCGCTTTAACAGTATTTGACTACTGTATTTTACTACAGTATCTAGTGTTTTACTTCAATTTTACAGTATTTTCCTTGCGATACTTGCTGTAATTTTCCTCAATTTCCGCTTCTATATTTCGTCAAATTTTGTTGCTGTAATTTTTAACAATCTAAAAGACGATTTTGTTTCCACATCTATATCTAAATATGGCAACCAAATTACCTCTTCTAGACATGTCTAAGGTTGAGCCCCTTGACGGGAAGAATTATAAGAAGTGGTCCCAAAAAAATTTGTTTTTCCTACAATAAGTGTGTATCGATTACGTACTTTATAAGAAGAAGGCACCTGAAGGTGAAAATGAGAAAAAAAGCTTATGAAGAAAAATTCACCGCAAATGACCGAACTTGTAAGGGAAATTTGCTGCGTTACATGAGGGATGGGCTCTTTGATATTATGTAAAATTAAACACGTCAAAAGATATTTGGGATTCCCTACGAAAAAAATATGGGGGTGATAATGCAGGGACTAGAAAATATGCGGTTAGTAAGTGGTTAGGTTTAAAATTCGTAGACAATAAACCAATCATTGCTCAAGTCCATGAATATGAAAACATAGTAACTACTCTCTTGTCAAAAGGCCTTAAAATTTGCGATATAACTCAAGCCTATGTTTTAATTGAAAAACTTCCACCTTCTTGGAAGGATTACAGAAACCCACTTATGCATAAAAAGAAGGACTTGACATTAGAGGAGTTAGTGAACCACTTAAATATTGAAGAAGAGAATAGGCTTAAGGATAGGGGGTACTCATACTCCGACCAATCTAAAGCTAACATTGCCAAAGCGAGGCCTAGTACATCTGATAGGTTCAAGAATAAAGGGAAGAAGCTGTTATAAATCGAGCTAATTTGTCCAAGTTTTGGTTTCATTGTTTTGAATAAGACTTAAAGGTTGTAAGTATTGTTGTTGGGCTTAGGCCCAAAGTGAGTTAGTTATGGTCTAGCTTTTCTTTCATACTTAGCAATACTATTAAAGCAAGAAGTGTAAGAGGAAGCCGGTATCAAAGAAATACAAACACACATATCTCATTGAGATATTTTCTTTCTCTCATCTTAATTCTTCTCTAATTCTCATCCCCATTTCCCTTCTTTCTCATCTTAATATTATTCTATCACTTGGTTAAGCTCAAGATCTTCCTAGAGTTTAACAATTGGTATCAGAGCTGGTTGTTGTCATTGGGTTGATTCTGATCATTGAGTAAGCATTCATCAATAGCCGGTCGTGTAACCACAAGAGCTATTGCAGCAAATGCAGCAGCCACTGCTAATGTGGATCCAAATGTGTCTTATGCAACAGTTGTGGAGGGAGAAGCAACTTTAAATCCGGAGTATCTCACTATCTCTCAATTCAGAGAGGAAATGAAGGAAATACTTCAAACACAAATGGAGCATATTTTTGCTCAAGTGAAGGTGATACAATCAGAGCATGATCAGAAGCTGTCTGATCAAACGCAGCAGCAGAGCAAGAGGTTTGATGATCAGATTACTGGACTTCAAGCTCAAATCACCAGACATAAGGCATCATCTAGTGCTAGAATTCTGTTACCCACCAATCAATTGGGCCAACCTCCAAGAGGGGCACCACCCCTCATTCCTAGTGTAGCGGTTGGGCCACAAGATCAACCTCCAGAGCAGGGTCATGTTCCTGGTGCTAGCATATCAGTGGGGCAGGACGATCAACCAACAAATCATCCACAACCTCAGAACTCTATGAACAGTGATAACTCATCCGGCAGTAAGGCAAGTGGTTTCAGATAACCACGGATCTAGTTAGAGCCCTTTGAAGGGAAGCAACCACCCTCCTGGCTGAGGAGGTGTGAACGCTACTTCCATTTCTACCACATTGCTGATGATTAGAGAGTAGAGCTGGCTTCCGTATACCTCCATGGCGACCACAAGGTATGGCTTTATAGTCTCTTGAAAAGCAACCCTTCATTATCTTGGGATGAATTTGTGATGGAATTGTCCGAGAGATATGGAGATGAGGATTCTAGTGATATAGTTGATGATTTTAATAAAGTAGTCCAAGTCACTTATGTGAAAGAGTATATGGTAAGATTTGAGAACCTTAGAGCTGGCATGATAGCTGCCTACCCACAAGAAACTGAGGCTTATTATGTATCCAGCTTCATTAGTGGCTTAAAGCCAAAGATAAAGAACTTGGTGAAGGCTATTGGTCCCAGAACCTTGTCTAAAGCTTATGCCAAAGCTAAGTTGTTTGAGGCTACAATTTTAGCCATAAGTGAAGGATCTAGGAACAAGTCCAGTGGAGCTTCTTCACAGCTGAAGGACAGTGGGAAAATGAAGTATGGTCATTCTGATGACAGGAAGGATAAGAGGTTGTGCTTTAAATGCAACCAACCTTACTTCTTTGGACATAAGTGTAATGCTAAGTACCTTATGTCCGCAAGAGGAGCTGCAATTAATGAGGAGTCTGATAGTGAGGAGGCTACTTCTGAAGTGGACAGCGCAGAGGAGGTCTTAGAAGATGAGGTGGAAATTTTAATGAAAGCGTTTATAGGTAGTGGAGCTCACAATACCATAAGGATCAAGGGGCAAGCTGGCAAGAAATCTATTATGATTCTGATTGACAGTGGTAGTACTCATAGTTTCCTTGATCCTAAGGTAGTAAGGAAGGTGGGACATGAAATCATCAGAACTCATCCATTAGCTGTGACCGTAGCTGATGGAAACTCCATCCTCACTCAAACTAAGTGCCAGAACTTCAATTGGACTATGCAAAGCCACAAGTTCACATATGATTTCAGAATCCTCCCCCTGGGATGGTGTGATATGGTCCTTGGGGTGGATTGGATGAGGACTTTCAGTCCTGTGGTTTCTAACTTTGCTCAATTGGTGGTTTCCTTTGATATGCAAGGCTCCACGATTAAGCTTCAAGGTATGGTAGATCAGGGCCAGATTCAGCTATTAAGAGGCAAGGGGTTAAGTGATGGAATCAGGAAGAAGGCCTACCAGTGGGTTGGGTAATTATTTGCTATCTCTTCTTATGAAGTGCATAACAAGATTCACCCAAAGGTGCACGATCTCACTGAAGAATTCAAGGACTTGTTTGAAGTTCCAACAGCTTTACCTCCTAAGAGGAACTTAGACCATGCAATTCCCCTGAAGATGAATTCAGAACCTGTGAAACTCCGGTCTTATAGGTGCCCTCATTCATAGAGAACTGAGATAGAAAGACAAGTGGAAGGGATACTCAAGTCATGTTTCATCCGTCCAAGTCACAGTCCCTTTACATCTCCTATCATCTTAGTGAAGAAGAAGGATGGGTCTACTAGGATGTGTATTAACTGTAGACAGCTGAATTCCATGACCATTAAGGATAAGTTTCCAATTCCCATTATTGATGACCTTATTGAAGAGTTAAGGGGAGCTTGCTTCTTTTCCAAGTTAGACTTGAGGCAGGGATACCATTAGATCAGAGTTTTCGAGCAAGACATCTACAAGACAGCCTTTAGGACTCATCATGGACATTATGAGTTCGTGGTCATGCCTTTTGGTTTGACAAATGCTCCAGCCACCTTCCAAGCAGTCATGAATGAAGTCTTCAAACCACTGTTGAGGAAATTTGCTCTGGTATTTTCGATGACATACTCATCTACAGCTCTTCACTGGAAGACCATGTGAGTCACTTGAAGGAAGTATTTCTACTGATGAGAAGCCACAAGCTGTATGCCAAGTTATCCAAGTTTTCATTTGCTCAGCCTCAAATTGAGTATCTATGTTATAGTTCAGGATCAATTCCTGAACTATAACTTGAAATTGAGATGAGTAGAGAAGAGATTGAGATAGAGAAGGAAAAGTGTATATTCTGTATTATATCCTTTCATACATTCCTTTAGCTATTTATACTAAGTAAAGGCTAAGTACAACCCTACTTAGCTTACAAGAACTAACAAGTATAGTAAGTATAACATCACTAACATCGTTTATTACATATAAGTGATTATCTTAATTGACTAACTCAGCTTCGGTCATGACAATGCCACCCCCTCAAGTTCATTCTTGCCTCAAGAATGTTACAGTAGGATATTGGCTGTGAAGGAAAGTCCGGTCTTCCCAGCTGGTGTGTGTAGGGGTGAGGTTGACCCACTGAATCAGAACTTCTTGACGGAGAGGAGTTGGAAGTTGTCCCAGTCGACTGCCTAAAACCGCAGCAGGACCTTGCGCCAAAGAACCATCAGAATTAGCGGCAGGTGGTGTGAGAGAGCTATCGATACCGTCACCAATGGATTTTTTAATAAGGGAAACATGGAAAACATGATGGATGGAAGAACTAGCAGGTAAGTCCAATTTGTAGGCAACTGAGCCAATGCGTTCCAATACAGTGTAGGGACCAAAGTAGCGAGCTGCCAATTTGATATTTTTCCTTGGAGCCAGCGAGGATTGTCTATAAGGTTGAAGTTTGAGATAGACCTTATCACCCACCTGAAAAGATCTCTCAGTCCTCTTCTTATCAGCATAAAATTTCATGCGTGAGCGAGCTACCTGCAGATTATCTTTCAACTGTAACATGAGCTGCTTTCGTTGAAGGAGAAGATCATTAACCTCAGGTACATGTGAGTGTCTGTCGTGCAGCACCATAGGAGCTGGAGGGTCATAACCATACAAGGCTTTGAATGGAGTAGTCCCAAGTGAGGAATGAAAATTTGTATTGTACCAGTATTCCGCCAAAGAGAGCCACCTCACCCAATGTTTGGGATGAGTGTAAGTCATGCTGCGTAGATATTGTTCCAGGCACTGATTCACACGCTCAGTCTGGCCATCAGACTGAGGGTGATAGGCAGTACTAAGAGCGAGAGTGGAACCCAGGAGAAAGAAAAGTTCCCGCCAAAATTGACTTGTGAAGATTCGATCTCGATCAGAAGTAATCGATTGAGGTAGGCCATGAAGTTTATATATGTTGTCCAAAAATACCTTGGCCAACTTCTCGGTAGAAATGGGATGGGCAAGAGCGACAAAGTGGCTGAACTTGGTGAATCTGTCCACAACCACCCAAATGATCTCTTTGCCATCAGACTTAGGAAGTCCTTCCACGAAATCCATACTTATGTGTTGCCAAGCCCCATCCGGAATTGGAAGAGGTTGCAACAGCTCGGGATATTGCACATGTTCTGTTTTTGTCCTTTGACAAACATCACAACTTTGGACAAAGGCCAGCACATCTTTCTTGGCTCTGACCCAACTATAATATTGCTTGAGTCGTCTATAAGTTCCATCTACACTGGAGTGGCCACCACAGGCTGAGGAATGGAAAGCCAAGATGATCTGTGATCTAAGGTTGGTCGCTGAAGCTAGATAATCCTTGCCCTTGATTCGCACAATGCCTTGCAGCACGGATTGTCCAGCAGCAGAAAGGGAAGGTTGTTTAACAGCAGCAGCCGTAATGCAGTCAGAAGAAAATTTATCACCAACATAACTCTTGTGAATCTCCTCCATCCAAGTAGGAAGAGCACACTGCACAAGAACCACCTGGCTCAGTTACTGATTTACGAGAGAGAGAGTCAGCAGCAATGTTTTCCTTTCCCTTGTGATACTCAATTGAATAGCTGAGGCCTAGCATTCTCAAGAGCCCCTTGCGCTGTATCCTGGTGGTGATCTTCTGCTCCAGAAGATGTTTTAAACTTTGGTGGTCTGTTTTGATGATGAAGCGATTCCCTTTCAAATAATGTCGCCATATCTTAACTGCAAGGAGAATGGCGAGGTACTCCTCATAAATAGAAAGTCGCTGATGCTGTGGACTCAAGCTTTGGCTGATGAAAGCAATTGGTCTGGCCATTTGAGACAAAACTGCACCAACACCCACACTGCACGCATCAGTCTCTAGAGTGAAAGGATGCTGGAAATCAGGCATAGCTAGCACGATAGAGGAACTCATAGCCAACTTAAGACTGTCAAAAGCCTCTTGAGTGATTTCTGACCAAGAGAATGCATTCTTCTTTAACAAATTAGTGAGCAGTTTAGCCAAGATTCCATAGCCCGCAATGAATTTTCTGTAAGAACCGGTGAGGCCTAAGAAACCTCTCAATTGTTTGAGGGTTTGGGGATTGGCCAATCATGCACGGCCTGCACTTTGGAGGGATCTGTTGCTACCCCTTCCTTAGATATAATATGCCCCAATTATTCAACTTGGGTTTGAGCAAAAGAGCATTTCTCAAGCTTGGCATAGAGGCTGTTCTGCCGCAGAAGAGAAAGCACCTGCCTTAAGTGAGAGAGATGAGTATCAATGCAAGGACTATAGACTAGAATGTCATCGAAAAAGACCAGCACAAACTTCCTCAAATGCTCCTTAAATATCCAATTCATCACTGCTTAAATGTGGCAGGAGCATTGGTCAATCCAAAAGGCATGCCCACAAATTCATAGTGGCCATGATGGGTGCGAAATGCAGTCTTTGCAATGTCTGCCGGCCTCACACGAATCTGATGATACCCTTGTCTGAGATCGAGCTTGAAGTAATACTAAGAACCACTCAATTCATCAAGCAAGTCATCAATGATGGGTACTGGGAACTTATCTTTAATAGTAATAGAATTTAAGTGTCTATAATCCACACACAAGTGAGCGGTGCCATCCATTTTCTTCACAAGGATGACTGGGGAAGCGTAGGGGCTATAGCTATGTTTGATAAATATTGATTTCAGCAGCTCATCCACCTGGTTTTCTATCTCACTTTTCTGGGAGTGTGGGCATTTATAAGGCCTTAAGTTGACAGGGTCGGAATTAGCTTTCAAAGGAATGGCATGGTTAAGTGATCTCTTGGGTGGGAGGACTGTAGGCAAAGCAAAAACATCACTAAATTCAGAGAGGAGCGCTGCAATGGAAGGGTCTTGATATGCTGGTGGAATTGCAGGAGCAGCCGAGATGACATTGAGCTGACACATCCATTGACAGCCATCTTTCCTCAGCAATTTTTCCAGCTTGTTTGCTGTCATGAGTTGCAATTCCCCCTTCTCTATGATGCCTCGAAGGACCACACGCCTCCCCTTTTAACCGAATTAGATGGATAGTTGAGTGAAATCAAAGACCAATGGACTAATTGTTTACATCCAATCCACTCCCAACACCATATCACAACCTCCCAATTTCAAGACTCTAAAATCATACCCAAACAAGTGTCCTTGCATACACCATTTGAACTCAGTGCACTTCATTTGAGTGATTATTGAGTTGCCATCAGCCACGGTTACTGCAGGGGGGTTGGTCTTGAGCATTTCATGTCCCATAGCCTTCACAACTTTTGGATCGACAAAGCTGTGTGTACTGCCTCTATCTATCAAGATCAATATCTGTTTATGTCCCACTTCACCCTTGATCTGGATGGTATTGTGGGAACCATTGCCTGTCAAAGCATGAACTGAAATTTCCACTTCGTCAGCACCTCCATCCTCACATTCATCCTCTCCCTGCTGTTCAATAATGTCTGCTTCAGATTCACTTTCATCAATTTCACCAGTCTCGGTTCCAGACACAGCCATGAGATGCTTGGGATTACAGCGGTGTCCATAGAAGTACTTCTGATTGCAACGAAAACATAGCCTCTAATTCCTTTTTTCCTCATTTCCCGCTGATCTAGCAGGAGGGCCTGAACCCCCTGGTTGTTGCGTTGCCCCAAAGGATGTTCTCGACCTCGGGACCTCAGAATTTGATAAAACAGTGGCCTCCATCAACTTTGCTTTGGTAAAAGCTTGAGACAAGGACACGGGATTCAAGGCTTCAACCAAGTTTTTGATTCGTGGTTTAAGACCGCTTATAAAACTTGAAATGTAATAGGATTCATGAGCTCCTGGACAAACAGTAAGCATCCTAGCATGCAAGTTTTCGAACTTAGCCATATAGCCCCTCACAGATGACGTTTGTACCAATTTGTTGAAGTGATCAATCACCTCACCCGGTTCCTCATCCCCATACCTCTCAAAAAACTCATTCACGAAGTCCTCCCAATTTAAATCAGGGTAGCTATTTATTAGACTATAGTACCAAGTTTCATGTTCACCTTGTAAATAAACAGCGGCTAATTCAACTTTTTCTCGTTCATCAGTATTGTAAAATCTAAAGTACCTCTCACATCTTCGAATCTAGGAATGAAGGTTGGTGCCATCAAAGGTGTCGATCTCAACTCGAGGTTGCCTAGGAGCTGAGGTCCTTGCTGCGATCACCCCCTGATCATTGGATCCAGCAGAATTTGAAGCAGCAGGATCAATTGGAAATTGTTGGCAAGCAGTTGGGAGCACTCCAGCCCCTGGTGGTAGCTGTTGGCGATCCATTTGTTGCTGTAAACCCTGAATGTGAGCTTCCAATTGCTGGGAATGTTGCTCCAATCGTTTAGCAAGTCTCTGATCCTGATTTAACTGCAATGTGGCTAAAATTCCTGCATTTGAACCCTCAGTTGCTCAAACTGATTCGCCTCACCTTCTGGTCTGGGATTGCGCACAGTAGTAGCATAACTGGGATTGGGATTGGCGGCTGTAGGGGCTGCGGCAGCAGCAGCAGCTCTAGCTAGGGTTGTCACTCCAGCCATTGGAGTTGATCTTCGTTTCCTTGCCAGATCAATCAACACCAATGCCACTCTGATACCAGATGTTATAGTTCAGGATCAATTCCTGAACTATAACTTGAAATTGAGATGAGTAGAGAAGAGATTGAGATAGAGAAGGAAAAGTGTATATTCTGTATTATATCCTTTCATACATTCCTTTAGCTATTTATACTAAGTAAAGGCGAAGTACAACCCTACTTAGCTCACAAGAACTAACAAGTATAGTAAGTATAACATCACTAACATCGTTTATTACATATAAGTGATTATCTTAATTGACTAACTCAGCTTCGGTCATGACAATCTAGGATATGTCATCTCCCAAAATGGGGTAGCCACTGACCCTTCCAAAGTACAAGCTATGAGGGAATGGCCAGTCCCTATTAACTTGAAGCAATTAAGGGGATTCTTGGGTTTAACAAGCTACTACAGGAAGTTTATAGCTAGTTATGGATCCATTGCCAAGGAACTGAGAGATCTCGTAAAGAAGGATGCCTTCCTATGGACTGCTAAGGCTCAAAGTGCCTTTGAAGCCTTAAAGGCAGCAATGTGTTCAGCCCCTATATTAGCCATGCCTAACTTTGATGAGGAGTTCAACTTGGAAACAGATGCGAGTGGGAGTGGCATTGGGGCTGTTTTGTCACAAAGAGGAAGGCCAATTGCGTATCTCAGTCAGTCTCTTAGTGCAAAGCATCAGGAACTATAAACATATGAGAAGGAATATCTTGCAATTTTGCTAGCTGTAGACAACTGGAGCATTATTTAGAGGGCCATCGATTCATCATAAGGACAGAGCACCAGAGTTTGAAATACTTGCTGGAGAAAAAGATCATCACCACAATTCAGAAGAAGGGGTTGATGAGGATGCTGGGACTAACTTATGTTATAGAATACAAGAAAGGAAAGAAAAATCAGGCAGCAGATGCTCTATCTAGAAGATTAGAGGAAGCTGAACATGGTTTTGTGGGGCTGTGTCTATTATTTTACCAGCCTGGATGGAAAAGGTACATAAGTCCTATGAAGATGACAAATTTGCACAAGAATGTATCACTGCATTCTCCATTAAGGGATAGAGCAATGAAGCTGCTGGTTCAGATGTTTCAGTTGTCCAAGGCATCATTCGGCTACAAGGAAAGCTTTATATTGGGACCTTGACTGAACTGAGGCGACAGATCATAGCTGCAAGCCATGATTCTACATGGGGAGGTCATTCTGGGGTTGAAGGCACCTACCAAAGGCTGAAGGCACACTTTGACTGGAATGGAATGAAGAAGGAGGTTAAAGAGTTTGTGCAAAGCTGTGAGGTTTGTCAACAAACCAAGCTGGGGCATCATAGATATCAAGGCCTCCTACAGCCCCTACCCATTCCTGAAGGATCTTGGCAGCACATCAACATGGATTTCATAGAAGGCCTGCCAAAGTTTGAAGGGAAAGAGGTAATTTGGGTAGTTGTGGACAGATTTACTAAATTCAGTCACTTCCTTGCACTAGCTAGACCAATTACAGTAGATAAGCTAGCTAGACTTTTCCTTGACAACATATACAAGCTTCATGGTTTGCCACAAACCATAGTCTCTGATCATGACAAGCTGTTCACTAGCCACTTCTGCAGAGAGCAGTTCAACCTTTTGGGCACTACCTTGGCTCTGAGTTCTTCATACCACCCACAAACCGATGGACAAACCGAGAGAGTCAATCAGTGTTTGGAGCAGTACTTGAGAAGTATAGTGTTGTGTCATCCTAAGCATTGGGGTAAATGGTTGTCATTAGCTGAGTATTGGTACAATACTCACTTCCACACTTCCATTGGCACCACCCCCTTTCAGGCTCTCCATGGTTATGCACCACCCTCTCCCTTGTTGCTACAAAAATTTGTGTCTACAACACCTAAAGTTGGTGACTTACTGCAGCAGAGAAGGCAATTAATGCAGCTCCTCAAGGACAAACTCCACCTAGCTTAGGCAAGAATGAAATACTATGCCAACAAGAAGCGTGTAGATAAGACCCTTAAAGTGGGAGATATGGTCTACCTAAAGCTCCAACCATACAGACATGCAACCATGGCAGTGAGGAAGAATGTGAAGCTCAGTGCTAGGTACTTTGGGCCCTACAGAGTTGCTGAAAGGATTGGACAGGTTGCTTACCGGCTTGAGCTACCTCCTGATTCATATATACATCCAGTTTTTCATGTATCCCTTCTAAAGAAGCAGATCAAGTAAGGCATGAAGAGTACACAGCAACCACCGGAGGCAGGTTCTAATGGGGCTATTAAGCCTAGTCCAGCTGCTATCCTTAGAAATAGGCTACTGCAGTCCTCACCAAAAAGCCACAAGGAGATTCTGATTCAATGGACCAACTGGGAGCAAGAGAAAGCCACTTGGGAAGAAGAACACTTTGTTAGGAGTCAATTCCCTACCTTTGCTTTCTATGTTTTTAAGGGGGAGGGAATGTTATAAACCGAGCTAATTTGTCCAAGTTTTGGTTTCTTTATTTTGAATAAGAGTTAAAGGTTGTAAGTTTTGTTGTTGGGCTTAGGTCCAAAGTGAGTTAGTTATATTCTAGCTTTTCTTTCATACTTAGCAATACTATTAAAGCAAGAAGAGTAAGGGGAAGCCGGTATCAAAGAAATACAAACACGCATATCTCATTGAGATATTTTCTTTCTCTCATCTTAATTCTTCTCTAGTTCTCATCCCCATTTCCCTTCTTTCTCATCTTAATTCTATTCTATCACTTGGTTAAGCTCAAGATGTAGAGTTTAACCGAAGCTTCATTCAAATTTCAAGCCTGGTGGAAATATTCAAAAGCTAAACAGCAAATTCTTCAGAGAAATGCTATCACTATGGAAAACATGGACATATGGCCAAAGATTGCAAAAGTAAAAAGAACCAACCTAAGGACCCGAAACACAAAGCCCACCTTCTAGAGACAGAGAACATCGTAGCTGTTGTTTCAGAGGCAAACTTGGTGAACAACATAACTGAGTGGATCGTGGACACCGGGGATAGCAGGCATTTCTGCACAAATCGAAGCATTTTCCACGAATACCACCGATGGAGAGGTAGTTTACATGGGCAATTCTGCAGCAACACTCATCCTCAAAAAAGGGAAGATTTCGTTAAAACTCACTTCTGGAAAGTTTCTGACTTCAACAAATGTGCTGCATGTGTCTAATATGCGTAGGAATCTAATTTCAGGTAGTCTCTTAATCAAAGCTAGGTTGAATTATCCTTTGACTGAAACGAGTCTTAACTAGGAGTGGAAAATTTATGGGCAAGGGATTTTGTAATAATGGCCTTTTTGTTCTTGACGTTGTTTGCATGAATAATAATGTTAGTACCTCTTCTACTTGTTTTGTTGAGTCTCTTGGGTTATGGCATGCTTGTTTAGGATGCATAAATATTGAGTCAATAAAACGACTTAAGAAAATGAACATGATTCCTAACTTCAGTGATACTAACTTTAGTAAATGTGAAGTATGTGTAGAAGCTAAATATGCTAAAAAGCCCTTTAAGTTGAGAGACAATTAGATCTTCTTGAGCTAGTTCATAGTGACTTAGGAGACTTTAAAAGCCTAATGATTAGAGGTAGAAAAAGATATTACATGACTTTTGTAGATGATTATTCTAGATATTTAATGGTATATCTCCTAAGTACTAAAGATGAAGCAGAAGAAATGTTTTTAAAATGCAAAGCTCAAGTAGAAATTCAACTAGGAAGGAAAAAAAATAGAGTTGGGTCCGATAGAGGAGGAGAATGTGACTCAACTTTACTAGGAAAATTTTGTGAAGAAAATGGAATAATACATCAGTGAAGCCCTCCTTATTGACCACAATCTAACGGTGTCACTGAAAAAATTAGAGCTTTAAAAGGTACGATGAACGCTATGCTTACTAGTTCTAGACTACCTGATAACATGTGGGGGGGCGATATTATCTACTTCTAGTTCTAGACTACCTGATAACATGTGGGGGGGCGATATTATCTACTTGTCATGTACTTAATAGAGTTCCTCATAAGAAACTAGATAAAACCCCATACGAACTGTGGAAAGGTTATGCGCCTATTCTAAAATACCTAAAAATTTGGGGGTGTCTAGCCAAGGTTGGATTACCTAACTTTAAGCGGAGTAAATTTGGGCCTAAAACTATTGATTCTATTTTTATCGGCTATGTTCATCGCAGTGCTGCTTATCGTTTTTTGATCAAAGGATCTAATCATTCATATGCATGTGGTAGCATTATGGAATCTAGAGATACTGAATTCTTTGAACATATATTTCTCTTGAAATCTAATGATCCACAACATACTAGTTTGCCTTCACATACTGTAACTGATAATCATGATAACACTAACGATATAAACACTTCTGAAATTCGAGGGAGTAAAAGACCTAGGAAAGAAACCAACTTCGGACCTGATTTTGTTAGTAGTTTCCTAAAAGAAGATAACTCCATAGTTGAAGAAATTGTAAGTGTCTATAAGTTAGAAGAAGACCCCAAAACCTATGATGAGGTTGCGAGATCAGTTGACTCAACCTTTTGGAAAGAAGCCATTAATAGCGAACTAGAGTCAATCCTAAATAACCATACTTGGGAACTGGTAGATCTTCCTAGAGGATGTAAACTAATAGGTTGTAAGTGGGTCCTTACAACCAATAGATTGTAAGGAGTACACCCAAAAAAAAGGGATCAACTATTTTGATACTTACTCGCTTGTTGCAAAAATAGCCACGATTAGAACCTTAATTGCCCTTGCGTCTATTCATAATTTAGTTGTGGATCAAATGGATGTTAAAACAGCATTTCTTAACAGTGACATAGACGAAGAGATTTACATGGAACAACCTAAGGGCTTTATTATTCTTAGTAATGAAAAGAAAGTTTGTAAACTTATAAAATCTCTATACAGTCTCAAATAGGCACCTAAATAGTGGCATGAGAAATTTAACAGCACGCTAGTAGCTAATAATTTCCTTGTAAACAACAATGATTCTTGTGTGTACTCTAAATCTGATTTAAATGAATGTGTAATAGTTTTTCTATATGTTGATGATATGCTGATATTTGGCACGAACTTGAATGTTGTGAGTGAAACGCAAAACTTTCTATGCTCTAAATTTGATGTGAAAGATATGGGTGAGGCAGACGTGATTCTAGGAGTCAAAATTGTGAGAACTCTTGAAGGCATAAGCCTAAACCAGTCTCACTATGTTGAGAAGATGCTTAGAAAGTTTAACATGGTTAATACCGATCCTGTAAGAAACCTTATGATCCCAGTGTACACCTAACTAAACATAACAAAGTTGCTATGTGCCAATCTGAGTATGCCAAAATAATTGGTAGTGTTATGTTTCTGATGAACTATACTAGACCTAACATTGCATATGCTGTAAGTAGACTTAGCAGATACACACATAATCCTAATCTAGAGCATTAGAACGCATTAAAAAGATTACTTAAATATTTGAAGGGAACTGTGGATTGGGGACTTCACTTTGGAAAGTTTCTCGCTGTTTTAGAGGGATATTGCAACGCCAATTGGGTGTCTGATAATGACGAAATTAACTCCACTAGTGGGTATGTATTCACACTAGCCGAAGGTGCTATATCTTGCAAATCCTCTAAACAATCTTATACTGCTACATCTACTATGGAATCTGAGTTAAATGCTCGTGAGTTCGCAGGTCATGAAGCTAAGTGGCTAAGAAGTTTATTGGGAGACGTGCCATTGTGGGGGCTTCCAGCTCTATTAGATTCACTTCATTGTGACAGTCAAGCTGTAATTATTGTGGCCAAGAATAAGGTTTATAATGGCAAGAGGAGACACATTCGTCTCAGGCATAAGATCATAAAGGATCTTCTGGAAAGTGGAGTGATATCACTAGACTATGTAAAGTCTGAAAAGGATCTTGCGGATCTGTTGACAGAAGGCCTTTGCCATAAAATGATTGTAGAAACATCAAGGGGGATGGGACTAAAGTTTATACATGAATAAACTATGATGTATCTGACCAGGTCTTAACAGGTTCAATGTGAGAAATCATAGTTTCATTCAAGGAATGCAATGTATGTTGTCCCTCCCTATAGTGTGATAGTGCGAAAATGGGTCCATAGCCATATGTTCGATGGTGTAAGCGAAGCTTGCACCTGATGGACACTGTTTGTGTGATACCAGAGGTAAGGTTGAGCTTTAGCCCTTGATGGACCCATATCCATATGTTTGGTGGTGTGCGGTAACACACACTTGATGGGATCCACCTATATAGGTGTGGGAGTCTGGCCGCTCCCTATGAAGGATTTAAGAGTTGCCTTCTAGAGCACCTATGAATATCAAGGACGAGCGCATGGCCGATAAAATGTGCCAAATCACAGGAGTTGCCGAGATTTGGAGCTTGGTCTATGTCCGAGTCGAAGACCATACAACCCCTCGTGAGGTTCAAGACGAAAGTCACGTTACAAGTTGTTGGTCCTAAACTTGGGTTACAATAGGTGACTATTCAAGTCGCAAGACATCGGCACTGAAAAAATGAACTTCCTTTGCCCAATCTATACCTATCTTTCGCTTCTGCTCGTATCCTTTGTGGGGGATTGCTGAAAAAATGGTGCAAGCTAAACTTAAAAGTTATGGGAAAATTACGTCCCACTTTGAAAATACAATAAGAAGCCCTCTATCCCACATAGACAAATTAAGGGATTTTAGTTGAGTTTATAAGGGTATATGCCCTCAACTCATTTGAATTAAGCCATGGGTGAGAGAATGGTGGGAACACACGGGCGCGCGCCGACTGCCTGCCTGCCGTGTCGTGCTCTATTATTATTATCGAGTACATTAATTTTGTATTAATCACACAAATAGCTATTAGAATAAACTAAATGCTACTGCCCGTTGCTTCCTATAGCTGTTCATTTTCGATTTACTGTAGGAATTAAAACAAAAATGTTTCTAGCTATTGGAGATGAGATTTACTGCACATTTGTATCAGTATAAATATAGAACAATGCATGCTCATCAAATATACATCATCTGATACACTTCATCTTTCCTCTTCTCTTCCTTCGTTCCTCCCTCTCTCTCTTAAAATTACTTGGGAAAAGTTCTTCGGCCCTCCTACCCGACGATTAACAAGTGAACGTTCATAGTCAGACCGTGCTAATCCTGGAGGATGGCTGCCGATGACACTATTTGCACCTGAGCAGTGGAAAAATCGTCTTTTAGGATAGTGGTATTTCCCACGACGCTGTATCTTCGGTATTCAATCTACTTCTCCACTTCTTGGTACTATTTGATTGCTGTGTTTAGGTATTTTATGTGAATTCTGCACTACGTTTTACTGCGCCTGTTTCTGCGACTTCTCACTGAATTTTGTCATATTATTTCATTGTGTTTTATCATTGTTTCGCTGCAAAATATTTTCTATAATTTTTTACTGATTTTTAGCTTTATTTTACTGTTGTATTTTACGGCAGTATTTTACTATAGTATCTAGTGTTTTACTACAATTTTACAATATTTTCCTTGCGATACTTGCTGTAATTTTCGTCAATTTTCGCTGCTATATTTCGTCAAATTTTGTTGCTGTAATTTTTAACACATAGTTTAGAGTTTCATAATATCTCAACAGCTTGTAATTTTCGTCATAAATTCCCAGCCATTTGCAATAGATTTTACTGTTAGTTTAGTGACTGTATTTAGCGCTCGTCGTTATAGTCAACCCTTCAATTATAGCTTTTTAATCATGCTCCAGCTAAGTAATACACAAACACTTTTAACGACCAGAAAGATAATTTTTCGTTAAGTTTAGTCGTTAAAGACCAATCTTCTTATAGTTATAGGGCTGACAGTAGACATGTAACCACAACTATGGCGGCGGTGGTTACGAATGGTTGGTGGTTGATGGTGTGCAAAATGGTGGCATTGGTGGTGGGTTATGGCCTCACATGCAGTGGTGGTAGGTCTGTGAGAAGGAGTGATAGTGGTTGGGTGGTAGTGGTTCTGCGTAAGGTGGCATCGCGGTTGTGGTGTGTGACAAGTATGGCTGTGGTCACGAGCGAAGAAGGTGTGGTAGTGGTAGTCGCGCACGAAGGTGGTCGGCACAACAGTGGAGGAAGGAGCCAATGTGGTGGTTATGAGGGTATGTGGGCATCAAAGCCCAGTGTGAGTCAAACTTTGGTTGCAGTCAAAGTTAGCCTCGAACCTTAAACATAACTTATAACTTACAAAGTGTGGTAGGTGGGCTTCAAACCCAACCCCCAATTTAAACCTGGCCTATAACTTCAAAGTGCAATAGGTGGGCTTCAAACTCATTCACTAACTTGAAACATGCTGTATAACTTCAAAGTGTCATAGGTAGGCTTCAAACTCAGCCCCTAACTTTAAACATATCCTATGACTTCAAAGTACGTGGGCTTCAAACTAAGTCCCTAACCTTAAACATACCTTATAACTTCAAAATGTTGTGGGTGGGTTTCAAACATTCCCTGACTTTAAAAGTAGCTAATGACTTCAAACTCAACACCTAATATTAAACGTGGCGTATGACTTCAAAGTGTCATAGATGGGATTCAAACTTAGCACCTCACTTTAAATATACCTTATAACTTCAAATTGTCATAGGTGGGCTTCAAACTTAGCCCTTATTCTTAAACATGACTTATAATCTCAAAGTGTCGTAGATGGCCTTCAAACGTAGCCCATAAGCATAGCTTATGACTTCAAAGTGTCGTAGGTTGGCTTCAAACAAAATCCCTAACATTAAACATGCCTTATAACTTAAAATGTTGTAGGTAGGCTTCAAACTTAGCCCCTAACTTTAAATTGTAGGAACATATTTCAAAAAGTTTCCCTAATTGACTAGAGCGGGCGCTGCGGAAACACAATTTAAAATTTTTAATTTTAAATCTAAAGCCCTGATATTATTAACTTATTTAATTTGATCAAGATCCTACTCTAATAGGTTCATTATATGATAATTAAATAATATCAAATAAAATAAGTATAAATAAAGCATGTAGAATAAACCAAATAAAGGAAAATAAATTAAAATATCAAATACTTAATTTAGACATACCTGAAGCTTGAATCTTAACACTGACATTAAGATCTGAAATTTAGAGAAGAATTCTCGACACTTCAAGGTCTTCTTCCCAATGACCTCTTCTAGCGCCGGGCTCCAAAAACTATTTAATTTAGGAAAAATTTTAAAAACAAAAATTTCTTTCAATCTTTCGAAAAACAATTTTTAGAAAAATTATGCTAAATAATAATTTAAAAAAAAATTAAAATAATTTTAGAATTTTTTATCGTGGGAGAAAACCATTTTCTAAAGCCTGATTTCAAAATTTTCAACGATTAAAAAACATGCAACTCAAAAACAACCCCCCAAAGCAGCTGCTGAACATGTGTAGTGTACTTGTATATAAAGGAATTTGAGTGGGTGACGTCACACCCAACAAATTCGCTTTGTCTACCGTGCAAAAAAGTTACTTTTCTGCACGAGTTAAATTCTTTACATTTTTATGAGCTGTGCGTCGACACACAGCTTAGAAAAATTTTGCACCATAGAAACCCCCAACAAATTTTGCCCACTTCCCTTTATGTACATTTTGTCCATTTTTTAAATTTTTTTGTTTGACAAAAGCACAATAAAATTCTTCATATTAATATTATCTCATGAACTTCTGTTTAGTATAAAAATTTATTTATCTCATAAATAAATATTTTATCTCATTAATTCATTTTTTTAAAATGTTTGAATAGTGCTTAAGTTGAGGCTTGTAGAGACTTCAGGAACAATGTAACTCTAGCTCTAAATAGATCAAATCTGATTATTATCTCATGATAACGATTGACCACCATTTGGCAAAACGTAATTACACTAAATAAATTTTACTGTACTCTATAATTAAATATATTCACTCAATTAAATAATTTTTATTATGACAATGAACCTCTCTATTAGATATCTGTGAGCAAAAAACAACGTTTACTACTATCATTATTTTTCTCATATTTCGCGCCGTAGTTCCCAATTCGCCCTTCTTGAACAATTCAATAATACAGAAACAATTTCCATATTAATTCTGAATGTCAAACATATGGAATGCTTTAGCCACGGATTCTAGAATATGTTCGTATATTTGTGAATCAATTAAGGGGATATCTTTATCTCGTTAGAGACTATGGATTCCACATAATATAACTGTTCCCCCTCACTCATTCCGTTACCCAATGTACATAAGATTCAAGTCAACGCACTTTGACTAATCCTTTTGGCACATCAAAGTAGTGAACAATTCATGCACGAGTTCAGACTGTTTCCTAGATTTAGAGTTATCGTCTTATATAGATTAATTATTTTTTATAGTAGCTAAAGAAACAACTAATTCAGGTGGTCCTACTTAGCGTTCCAATCATATAGGAAATATCAATATACTACTTTTGGATCCCTACCACATGACCAACACAAGCCATCTAAAGTATCATATTATAGTCTTATTAGACAAGTTGCCCAAACTTATCATCGACTACGAACACACTTTGACAACATATCACTAATTTTATCTAAGTCTATATGTGGCTTAATTTCATTGACCCCTTAAACCAAAAATGACATGTTATCTTGGACTATATTCATCTTATGGAACATTTTAGAAAACAATCACACGCATGTTTAACTCATAAAATATTATCAGACAATAAATAAATAAACTAATTTCATTTATTTAATATTTAAAAGTTAACTAATTGGGTTTTCCAAGATACCAATTCCAAAAATCTTCCACTTGTCCTAAACTCAGTTGGCCCTACAATGCATAACTATTCCCTAAGTATCGGCCAACTCTTTGACTAAAAAATTTAACCAATACCGATATGTCACTGTCTCATTCCTTTGCTTACAAACTTCGATCTACTAGAAACCTTCTGAATCAAGTAATCTACATAACAACTTCACACCTATCAAGTATCCAACTTCCATAGTAAAGTAAACAATACATAACTACTTCTCTCTTCACTATCTATTGACTCCCGTGTCAACATGGATTTCAGACCTCTAACGTCCAAACTCTCCCTTAAAACAAATGACCCATGACAAACTCCCATTCTTTCTTTTGAATCTCGCATAAGCTTGATCCTAAGAATATACTGTGCTTATCTTAGGTTTTTCACTTTTTAACTGACTGGACAATTAAACCTTAATAGCCCATAACAATTCTACACCATTCTTAATGAGTAGAATGTTATCTTTATATAACACTTAGAAAATCTCTACTTTCTTGTCATATCACTCATACACTCATGGTTCACTAACCAAAGATTCAAGTCCCTAGGACTTGATTAACAATCATCGAATCTACTATTCAATGTACAAGATGCTTATTTAAGTCCACAAATAGACTTCCTCAGTTTGCATACTATATGCTCTTGACTCTTCGCAACAAACTTGTCTAATTATATCATATATATAAGCTTATCAAGATGAACATTTAGAGAATGTCGTCTTGATTTCCATTCCCATACCTCAGCACAATGAGATATAATGGATAATAGCAGCCTTATGGACTTAAGCGTAGCATCTGGTTAGAGGGTCTCATCAAAGATTATCCCTTCCTATAGGGTATTAACCCACTGCCATTAATATAGCATTGATGATCTCTACCTTCTTGACCAATGAACTCTTTATACTTGTAGATCCAATCAAATGGACTTAATGTCTTTTGATGCCTCTACAACCTCCTGACTTAGTTAAAAAAACAATTACTTTAACTTAACTTTTATTGCCTTGACCAATTGGTTTGCATCTCTATACTTAAGAGTTTCATTATAGTCTAAAGGATCATATTCACCATCATTCTTACCCGTTAAGACTAAAAACATGAATCAGGGTGACCCTGACCATCCTTCCACTACATTAAAGCTATCATATACTTAGTGTGATAATAACCTAGTTGAAGATATATTTAATACATCTGCACTATATGTTGTATCATGTGTTGAGACACAATATCTCATATTGTCAATTTATCTAACACAAACCATTTGTTGTTCTTTTAGAAAACATTCTAAAACATCTTACATGGAAATCCTTTTGATATGTAAAAGTGACACATCATTTGAATCTTACCATATTTAATAACACATTATTCATCTTCTCTACTACTCTTTGTATTTAGGAAAAGTAAAAATTCTCCTGGAATCCTCCACTTTGATCTAATGAAAGTGACTTGATATAATTACCTGACTTATTCCAACATAAGTCTTTAATTCTTTGAACCTTTCAAAGAATTCAAAACTTCAATCTTCATAGGTATATCCATGCATCAACGAATTGAGTAGTCATTCGTAAACATTTTATGAAATACTCATCACTTCCGCTCGCTTGAACTTCTAGCAGGCCATAAACATTTTATGAACAAGTCCTACTAGCTTAGTGGTTCTATTGCCTTTACCCTTAATGGCTCTTTCAGTCACTATTACTTCGAATATGATTCACATACTAGTTATTATTTTAATACTTAGTGATCGCACATGACAAATCAGACCAAATTTGAATCATACTAGATTAGTGTAACCTAAGATTAAGTGCCCCTTAAAAGTTATGTGGTTTCTGAAAATTCTTCTTTTATATGGTTACATATCTTAGCTTGTATTAGACTAATAAATCGCCATTAATGTAGTTTTGATTAAAATAAGTCAACTACCTACCAATATGCCTTTTTAAATAAATAATTTATTCACTTTAACTATCAGCCCATTTTTTTGAAATTAATTGAAAAACTATTTTAAAATAAATAGCGGGTAGAAATTAAATTATTAAAGTACATTACAATAGTTACTCTAATACAAAATTACACTGCTTCACTTAATCTACTATCTCCTGGTGCCCAAACTAAAAGCCCATTCACCAAAACACTAGTGAACTATCCACCAGTTACAATTGGAGGAGACAGGATATCATATACCTTGTCATGTTGCCTTTTGGTCTTGGCAACAATAGTATCTAAGTACCTAAGCAATTCCTTTTAAATATTAACGTCCAAGGCTTTTAAAAAAAAAGACAAAACTATTTTAACTCATGTTTTATTTTATCCTCTTGAGGTTCCTAATTTCTGAGATAGATGCTTACAGTAAGTGGAATTTTGCCTCAGTTCTCATGACATATTTTTCCTTAAACTGTACTTTCACCAGCTCAGACAATGGGCAATCTCTATTACCCAATGTATCTAGCCTAAACCGATTGAAAGACCTAGATATGCAAGTCAGGATCGTATTCTATTGAGGTTGAATATCAATATTTGCATCAAGAATTCCAGTTCAATTAAATAAGCAATCATCACACGACACACTCTTTAATTGAACTTTCTTAACTCAATCTTGGGTCAATCATCTTTCTCATAAATTGTTCCCATGCTACTAGTCCTTTGACCAAACACTTCTCTCAAGTATCTAATTATATCTACTATAGTTAAACTTTCATGTAACTAATACTAGGACACATTCGACATCTAATGTCTGAATCTTGCAACTGACTAACCCTTGGCCTAGTCTAATGTCATAAATGTTTTTTTCAGCTTAGTAGATCCACTAGAAGTAATCCAGAGAACACTCAGCGTCTCCTAGTGCTCTACATGTACTAAAACATATCATATCATAGCGAACAAAACATAACAGACAAGTAAGAGATACTAGTATTGATTGCAATGCATAAGTTAACAGCCAGTCTGAAATCAAAAACTGTAAAACAAGTCATATAACATACAGGATTACTTTTCTTACTTTTAAAAAACAATCAAAGTTCGGAGTTCATACTTTGACACTTACATATATGCCATGGCAACCCAACCGAACTACCCAAAACTCCCCGTCAGCGAGGCCAAATTGAGATATCACAAAGGCGAGAACATTTTTCAATAAATATGTTTTCTTGTAAACTATTTACTAAACATATCTAACACACCACTTTTCCCTCAATCTCTAAAGTCACACAACATAGCTCCTCAGGGAGGCTAGTGTACACCCAAGTCAAGTAAACGCCATTATCTGAACATCCATACAACGTCTCAATATACTCCATGTGGGCGTGGTCGTACTTTATTGTTTGGACTTTAGTTCATCCTAACAGAAGTCTAACCTTATAGTCCATAGATTAACACCCTCCTCAGGGAGTAATGCAATCCTTTATACTGTTAGACAAGCAATGGAGGCCATGAGCATTCACTTAGAAGCTCGCTCCCACTTGATATTTTGAGTCTTGTGAACCTTTTAATAATTTTAGCAAACAAACAAAGCATGGAATGCACCTAGACATTCTCTGTGTGTGTGTAACGATGAGCTAACCAATCTACCAGTTACTATGAGAGAGGCGACGTAACAAGTAATTAGCCTAGTGAGAACTATTCTCAATTAATATGTTTCATAAACATATTTAACTCATGGTTTTTTCCTTGGTCCCCAAGACAATATCTAATGCTACCTAGGAGACTAATATGCTATCCTGGTCAAGTGTATCCCATTACCTAGCCTTTAGTACAAGTAAACAAGATACTCCACATCAGCATGGTCGCATCTGCTTTTTACGTACCTCTACCTATCATAAAAAAGTCTAAACCTGTATTCCACGAACAAATGCCCTCCTGAGGGAGTAGCACCCATCCACTATACCATCAGACTGGCAATGAGAAAGTGAGGAATCAACTCCTGATCCTTGCTCCCACTTAAAATTTACAATGGCAGATGATACGTGTGATTTTTACATATTTTATTTCCCATTTCTATCATATATTCGGCCTCTACATGTGTGTTAGGTTGTTATTTAGGTACATTTTCATGTGGAACACATCAAAGCGGATGAAAGAAGAACTCTGGCAAAATCAAGCATTATTGAGGCATTTTCAAAGACTGATTGGAGAAACCCAACCACTTGTGCAGAAGAAAGACCCATTGGATCATAATTCGGTGAACCGAGTACATCCAATAGCGCTTTGGTGCTTCATCGAGAAAAGGAGGCTCAGTGAACCGATCAATCAGCAGCTCCCAGTTAGGGAAACTAACCGAGAGTCTGCCGATCGATCGGGCATTATTCCCGATCAATCGGGATGGTTCCGTACGGAACCCTAACTGCTCCTGTGCCTCTAAATAGAGAAGGGGAAGTTAGCCTTTGTCACGCTTTTTCTTGCTGCTCGTCCTCCCCTTCCTCTCAAACCCAAAGCTGCTACGAGATCTACAGGTTCTTAAAAGCTAAAGCGCAAGTGGTTGGAATACTGAGAGAATTCAGGCTTAGATTAGCATCGACACGACGATTGAGGGAGTTTATTCTTTTGTTTATTTTACGCACAATATCTACTTTTGTTTAAATTTAAGAATGTGTAAAACTCCCATGGAGGAGTAAATTTTCTTAGTTTAGGGATGAAGGGCGGGTAGCTGCCCGTATCCTAGATTTATATTATACTTCTGACGATTGGTTTAGTTATGTTATATTCGCACCCCTATGGGGAGTTCTTCATGATTGTTGGATATTTTTGTATGTGTGCTTGTAGCCATGACTAGGTCTCCAACTTTGCAGCGATTAGTCTTGTGCTTGTAGCCTAGACCATAACATAATAGGAATTCACGCGTGGTCAGGGTTGATGTTGTCCCCAACCCTGAACCCAATCTTTTATATAAGTTAATATTAATTAGGAGTAACAAAGAAATTAAGCAGTGCTAATGAGATAACATATGCCACATCTAGGGTGCTAAGATAGGTCATGCCTTCAGACTAGTTCATTACCCTAAGCCCTAATTTATATATTAACCCAGGCTTAGAGCTTGCAGCCTAAGTCTTTTAAATCATCGTCTTAAGTAGAATATAATGACGAGATACGTGTTAGGCTACCCTAAATTCACTTCCTAAACTAATTTCAATTGAATTGTCACATTCGCTTTATATTAAGTTTCATTAATTTAGCTAATAATTTATTCAAATAAAAAAAAAAACCAAAAATTCAAACCGCTCGTTAATCAGTAAGTCCCACTTAACATGATTCCCTGTGGACACGACTCGTATTCCCGACAAAGCTACGACAATCTCGTATGCTTGCGAGTTGACGGTTTTATACACAAATTTAAAACACCTTAAGTTTTTGGAGTCGTTGCCAGGGAATCGGTTTGCTAAGTTGGAATTTAAGATTAACGGACTTTGTTTTGTTTGCTTTTTGTTTATTGCTTTGAGTTATTTTTCATAGTTATTTTTCTTTTGCTTGTGTCATTAGTCAAGGTCAGTGTGGATCCATCCCAGCTTCGATATTGCTTGCATGCACGGTAGACTTTCGCTCGATCCTGGATTGTTACCTTACATCCCCAAAATTGAGTGGACTTTGTCTACTGTCAGGCGATTAGAAGCAAGAGAGAGTACACAACGAACCATGGTGTTACGCTCGGGCGTGAACCACGAACATAAACTAATATAAAATGCAGATAGATTGAGAATATGAGATGAGAAAGAGGGGAAATTAGATGAGAAATAGAGAAATTAGAGTTAGATGAGCGAAAGAAGGGAAAGGGGATGAGAAGATAGAGTTTTATCTCAACTTGAGATTGATATTTCAGATTTGTATTGAATAATTGAACCATTACATCCTTCACTTATTTATAACAATCTAATACAAGCTAAAGCAATGAATCTAGACTTATTTCACTAAACAACTCGGCTAGGAACAATCCAGAAACATCTAGAATATACTAACTAACATTTAAATTCTATTTTAGGCGCCAAGTACTAACCTAACAGAATTAACAACCTGCTGCAGCGTTAACAGCCAAGCACTCTGCAGGTTATTCACACGCAGGAGACAAAATGCAGCTTATTATAATACAATGCAACCACTAATGCCAGGCTAACTAATACTAAAACATCTTGAGTAAACTAATCATCAATCTAACAACAATGTAGAACACCCGCAGCAGCTTAGCAGAACATCAGCAGCAGCAGAGCAACTCAGCTAACTTCAGCTTAAACATTCAATTCTTGGATCATAACATTCCCTTCCCCTTGAAAACATTCTTGTCCTCAAGAATGAAAGTGAATGAGACCCTGAAAATCAATTATTGATGTAGGAGACTTCCTGTTGAAATCCACCGCTGCAAAGTGCTTTAAGTTATTGAAATTTGTAACAGCAACACGCTTGTAGAAGCAGATTTTGACATAATTCCAACCCAAGGACCTATTGTTATTGCTTGCATCTGATCTAGATATTTCTACTCCGGTGGTCTGCACAAATCAAACCCAACCAACCTAACATGAACCACCATAGCCTGCTGCAGAATTGCATTCTTGTGTATGTGTCTTTGATTCCCATCAGGTAGCTCATCTTGATGTTGTAATTGATGTCCACCATCCCCAAGCACATTTATCAGCTCAATTGCTAGCCTAAAAACCAAGCTTTGTTTGTTGTGAACTTTGAAACGCACTCTCACAGCTCGAGTGCATCTTTTCAACATAAAATCGACTCCTCTCAGCTTCATTTGGTCTTGAAAAGCTTCTCTCGGGTCGGGAGGCAACCTATCATAAGCACTTGCATGTGGATGAGTCGCAATTTCCTTCAAATAAAGACATAATTCATCCCGAACTTGCCGATCGGCATGCCGTTAGTGCATTTTTTCCACTATACCTGCGTAACTGCTTACTTCCCACAAGGATCCTTGCAAAGTCACCAAGTTGATGTTGTTTTGGCCCTGATTTAATGCTCCAGCTCGCCAAAAAGTGGACTCTGGCATATTCTGATTGCTATTTGATGTTAATGCAGCAGGAACAACTCATTTTCCAACCTGAAGATATTGCCAAGTGGTGAAATCACTTTGATTCTACCTGTAACTTTGACAACGAATGACACTTAGCAGATGTGGGGATGCGTTTAGTGATATTTCAGCAATGATCTCAGTATTTTTGGTTGGAATTTCAGGTTCTGTTGCAATCAACCCATGTACACCCACCTGTATATTCAGATCTGATTTTTCAGCATATACCTCAGTGAGAGCAGCATCTTGAATCAATTCTTGTTCAGTATCAGACCTCTTAGGCTGCCACCCATCCTTAGGCTTCAACTTCTTTTTTGTTATCTCCTTTGCCTTCCAATAATCTTTTAATGCGTCGTTGAGGTGGTTCTTCTTCATTTTGCTTTTTGCATTCCTTAACATTTTCATGACATGAAAATCATCTTCCCTTTCCGGATGCTTGTTATACTGTGCCTCATCATCAGCAAGAGACTCTAACTCTAGCAAAGAGTCTTCATAAGGATCATCTGGTTCAAATTCAGGTTCTTCACATTTGTGTTTAACAATTTCGGCATTATCGTGGTCGAATTCATCCCCAACGGCAACAGGTTCCACTTTCTTTCTTTGCTCAACATTGAACTTTGGTTGTCTAACGCTATCCGCTAGCTCCGGAAACTCATTTGCATCAAGAACACTAGCATAATCACAACTGATGTTAGCAACCGGTTGAGCTGAATATGGCAGTTTCTCCATTAGCTTCATACATTCTTGATTTCATTCTAGTCTCAATTTCTCAAACAACTCAATCAACTCAGCCATATCGAGAATGAACAACAACCTTAAACTTGGACCAGCTCAGTTCGCAGAAGACGAGTTCGAAAATCACAGAAGAATGAACTTGTTTCGCAACTCCTCAACAACCAATTGCTTTATGAAGTTCTACTCCTTTGATCGCACAAACAAGCATTTGCTATTGGTTCTATGCTCGTCAATGATTGTAATCCCTAATTGATAAACTTCGAATAAATCGTCGAACAAACCCTAACCCGACGATTTCTGACAGTCACGTTTAGTCAAGTAATTCGACTTTCACTTCTGATTTAGGCTCGATCCTGACTCAAAATCAAGTACTCAAGACAACACTCAAGCAATCTTAATGAACGAGGTCGGATTTCAACACTTTCGCTCCTCCTATTCATTGTCAGACTTTCGCCTCAACCTCAGTTTCTGAATTTTAGCATCTGAATCACCTCAATGCAACTAATTTCTGATCTTTTGATGATGATCAGGTGTAATGTGAATCAATTAGCTTCACTTTAACTTCTTCACAACAGATCAAATGAATAATTGTTCAAGATCAATTTAAACTCAGCACAACTTCAGCATCTGATACTTGCTTCAGCACACAAATTCAGCAGCTATTGCTTGATTTAATCTACCGAATTCTCTATGAATCAGCTTTAATGTTGATTGTACTCAACAATTACTAATCACTTGACTTTCTTCAATGCAATTTGATCACTTTGATTCCCAAACGAAACTACTCCCCAGACCTTATAGTTCAACACAGCAGTAACCGCCAATCAACAACTTCAAAATTCAGAATTAAATTCTAATCACAAATCTGAATCCTGATGAGTTGAACTGAACTAAATTCAACCCTGAATCTAAATTTTCTTTTTTTTTAAAAAAAAATTTTCTTTTGTTTACGCACTCGATTGGAAGCCAAACGAGGCTCTGATACCAATTGTTACGCTCGGGCTTGAACCACGAACGTAAACTAATATAAAATGCGGATAGATTGAGAATATGAGATGAGAAAGAAGGGAAATTAGAAGAGAAATAGAGAAATTAGAGTTAGATGAGAGAAAGAAGGGAAAAGGGATGAGAAGATAGAGTTTTATCTCAACTTGAGATTGATATTTCAGATTTGTATTGAATAATTGAACCATAACATCCTTCACTTATTTACAACAATCTAATACAAGCTAAAGCAATGAATCTAGACTTATTTCACTAACCAACTCAGCTAGGAACAATCCAGAAACATCTAGAATATACTAACTAACATTTAAATTCTATTTTAGGCGCCAAGTACTAACCTAACAGAATTAACAACCTGCTGCAGCGTTAACAGCCAAGCACTCTGTAGGTTATTCACACGCAAGAGACAAAATGCAGCTTATTATAATACAATGCAACCACTAATACCAAGCTAACTAATACTAAAACATCTTTATTAAACTAATCATCAATCTAACAACAATGTAGAACACCCGCAGCAGCTTAGCAAAACATCAGCAGCAGTAGCAGCAGAGCAAAGCAACTCAGCTAACTTCAGCTTAAACATTCAATTCTTGGATCATAACACATGGCTAATAACGAACCACGTACGATTGGGGATCCCTTCATCCCCCAAACGTACGTTGCGCCCGCCGGAGTTGCGTTACTTGCTTTGGGTAACGCCAACTTCGAACTTAAACCTGGGATTATCAACTTGCACCTTGACACATTCCTCGAAATATGTAAAACCTGTCATTATCAAGGTGTCTCGAACGATGTGATTAGACGTCTTTTTCCGTTCTCATTAAAAGACATGGCTAAGAGGCGGTTTCAGTCCCTACCTAGGGATGAAATCACCACTTGGAATGGCCATCAACCGCGCTTCTTGGTCAAGTTTTTCCCTAAAGCCAGAACGATGGCTATTAGGCACGCTATAAACAGTTTTGAACAAAAAGAGCCGGAGCAGTTTCACGAGTGTTGGGATAGGTTCAAGGAACTTCTTAGAAGTTGTCCCCCCCATGGGTCACCCAAGTGGGCTCTTGTCTAGAACTTCTACGATGGTCTTAGTGCGTCAAACAAGCAAATGGTAAATGCTTCATGCAGGGGAGCATTTAACCAGCAAGGCAAGGACAAGGCCTGGACGCTTTTCGAGCGCCTCAATGAACATTCCCTCGACCAAGCTTCTTCTGCGAGGGTGGTTAGGGGAAACACGTGTGGGGTCTACGAGGTAGCACCCCAAGATGATGTTAATTTAAGACTAGATGCACTTAGTAGAAAGATAGATAAGATGATGAGTTTAAATGCGAATCCCACTAAGGTGCATCCAGTTAATGCAGCCGAATCATCGTCTGAGGGTATTACTCCGTGCAGTATTTGTTCAGGAGAGGATCATTCTATTTTTGAGTGCTCATATGCGTCACAGTTTCCCGAGCATGTGCAGGACCAGGCTTATGCAGTGCAGGAGTACTTGAGGAACAACAATCCGTACTCGCAGACCTATAATCCAGGGTGGCGCAACCATCCCAATTTCTCATGGAAGTAGAACACAAATCAAAACCCAGCCATGAGACAACCAGCACCAGGATTTGCAGGTAAGGCACACCCTCCTGGTTTCCACGGAGGGCAAAGGTATGGCTCTTCTTCTCACCCTCCAGTTCCTAACGCTAATCCACTACCCCAACCTTCGAGCTACACTTCTCAGTTTGAGGAACGTATGCTCCGCTTTATGGAGGAAAACCAACAGTTGGTCCACTCTCATTCACAGTCGATTTCTAAGTTAGAGAACCAACTAGGACAGTTAGCTCAGGCCATGAACAGGAGAAAGGAAGGGAGGTCACCCTCCCAACCTCTCACTAATCCCAGGGAAGCAACTAATCCTAACCTTAGCCAGGTCACTCATGAACAGGCTAAGGTTGTCCTAGCCACGAGTGAGGATGATTTGAGAGAAGTAGAGATAGAAGTTGAGCGGGAGGATGGGACTCTAAACCCCATTGCTGATAAGGATGGAGTGCCTATGCCCTCACTGGGCTCATCTCCCGAACCATTTGTTCCTTTTCCTACGGCCCTGTTAGGACCGAAAGGGAAGGACGACCCGAAGAGAGATGAGTTACTGAACTCGTTTAAGGACATCAAGATTAACCTGTCACTGATTGATGCCATTAAACACATCCCCTTGTATGCTAAATTTCTTAAGGACCTATGCGCTAAAAAGAAGAGAACGCAAGCTCATGTCCCTAGGAAGGTCTGACTCACTGAAAAAGTGAGCAACATCTTAATGTCAGGCATCCCACCTAAGTGTAGAGATCCAAGAGCTTTTGCAGTCCCGTGCGTCATAGGAAAGAGCTATATGAGTCGGGCTCTTTTGGATTTAGGGGCAAGCATGAACCTCATCCCATACTCAATTTTTCAGGAACTGGGGATGGGAGATCTCAAACCAACTAGTGTTACCCTATAGTTGGCGGATAGATCAAAGCGTTTACCTAGAGGTATGTTGGAAGATGTTCTTGTCAAAGTTGATAAGTTTATATTCTCTGTCGATTTTATTGTGTTAGACATGGATCCTACTCCTCATCAGAGGAACCACACCCCTGTCATTTTATGACAACCTTTCTTGGCAACGGCTGATGCTATCATTCATTGTCGAAATGGAGTATTAGAAGTGTCATTTGGGAATCTTAAGGTTAAACTGAATGTGTCAAACGCTGCTAAGTTACCAGTTAATTAGGATGACCAGTGGCTTCTGACTTAATCAAGGAAGATGAACCATCTGATTCTCTCACTTCTGCTGATTTTGATGTGAGTATTGATGCTAATAATTTGCTTGACATGCAGAAGCTAATGAGAATTGAAGCTAGGGGTCTGATGTTTGAACCCCGAACTGGCCTACTTAGTGAACCTACTAAACCATCTATTAAGTGTCCACTGGTGTTGGAGCTCAAACCTCTCCTGACCACCTTGAAATATGCATTTTTAGGACAAGATGACACCCTTTCTGTGATTATTGCGTCTGACCTAACTGAGAGTCAGGAATCTAGTTTGTTAGTTGTCCTACAAAACCACAAACGAGCCATAGGGTGTTCGGTCGCTGATCTGAAAAGAATTAACCCCTCTGTGTGCATGCATAGAATACATTTAGAGGACAACGTTAAGCCTTCGAGGCAAATGCAAAGGAGGCTTAACCCTAATATGAGGGAGGTAGTTAAGAAAGAGGTCATGAAGTTGCTAGATGCGGGTATTATATACCCCATCTCTGATAGCCCCTGGGTCAGTCCGGTTCAGGTAGTTCCTAAGAAGTTAGGAATCACGGTCGTTGCGAATGCCCAAGGTGAATTGGTCCCTACGCGAGCCACTACGGGGTGGAGAGTGTGCATCGATTATCATAAGTTGAACTCTGTAACGCGCAAGGACCATTTGCCCGTACCCTTTTTGGACCAGATCCTAGATAAAGTAGTAGGTCAAGCATACTATTGTTTCTTGGATGGCTACTTAGGGTATAACCAAGTCCCGGTTCACCCTGAGGACCAAGAGAAAACAATGTTTACTTGCCCCTTTGGTACGTTTGCATACCAAAGGATGCCCTTCAGTCTGTGCAACGCACCTGCTACATTCCAGCGGTTTATGATGTCCATTTTTCCGGACATGTTGGACTACTACCTAGAAGTATTTATGGATGATTTTTCTGTGTTTGGATCGTCTTTTGATGAATGCTTATCTCACTTAGATCTTGTTTTGCAGCGCCGCAAGGAGTATAATTTGGTACTCAGTTGGGAGACGAGCCATTTTATGGTTCAGTAGGGCATAGTCTTAGGACATGTAGTATCTAAAGAGGGTATTACTGTAGACAAGGCCAATGTGGACTTAATTACCAACCTCCCTCCACCGACCTCAGTGAAGGAAGTTCTATCTTTCCTTGGCCACGCTGGGTTCTACCGACGTTTCATCGCCAACTTCAGTAAAATTGCTAAACCGTTGTCAAATTTGCTTGCTAATGATGTACCTTTTGTTTTTTATAATGACTGTTTAGCAGCCTTTACTGAGTTGAAAACTTTATTTTCTTTAGCCCCCATTATTCAACCTCCCGACTACTCGTTACCTTTTGAGATTATGTGTGACGCCTCTAATTATGCTGTAGGAGCCGTGCTCGGTCAACGGAAGGATCATAAACCTGTCGTTGTTTACTATGCTAGTAAATCATTGGATGAAGCCCAAAAGAATTATACCACCACTAAAAATGAATTACTAGCTATAATTTTCACACTTGACAAGTTTCGATCTTATGTCTTGGGCTCGAGAGTAGTAGTCTTTTCTGACCATGCTGCCATTCGTTTTCTTCTTATTAAGAAGGAAACGAAACCTAGGTTAATTCACTGGGTCTTATTACTTTAGGAATTTAACTTAGAAATCTGAGATAAGAAAGGCTCGGATAACGTCATGGCTGATACCTTTCAAGGATTGTTTTCCCATATGACGCCACTACTGGTCCCATTGATGATTGTTTTCCTGATGAATAGCTATTTTCTATTGCAAGAAGTCGAACCCCATGGTATGCCCACATCGTTAACTATTTGGCGACGGGGAAGCTGCCTACCCATTGGCCGAAACAAGAGCGGGATTGCTTCCTTTCTCAAGCAAGACATTTTTTCTGGGATGATCCGGATTTGTTTAAGGTATGTTCTGATCAGGTAGTATGTCGTTGTGTCCCAAAAAATGAGCATGAGAGTGTATTGCGATTTTGTCATAGTTTAGCCTGTGGAGGACACTTTGGGGGACGACGTACAACGGTGAAAATCCTTCAAAGTGGCTTCCTTTGGCCTACTTTTTTCCAGGACGCTCGTGATTTTTGTAGGGCGTGTGATCGCTGTCAAAGCACAGGTGCCCTCACAAAACGTGATGAGATGCCTCAGCACCCCATTTTAGTTGCGAAATTTTTGACGTCTGGGGATTGATTTCATGGGGCCGTTCCCTAATTCACATGGCTGTGTTTGTATTCTGGTAGCTGTTGATTATGTTCCATTGCAACTAGGACAAATGACCACAATGTGGTTATTGAGTTTGTTAAAGATAATATTTCTCACATTTCGGTGTTCCTAGGGTGATAATTAGTGATGGGGAGACACACTTCACTCATCGTTCGGTTTAGTCACTTCTTAGAAAGTACTCCATCACTCACAAATTAGCTGCCCCATATCACCCTCAAACTAGTGGCCAAGTTGAAGTCTCGAACCGGGAAATAAAGTATATCCTTGAGAAGATCGTTAGACCAGACTACAAAGATTGGTCTTTAAGGTTGAACGATGCTCTTTGGGTTTACCATACAGCCGTCAAGGCTCCAATTGGCATGTCTCCCTATCGCTTAGTTTTTGGGAAGGCATGCCATTTGCCAGTAAAGCTTGAGCACAGTGCATACTGGGCCATTAAGCAATTTAATCATGACATGCACAGTCTGGGGTAGCACCGACGACATCAACTCAGCGATTCAGATGAGATGCAATACGAGGCATATGAAAATGCCAAACAATACAAAGAAAGAACCAAAGCTTTTCATGCCAAAGAATTTCACGCTAAAGTTTTGTAGTTGGTCAAAAGGTTTGGCTTTACAACTCCAAGCTTCGGTGCTTTCTCGGGCAACTATGTTCACGATGGGATGGACCTTACGAAAGTGGTCCACGTAAACCCTTCTGGGGCAATTAAAATTCGAGACATCAATGATGGTTGCCTTTTCACAGTTAATGGCCATCGTCTTAAACACACTATTGGGTTAGGGGATCGACCACACGAGTTTGAAGAAATTCATCTTAGGGACCCTACGCCGAAGAAATTACCGCGTCTGGCTGAAGCCGTTAAACTTATCACTTTTGGGAGGCAACCCAATTTATTTCATGTTCCATAGTTTATGTTTTATTTTTATTATTATCATTATTTTTTATTTTATTATTTTTATTTTTATTTTTACTATTATTATTTTTTTAATAGAAAGTCTTCAAAACCAAAGATTTTTAGTACAGGGCATACAGCAGCCTCCCCTATCGATCGGGTTAAAATTCGATCGATCAGGAGCGCTACGGCTTGGGGCTTTTCGCCTTTCAACCCCGATCGATCAGGTAATACCCGACCGATCGAAATTACCCGATCGATCGAGGAGCCCTCTGTATGAATTTCTCTTTTAAAACACCCCCTGATCAGTGGCGGCCCCCCCCCCCCCCCCCCCCCCCCCCCCTTCACTTTTATTTCCCCCACCCCAAACCCTCACCCACGACCCCCCCCCCCCCCCCCCCCCCATCTCCGGCCACCATCTCTGGCATCCACCTCCGACGATTGCCGTTCCGACCACCAAGGCGGACCCTAGCACCGGTTTCTCTTTGTTTTTACCCTTTATTGCAAGGTATGTATTCTCCCTTTCTTTTATCTTTCACTTTACGTTGTTTCTACTTCAAGAGAGCATGTTTAGGCCGTTCTTTGGTTGTTATCCTGCTTTAATAAAGTGGCTTAGTCCTAATTTATGTCTTAGTTTTGAATAAAGTTTGAATTTCTTGATATTGTGCCATGTTTACACCTTTGTTCCTGAACCATGTTTATATAGGTTATCAGTGACTTAATTTCGCCCTTTGATACTTGTGGTTGTTGGATTTATGGGTTTGGGATGTTTTTTTTTTTTTTTTTTGGCTCCGATCTAGGGTTTTTGTCTTTTTTTTTTTTTTTAACTGTGGGTCGAGATTGGGGTGTTGTTCTTGTTGATTTTCCTCTTTTTTATGTTTCTTTCTTTTCCTTATCTTCGGGTTCATCTGCTCTTGTTCTTATTTCTAGATTATGCACGTACCAAGCGGAGCCGCACTGAGGAGCGCAGCAGCTCTCAACAGACCAGCATTCTTGCTCGAGTCAAGGCTACCCCTATATCTAGGGAGATAGTGTTATGTGAGGATCTTAAAGATGAGAGGGAGGGCGCTTGGGCCATTCTCTTTCGCCAACATAGGGATCTTACCTACCTTCTTGGTAGAGAGCCGGAGGAAGACCCTGTTTTTCCTTCTTTAGTGAGGGAATTTTATTCCTCCTATGCTCTCCATCAAGAAGGGGGTTGGACCTACGGTGACATCACTATTCGTGGAAAGGCCATCGATTTGATGCCACGGATGTCGCCGAGGCTATAAGTTATCCCTCATATGTTGATGAATCTGTTTTGGCACCCTCTTGTTAACCCACCAAAGGCCATGGACATTATCACTGAGTTATGTAGCAGCCAATGTGCGAGAGATCGTCCATCCACCACGTTCCACTCCGCCCTTCCTTCGCATATGTGGCTCCTGGACACCATTATTAAGGCCAATCTATGCCTACCGGTCATGCCCAGGAGTGTACCGGCCCTATTCTAGATCTTCTTTGGAAGTTCTACCGAGGTGTATGGGTGGATGTGGGGGCCACTTACTTACAGAGTTTTACTGCTGTCCGCCACAGGCTTCAGCGCTTCTCTGTTGGCGGCGGTGCTCTGCACTTTCCTTGTTTAATCACGAGGCTTGTACAGCGTGCTTGGGTGCACATTCCGATCGCTCCTGACAGAGCTTGCGCACCGCTCCGCCACTTTGATCCCACCCAGCATCATCGGACCTTCCTTTCCCTTGCCCGGGCTGACGCGCGCAAGGAGGAGTCAGACATGGAGGATGACCCGGCCCAGGCTGCTGCTCTTGCCCGAGCATCACACCGAGAGGGACGCCCACCCACGCCTCCTGCTTTTGCTGATCCTGGCAACGTCCCGCCATACGTTACTAATATTATGCACCGTCCAGATCACATTCAGTCTTTGGTCACCGAACTCTATCGACTGCAGATGGGTGGTTCTCCTCTGCCTTATTCCCCTCCCCGAGTTATTTATGTTACTCCTGTACTAAATATTTGTTATTTATATCTTTCTTTTCCTTTTATTAATAAATTGTTTTAGTCCACAGTCTTATTTATTTTTTAATTTTTTGTAGCTTGCTTTTGTCTGTCTTCTACTTCTGGGATTCGCTTGACATATGTGGCTGCTCATTCCTGATCTTAGGTCGTCTCTTTCCTTTCCTTGCCTCTATTTTAATTATGGTGCGTTGAGGACAATGCAAGGTTTGGGTTTGGGGATGGCAAATAAAAGTCAACTTTGTTTGCCCTTTAAGCTTAATTTGCCATAAATTAGCTTTTTTTTTTTTGTTTTTTTTTTTTTGGAAGGTATAAATGAGAATAAGGTTGTTTGTGACCATTATCGGAGCCCAGTTTTGTGATGTACTTTGACGATTAGAATGATTATGAGACGAGATTATTGCTAGCTCAGACTTTTGAATCCATATTTTTGTCTTTTAACTAGTTAGTGAGATTATTACTTTTCACCCTTAATCTTGTGACATATCTTACTGTTTGGGTCTAAATAATGGTAATAATTTTAGGACTAGGAATCCACCATTCTACTCCTAACAATGTTGAAATCAATTGTACATTTCTTTATCTTAGGTAACCCATTAAAAAAAAGAGAAAAAAAAAGGTGACTAGTTGGTTCTTGTAGCCCCTTTGTCTCGAGCAAGTAAGCCTGTAGGGGTATCTTAAAACCTGGTACCTAGAGCCAACTGGATCGGGAGCTGCCGGTCGAAAGCTCGCTACATGGGCCACAGGAAAAGCTTAAGAAGAATCAACTTTGTAGTTACCAAAATAAGCACTAATACCTAAAAAAAAAAAAAAAAAAAGTATGTGCTAATGGATTAGGTTGTGGATCCTTAAGACTGGAGCCATTAGGTCCGTAGAGGTCTCTTAAAACCTGGTACCTTGAGCCAACTGGATCGGGAGCTGCCAGCCAAAAACTCGTTACATGGGTCTGAGGGAGGCACACCTAACCGAGTAAAAAAATAAAAAACAAAAACTAGGGAAGAAGGGAAAACAAGAGAGAAAATAGAAGTCTTTTGATTTCACTATTGATTAGTGGTGAAGGGTTAGGGTGACTTGTTCCTTTACTTATTACCTCTATTTCTTCTTTAAGTCAGAGGGTTTTGAAGTAAGACGAAGGGGAGAGAAGTTCTAAGATCACTTACTAGCAAAAAGACCTTAATAACGGAGACTTAAATCAGAACTAGTGCAATAATAACGTCACATAAGGATTCGCTACTCTCAAGTATGGTCGAACAATAATTTTCGCAAGTGACCTTTGCGGTTAAATGCCTGACTCGACTTTTCTGCCAGTAGCTAGTTTAAATAGAATCTTTCTTGAGGACAAGCAATGTGTGGGATTGGGGATGTTGATACGCGTGATTTTTACATATTTTATTTCCCATTTTTGCCATATATTCGGCCTCTACATGTGTGTTTGGTTGTTATTTAGATACATTTTCATTTCGAACACATCGAATCTGACGAAAGAAGAACTCTGGCAAAATCAAGCATTATTAAGGCATTTTTGAAGACTGATTGGAGAAACCCAACCACTTGTATAGAAGAAAGACCCATTAGATCATAATTCGGTGAACCGAGTACATCCCATAGCGCTTAGGTGCTTAATCGAGAAAAAGGGGCTCAGAGAACCGATCGATCAGCAGCCCCTGGTTAGGGAAGCTAACTAAGAACCTGCCGATCGATCGGCCAAAAGTACCGATTTATCTGGAGCTTTGCGTGAGCTCATCCATCGATCGGTGCTTTTAGCCGATCGATCGGGATGGTTCCATACGGAACCCTAACTGCTCCTGTGCCTATAAATAGAGAAGGGGAAGTCAACCTTTGTCATGCTTTTTTCTGCCGCACGTCCTCCCCTTTCTTTCAAACCAGAAGCAGCTACGAGATCTACAGGTCTTCAAAAGCTGAAGTGCAAGTGGTTGGAATACTGGGAGAATTCAGGCTTGGATTAGCATCGACCCGAAGATTGAGGGAGTTTATTCTTTTATTTATTTTACGCACAGTATCTTCTTTTCTTTAAATTTAAGGAGGTGTAAAACTCCCATGGAGCAGTAAACTTTCTTAGTTTAGGGATGAAGGGCGGGTAGCCGCCCGTATCCCAGATTTATATTATACTTCTGACGATTGGTTTAGTTATGTTATATTCGCACCCCTATGGGGAGTTCTTCATGATTGTTGGATATTTTTGTATGCGTGCTTGTAGCCATGACTAGGTCTCGAACTTTGCAGCGATTAGTCTTGTGCTTGTAGCCTCGACCATAACATAACAGGAATTCACGCGTGATCAGGGTTGAGGTTGTACCCAGCCCTGAACCCAGTCTTTTATATAAGTTAATATTGAATTAGGTGTAACAAAAAAAATAAGCAGTGCTAATGAGATAACCTATGCTACATCTAGGGTGCTAAGATAGGTTATGTCTTTAGACTAGTTCATTACCCTAAGCCCTAAGTTATATATTAACGTAGGCTTAGAGCTTGTAGCCTAAGTCCTTCAAATCATCGTCCTAAATAGAATATAATGACGAGATACGCGTTAAGCTACACTAAATTCACTCCCTAAACTAATCTCAATTGAATCGTCACATTCGCTTTATATTCAGTTTCATTAATCTAGCTAATAATTTATTCAAACAGCAAAAAAAAAAAAAAAAAAAAAAACCAAAATTTCAAACCGCCCATTAATCTGTAAGTCCCACTTAACACGATTCCCTGTGGACATGACCCATATACCCGAAAAAGCTACGACGATCTCGAACGCTTGCGAATAGACGGTTTTAAACACACATTTAAAACACATCAGCTAATCATTCTTTTAAATTTGATTATCTCATAATTAATTTTAGAATCATATTCCAAATTTTATTTAACAATTAAATAAAATCCTAATCCAATTAGGTTCCTTTAATTATCCAGCCTATGTAATATAATCTTATGAGACAAATTATAAAAAATTTCCTTTCAAATAATACAACTATTGAATTATCTAATTATTTTAGATTTATTTGAAGAAATTCTCCCCCTTGACGAAATTAAATATTTCACCAAGTTACATATTTACATGGCCTTCTAACTTTATTCATATTGTACGTAATATTTAACTCATCCAAATAATATCAAACATGTGAACAAAATTCAATAAATGTCACGACATCAAACAATTTGAATAACAACACTTAAGGCCTAAAAGGTTGGAACAATTAAAGATTTTTTTCCAAAATACTTTTAGAATAGATTATCGTACAATATTAATTTAGAATCTCATTCTAATTGATTAATTATTTATTTAAACTATTTAAATAATAAAAATTAGAAAAAAAGTTAGAGCGTAAATGCTCAATGCCCTTAACATTCATTTTTTTAATTTTAAAAATAAATAATTAATTAATTAGTTAAATCCAATCTTAATCTCATTGGATCGTAAACCGAATATCTAACTCTATTAAATATTCTTCATTTTGAATTATCTTAAAATATTTAACAATTGAATATTTTACACCTTGGTTAAAAATTTAATCATATTAGATTAATAATCCAAATCATTCAATTCCTTGAATATCTAATATCATTATATCCGATTTAGAATTATGCTACTTAATTGAATCATGAGTCATCTAAAATTTTAAACAATTTAAAACTTTAATTAACCTTCAATCTTGTTATTAAACTCTTTTTCTAAATTCTCAATTTCATATTTTCGAAATTCTATATACTCCTATTTTATCAAACCTGATTTTTTTAATGTAAACTATGATTGTATTCAGAGTTGGCTCTAATACCAATTGTTAGGAACATATATCAAATTTTTTTCCTAATTGACTAGATCTGGCACAGCAGAAACCTAATTTAAAATTCTAAATTTTAAATCTAAAACCCTGATCTAATTAAAGCATTTTTAATTTGATTAAGATCCAACTCTAATAGGTTCATAATAGGACAGTCGAAATACATCGAATAAAACAAGTATGAAACAAAGCATGTAGAATAAACCAAATAAAAGAAAACAAATTAATTATCAAATACTTAATTTAGACATACCTGGAGCATGAATCCCAACTCCAACTTGAAGATCTAAAATTTAGGAGAAGAATTTTTGATACCTCAAGGTCTTCTTCATAATGACCTCTTCTAGCACCAGAAGTGTCGGCGTCTAAAAATATTTAATTCTGAAAAAATTAGGAACAATTTTTTTTTTTTTTTTATCTTTCAAAACAAAAAATTTCTCAAAAAATTAAATTTAAAAAATCCTTAAAATAATTTTAGGATTTTTTATCGTGAGAAAAAAATCGGATTCTAAGACCTAATTTCATATTTTTTAACTATTAAAAAGAACTTGCAATTCAAAAACCACCACCCCCCAAAGCAGCTGCTAAACATGTGTCATTATTAGGGAAGGCAATGGGGCGGGGCGGGGCGGATACGGGGGGCGCCTCCTCTAGACCCGTACCCGCTACCCAAATTCTATACCCGTACCCGCCCCATTACCCGCCACGGGCATGAAGTGGGTACCCGTACCCGCCCCGACGGGTACTAACCCATATCCATTACCCGCCCCATTACCCTCGGGTACCCAACGGGTACCCATTACCTACCCCAACCTGCCCGTACCCGCTCCCCATACCCACGTATTTTCCTATCTTTTGTCCAACTTATTACACATAAAATCCATTTCTTTTTCCCTTCAATAATAACCATGACTTTATAATTATAAATTGCCTGAGAAATTTATTTTATATAATATAACACAACGGGGATATGGGGGTACGGGGAAGAGCGGGGCGGATACATGCGGGTACGAGGCGGGTCGGGGCGGGGCGGGGCGGGTACAAGCCAATACCCATACCCGCCCCTTACCCGCGACGGGTATTAAAATATGTACCCTATCCGTATCCATTACCCGCATCATCTATACCCATATCCGTCCCAAACGGGGTGGATACCCACGGGTAACGGGTTTTACCCACCCCATTTTCATCCCTATATATATAAAGGAATTTGAGTGGGTGACATCACACCCCACAAATTTTGCCCAGCTTTCCTTTATGTACATTTTCTCCTTTTTTTAAAATTTTTTTTTGTTTCTATAAAAGCACTATAAAATTTATCATATTAAATATTTATCTCATGAATATTTATTTGACATAAAAATTTATTTATCTCATAAATAAATATTTAATCTCATAAATTTATTTTTTAAATATTTTCAAACTGTGCTTAAGTTAAGGCTTGCGAAGGGACCTCGGAGGCAGTCTAACTCTATTTCCAAATGGGTGAAATATGATTATCATTTGATGATAACAATTGATTACCATTTAGTAAAACTTAATTCCACTAAATAAGTTTTACTATACTCTAGAATTAAATATACTCACTCATAAATTTTCCAAATAATTTTTATTACTACAATTAATAGCTCTATTAGATATCCCTGAGAAAAAAAGCAACTTTAACTACTAGCATTATTTTTCTCATATTGCTCGCCGCAGTTCTAGACTCGCTCTTCCAAAACAAGTCAAATAATGCAGAAACAATTTTCATATTAATTTTAGATGTTAAACATATGGAGTACTCTGGCCAAAAATGTTAAGAATAGTGTCCTGAAATTCAGATTTATTCTATTAATATTACTTTATTAATGAATAAAATTAAAGTTCCAGTAGTTTCTTCGATAAATTTGTGTAAATAAGCATTTATACTGCATGCAATTTTCTTCTAAGTATCGTCCATGAGATGGACATAGTCCTCAGATTACATTTTACATGTTTGTTCTAAGTAGATAATGAGATTGAGCCACAGGTAGACTTAGAACAAATGGTATAGAGTGTCATTTGAATAACTCATGGTCAATGATGAGCTTGGGCTACTTGTTTGTTAAGACCTTGACTTAACACTTTAGATGGCTTGTTTTAGTCATGTGGATGGTGATCCAAAAGTATTAGGTTGGTGTGTTTAATAAAATTGACACACAGAGTTGGACCATGTGAGTTGCTCATTTCTAGACTACTATCGGAGATGAGTGATTCATGTTGTACTATTTGAACGATGACGCTAAATCCTGATAGCACTCTGGACTTGTACATGGAACATTAGTGACTTTGGTGTACTATAAGTATGGTATAAATAAATAACTGAATTCCCACGTAAACTGGATAGCGGCATGAAGTGTGACAAGGATCAGGTATTCAATAGGGAATTTGCAATTTCTTATGAGATACAAATGTCCCTTAAGTTGATTCGCAAGTGTTTAAATGATTTGAAAACTTAGGCCAAAGTGTTCCAGGTGTTTGACATTTGGAATTTATACTATGAATATGTTCAAGTATAGGTGAACTATTCAATGAAGGGCAAGTCGGTAACTAATGGAGAAGCTGTGAGAAAGATAATGTTAGTAGTTATACTTATCCTTTGTCATGGACATCTAGGTGGAGGGGTTGTTGTCATCAATACAGTCTATTTGGAATATAACGAATAAATGATTTAAGTCTAGAGTACAGTGGAATTTATTTAGTGGAATTAAGTCCAATTAAATGGTAATTAAATTTTATCCTGAGATGGTAATTAATTTAACCCATTTGGAGCTAGATTTAAATTGTTCTTGAGGTCCCTGCACAAGCCTATGTATTTATTGCCATCAAAAAATATTAAAAAATTCATGATATAAATTATTTATGAATGAAATGAGTAAATTAATTTTGCCAAATATTATTCATGAGATGAGTAAAAATTAAAAATCATAAAGTAAAGTATTTTTTTTAAAATTAAAATTCATTTTATGAATTTTGACATGTAGGAGACAAAGCAAAAAAAAAGGCAAAAATCGCAACAGGGCCGTGATCTGCATTCAACTCAGGCAGCCAACCAGCACGTGACACGTGTTGTGCGCTGGGCTGACTAAGGGAAGGAACCGCGCCTTCGAGCATGGACCAATCCACTATGGAAATGGGTTACGTTGGCTATCCACTCCAACAGGCTCGGACCAATAGATGCATGACATGCGGCATGTGTTTTGAAAATTAAAAAAAAAAGCTTTTTTTAACAGCTTTAAATTGTGTCATTTTAATTATTTTAAAATAAAATACTGCATTTTTTGGTTGTATTTTGTGTGTCCCATGGAGTTGCTAAGCGTATTTTTGGCTCCGGTATACTACTATAAATAGATGCACCAATTTTAAGATTTGGCAATTAATTTGAATAAAAAAAATTTGGGGTTTTTGAAAGTGTTTCCGAGACCTAGTTGGAGAGAAAAATTTCCTTTGAAAATTTTCTTTTCGTAGGTTAATATTTTTCGGAGCCCACTCTCCCGGTGGTTCGAGGTCATTGACTAGAATGCCACTGGGTTTTGGTTATTATTGTTGGAGTTTTATCATTTGGTAATCTTTATTCTTGGAGCAATTCTAGGTATTTTTCTTTCCTTCTCGTTTATGTTTTTACTTTTCTATTTATTTATAGTTTTTCTTATTATGCCTGTTTTAAGTTCATGTTATTGTTATGAATGTATTAGAGCAAAGGCCTGAAGATTTAAATTAGGAATTTAAATCTGTAGATTTAAAATTAGAAATTTTAAATCAGTCCTAGGTTTACCACTGCGTTAAATTTACTAAATTCGGGAAATTTTTGAAATTCGTCCTAATAATTATTATCAGAGCAAAGGGATCTATAAAGATTACCCTGTTCCCAGGAACTTTCGCACGTAAGGTGTCACGAAGCACGACTGTCCACCCGGGGGCTTAGGTAGTGAGAAGAGTCTCCTACGTTGAGTACTCTGATAGGTGCCCTTTGTTGTTACCATAGTTGGAGAACTGTGAACCCAACAATTGGCATCAAAATTAGGTTAATTAGTAGCTAGGCTAATTAATCCCAACAAAAGATTCAAGAATCTAGTCTTATGTTTGCAAATCAACTAAAGGGACACCTTTATCTGATTAGAGACTATAGATTCAACGTATAACAACTGTTGCCACCGCACTTCATGCCGTTACCCAACGTACGTATGTTTCAAGTCAATGCACTTTGACTAGTCCTTTTGGCACATCAAAGCAACGAACAATCCATGCACAAGTTCAGACTGTTTTCTAGATTTAGAGTTATCATCTTACAGAGTTAATTATTTCTGATAGCAATTAAAGAAATAATTAATTCAGGTGGTCCTGCTCAGTGTTTCAATCATATAGACAACACCAATGTAATACTTTTGGATCTCTATCTACATGGCCAAGAAAAGCAATCTAAAGGATCATATTATAGACTTATTAGACAAGTTGTCCAAACTTATCACCGACTACGAACATACTTTAATAATATATCACTAGTTTGATCTAAGTCTATTTGTGGTCAATCTAATTGACCACTTAAACTAAACCTGACACGTCATTTTGGACTATGTCCATACCACTTAAACTAAACCTGACACGTCATTTTGGACTATGTCCATCCTTACAAGAAGGGTAGCCATTTTGTTTAAGTCGGTTGAATTTCACACCACATACGTGGCCAAGTTATTATTTCGGAGCATTTAACACCACAGTGCACAGAAACACCTCTCCTAACAGTTAAGTTAGGTAGTCAACCTCTCCACTAATATTTGCAATATTGACCATTCCCAAACAACTTTTAACATAATATGGTTAATTTTCTCGTTGTTCCAACTCAACAAATGTAAAACTCATCATTTTTCCAACATTGTTTCAAATTTCAAGTAATATGCTGTTAAAGCTCACACAAGTTTCCCAATCAACATCTTTCAACAGATAAGACTTTATTTCATAAATTTTCTAAAAAAATTTATGCGAAATTAGTGTCATCAAACGGTTAATTTTCCTATCTGATCTAAACAAAGCTTAAAACTCTTTTCTATTTAGTATTAACTCAATCGTTTGTCCCAGCAAAGTTTTACTTTCAAATCTAATGCAAATAGCATCTCTACACCGCATATAAAAATTTAAAGCATACTTCATCAAGGATTTTAAACAAAAATGACAATTTAATCTTACTGTATACAAACTAAATACTCCAGCAGAATTTTGAATAAAATACAATAGATGCAAAAACAAAGCTTAATTATAAGAGATTTATGATAATTTACTTACTTTGTTTCCATTAATCTTTGTTGGATGTTTTCACACACCAAAATACTTACTACTTTTCGTCTTGTTTTTCTTATGAATTTTTTTTTGTTTTGGAGCTGGCTTGAACTACTCACACTTCACCCCTATTTATACTTAAGGGTTCTTCAACTCCAAGGAAATTTGATGGGATGGGAGAAAGCTTAAGTTGGTTGGTTTTATGCCACCTCGTGCTTGGTGGCTGCCACCCTTTGCTGGTGGTTGATACCTCCAACTTAGGTGTTGCCATCTCATTCATCGGTTGCCACCTCGTGCTTAGTTTACAAACATCAGACGCCATCTCATGCTTATGGCGCCACCTCTTGCCAATTCACTAGCTTCAGGGTGCCACGTCATACTTAAAAGTACCACCTCAAGTTGAATCACCTACTTCGAGCTTTACCTCATGCATAAAATGCCACCTTGTGCTGATTCACGTGCTTCGGGCACCATCTCATGCTTAAAGTGCCACCCTTGCAGATTCACCTTCTTCGGGCACCACCTCGTGCTTAAAATGTCACCTCATGCTGATTCACCTGCTTCGAGCACCACCTCATGCTTAAAATGTCACCTCACGTTGATTCCTCTATGTTCTGTTACCTAATTTCAAGGTATTTACATTTCTTTATCTCTAAAATATGTTTCATCCATGAAACAAGTGTATTTGTGAATATGGAAGTATATGGCTCAGAATGTATGCAAATTTTCTATTAGAAGTGTACATAGTTGCCTTGGTCAAAGAGGTGTGTATACTGTTGCATTATGTCCTCCTCACGCTCCCAAGTTGCTTCTTGTTCCGAATGACACTGCCATTGAACTTTCACCATCCATATTGTTCTGTTTCTCAAGGCCTTTTCCTTTGTCTCTAGCATTCTCCGAGGAAATTCTTGATAGGTCATACCTTGCTCTATTGTAATGGTTGTTATTCGATTATGTGCGAGGCATCATGAATATATTTTCGTAGCATATAGACATGGAAAACATCATAAAGTTGAGACAGTGAGGGAGGCAAAGCAATTCAATAGGCTGCGTCCCAAATTCTTTCCAATATTTCATAGGGACCGGTATATCTTTTGTTTAATTTACTGCACTTTCCAAATCTTATTCTCCTTTTGTTGGAGAAACCTTTAGAAATACATGGTCTCCCTGTTAAAATTCAATGGCTTTTCGTCTTTTGTTAGCATAACTCCCTTGCCTATTTTGTGCAGAATGTCATCTTACACAGAACCATTTTCACCTTCTCAATAGTAAACTATAGGATTTTGGGACAAATTTCTTTCTTCCCTAGCTTCCTTCATCATGACATTCCAGCATTATGGTGGCTGACATTTTCTTCAACAAAGAGTTTCGAAAGGCACCATTTGGACACTATCCTGATAACAATTACTGTAAGCAAACTTTACCAGTGGCAGATCATCTTAGTTGTTGTTATTATCTAAAACACAAGCTCTTAACATATCTTCGAGTACCTAGATCACTCTTTTACTTTGGCCATCGTTTTGGGGATGATAAAATGTACTAAAATTCAACTTTGTCCACCAATGCTTTTTGTAGTTGTCTCCAAAATCTTGAGAGAAATTTGGGGTCGCGATCTAACACAATAGAATACGGTATTCCATGTAACTTCATTATCTCCTTTACATCCAATTTGGCAAGCTTTTCTAGGCTGAAAGTTATTTTATTTGGAAGGAAGTGCGCAGACTTTATGAATCTAACAATTACCCATGCGGCATCGCGACCTTTATAAGATCGAGGTAGTTTGGTAACAAAATCCATGGTGATGTGATCTCATTTCCATTCCGGTATTTCTAATGGTGGAAGAAGTGTGGCTGGTTTTTGATGTTCAATCTTCACTTGCTGACACATGAGACATCTCCAAACAAATTAAGCTATAACCTTTTTCATGTTCTTCCACCAAAAATGTTCCGTAAGATCTTTGTACATCTTTGCTCCTCTGGGGGTGAGCCGAATACGAGACCAAATAAGCTTCTTCTAGAATTTCTTTTTTTAGTATCTCATCATCTGGGACACAAATCCTGCTGCCAAACCACAAAGAACTATCTTCACGTAGTGGGAATTGGGTAGAAGGCTTTTCTTCAATGTCGAGGACAATCTTTCTCAAATACTCATCTTCTTTTTGTGCATTTTTGATACAATCTATTAACGTTGTACATATAATCATAGCCAACAAGATAGCTCTATCTCCCGCGCTTCTCAAATCACTAAGGACATAGGATTGTGTAGTGATCATATATGCAAGATTTCCAACAGACATTCAACTCAACGCGTCAGCAACTACATTAGCTTTGCCCGGGTGATAGTTTATGTATAAATCATAATCATGGAGCAATTCTAGCCACCTCCATTGCCTTATATTTAACTCCTTTTGAGTTTAATTGTATTTCAAGTTCTTATGATCTGTATACACCTCACAAGTCGCTCCATACAAATAATGTCTCCATATTTTCAATGCAAACACTACTGCGGTGAGTTCAAGGTCATGAGTTGGGTAATTTTTTTCATATGGCGTCATATGCGATTACCCGTCCATGTTACTTTAAGATGCAATCGAGCCTCGTTGTAGATGCTTCACGATAGATAAATTATTCTTCTTCTCCTAACGGCACCGCAAGTATTGGGGCTGATACTAATTGAGCTTTTAATTCAAGAAAACTTTCTTCACAAATATCGTCCCATTCAAACTTCCTATCTCTTCTCGTTAGTCTAGTGAGGGGCATGGCTAATTTGGCAAAGTCTTTAATGAATTTTCTATAATAACCTGCCAGGCCTAAGAAACTTCTAACTTCAGTAACAGTGGTTGGTCGGGACCAGTTCACAATCGCTTCCACCTTTTGCGAGTCCACTGATATTCCTTCTTCCGATATCACATGTGTTGGGAAAAGACAAATTTTGTTGGAAAAATAAACTCTGATGCCGACTATTGGGTTCACAGTTCTGAACTATGGACACAACAATAGGCACCTATTAGAGCACTTAGAGTAGGAGACTCTTCTCTCTACCTAAGCCCCCGGTCAGAGAGTCACGCTTCGTGACACCTCACGTGTGAGAGTTCCCGGGAATAGGCTTATCTCTATAAACCCTTTGCCCTAATACAATTCTCCCTAGCTTTATAAAGTTAATGTAGCGGAATAGGTATAGAATTCATAACTCTAAACCTAAGGTTGGTTTAAAATTTTTAATTTTAAATCTACTGACTTAAATTCATAATTTAAATCAACATATCTAAATTCTTAATTTAGATCTACAGGCCTTTTACTCTAACACATTCATAACAATACTTAAACTCAAACAGGCATAATAACAGATACTATAAATAAATAGAAAAGCAAAAAGAATAAGGAAAGAAGAACATACCTAGAATTGCTCCAATAATAAAGAATACGAAGAAAATCAAGACCCCGCGATCTTCTATGCAATGACCTCGAACTGCCCGGAGGGTGGGCTCCAAAAAATATTAAACTTAGGAAAGAAAAATTTCAATTTCTCTCCAATTGGGTCTCCGAAACTATTTCCAGAAGCCCTAAATAATTTATTTTAATTGAATGCCAAACTCTTAGAAAATGTACCTCTATTTATAATAGTATATGAGAGCTAAAAATAAAAATAAACGATGTGGGATGCGCACAAAATAATTCCAATTATAATACAAAACGCAGCGTATCGTTCGAAAATGAAACAAAATGATACGTTTCACTTAAGAAAAATCCCGCATGTTTTTTGGCTTATCATCGCGTGCCACGTGGCGGCACGAGTTTGGCCTGTGCCCAAAGGCGCGGATCATGCCCCTGGCACGCGCTGGTTTGCTGATACGCGTAGACACGGATTGATACCCATGCGTTTATATTTTGCAAATTTTTTTATTTTTTGATTTGTTTCCCACATGTAAAAAAAATTCATCTTATGAATTTTAATTTCCTAAAATTATTTTATTTTATAATTTTTAAATTTTATTCATCTCATGAATAATGTTTGGCAAAATTTAATTTTACCCATCTCATGGATAAATAATTCATCTCATGAATTATTTAATATTTTTTTGATGGCAATAAATACATAGGCTTGCGCAGGGACCTCAAGGATAATTCAAATCTAGCTCCAAATGGGCTAAATTAATCATCTCATGAAATAATTTAATTACCATTTAATGAGACTTAATTCCACTAAATAAATCTCACTGCACTCCAAACTTAAATTATTTATTAGATATCTCCCTAATAGACTGTATTGATGACAGCAACCCCTCCATTTGATATCCATGACAAATGATAAATATAACCACTACCATTATCCTTCTCACAGCTTCTCCATTAGTTACCGACTCGGCCTTCACTGAATAATTCATTTATACTTGAACACATTCACAGTATAAATTCTAAATGTCAAATACTTGGAATACTTTAGCCAAAGTTTCCAAACTATTCAAATATTTGCGAATCAACTAAGGGGGCACCTGTATCTTATAAGAGACTGTAGATTCCCTATTGAATACCTGGTCCTTGTCACACTTCACCCCGCTACCTAGTGTATGTGGGATTTCAGTCATTCGTTTAGACTTTACTTATAGTACACCAAAGTAACTAACACTCCATGCACAAGTCTAGAATACCCTCAGGATTTAGAGTCGTCGTTCAAACAGTACAACCTGAATCACTCATCTCTAATAGTAGTCTAGAAATAAGTAATCTACATGCTCCAACTTAGTGTGTCAACCTTATTAAACACACTAACCTAACACTTTTGGATCACCATCCACATGAAGAAGACAAGTCATCTAAATTGTGACGTTATAGCCTTAATATACAAGTGGTCCAAAATTGTCTTTGACTGCGAGTCTGTCAAACAACAATCCATACCATTTGTTCCAAGTCTGTCTGTGGCTTAGTCTCATAAACCACTTAGAACAAACATGTAAATTGTAGTCTGAGGATTACACCCATCTCATGGATGTTTCCAAAAAGAAAATCACATACAGTATAAATGTTCGCTTACACAAACTTAATTAGAAAACGACTGAAACTTCAATCTTATTTATTAATTAAAATAATATATCCAGAATAAATTTGGATTTCAGGGCACTGTGCCTAACAATCTCCCACTTGTCCTAAATCTAATTTATGACAAAGTCCATACTCACCCCTTTTTAGTTTTAACCAAAGGTGTACTGAGCCTAACCCTCAGTGAGCATAATTGCTTTATTGTAAAGTCAGCAATATAATATTGCTTGATATTCCTCTCACTAATGGCTCCCACTCCAAGGGTCAAGACATGCTTAGATGTCTAACGTCTATCATATATATTTGACTGGAAGTTTTAAAAGAATATATCCAACTGGAACCAACTTGTCACTTTGAAAGACCAGCATAGGATCTCTAGTTCTTCTCAACAACTAGAGAAAACACTTCATTGCCACCTAGTCCATTAGACCTAGGTTAGACTAACACCTGCTTACTTTACCATAGCATAGCAGACATCAAGTCTCGTGCACAACATGGCATACCTGAGGCTCCCACTGCCAAAGCATATGAAATATTCCTCAATTACTCTTCCTCTTGAGGTGTCCTAAAACACTACTCAAAGAGAGAAAGGGACTCCTTGCCAGAAAGGTAAAAAAACCTTTCCTAGAGTCCTCCATACAATACCTTGACAATATTTTGTCAATATAAGTGGCTAGAGAGACCCAACATCTTGCTTTTACGACCTTGCAGAAGCTTAATCTTAAGAGTAGAGTTGGCTTCTTCCATGTCCTTCATATTGGGCTTTTATGAGAACCAAAACTTTCTAGCTATTGACACCCCTACATCATTCTTAACGAGTAGTATATCGTTGACATATAAAACTAAGAAAGTCACTATTTTCTCTTAATGTCATTTGTACACGCATGGTTCAAGCAACAGATTGCACAAAACTAGAAGACTTAATTGCTTCACTGTGGCTAAAAGGATCAGATTCAATGATACGGTTATCCCACTAAGGCTCCCATTATAAACCTGTCATGTTTCCTGACAATCCTTCCACTATACCTAAGCTCTTTTGTACTTGGAACATTCTCATTCCTATCAGTAGATGCATCTAATGCATCCACTATGTATTAAGTTGTGTCTAGCTGTTCAGAATTATTGTTATTTTCCTTTCAATGCTATTTTGTTTTTGCTTTTGTATTTTACTTGTAAAATTCTTCTCTAAGTATTTCGCATTGTTCACGTATATAAGGAGAATAGCATGAATAAATCATAAACACATGTTCCTTAGTAAATAAAAATTTTATTTCTTGTAATAAAGGTTCACAATCATATTAAACTGAATAACAATTATTCTTCAAACCACATAAATTAAATTCCTATCCAGTGCAGTACAAATCAATAAGAATTTCTAAGAAGCAAAACAAAATTCTAACACTAAAATCTAAGCTATCACTTCCTATGACAAAGACTGCTACTCTTGTACCACCTTTCCATAAAAGTAACACTTTTCTTTTGCTGGCCTTTTGTTAGGATTAGTCACTACACTAGCAACCTTGCCTTTGCCTTTTTTTCCAGTCGGTCTCTTATTCTGCTTGCTCCCACTAGTCCTCGATACCTGAGTCAAGTGGACACTCCCTTGGCCCGCATAACACCCTCTGCTACCTATAGCTCTTTCATCAACTCAGGTAATGAATAATCCTTATTATTCATTGTGTAGTTCAGCCTGAACTGAGTGAAAGAGCCGAACATAGAGCTGAGGATGATGTCTTGCTGAGACTGACTATCAATCTTAGCACCTGGAATCTCCAGCTCAGACAAGCACGCCATCATTTTCACGACATGCTCCTGAACTAGGGACCCTTCTGACATCCTCATATTCAAGAGCTTCCTCATCAGCTCTTGCCTAGCTGCCCTATCTGGACCACCAAACATTTCCTTTAAATGTATGATCATCTCAGCTGTTGTTTCCATCTCAAGCATCTAATGCTTGAGTACATTGGCCACAGAGGCCAAAATGCAGCATATGGCTAACTCATTAGCCTTATTCCAACATTCATAACGCTCTTTAATAGCAGCTGCAGAATTATTAGCGGGCACCGTAGGTCGAGCTTCAGTGAGAACAAACTTATAACCCTCATGTATCAATACTATGTCCAGGTTCATTTTTCAGGTGAAGTAATTCGGTCCAGTTAAGACATTATCTTTCAGAATTGAATGAAGAGCACCAGTCGCAGCCATTTTGAAAACACTGTAAATGCAAACAATCGTGTAACTACCTTATATGAGTCATGTATAATGCAGTGATATATATTCTTTCGATTTAGCATACACAATAAGTCAGATATCCAACAAACTGTACTATCATGCATACAATGATGACCCAAACACACCACTTATTTTTCCCCGGCAGCGGGGTCGTACGAAGCTAGTTTGGGTGAAAACTATTCTCAATTAACCTGTTTTCTTGTAACTCTTACTAAATATGATAAACTCACCACTTTACCTTAGTCTCTAACATGACACAATAGAGCTCCTCAGGGAGGCTAATGCATCACACTAGTCAAGTATAAACTATTACCTAAACCTGCATACAAATACACGAAATACTCCACGGCAGCGTGGTCGCATCGCTTCTTTATACTTTGGTTTATCACAACATAAGTCTAACCCTATAATCTGCAAACCGACATCCTCCGTAAGGAGGTCTATCGATCTACTATACTGCTAGACCGGTAATGGAGACCGTGAGGTTACAACAATTGAAACCTCGCTCCCACTTAATTTTTATAACCAGTGTTTCATTTTTAATTAACTTACATAATTTATTTATAATTGAACACATTCACAGTATAAATTCCAAATGTCAAACACTTAGAATACTTTGGCCAAAGTTTCCGAACTATGCAAATATTTGCGAATCAACTAAAGGGACACTTGTATCTCATAAGAGACTGTAGATTCCCTATTGAATATTTGATCCTTGTCGCACTTCACGCTGCTACCCAGTGTACGTGGGATTTCTGTCATTCGTTTAGACCTTACTTATAGTACACCAAAGTAACTGACGCTCCATGCACAAGTCCAGAATACCCTCAGGATTTAGAATCGTTGTTCAAATAGTACAACATAAATCACCCATCTCTGATAGTAATCTAGGAATAAGTAATCCACATGATCCAACTCAGTGTGTCAATCTTATTAAACACACTAACCTAACACTTTTGGATCTCCATCCACATGATGAAGAAAAGTCATCTAAAGTGTCACGTTATAGCCTTAACATACATGTGGTCCAAACTTGTCTTTGACTATGAGTCTTTCAAACAATAATCCATATCACTTGCTCCAAGTCTATCTGTGGCTTAGTCTCATAAACCACTCAGAACAAACATGTAAATTGTAGTCTGAGGACTACACCCATCTCATGGATGTTTCCAAAAAGAAAATCACATGCAGCATAAATGCTCGCTTACACAAACTTAACTAGGAAACGACTTGGACTTCAATCTTATTTATTAATTAAAATAATATATCCAGGATAAATCTGGATTTCAGGACACTGTTCCTAACAACATGTCCTAGGAAAGAAACCTTCGATAACCAGAATTCACACTTCTTCAATTTACCATATAATTGTTTTTCATGAATTGTCTGTAATATAGCCCTCAAATGGTTCTCATGATCCTCCTTATTTTTCGAGTACACCAAAATATCATCGATAAAGACAACCATAAATTGATCTGGGAAAGGCTTACATACTCTATTCATTAAACCCATAAACACGGCTGGTGCATTTGTCAATTCAAAAGGCATGACAAGAAATTCATAATGTCTATATCGAGTTCTAAATGTTGTTTTTGGCACATCCTCAGCTCTAACCTGCAGTTGGTGATACCCAGACCTCAAGTCGATTTTTAAAAGCACAGACACCTCTTGTAACTGATCAAATAACTCGTCAATCTTAGGCAATGAGTACTTATTCTTAACAGTAATTTTGTTCAACTCTATATAATCGATGCCAAGCCTCATGCTACCATCGTTCTTTTTCATAAATAAAACTAGTGTGCCCCAAGGTGAGGTACTAGGCCTTATTTTCCCTTGATCAAGCAATTCTTGTAGTTATACTTTTAGTTCTTTCAATTCTACCGGTGCCATTCCATATGGTGCTTTGGAGATAGGTCTGGTCTCAGGAGTGAGCTCGATACCAAATTCAACTTTTCGTTTGGGGACAATATGGGATTATCATCAGGAAATACATCTGGAAATTCTTCAACTACAGGAAATTTTTCTAGAGATGATTCACCATAATTTTTCTCAATTACACTACAAATGTAACCTTCACACCATTTTTTCAGCATTCTCTTTGCCTGTATAGCTGAAATTACTCTTAATTGTGCAGCTAATTATTTCCTCCCCATCTAAGCTTTTTAATTCAATACACTTGGTATAACACTCAATTTCCTCTCTATATTTAGTTAGCCAATCCATCCCTAATATTACGTTGAAATCCTTAATATCTAATTGTATCAGGTTTGCCCCAAAACTTTTATTTCCTAACTTTACCTCCAACCTATAAATTCGATCGGTGGTGGTGGAAGCCCCAACAGGTAGGGCAGTGATTAGGTCAGTTTTAAGCCTACAGGAACTATGGTTTTAATTTCATAGCAAAGGTAGTGGATATGAAAGAGTGGGCGGCACCAGAATGAAAAAGAATATAAGCATATAAGAATCTGCAATAATAGTACATGTCACCACTTTGCCTCCTTTCTCGGCATCTTCCTTTGTTAGGGAAAACACCCGCCCTGTAGTCCTAGGTTGCTTGTTTTCTCGTGCTCCTCTTTTGGCTCTGCACCACCTTTCCCACTCTTCCTAGCCTTACTATAACAAGAGGAAGCAATGTGTCCTTGTTTTCTATGCTCGTAACAAATTTTCTCCGTCTTAGGACAATTTACCATAATACGCCCTTTTTTTCGACACTTGAAACAGTTCCCATTTGCTCTAAAGTGAGGCCTTCTCGGATGATGTTTTCCACAAAAAGTACAAGCCTCTCCTTTTTGCAGTCCTTGTTGATATGAAAATCACTTCTGTTACCTGTCACCCCAAAACTCTCATTTGACTATTTTGTCTTCTTCTTCTCATTCATTTTCATTTCTATCTTTTTTTCCTCCTTCAGGATCCTTTCAATTCTAACAACTCTTTGGTACAACTCCTGGAAATTATCAAAGGCTTGACTAGATAGTTGCTTCCTAATTGCAAGTCCTAACCCATCCTCGAATCTATCAATTCTATCCTGATCGACTTCCAGAAATCATGTAGCATATCTAGAAAATTCTATGAATTTATCTTCATTTTGCATCACTGTCATATTTCCTTATTTCAAACAGAGAAATTCTAGCTCTTTTTCTCTTTATACACATCTTGGATAGTATTTTTCCTTTAAAATAATCTTAAACTCATCCCAACTATATGGTTCTTCTTCTTCTCTTAGCCTAACAGTCTTCCCTAATGTTAAACTTCCTTTGCAAACTTATATATAGCAAGTTTCACCTTTAATTTTTTAGAAATACTAGCTGTCCAAAAAATCTTCTCAGTTCTTTTGACCCATTCATCCACTTTAATTAAGTCAGATGATCCCATAAACTCAGGAGGATCAAACTTCAAAAACTTATGTAGTGTCACCATATCCCTCCCTTCTTCATCATCACGAGTCCTACTCCTTCTACTTTTGCTCAGTAATTCAGCTACAACTGCACTAATCCCATGACTGTCGGCTTGAAGAGACGCCATTGTTGGCTTCCTTGCACCACCAGAGCCGGTATCATGCATCCTGTCCCTACTTGTCCCCTATTGTGCCATCTTCATATATATCAGTTTTCTATAAGAACAAGTTGAACATAATTTATTTATTTTTATTTATAGTGATAAGAAAATAAATCCCCTACCCCCCTTCATGTCCTAAATTCTTAATACATAACCTAAAGCTCTAATACCGCTAAATGTAACACCCCAAATCCTCTAGAATTGAGGATTACATACCATAGGCATGTTTAGAACCTACAAGGCCTTTTAAACTTAGCTAAGGTAATAAAATATTTAGTCTTGATTGAAGTATCATGAAATTTTATACATATGGTAACTTTCATTACAAACTAGTACAATCTAAACAAAAGAAACTACATATATTCTTGTACAAAATGAAGAGGAGCTAAGTCTCTTTCAGTACAAAATTCGTAAATTTTATGTAAGTCTATCTAGCGCCCCATGGTTCGACTTCAAGTAGTATCTGGAACATTTAAGAAAAGCATAAAACAAGTGAACTAAAATCTCAATAAACAAATCAACAACCATAAAATAAATTTAACCATGGTATTACAACAACAAAAAAATCATTCCATCTTTCTGTTCGAACAATTTCTCAATCAAATGATTTAGAAGGAGGGCAGCCATTTCCTTTGAGTCGGTTGACTTTCACACCATATACATGGCCAAATTATTATTCCGGAACATTTAACACTACTGTGCACAATAACACCTCTCCTAACTGTTAAGTTAGGTAGTTAATCTCTCCACTAATGTATACAACATGGACTACCATTCCAAAATAGCTTTTAACATAACATGGTTATTTGTCTTATGCTTCCAACTCAACAGATGTAAAACTCATCATTTTTCCAACATTGCTTCAAATTTCAAGTAATATACCTTCAAAGCTCACACAATTTTGCCCAATCAACACCTTTCAATATATAATATTTTATTTTATCAATTTACTGAAAATTCACACGAAATTAGTGTGATGTTACATAAAACAAGTAATTTGCCTATCTGATCTAAACAAAGCTTAAAACTCATTTCTATTTAGTATTAATTCAATCTTTTGTCCCAGCAAAGTTTTACTTTCAAATCTGATGCAAATAGCATCTTTACACTCTAAACATAACCATATATAAATTTAAAGTGTACTTCATCAAGAATTTTCAACAACAATCATAATTTAATCATATTATATACAAACTAACTATTGTAGTACAATTTTGAATAAAACATAATAGATGCAAAAATAAAGTTTAATTACATGAGATTGATGATAATTTACTTACCTTGTTGCTATTACTCTTTTTTGGGATGTTTTCACATACCAAAATACTAATGACTTTTCTTCTTGTTTTCTTATGAATTTTTTCGTTTTGGAGCTGGTTTGAACTACTCACACTTCACCCCTATTTATACTTGAAGGTTTTTCAACTCTAAGGAAATCTGATGGGAGGGGAGAAACCTTAGGCTGGTGGGTTTTATGCCATCTCATCCTTGGTGGCTGCCACCCTTTGCTTGTGGTTGACACCTCCTACTTAGGTGTTGCCATCTCATGCTTCGGTTGCCACCTCGTGCTTAGTTTACAAGCATCAGATGCCACCTCGTGCTTATGGGGCCACCTCCTACTGATTCACCAACTTTGGGTGCCATGTCGTGCTTAAAAGTGCCACCTTGAGCTAAATCACCTGCTTCTGCGCCACCTCGTGCTCAGTCACTTACTTTGGGCGCCACCTTGGGCTTAAAATGCCACCTCATGCTGATTCATCTACTTTGGGGGACACCACGTGCTTAAAATGTCAGCTCAAGCTGATTCACCTGCTTCGGGCACCACCTCATGGTTAAAATGCCACCTCGTGCTTATTTGACAAGACTAGTATTATTCCTCTATGTTTTGTTACCTAATTCCAAGGTATTTATAGGGGGCTTGAGGAAGAAAGGGATGTGGGATTGAGATTCATATGGGAGAGGATGGGAGAGCTCTTTTCTTAGAGAAGAATGCTTACGTAAAAAAAAAAAATAAAATAAAAATACTCCTCTGTTTATGGGTTGATGCTTTTATAAGAAAAAAGAAAAAAGAAGGATGAGTTGGTAAGGTGGGGCATGTGTCTTCTTCATTGGGTGACGAATATTTCTCCTTATGCTTCGAGATGACAAGTGTCTCTATTAATACTTAGATGGCTAGCACTATGCTTTTGGCAAGTACGACACTTCTAGAAAGTACAAGGCTTTTGGTAAGTACAGGGCTTCTTGCAAGCACAACCCCCGACAAGGGGCTTATAACTTAATGTAGATATAACTTTTGATCTGCAAAGAGTTATAAGACAAATTACCTATCAAAACGAAGCTGTCGAAGAGATCAATGTGATAGTGGGGGTTTTATCCTTCAAGCTAGTTATTATGAGATCATTTATACCCTTATTTAACATCTCTCCGGGCCTCTTTACTGTAGTAGTAAGTGTATACCAAGCCCGAAGCCAAGAGAGATGTTAAATAAGGGTATGAACAACCTCATAATAACTGGTTTCAAGGATAAAAACCATACTATATAAGGATGTTCTTGCCAAAAGCCCCGTATTTATCAGAAGCCTTGTACTTGCCAAAAGCATTGTGCTTTCCGTCCAAGAATTAGTAGAGACACACGCCACAGCCCTAGCATTAGGAGGAATACTTTTCACCTAAAGAAGACGACACATGCCCCTCCTTGCTAACTCATCATTTTTTTTCCCTTTTTGCCTATAAAATCATCAACCCATAAACAAAGGAGTGAGAGGAGATCATTTAGAGAACATAAATAATCTTCTCTAAGGAAAGAGCTCTCCCATCCTCTCCCCTACAAATCTCAATCCCATGTCCCTCTCTTCCTCTAGCCTCTCTTTCTCTCTGGAGCAATGATCGAGCAAGCTTTCTGCTCATCTTGAGCTAAATATTTTATGTTTATTCTTCTAAACATTATGGAAGACTCAGCCTAATCTACTCAATCCTACTAGCCCATACAAGTCTAGTATCCTGATATATTTACCCGATCCTATTCATTGTTGACTCTTCATTATTACGTCTACTTATTACATGATGCTTTAATAAATTATTCCATAAGATTGGTACTTGTTAGGAACAGTGTCCTGAAATCCAGATTTATTCTGGATATTTTACTTTAATTAATAAATAAAATTGATGTTCCAGTCATTTCCTAATTAAAATTGTGTATTTGAGCATTTATACTACATGTTATTTTCTTTCAAGAGGCATCCATGAGATGGGTGTAGTCCTCAGACTGCAATTTACAAGTTTGTTCTAAGTGGTTTATGAGACTAAGCCACAGATAGACTTGGAACAAATGATATGGATTGTTGTTTGAAACACTCGTAGTCGAATACAAGTCTGGACCACTTGTATGTTAAGACTATAACGAGACACTTTAGATGGCTTGTCATAGTCATGTGGATGGAGATCCAAAAGTGTTAGGTTAGTGTGTATGACACACTGAGTTGGACCATGTGGGCTACTTATTTCTAGACTACTATCGGAGATGAGTGATTCGCATTGTACTGTTTGAACGACGACTCTAAATCCTGAGGGTATTCTGGACTTGTGCATGGAATGTTAGTTACTTTGGTGTACTATAAGTAAGGTCTAAAACGAATGACTGAAATCCCACATACATTGGGTAGCGGCGTGAAGTGCGACAAGGATCTGGGTATTCAATAGGGAATCTACAGTCTTTTATGAGATACAGATGTCCCCTTAGTTGATTCGCAAATGTTTGAATAGTTCGGAAACTTTGGCCAAAGTATTCCAAGTGTTTGACATTTGAAATTTATACTGTGAATATGTTCAAGTATAAATGAATTATTCAGTGAAGGGCGAGTCGGTAACTAATGGAGAAGCTGTGAGAAGGATAATGGTAGTGCTTATATTTATCCTTTGTCATGGACATCTCGTGGAGGGGTTTTTGTCATCAATACAGTATATTAGGGAGATATCGAATAAATAATTTAAGTCCGAAGTGCAGTGAGATTTATTTAGTGGAATTAAGTCTCATTAAATGGTAATTAAATTAATATCATGAGATGATTTAATTTAACCTATTTGGAGCTAGATTTAAATTGTTCCCGGGGTCCCTACACAACCTTCTGTATTTATTGCCATTAGAAAAATATTAAAGAATTCATGAGATGAATTATTTATCCATACGATGGGTAAATTAATTTTGCCAAACATTATTCATGAGATGAATAAAAGTTGAAAATTATAAAATAAAATAATTTTTAAAAATTAAAATTCATAAGATGGATTTTTACATGTGTGAAACAAAGCAAAAAAAAAAAAAAAGCGACAAAAATTCGCACAGACTCGCGATCCACGTGAAACAGATCCAACAAACCAGCGCGCACTGGGGTAATCCGGGTCACCACACGGGAACCAATCACATGTCGCCACATGTCCCTTTGACTAGAGAGAGGCGCGATTGGGCCTGTATACGAAACAACACGTTTTGCTTGTTGCTTTGAATTAAACGCTGCGTTTTGATGTTAAACTGGCAAATCCTAATTCGATTTTAATTATATTTTTTCGCTTCGAAATATTTCTATAAATAGAGGGGCTTATTCTGAGGTTTGATATTCGAGTTAAAAATAATTCTTTAGAGTTTCTAAAATTGCTTCAGAGATTCAGTTTAATATTTTTCGGAGCCCACCCTCCGGGCAGTTCGAAGTTATTGCGTAGAAGGTCTCGGGGTTTCGGTTTTGAAGAATATTATTGTCTTTCTGGTTTTCTTTTTATTGGAGCAATTTCAGGTATTTTTTGTCTTTCTTTCTTCTGTTAGTTTCGCTTTTCTATTTATTTACAGTATTTGTTATTATACCTATTTAAGTTTGTGTATTGTTATGAATGTATTAGAGTAAAAGGCTTGTAGATCTAAATTAAGAATTTAGATTTGATGATTTAAATTATGAATTTAAGTCAGTAGATTTAAAATTAGGAATTTTAAATCAACCCTAGGTTTAGAGTTATGAATTCTAAACTTGTTCCGCTGCGTAATCTTTAGGGAGAATTTTTGAAATTCATCCCAACAACCGGTATTAGGACAAAAGGTTTATAGAGATAAACCTATTCCCGGGAACTCTCTCATGTGAGGTGTCACGAAGTGTGACTCTCCGACCGGGGGCTTAGGTAAAGAGAATAGTCTGCTACTCTAAGTGCTCTAATAGGTCCCTATTGTTGTGACCATAGTTGAGAACTGTGAACCTAATAGTCGGCATCAGAGTTTATTTTTAAACAAAATTTTTATAGTCTTCCCAACAGTACTGACCTAAGCATTAGAGGTGTCCCCTGTGGCTTACTCCATGGGCCCCTCTAACTATTTGTATGTCTTGCAAGGAATATCAAATTGGATGTATAGCCAGAGCTTGAGTTCAGGTCATCCTAACAAAACCCGCCTCAAGCATAACTGAAACATGATGAATAAGCACACTGCCAAAGTCATCTTAAATAGTACCAAATCCAACAAATCTAAAGCCCTTTCTCCACTTCTTGTAAATGTAGCTTTGGTCATTTTACCTTGGTGACATGATTCTTAGTTCAGATATGATTCATAATCATTAAAGTCAAGATATCCATCCTTAACCAACTTGCTTATCCTCGTCTCATTATTGCAACCAAGTCTATAGTGCCAGAGATATGACTTTGTACTTTTGTCATCCTTCTTCCTCTTATGGTCATTAGAAACACTTCAGCAATCATTATAAATCTCTCTTGTACGCATTATGAATCATTACATCGTTCGAATGGTGATCAAGAACTAAAAAAGCGTGAAGAAAAATAATAAACACTTCAATGATGGAATGAACAAACATAGCATACTTTGAACTAGAAAATAACGTATCTTACAACTACGGCCACATCGTAGCCTTAGAAAGATCAAATTAGTTCTTGACTACACTAAGGAATACAAATATCAAAGAATAAAACATAATAAAAGGCATACAAATAGAAAGAACTATGTAATTAGGGGAAGAATCCAAGTCGATCTTCTCCTTTTTGTCTTTGTCATGCTTTCTTCTCTTACTTGCTTCCCTACTTCTCCACTCTTAGCTGCTATCCACACCCCAATACGAACATCTATTTACCCTTTTTTATGTATATATAGCCTCTAATAAGTGTTTGGTACTAAGCCATACAATAGAAGAAGATATCTTACAAGAAATCTTTCCAAAAAGAAACAAAAAATCAACCTAGCCATCCCTTGGGATTTTGCCACCCAAACCATTCTTTGTTTGCCTAAGTTTTTGTCTTTGAATTCTAGAGAGAAAGATACATGAATCAAGGAATCAAAAACACAACCAAATGTTTCTAATTTACAATGTCATAACCTAATTCAATCTTCTTTTTCCCTTCCTTCTTCTCTTCTCCTATTTTTAACGTTCCAATGGCTCTTTTTATTCTAATTAATGTTTTAATTGGACTCTTTTTATTTTTTCATGGGTCTCTAGCTCAAGCTTGAGTTGAATTTGTGAACCATTTTAGCCCCAGAAGTTGGATTTTGCTCTTTTCCTACATAAAAGGCAAACAATGCAAAAATGAGCAATGTCCATTGAGATAAGGTGAAAGATAGTCAATAAATGAGTCTAAAATCATATGCAAAATGCATCTAAAATTAGACTTATCAAACTAATTCCAAACTTCAATCTTGCTAGTCCTGAGCATGGCTATCGGGAAAGATCAAATTATCATGCTTCTAACAAATTAATCACCACTCTTCCACAAGTTCACTCTAATTAGAAAAGAACAACAGAAATTGAACAATTAAGGTTCTAAAAATATAAAAACCACTCTTAGGGAAAACCTATCAATCACCTAAGATGATAAACTCAAAAGTCAGCTCAGAAAATTAAGTTCCACTTGATCTCTCTAATTTGAAGACATTCAAACCAAATGGAATTCAGTAATCATGCAATTCATACTACTTACAACAAGATTTCTTAGGTATGCCCAAGACTAAGAATAGAAAGTCATTTTCGTGCAATAATCTCTTTTTAAGTACTTGGTTCCTTTTTTCTTTCTAAATACCCTTTGTAGCGGGCTTTGAGGTCAAAAATCTTCTCCCAGTTGGCCGAGGATGCCAGGTTTTAAAGGAACCTTGTGTACCTCAATCACCCAAGGTACCAAGTGATGAAACCATCACACTATAGCATATATCCGAAAGCTAAACTTCTTTTACACAAGATAGTGGTTCTTAGAGATTCATTTTTCAAGTGAACTATTATGTTAGCTCTTCTTAAGCTTTCTTTATGACCCATGTAACAAGCTTTTAAGCTATAGCTCCCAATATAGTTGGCTTAGGGTACCAAGTGTTAAAACACCTCTATGAATCAACTTACTTGTGACACAGAGGCTACAAGAATAAACTAGCCATCAATACTTAACTTTAGGAATTTCAAGCATTTCTTATCTTTTTTCTCTCTTTTTTTTCTTCATTTTTTCTTCAACGGTTTTGTTTTTTGCCTTTACTTTCATTGAGGCTTAGGCATAACCATCAAAGTCCATCACATAGAAGACATTCTTACTACAATCAATTCAAATTTGAGCATCTATCAATCAAAGAAAAGGAGAAAACAACCATTTCAACTAATGAAGTCAAACACCATGGTTGTCAAGATAATGCTTTACAGTAAAGAATATAATGCATCTAGAACACTTAAATGAATGATCCTCAAGTTATTCAATTCAAATCGAAGTGAACAAGCTAAGAAAGGTAATAAATTTTCCTGGAAAGCATGAAAATAAGAGTTAAATGACAACCATGATCTATTGATGTGGCTCCAAGTGTGAACAAGCAAGAAAGTTTGCACAAACTAGAAACCTAAATCAAAAGAAACAGAAAATCTTTTTTACTGGCCAGCACTACTTACATCATGTTATGCTTGTGATTGATCACAAAGCATGAGCTAAGTAAAATTGAGATAGATGAGAGTATGAGATGAGAAAAAAGTGAATTAAGATGAGAAATTAGAGAAATAGAGATGAGAAGTAGAGAGAGTTAGATGAGAGAGAGAGAGAGAGTCCATCTCAAAAGAGATAATTTTTGTTATTTGATTGAATGCCTTGCTTATTACACTTGAACACTACTTATAGGCAATCTAGTACCTTGGACTTATACCAACAATCAACCGCCTCACTTAACAAAATATCTAGAACATAAGGAAATATCTAACTAACAAGCAATTAAGCCATTTTGGCACCAAACGGCAAACAACCGCAACAACCAAGCTAAAACAGTACAGCAACACATCCATTCAACAAATGACCTCAAGCCTTATTCTAGAACTACTAACAGCAAAGTAGCAGCACCAAAGATAACATGGCAGCAACTTTCAACAGCAACCCAAACACAATAGCAGCACCTCAGCAACAGAAACAGCAACTGAACCCCCTTAGATTCTCATCAAGCTCGGATCATAACATTCCCTTCCCCTTGAGAACATTCTTGTCCTCAAGAATGCAAATTAATGATCGTCCATGCCTCGCAAAGTAACTCTAGATCCCTAACATTCAAATGACACAGCTTGCTTAACATAATCAAAGGACACCGAGTTGAAAGAATGCATCCAATCAACTCCAAGCACCATATCACATCCACCCAAGGGAAGGACTCTGAAATCGTATGTGAACTGATGCTCCTGCATAGACCACTGAAAAGCTCGGCATTTGTCTTGAGTAAGGATAGAGTTTCCATCAGCCACGGTCACTGCTAAGGGATGAGTCTTGATCACCTCATGTCCCACTTTCTTCACTATTTTCGGATCAAGAAAACTGTGAATGCTTCCACTGTCTATTAAGATGACAATAGATCTCATACATGCTTTTCCTTTGATCTTGATCATATTATGAATTCCTTACCCTATCAAAGCCTTCAGAGAGATATCCACTTCATCCTCAATAAAAAATTCTTGATCAGAATCCTCCTCTTCAATATCGGCCTCATCACTGTCAGACTGCCCTACAATGTTAACTCCTCTAACTGTCATGAGGAATTTAGGATTACATTTATGGCCAAATTCATAGGGCTGACGGCACTTGAAACAGAGTCTTTGAGGCCTCTTCTCAAAAGAATTCCACTCAAAATTGCGGTTCACTTTGGGTTCATCTACCCCCTTTTGATGTTGTTGGAAACTTTCTCCTCTATGCTTCGGCCCATCATTGGATGTTAGAACCGAGCCTCAAACAACTTGGCCTTTGCTTAAGCTTTGGATAAAGAAGTAGGAGCAATTGCCTTCACCAAGTTCTTGATTTTAGGCTTTAATCCACTGATGAAGCTTGAGACGTAAAATGACTCAGTGGCTTGAGGATAGACAGTTATCATGCTTGCTCTAAGGTTTTCAAACCTTGTCATATACTCCTTCACGGTTGAGACTTGAGTGACCTTGTTGAAGTTATCAACAATGTCACTAGAGTCATCTTCACCATATCGTTCACAAAGTTCAACCATAAATTCAGCCTAAGTTAACGTGGAATTACTATTCAATAGGCTATAGAGCCAAACTTCATGATCTTTTTTTTTTTTTTTATAAGTCAGTATGTAATATCAAAAAAGCCACACCGATGTACGTTCATACATGATCTCCTAGAAGGTAAACCGCAGCTAATTCCACCTTTTGTTCATCGGGAATGGAATAAAAGTGGAAGTAACTTTCACATATTCTTAACCAAGAATGTGGCTGCTTCCCATCAAAATTTTCAAGTTGAACTCTTAGTTGTCTAAAGCCATTGTCTCTACTACCACTTGTAACATCACTGCCTCGAATGGGACCAATTTCAGAAGCATACTGTCCAGGACAATGCTGTTGAACCTGATCTGGAGGCCGAACCAAATGTTCCCCAAACAAGCAAGCCGATTGAGTATGTACTTGATCAGGTGGCTGAACATTCTGTCCTGCATCCATTGTGTTTGATCTGAATGGCACTGGATGATCCTGAGCATGCCCATTCTCTCCAAGAACCCTGCCGGTAGATCGAACCTGCACCTACACAAGTAGATGTTCATGTTGTCTAGTAGTTAAATCAGCTTTAGAAGTGCGATTTTGAGGTCTAACATCAGCAGGTTGCAGGTGAACTTGAGGCCTAACAGACACATTAGCCATTCGAGGTCCATCTTGTGATGCAGCAGTATTTAGCATTTGCGAATTTACATCCTCAGGAAGCCTCCTCTGCTGGTTTCTTTGGATCTGGCTAACAGGAATGAGAGGTTTAGGAGCAAATGTTACATTTTGACTATTGAATTGGTTGAGCAATTCGTTGAACTTTTCTTCCATGCGCTGTGACTGATGATTCATCCTGTCTATAATCCTTTCCTCGACCTCATGAACTTGCTGATTCACATGTCCATTTATCTTTTCCTCAAAACCTTGCAGCTGTTGAGACATTAAGTCTTCCTTACTTTGATCATTTTCTCTAAGAACCTGCCTCATTTGTTGAAGCATAATGTCCTTATCCTCTTGCCTCTACTGCTGAATTCGATTAAACATTAATTCCATTTGCAATGATAATTGATCATTTATAACAAAGTGTACCTCACTTGTTGTACTTGCACCAGCTGCTGCAACTTCAATTGGAGTATTTCTTGCAGCTACTTTAGCATAAGAGGCAGCCTGAGCTCGTGTGGTTACACCTTCAGCCATTTCAACCGCCTTCTTCCTTCTTCTGGCCAGAATTGCTTAACTGATTGTCCAGCCGAACACTAACAGATTCTAGCACTCTTAGATGAAATTAATTTCAGGACATCAACACTTATTGATCTGGATTCGTGACTTGAAACATTAGATCTCTCAAAGCACTAATTAACTTCCTTAACTCAATCAAACCTCAAAGCTTACTCAAAATGAACTTTAAGCATTCTTCAACAATTAATCAAACACCTCACGGTTCAGCCTTAGATCTCTTAATTCCTAGCTTAGTGCGAAGATATTTCTTGCTCAATTTAAACACTTTACCACACCAAATGCAACAATCGCCAAATTTACCTCAATTACTTGCTAATTCAGCAGTAAAACAATCAAACAATACCTGATCTTGACAATTCTATACTGTACTTGTTCAAGTTGTTCCGGTGGCAATCATTGAACTTCAATCTATCTAAAACTGAACTAAATTCAGCACCAGGATTGTTTTTGTTGATTATTTGTAGCTTGCACCAAAGGCTTGACACAATACAAACTCAATCTAGTTGAATTGATTCAACTAAATCAAATGCAAAGTGTCTAAAGTCTCTTACGTAGCAACAACAATCTAATTTGAACTTTTCTTGAATAAGAGCTCAATTGGAAGCCAAACAAGGCTCTGATACCAATTGTTATGCTTGTGATTGATCACAAAGCATAAGCTAAGTAAAATTGAGATAGATGAGAGTATGAGATGAGAAAGAAGTGAATTAAGATGAGAAATTAGAGAAATAGGGATGAGAAGTAGAGAGAGTTAGATGAGAGAGAGAGAGTTCATCTCAAAAGAGATAATTTTTGTTATTTGATTGAATGCATTGCTTATTACACTTGAATACTACTTATAGGCAATCTAGTACCTTGGACTTATACCAACAATCAACCGCCTCACTTAACAAAATATCTAGAACATAAGGAAATATCTAACTAACAAGCAATTAAGCCATTTTGGAGCCAAACAGCAAACAACCGCAACAACCAAGCTAAAACAGTACAGCAACGCATCCATTCAACAAATGACTTCAAGCCTTATTCTAGAACTACTAGCAGCAAAGTAGCAGCACCAAAGATAAAATGACAGCAACTTCCAACAGCAACCCGAACACAACAGTAGCACCTCAGCAACAGAAACAGCAACCGAACCCCCCCTAGATTCTCATCAAGCTCGAATCATAACACATCACCACATAAAGAATCCAAACTCTGGGAGGCACTAAACTCAACTCTAAAAACAAAGAAAACTAAACTAGAAAAACAAAATGGTTTCCGAAACTTTTTGCTTAATGTTTTTTTTTTTTCTCTCTAACCCCCAAACTTAAAGATAAATATTGTTCTCAATTTTAAAAGAAAGAAACAAAACAAAATAAGAGGTGAGGGGTGAGAGGTACTTCCCAGGTGTAAAGTTGGAAGCTTTGTGATGACACTTTGAATTGCTTGTGCAAACCCCCAAACTCGTTTGAAAAGCTAGTCCAAAAACATAAACTAACATAAACAATAATCTAGAATAAAAAGAAATGCAATAAGAGTAAGAATAAGACTAAGAAAAATGTATAAAAGTTGGGTTCACTTCCCAAGAAGCGCTTTAAGTTGTAGTTATTCACTAGACTTTCAATGAATTTCTATCCCGAATCCTTTAGGAGAATAGAGCTTACCCCATCAATACTAAACATGACTTTCCTCCCATGGATTTTTTCTACTCCCTTCTTCACATGACCATCTCTAGCTATTCCACCATTTACTTCGGTCATTGGATCTTTAAGCTTAACACGCCACTCGTTTGATCTTCTTTTTTGAACTCAGACAATTTTCAACACTAAGTCATCCTTGCTTCTAAAGCCTGCGACTTGGTGAGGCAAAGCTTCAAGTGGTTGGTTCCGGGATGCACCCTAATTGTCTCAGCGACCAAACCATCCAAAACATCAATTTGAAAACAAGAATCAGAATTAGTTGGAAATATCATAACATTGAAAACATTGAAACTGACTTGTTTATCTTGTACTCTCAAAGTGAGTTTCCCTTATTGAATGTCAATCAAGATCCTTCCCGTAGCAAGAAAATGTTAGCCAAGGATGAGAGGTATCTCACTGTCCTCTTCCATGTCAAGCACTACGAAATCGATTGTAAGGATGAACTTGTCAACTTTCACCAACATATTCTCTATCATTCCTCATGGATATTTCATGGACCTATCCACCAATTCGAGTGAGACCATGGTAGGTTTCACTTCCCTTAAACTTAGCTTCCTGAAAACAAAGAGTGGCATTAGATTTATACTTGTACCTAAGTCACATAAAACTTTATCAAAAGTAAAAGACCCAATGATGAAAGGAATAGTGAAACTCCGTGGATCCTTAAGCTTAATTTTTTTTTTAATTTTTTTTTTTTTTTTTGCAATATAGCACCACATTCCTCAATTAGTGCCACAGTCTCAAACTCTCCTAACTTCCTCTAGTTGGACAGGATCTCTTTCATGAATTTCGCGTACTTTGGCATCTATTCCAACATATCGACAAAAGACACGTTAATATGTGACTTTTTGAAATTTTCCCAAAACTTACTAAATTGTTCATCAACTTTGTGCTTCTTCAATTGCTAAGGAAAAGGGATCTTCGGTTTGTAGGGGCTTAGGCTTGGCCCTCTTCGATTCAGTCTCCTCCCAGAGCTTGGTCTCATCCTCATGCTTGGGTTCTTGATGTTTGGTTGTAAGATGTTGTTGTTCGGTTAGAGGTGTAGGTTGTTTGGTTAAGAGTATGACTTCAGTTTTGACTTTTTCGTCGCACTGAGGTGGTTCTTCCAATGTCTTTCTATTGCTCAATGATACGGTGTTCACATGTTCTCTTAGGTTAGTGATGATGTTGCTCGTTTGGGCACCTTCGGATGTTTAAGAAAGTTGCCATGAGATTTTCCCACTTGAGTTTCTAAGTTTCAGATGGAGGCTTCTTGGTTTCTAAAATTAGCCTTAGTTTCTTGCATGAAATTTGTCGTTTCATGCATGAACTTCCCAAATATCTTAGCTAAGTTAGGTTTCTTTTCTTAAGGAGGATAAGTGGATTTCCCAAGTGCTTCTTGATTGCTCCAAGAAAGGTTTGGATGGTTCCTCCATCTCGAAATGTAAGTGTTAGAGCAGGGGTTGTGTTGAGTTCATTGATGGTTTGAAGAGTAGTTGCTTCTTCTTACCCCTAGGAGACAAAGGTATTGCTCACTTGACACTCCACATTTGTATAGTTCCCTGCACAAAATTCACATGTTAGTATAAGAGTATGAAAGTGTTGGCATTCATGTCACCCAATTACTTTTGAATCGGTGAGAGTTGAGCAGAAACACGTGAATGCATCAACTTCATGAACTCCTAAAGGTCATTTTTGGTGCAGCTCGTTCTTGAGGACTCGTGTAATTATTTCCTGCCATCACTTATAGCAAGTCATAAGCTTCCTTAGGTTTCGTGTTGGCCAATGCCCCTCCAACAATTGCATCCACCATAGCATGAGTACGTGCCAAACCATTGTAAAGGGTTGGAGTTGCATCCAAATTGGTAAACCATGGTGTAGGCACCTTCTCAACAACTCCTTATATTGCTTTCATGCCTTATACAATGATTCCATGTCATATTGCATAAAGGAGGTAATATCATTCCTCAATTTAGCGGATTTGGCCAGTGGAAATTATTTAGCAAGAAATGTTTGGGCAAATCCGTCCCATGTAGTAATTGTTTCAGGAGGCAATGACATCAACCTCCCTTTGGCTTTGTCCCTTTGAGATAATGGGAACAACGTCAAGCGAATAGCATTATCAATGGCGCCATTATGCTTGAAGTTATCAAAAATTTCTAAAAAGTTAGAGCTATGTAAGTTCTAATCCTCACTAGGTAACCTACCATACTAAACCATTTATCGAATCATTTGTATGATGGTTGTTTTATTTTCAAAGTTATTTGCTTGTAAAGGTGGACACCTACTACTAGAGGTGCATTCACCAACAATTGATACTGCACATCCCCTCAATGTGATTCCTTCTTCTCCATCTTGTTCCACCATAACCTCAATTCGCTTTCTTTCCTTGATTTCTCGAAGTGTTTTTTCAATTTCAAGATGCAAAAGAGTAATGTCTCCGCCCTTGAAACTTAGCATATAATACAAGGAAATTAAGTAAGGGTTAAATAACAAACAAACAAACAAAGCAAGAACAACACAATAAAAAAATTAAAAAAAGAAGAAATAAATTAAAAGAACTATTTTGGTGACTACCGAAAAAAATTTCTGAAATTTCTTTTATGTTGTATATAAAAAGAAAGATAAAATTTATCAAAACTTCTCTAACCAACACTAACTAAACACTAACTAACTAAAAGTCATTTGAAAGAAAAATTGACTAGAATAAGCAAATAAGGAAAGTCCAATCTAATTTAAGGTAAGTCCACCAATTAAAAAATTATTTTCTAAAAGCTCAAATAAGAAAAAAAAAACGTAATAAGCAAAAATGACTAGAATACTAGCCAAGTTTTAAAAATAAAAAATAAACAAAAATACTTAATTAAAAAAATTTGGGTCAAAAAATAAGAAAAAGAAAAACAAATAAAGTTTTGGTTTAAAATAAAAGAAAATAAAAAAGTTGAAAAACAAAATAAAACATTTGAAGGCTAAAATTACTTAAAATAGCTCAAAGAAAATATTACTTAAAATTTCATAAATGAAATCTAATTATATTGTGGTCTAAAATAAAGATGACTAGCAAATGGAAAAATCTAGCCAATTTAAAAAAAGTTTTACCCAAATTAGGAAAATTCATTAACTATTCTATTCTATCCTTGTTGCTTCTTTTTGTCTGTTTAGTATGTGTGGTCACCGTAAGTAAGAAAAAAAATCAAATAAACATGCAAAAGGGACCCGCAGCGACTTAGGTGCGAGTCTAGTTTATGAACCGTGTGCTTTTGACCACAATCAATCACCCCTGGTGATGGTTGACGCTTTTGTTGAATCTGACTTCAGTTTATAATAATAATGTGGATTCCACCCCTAAGCCCGCAGACACCTTACCTTGTACACGTAGAAGTTAGGAATTGGGGTGGAGACTGACTTAAGAGCTTAGCAATCTACTTATAAACCTAAGTCTACAGATTTTTAGGCCTACACTCTTGACTTGTAATAACTCGAATGAGTTAAGTTTGATAAGATTTAGGTGTAGTGAACCGTATATAGATCGCGGGATTAGGACCAACGCAATCAAGATCAAGTCTTGGCAGTCAAAACTCTAAAATAATGACTCAAACTTAAATTTGCCTGACTTATCAAGCAATGACACCATTATTAAGACCAATGCAATTAAGCTCGAGGCTTGGCCTTCAAAGCATTAAATGAATTACTCAAATCTCAACTCATCAATTTTTATAATAGATTAAAACAGAGAGTTTATACTTGAAACCTGAAGATTGCATTGCCTTGAAGAAAGCAAAACATGTACAAACTATGCTATGCTAGGTTGGGCTAAGTTAAGCTGCCTCTAAGGAAAAAGTAGAAGTGTGTTGTAAAGAAAAACTTGAAGAAATTTTGTTTGTTGATGTCGGACAATTTACAATGACAACGGGATTATTTATATAACTAAAAAGTAACTGCTACATCATAAAAAGTTGGTATATCAGCCCCATATCTTCCTTGATGCTCCTTTCCTGCGTTGAATTGGCGTTGAACTGTTGGAATTGGTGTCCTTGAAAACCAAATAGTTAATTTTAAATATTAAATGAATGAAATTATTTTATTTATTTGTTGTCTGATTATGTGTTACGAGTCAAACACACGTGTGATTGTTTCTAAAATGTACCATGAGATGGACATAATCCAAGACAACATATCAAATTTCGTTTATGTGGTCATGAGATTGAACCACAGATAGAATTAGATCAAACTATTGATATATTATCGAAGTATGTTTGTAGTCGGTGATACGTTTGGATACTTGCCTGATAAGACTATAATATGATACTTTTGGTGACTTGTGTTGGTCATGTGATTAGGGTCCAAAAGTATCATGTTGGTGTTGTCAATAAGATTGGAACACTGAGCAAGACTATTTATATTAGTTGTTTCTTTAACTACTATAAGAAACAATTAATTTCATAGCACAATTACTCTAAATCCAGGAAACAATCTAAACTTATGAATGGATTGTTCGTTGCTTTTATGCGCTATAGGGATTAGTGTGCATTGAGTAACGGCATGAAGTGTAACACAAATAGTTGTTTTATGTGGAACCTATAGTCTCGAACAAGATAAAGATGTCCCATTGGTTGATTCACAAGTGTACAAACAGATTCTAGAATCTTTGGCCAAAGTATTTCATATGTTTCACATTTAAAATTAATACAAATATTGTTTCTGTATTATTGAATTATTCGAGAAGAGCCAGTCGAGAATTACGGTAAAAGATGTGAGAAAAATAACGATAGTAGTTAAAATTGTTTTTGCTCATGAGTATCTAATAGAGGGGTTGATTGTGGAATAAAAGTTATTTGAAAAATTCTTAAGTGAATATATTTAATTATAGGATGCAATAAAACTTATTTAGTGAAATTAAGTTTTACTAAAACGTAATCAATTATTATCATGAGATGATAATTAGATTTGACCCATTTGAAACTAGAGTTAGAAGCATAGTTGAAAATATTTAAAATGAATTCTTAAGACGAATTGTTTATTCATGAGATAAATAAATTAATTTTTCCAAATAATTATTCATAAGATAAATTTATACATGTGTGAGTTTAAATAAAAGTATAAAATAAAAAAGGGAAGGCAGCTTAGCTACAATACCCAGCTAGCACGTACAACGCACGTGCTAGACATGCTGGCTATACACGGCATGAGCCGAGGACAAGTACTGATATGACATGTGTCGCACCCTATAACCGAAGAAGAAACTACAATCCGCGTGCTTATGCGTACACCAACAAAAATACACCACATGGCACGTTTGACCGGGCAAGTAAGCACGCGTTATTTATGCACGTACAATGTTGTTTTTTGGTGCAATTTTAAATCCGATTCTTTTTGTTTGAACGAACCCCACATCAACATTTTGAAGGATTTTTCTACCCATGACTTATTATAAATAGGGGTCTTTGGGTTTCAGTTTAGTAATTCAAAAATTCGCTGAAAAATATGATTTTTTGGAAAATTAAAAAGGAGGAATTTCTATTTGAATTCTTCCTCAATTATGTATTTTAAGAGCCCACATTTCCGTTGGTAGAAGAGATCATTGCGAAGAAAACCTTGAGGTGTCAAGTTACTTTTCTTCTAATTTCAAATCTTCAAGTTCAGAGTTGCGATTCATGGTTCATGTATGTTTAATTAAATATTTGATATTTAATTCATTTTTTTATTTCTTTTATTCTACATACTATGTTTATATTTGTTTCTTTTAATATTTTGTTTGTCCTATTAAAACCTATTAAACGAAGATCTAGATTTAATTAATTCATACTTTAAATTAAAAATTTTAAATTTATTTTCTACTGCAACCGCTAAAGCCAATCTAGGGAAATATTTTTAAAATATGTTCCCAACAAGTGGTATCAGAGCCAACTCTGAATATATTCATAATTATCCTTAAAACTATCAGGTTTGACGAAATAAAAAGATGTAGAATTACGAATATATGAAATATATAATTTCACTAAAGGACAAAGGTAATCCTGAAGATTGTCGTTAAAGAGTTTAATGAGAATATTGCAGCTTCATTGAAGTTTTAAATTGTTTAAATTTTAGATGATAATGATTCAATCAAAGTGCGTAACTCTAAATCGGATCAAATAAGATTAGATATTCAAAGAGTTGAACGATTTAGATTATTAATCTAATGTGATTAAATTTTGAAACAAGGTGTGAAATATTCAATTGTTGAATATTGTATGATAATCCAAAACAAAGAATATCTAACAGGATTAGTTGTTCAGTTTTTGATCTAATGTGATTAAGATTGGATTTAATTATTTATTTAACAATAAAAAAAAGAAGGCAAAGGGCCCAGCACATTGCAATTTAATTAAAATTTTTATCATTATTTTTAAATAAGAAATAATTAATTAATTAATTAAAATGAGATTCTAGTTAAGATTATACAATAATCTTTTCTAAAATTGTTTTAGAAACAATTGTAATTACTCCAACCTTTAGGTCTTAAGTAATGTTATTCCAAAGGTTTGATGACATGATACTTATTAAATTTTAGCTCACATGATCAATATTGTTTAAATTAGTTAAAAATTATGTACGATGTGAATAAAGCTACAAGGCCATATAACTAGGTGAAATATTTGATGTCATCAAGTGAGAGATTTTTTTCAAAAATATCTAATATGATTAGATAATTCAATAGTTGAATTATTTGAAAGAAAAATTCTCATAATGCATGTAATGAGATTAGATTACATAGATTGGATAATCAAAGGAACCTAATATGATTAAGGTTTTATTTCATGGTTAAATAAAATTTAGAATGTAATTCTAATATTGATTGTGATATAATCAAACTTAAAAGAAAGATCTACCTTTTAAAATTTCAAGTGGGAGCGAGGTTTAGGAGTTGATTCCTTATGGTCTTCATTGCCAGTCTAATAGTATAGTGGATAGGTGCTACTCCCCGAGAAGGGCATTTGTTCGCTAAATACAGGGTTAGACTTCTTTAGGATAGACGTAGGTACGGGAAAACAGATGTGACAGTGTATTCGTGGAGAATCTTGTTTACTTGTACTAGTGTCTAGGAATGGTATACACTTGAGTAGGATAGTATGATAGTCTCCTAGGGAGTATTGTGATACTGTTTTAGAGACCAAGGTAGAAACAGCGAGTTAATTATGTTTAGAGAATGTATAAATTGAGAATTGTTCTCACCTTATTGATAATTCATTATGCCCCTCTCCCATGGAGTAATGGGTAGATTGGTTAACTTATCGTTGCACACACATAGAGATAGGTTAGGTGGACTCCATGTTTTGTTTGTTTGCTAAAATTATTAAAAGGTTCATAAGATTCAAAATATCAAGTGGGAGCGAGCTTCTAAATGAATGCCCATGGCCTCTATTACCTGTCTAGTAGTATAGTATTTGGGTGCAACTCCCTGAGGAGGACGTTCATTTGCAGAATACAAGGTTAGATCTCTTATGATAGACAGAAGTGCAGGAAAAACGGGTGCAGCCACGCCAACATGGAGTGCTCCGTGGACTTGTATGGATGTCGAGGTAGCAGCATACACTTGACTCTGGTCTATATTAGCCTCCTTGAAGAGCTTTGTTGTATGATTTTAGAGGCTGAGGGAAAAGTGGTGCCTTAAATATATTCAGTAAAGAGTTTACAAGAAAACATATTATTGAGAAAAATTCTCACCCTTTTGATCTCTTAATTCGGTCACGCCGATTGGGAGTTTTGGATAGTTCTATTGGGTCGCCATGGGATACATGTAAGTGTCAGATTATGAACTCCGGACTTTGATTGTTGCTAAAAGTGAGAAAAGTAGTTCTTTATGTTACATGACTTGTTTACAGTTTTGCTTTTAGACTGGTTGTTATCTTATGCATTACGATCTATACTGGTATGTGTTCCTTGTCTATTCTTTTACGTTCGTTGTGATATAATATGTCTTAGTACATGTGGAGCACTAGTAGATGCTTAGGGATCTCTAGTTTACTACTAGTATATCTACTAAGTTGAAAAGAATATTGGGTACGTTAAAGTGGATTAATGAGTTAGTTGGACGCAACATTCAAGCATTAGATGTCGAACATTTTCTATTATTAGATACTAGAAAATTCAACTGTAGTCAAGATAATTAGAAAGAAGTGCTTAATTAGAGAACTAGTAGCTTAGGAATAGCTGACAAGAAAGATGATAGGGACACGATTGTATTAAGAAAGTTCAGTTCAAGAGTATGTCATATGATGATGATGTCTTATATAATTGAACTAGAATTCTTGATGCAAATATTGAACGCTAATCTCAATAGGATATGGTCTTGACTTGCCTATCAAGGTATTTCAATCGGTTTAAGCTGGATACATTAAATAATAGAGATTGCTCATTGTCAGAACTAATGAAAGTACAATTTGAGAAAAGTTGTCATAAGAGCTAAGGGATTAGTTCACTTGGTACAAACATCTATCTCAGGGATTAGGAACCTCAAGAGGGTAAAATAAAACAAGAGTCAAAATAGTTTTGTCTCTTTTATAATAGCACTGGACTTTAAAAGGAATTGCCTAAGTACTTAGATACTGTTGTTGCCAAGACCGAAAGCTAACATGATAGGGTATTCTATATCCTTTCTCCTCTAGTTGTGACTAGTAGGTATGGGTTTTCAGGAAGGGTATCGAGAGATAATAGTTTAAGTCAGAGAATATATTTTTGAATTTGAGTAACTATCTTAATATACTTTAGAAATTTGATTTCTATCCACTATTTGTTTTCAAATAGTTTTTCAGTTATTTTTTAGAAAAATATGCTAATAGTTATATGAATAAAATGTTTATTTAAAAAGTACATCGGTAGATAGTTAACTTATTTTAATTAAAAATATGTTAATGGTAATTTATTAGTCTAATACATGCTAAGCTGTGTCACCATATAAAAGAAGAATTTCCTGAAGCCCATAAAGCTTTTAGGTGGCACTTGATCTTAGGTTACATTAATCTAGTATGATGCAAAATTGGTATGATTTGACTTATGCGATCATTAAGTACTAAAATGATAATTAGTATGGGAATCATGTCCGAATTAATGGTAACTAAAAGAGTCTTTAAGAGTACTAAGCTACTAGAACTTGCTCGTAAAATGTTCATGGACTGCTAAAGATTCAAGTGACTGAAAGCGAATAGTATTTCATTAAATGTTAACTGCTCAATTAATTGATGTATGGATATACCTATGAAGACTGAAGTCTTGAATCGTTTGAAAGGATCAAAGAACTAAAAGCTAAAGTTGGGATCAGTTAGGTAATTGTAGCAAGTCACTTTGATTAGATCGAAGTTGTGGTTTCAGAAGAATTCTTATTTCTCCTTCTTACAAACAGTTGTAGAAAGGATTAATAATGTTTCATTAACATTCATATGATAAATCACATATACATATCAAAATTTTTGCTGTGCAAAAAGTTTTAGAAACTGTTCTAAAAGTATAGCAGATAGCTTGTATTAGATACATTAAAAGTATGAGATATTGTGTCTCAACAACATGATACAACTTAGTGTAGATGATGTATTAGATATATCTTAAGCCAGGTTATTGTCACACTTAGTACGTGAGAGCTTTGGTATAGTGGGAGGATGGTCAGGGTCACCTGACAGATTCATGCCTTTAGTCATAACGGTTAAGCATGATGGTGAATCTGATCCTTTAGAATACAATGAGACTTTAAGTATAAAGATGCAGATCAATGGGTTAGGGCAATAAAAGTTAAATTAAATTAATTGTATTTTATCCAAGTCCGACAACTTGTATAGGCATCAAAAGATATTAAGTCAATTAGATTGGATCTAAATGAATCAAAAAGAATATAGAGTTAAGTGGAAGAGAAGGTAGAGACCATCAAGGTTAGGTTTATGGCAGTGGGTTATGCCCTAAAGGAAGGAATCATCTTTGATGAAACCTTCTAACCAGATGCTAAGCTTAAGTCTATAAAGATGCTCTCATCCATTGTATTTCATATGATGAGATATGGAAATGGAAGTCAAGATGACATTTTCTAAATTGCCACCTTGAAAAGGTTATGTATATGATACAACTAGACAAGTTCTTCGCCAAGTGCCAAGAGCCAAGAGCATATAGTATGAAAATTGAGGAAGTCTATTTGTAGACTTATATGAGCATCTTGTTCATTAAATAGTAGATTCGATGACGCCTTTATAGTCTTAGAGATTTGAATAAATGGTTAGAGAACGATTAGTGTACGAGTGACAAAACAAGAAAGTAGAGACTTTCTAAGTGTTGTATAAAGATAACATTCTATTCGTTAAGAATGGAGTAGAATTGCTATGAGCTATTAAGATTTAATTATCTAGTTAATTAAAATGTGAAAGACCCAAGATGAGCACAATATATTCATAGGATCAAGCTTATGCGAGATTCAAAAGAAAGAATGTTAGTTTGTTATGGGTCATTTGTTTTAATAAGAAGTGTAGACATTAGAGGTCTGAAATCCGTGTTTACCTTTTAGTGGGAGTCATTAGATGGTGACGAGTAAAGCAGTCTTGTATTGCTTACTTCTAAAACATTCCATGAGATAGACATAGTCTAAGATGCCAAGTCTTGTTTGGTTTAAGTGGCCACGAGATTGAACCACAAATGGACTTAGATCAAAGTAGTGATACGTTGTCAAAGTATATTCTAGTCAGTGATATATTTGAACAACTTGTCTGATAAGACTACCATATGATACTTTTGATGACTTTACTTGGTTATGTGCACAAGAATCCAAGAATATCATGTTGGTGCTGTCAATAAGATTGCAACACTGAGCAGAACCATCTAATTTAGTTCTTTTTTTAACTGCTATTGGAAATAATTAATTCTGTAAGTTGATAACTCTAAATCCAGGAAATAGTTTGAACTCGTGCGTGGATTGTTCGTTGCTTTGATGTGCCAAAAGGATTAGTCAAAGTGTGTTGACTTGAATCTTATGTTCGTTGGGTCACGGCCTGAAGTGTAGTTGGAACAGTTGTTTTACATGGAATCTATAGTCTCTAATGAGATAAATATGTCCCCTTAGTTGATTTGCAAGCGCGCGAACAGATTCTAGAATCTTTGACTAAAGTATTCCATATGTTTGGCACTTGGAAGTAATATGAAAATTTTTTCTATATTATTGAATTGTTCGAGAAGGCAAGTTCTAGAACTATGGTAAAAGATATGAGAAAAATAACGATATTTGTTAAAGTTGTTTTTGCTCATGGATATCTAATAGAATGGTTGATTGTCGCAACAAAAGTTATTTGGGAAATTCCTAAGTAAATATATAACTCTATAGTGCAAAAACTTATCTAGTAGAATTAAATTTTACAAAATAGTAATCAATTATTATCATGAGATGATAATCAGATTTGACACATTTGTAGAGTTAGGTTGCGCCTAAGATCCTTTCGCAAGTCTAAACTTAAAGCATTGGTTGAAAATATTTAAAATGAATTCATGAGATTAATGATTTATTCAAAAGATGAATAAATTAATTTTGTTAAATAATTATTCATAAGATAAATTTGTACATGTGAGAGTTTAAATAAAAGTTTAAAATAAAAAAGGAAAGGAAATTCAACTATTATACCCAGCTGACATGTCCCAGACATGCTAGCTATCCACGACACAAGCCACGGACAAGTACTGTGTTAAGTTACAATTAACAATTGAAAGCCTAACCTTGTAGAGGAAGGAGTTAAGATGAGAAGAGAAGGGAAAGGGAATGAGAAATAGAGAAAGGGATGAGAAATTAGAGAGAATTCCAAAGGAAATTCAGTTTGTATTTCATTGAATGATTGATATTACAACCTAGGAGCTTATTTATAGACAACTAATTACAAAGAATCAAGACATAACAGCCCAACCGACCTTCCCGCCTAAATCTGCAGCTACACACCCAATTTGACCCCCGTTTGACCAACTACCCAATTTGGCGCCAACTACCGACTCAACTAATTGAACACATACAACTCCAACTTGAGACACCAATCCGACATTACAAACAGAGACTACAAAGTAATTCTAACGATTTATAACATACCCTCTTTCTTGAGAAACTTCTTGTCCTCAAGAAGTGAAGCTTGGAAATTGACTCCGCAAGAAATTGCAATTTTTCCAAGTCATCAAATTCTTGTTCAGGTTGCACCAAGTGACCAAAACTTCTTGCACAGCTCCATGATCTTGCTGTAGCAACCTCCGAGCTTTTACTGCATCAGGTTGCAACTTCAGAACACCATTAGCTTCTGCAACAGAATGCTCTCGGGCGGCTACAGCTCCTCTTTTGACCTTCTTTTTGAGTAGGGACATGTGAAACACGGGGTGAATGTACGAGTGTAGGTAAGTCGAGCTTATAAGCAACATTGCCAATTTTCTCCAGAATTTTATACGGGCCAAAGTATCGGGCACTTAGCTTGACATTACGCCTGACAGCCAAGGAAGACTATCTATACGGTTGTAATTTAAGGTAGACCATGTCACCAACGTCATAACTTTTGTCTACCTTTTTTTTATCAGCATAATACTTCATCCGAGCTCGAGCTTGATGGAGATTGTCTTTAAGTTCTTGCAACATTTGTCTCCTCTGCTGCACAAGTTCAGTAGCTACAGTACCATTGCTTCCTGGTTGTTGAAGCAACATAGGAGAGGGTGGAGAGTAGCCATACAATGCTAGGAATGGAGAAGTGCCAATGGATGAATGAAAGTGTGTATTGAACCAAAATTCAGCTAAGGATAGCCAACGGTTCCACTCCTTGGGCTTCAAGAAGACCATACTCCTCAAATACTGCTCTACACATTGGTTGACTCATTCGGTTTGGCCATCTGTCTGAGGATGATATGAGGAACTAAGTGCCAACGTCATCAATTTAAACAACTCTCTCCAAAACGTGCTTGTGAAAATCTTATCTCGATCAGACACAATGGATTGAGGCAATCCATGCAATTTATAAACGTTGTCAAGGAAGATCCTTGCCAACCTTTCAGCGGTGACGGGCCGAGCAAGAGCAATGAAATGACTGTACTTGGTGAAACGATCCACCACGACCCATATGACCTCCTTGCCTTCGGACTTCGGAAGTCCCTCGATGAAATCCATGCTAGTGTGAACCCAAGCTCCCTCCGGAATGGGAAGAGGTTGAAGACGTCCTTTGCAACGAGGATCTCCCAACTTTGTTTGTTGACATACTTCACAAGACTTCACGTGTTCACTCACATCTTTTTTCATACTCGGCCATATAAAATATGCTTTGATTCGTTGATAGGTGCCTTCTACACCCTCATGACCACCCCAAGCAGTATCATGTGAAGCTTGGATGACCAATTCTCTCAAATTAGTGGCCGAACCAACATACAACAGCCCCTTGACCCTGATCAGCCCCTGCTGCACCGACACTTCACTGTCTGCAGAACCCGACTTTGCATCGCGTGTGAGGACTACAGCGGCCACTTTTTCCTGCGCAAACGGGTCATTCCCATAGGACTTGTGTAGCTCAAGCACCCAAGAAGGTATTACCATGGTTACAGCAGCACAGGAAGCATGATTTTCATCCTCAAACTGCCTTAACAGTGCATCGGCTGCAATGTTCTCCTTGCCACTTCCATATTCGATGTCGTAATTGAGGCCTAACATTTTCATGAGGCCTTTCTTCTGAATCCTCATCACAATCTTTTGTTCAAAGAGATACTTGAGGCTTTGATGATCCGTTTGAATGATGAACTTATGACCCTCCAAGTATTGCCTCCATTTCTCCACGGCTAAGAGGATGGCGAGATATTTCTTCTCGTATGCTGACATCGCTTGATGTTTAGGGCTAAGGGCTTGACTCAAGTAAGCAATAGGCCTTCCCTTTTGAGAAAGAACAACCCCTATACCAGTACCACTTGCATCGGTCTCCAAAATAAAAAGCTTTCGGTAAAATCCAGCATCGCCAAAACTGGGGCAGCACACATTGCGGCTTTAAGGGCTTCAAATGCGGCTTGAGATCTCTTGTTCCACGTGAAAGCATCCTTCTTCAAGAGCTCAGTCAAGGGTTTGGTAATAGAACCATATCCCTTAATAAATTTCCTATAATAGCCGGTCAATCCCAAGAAACCGCTCAATTTGTTCAATGTTAGCGGAATTTCCCATTCTTGCATTGCACGGATCTTATTCGGGTCAGTAGACACTCCCTCATGAGAGATGATATGACCCAAATACTCGAGTTTATCTTGAGAAAATAAACACTTTGGCAACTTTGCAAAAAACTTGTGTTGTCACATCAATTCAAACACTTGTCGGATGTGAGTAAGATGAGCTTCATATGTCGAGCTATAAATCAGTATGTCATCGAAGAAAATGAGCACCAACTTCCTCAGAAAAGGTTTGAAAACATCATTCATGGCTGCTTGAAACGTGGCCGGGGCATTTGTCAAACCGAAAGGCATTACAACAAACTCGAAATGGCCATGGTGAGTTTGGAAAGCCGTCTTGTAAATATCCAGCTCAAGGACCCTGATTTGATGGTATCCTTGCCTCAAATCCAGCTTTGAAAAGAAACACGCCCCATATAGTTCATCAAGCAAATCGTCTATGATCGGGATGGGAAACTTATCCTTCACCGTGAGAGCATTTAACCGGCGGTAGTCGATACACATCCTAGCTGAGCCATCTTTCTTCTTCACAAGGGTTATAGGTGAAGCGAAAGGACTATGGCTTGGTCTAATGAAGTTCACATTAAGAAGTTCCTCCACTTGCCTTTCTATTTCTGACTTTTGGCCGTGTGCATAACGATACGGCCTAATCTTCATCGGATCAGCGTTTGCACGCAAAGGGATGGCATGGTCCACACTCCTTGGAGGAGGAAGACCCTTAGGTGGCTCAAAGATGTCACCAAATTCATTCACTAAGGCTTGCACTTCTGGTTGAAGTCCCGGCTGCAGCTCAACCGATGCCATCATGAACAAATGACCTATCCATTGTATCGCCTTCTTCTTGATCCCATCATGCACACGTTTGCCATCAGTAATCTTGAGTTGATGGTCCTCTGTCATGCCTTTCAAGGACACTTTGGTGCCATGAACCTCGAATGCCATGGTCATCTTATCGAAATCAAACACAACCGGGTTGAAGGTCCTCATTCAATCCACCCCTAGCACCATGTCGCAACCGCCCAAAGGAAGAACTCGGAAATCAAAGGTGAAACGATGATCTTGCATAGACCAAGGAAATGCTATGCACTTGTTGTGAATGGTTAAAGAATTGCCATCAGCCACCATCACTTGCAAAGGGTGAGTCTTCATCATTTCATGTCTTACCTTCTTACTCAACTTGGGATCGATGAAGCTATGTGTACTCCCGCTATCAATGAGGATTATGATGGAATGTTTACCAACCTTGCCTCTGATTTTGATAGTGTTATGAGCTCCACTACCGTTTAACGCCTTCATTGATATCTCCACTTCATCCTCACTCAATTCTTCTTGTGAAACATCACTAAAACTGTCATTTTCTGCAGTCGATTGCTCACTGCCTGATTCAGCACCAACACGGGTCCCTTTAGCACACATTATTGCCTGTGATTTGCACCTGTGTCTTGGCTAATATGGCTGGTTACAATGATAGCAAAGCCTCACCGAGCTTCTGTCAACAGCACGCTTGAATCCTGCACCAGAACCTGCGCCTGTACCAGCACCTGTTCTCAGTTGTGATCTGAATCTGCTGCCTGGATGCTTAAACTTGTCACTCGGTTGAACATGAGTGGCTTCAACCAGTTTTTCCTTGTTATAAGCGCTTGACAAGGTCTTAGGGCCAATGGCTTTCACCATGTTCTTGATCCTAGGCTTTAATCCACTTATAAAGCAAGACACATAATATGATTCGACATCCTCGGGAGCTATAGTCAAAACGGAGAGCAAGTTGGCTCTTAGGTTCTCAAATCTAAGCATGTACTCACTCACAGTTGAAGTTTGTGATAGTTTGTTAAAATTATCCACAATGTCCGTTGATTCCCCTTGTCAATAACGTTCGCACATTTCCTTTACAAATTGGCCCCAAGATAGACTCGGTTTGCTCTTCAACAAACTGTAATACCACACCTCGTGATCGCCATGGAGATGCACTATAGCTAATTGGAGCTTCTCCACATCCGGTATGTTGTAATACATGAAATACCGGTCACACTTCCTCAGCCACGATTCCGGTAAGTTGCCATCAAAAGGATCAATTTCGACCCTTGGTTGCCTGTAATTTCCGCTCCTACCACTAGATGTCATGTCATTACTCACGGTTCTATGCTGATAAGGTCGATTAGGAGGTCTGTCCAAATGAACGAGCTCATCAAAGTCATCGCTGCGATGCAGAACTGAATTCTGTGGTGGCCTGCAGTTGCGGTTGAGATCCGAAGGTTCAGGTCTGTAATGTGCCGGGTCCGGGACCCGATTCTAATTATCAACAACAAATTCCTATGGCAAAGGTTGATCTGTCGCTGATCTGATATTAATTGAAGGTGCTGCAGTCGCCTGATCAGACAGAGATTTGCCACGATCCCTCACCAAGGTCTTGATTCTGTTATCAGGTTCTTGCTGCTGATCGAACTCTTTTTGCTGAAAAATCTGACTTGCCGACTTCAAGATTGCCTCAACGCTTGATTCACCTTGTTTATCAACCTGTTCTTGCAATTTTTCAATCTTCTCCTCAATTTTTTGCAACCGTGACTCTTTATTCATCATCAAATTCAACATTTTCTGAATGCTGTTATGTTGTTGTTCAAACTTCAATTCGAAGTTCGCATTTTGCTGATCAACCTTTGCATTTTGCTTATCAATCTTCGTATCCAACCTTGCATTCAATTGTTCGATCTTGTCATTCAACTCTCGGAGGTGATCAGATGATACATTCACAACAGAATCTGTCACTGCCGCAGCTAAATTCATTTTTGAACCAGGTGCATTGTTAGCTCCCGCTCCCGATCTTGTCCTTGCTCCACCAGACATACTTCGCACCTGAATTCCTTGATTTGAACCTAATCTTCAGTGTACCGATTAAATCAATGTTGAACCGAACTTGTTCTTGCTGAAATCAGTACCTGATCAAACCTTCCGAACTAAGGTTTAGTATTGAATTGATCTTGTTCGAATCTGATTGATTGATTTTTTTTGTTGTTGTTTACGCACTCATTTGGAAGCCAAACGAGGCTCTGATACCACTTGTTAAGTTCCAATTAACAATTGAAAGCCTAACCTTGTAGAGGAATGAGTTAAGAAAAGAAGAGAAGGGAAAAGGGATGAGAAATAGAGAAAGGGATGAGAAATTAGAGAGAATTCCAAAGAAAATTCAGTTTGTATTTCATTGAATGATTGATATTACAACCTAGGAGCTTCTTTATAGACAACTAATTACAAAGAATCAAGACATAACAGCCCAACCAACCTTCCGGCCTAAATCTGTAGCTGCACACCCAATTTGACCTGCGTTTGACCAACTACCCAATTTTGTCAACTACCGACTCAACTAACATTTGAACACATACAACTCCAACTTGAGACACCATTCCGTCATTACAAACAGAAACTACAAAATAATTCTAACTATTCATAACATACTGGTGCGGCATGTGTGCACCTTAAACCAAAAAAAATTTGGAATCTGCGTGCTTATGCGTACGCCAATAAAATGTGCCACGTGACATGTACAACCTAGCTAGTAAACACGCGTTATTTATGCACGCACGATGCGTTTTTTGGAGCAATTTTGAATCAGATTTGCTTTTTGTTTTGAACGATTCCCACATCGAGATTTTGAAGGATTTTTCTACCCATCACCTATTGCAAATAGGGGTCTTTTAAGTTCAGTATAGTAATTCATAATTTCTCTAAAAATTATGATTTTTTGAAAAATTAAAGAGAAATTTCTCTTTAAAATTCTTTCTAAATTAAATATTTTGGGAGCTCACACTCTGGGTGCTAGAAGAGGTCATTGCGAAGAAGACCCTGAGGTGTCAAGTTACTTTTTTTCTAATTTCAGATCTTCATGTTCAAAATTGGGATTCACACTTCACGTATGTTTAATTAAATATTTAATATTTAATTTATTTTTTCTTTATTTTGTTTATTCTACATACCATGTTTATACTTGTTCCTTTTGATATTGAGTGCAGTAATATTTATTTAGTAAAATTAAATATTACTAAATGGTAATCAATGTTATCAAGTGTTGATAATTAGATTTGACCTATTTGAAACTAGAATTAAAATATCCCTGATGTCCCTCTGCAAGTCTCTAGAAGTACATCGATTGAAAATATATAAATGAATTTATGAGATGAGTTATTTGTTCATAAGATGAATAAATTAAAATTTTATACTAAGTAAATATTCATGAAATGAATACATAATATGGTATACATCATATTTTAAATAAAAATAATTTTTTTAATATATATGTAATGCGCTAGGCCCCTACTAATAAAAAAAAATTCTTTTTGTTCTATAAATCCAGCTTCTAACCGGGAGTTAAGAATGAATTTTTTTGGTTTTGAAGCCTAGTTTTCTCCTGTAATGAAAACTCTAAAATTATTTTAAGGGTTTTCTGAATTTATATTTAGCATAATTTTTTAGAAAAATTATTTTTTAGAAGGATTAAAAAAAAAAATTTGTTCAGAAATTTTTTCAAAACTAAATATTTTGGGGGCCCACGCTTCGGTATTAAGGGGTTATTGCCGAAAAGATCTCATGGTCTTTATGATTACTCCCAAGTGACAATTGCGGTCTACAATCTGAGTATTTCTTATAAACCTTTCTTTTAAAGCTTTCCTTTAATTTTCACAACTTTATTTATGCTTTTACTTCAATGTTTATTATGCTCTGATATTCCGTGTTCGTTATGTTGATATTAGAATAATGGTCCTTTAGATTTAAAATTAAAGAATTTTAAAGTTATTTTTGCGGCGCCTAATCGAACCAGTTTAGGAAAAATTTAGTTTCCGAAATTAAATTTTCCCAACACTAGATCCCCTTAGAGAGCTTTGGGATTATCTGAGAGGTCGTAGTGGTGGTCTTCACAATGCATTTTGGATTCTCCTTGAGGATTTCAGTGCCATCATTAGTCCTTCTCATAGATGTGGCGGCTATGAGCGATGGCCTTGTCATATGGATGATTCTCAGGACTGCATTACTGAGGCTGAGCTCACTACTCTTTCACTTTTCGGGCTACATTTTACGTGGTCCAATGATATTAAGGGTGATTATTGATCCTCAAGCGCCTTGATTGGTGTCTTGCCAATGAGGGTTGGCTATGTGACTTTCCTGTTTCTTTTGTTGAGGTTTTGGCTCGTCATGTCATTTATGTTCACAACGCTATTATTGTAAGGGGCTTGGGGAACTTCGCACCAGGCAACTTCCTTTCAAGTTCTTTAACTTTTGGGCCTATCATAAGGATTTTCTCCCTACTGTTTAGAGAGTCTGGGGCGCTAGTATTACGGGCACTTCTATGTTTCAACTCACTTAAAAGTTGAAGCTGTTGAAGGGTGAGTTGAGGACGCTTAATACTCATCATTTCAGTCATATTTTAGCTCAAGTCAAGGTTGCTAGAGATGCTTGGGCTTTGAGTCAGATAACATTAGATGAGGACCCTGAGTGTCCTGCACTTCGTTTAGAGGAGCGTTGTCCTTATCGTGAATACTCGGGATTATGCAAGGATGAGGAGGTTTTCTTCCATCAGATTCTCGTATCCAATGGTTTCCTCTCAGAGACAGAGCACTCGGTTCTTCCATCAGTCTGTCCTTCATAATCAAGCCAAGAATCGGATATTTTCGATCATAGGCTCAGACGGGAAGAGGACATATGATGAGTAGATGTTTTCACACTATGGGGTTACTTTTGTCGAGAATTTGCTAACTGAGCCTCATGGTACATTGACTGAGGATGTTTCTGATCTATTTAGGGCCTTCATCTTTGAGGATCAGGCTCTCCCATTATTTCCCCAGCTACTACTGCTGAGGTTCGAGATGCCTCTTTTCTATTGGAGATGAAAGGGCACTAGGCCTAGATGGCTACACTTCCCTCTTTTTCAAGAGGGCTTGGGAGGTGATGGATGGTGAGATTATCATAACTATGAAGTCCTTTTCCTCAAGGCGCATGCTAGGCACCCTAAATACCACCAGGATCAATCTTGTGCTGAAAGTGGAGAACCACACCCCCCCCCCCCCCCCCCCCCCCCTTCAGGACTTTCACCCTATCTCCTATTGCAAGGTGATCTATAACTGTGTTATTAAGATTCTTGCAAATAGACTGAGGGGTGTTCTTCCAAAATTGGTTAACGATGCTCAAACCGATTTTGTCCTGGCCAAGAGGATATCTAACAACCTTTTACTAACCCATTAGCTTATGCGTGGTTATCACCTTCAAGTTTCACCGCATTGTGCCCGAAAGGTTTATATCCGCAATGCTTTTGCCACGGTTCGTTGGGACTTCATTTTAACTGGCATGCGGCCTATGGGGGATTCCTAAGATTATAATTGGGTCGGTTCAAGAGTGTCTTTATACTGCCCGTTTCTCTATCGCCATTAATGGCGAACTTCAAGGTTTTTCAGCTCCAGCCTTGGTGTTAGTCAAGATGACCCACTGTCCAGCTATTTGTTCGTCATTGCTATGGAGGGGCTGCAGGGTCTCTTTTGAAAAGCTATTAATGACCCATGCTTTCGTTTTCATCTAAGCTATCATCTTACTCGACTCACGCATTGATGATTCACTAATGATCTGATGATCTTGTGTAGAGGTACAATGTTTCTGTGATATGTGGAGTTCTTAACCGCTTTGCTACACTCTCGGGGCTCTCCTCTAATGCAGTAAAGAGTACAGTTTTCCTAGTTGAGGTTGATTCTAAGGTTCGGAGTGATCCTTGATGTTCGGGGCTTTAATATGCGGCAGTGTCCTGTTAGGTACCTGGGTCTACCTCCCATCACTTCTCGACTGCATTATTGACTACAAGCCTCTTCTTGACCGCATTCTTTGCCGCATCTGCCTCTAGACTTCGAGCTCTCTTTCATATGGCAGTCGCTTGCAGCTCATCAGGCCGGTTCTTTTTGCTATCTAGGTCTACTGGTCATCAGTCTTAATGCTCCCAAAGATAATGATCAAGAAGCCCAAATCAACCCTTGCTGCGTTCCTTTGGAGACGCACCTTGCTAGACCCCCGAAGGGGTGAGGCATGGAAGGGAGCCACTACAAAGAAGTTCCAGGAGTTACCAAGGAATCTTCGAGCTCATGTTAGTCATGGGTTGAGAACGGGAATAGAACTCTATGAGATCGAATCTCCCGCTATTCCTCAGTAGCTCAGTGGTAGAGTGGTCGGCTGTTAACTGATTGGTCGTAGGTTCGAATTGTACTAGGGAAGATTTGATTAATTTTTCATTCTTTAATTCAGAATGAAGAGGCTCGCTTTGACCGTTAAGAGTTGGTAACCCGTTCCCTATCTTTGTTTCTATTGTAGTCTATCTCATCATATCACATTCTGTTCTCGATATCTGAGAATCATCGTTAATACCTTGGTGTTGTTCGGGGATAATCCTTTGCTCCATAGTCTTTAGGCTATCTACAACTAGCCAATTAAAACTCAGACGGACTAGTACGAGCAATGCATCAAAGATGTAATCATTGATTCTCCCAAGAGGCTACAATTACCGCGAGCAAACATAAAACATATTAATGAGGAGGAACACATTTTTTCTATGCTACTAATACTTGAACTTGCTTTGCTATTTTGCCCAAGCCAAGTTGAGGAAGAGTTATGGGGCGTAAAACAAAAAGAATATACGGAGGACCCTGCATATTTTATGTAATTTTTACCTCATTCATAATAACACCTAATAAATAAAAAAAGTAAGGCCTGTTTCTACAAAAGACCCACATCCAAGTTCCATAGCTTTGGGTCTGTTATCTCGATTATGATTTTCCTACCCCCAGGGAAAAAGGTCCTTCCCTTTTGGGCCGATTGTGGGCGAGGAGGGATTCGAACCCCCAACACAGTGGTTCGTAGCCATGTGCTCTAATCCTCTGAGCTACAGCCCCCACCCCGCCTCCACTGGATCTGTTCCCAAAAGTATCCTAAAAAAAAGGAACATTTCCTCTCCCCAGCCATTTCCGGTTAAGATGTGAAAGCGTGCTTCTCTCTATAAGAACAGTGCGTTCGGAGATGTGAAGTGGGAGAAAAGGGATTTAATAAGACGACCTTTTTCATTTTTTTTCTTTTCCATATTAAAAAAGTAATAAGAATGAGAGGTGTTAAACTTTTTATCATCCAGGTGTCAAGCTATTTTTCGGCAGGACCTCCCCTACAGTATCATCACCGCACTAACATTTAACCAGCAAGTTTTGGATGGATTGGTGTTGTTCTTGTACGCTCAGGACACCAGAATATCGAACCACAAACGAAGAAAGGCATCAGAGAAAAGTATGATGGCTGGTGATTGTAAGGCCCAAATTCTTGACTACAGGGGACACCAAACGCCTCTGCCCTTCCATCCCTTATATAGATAGAGAGGGAGGGCAAGGTTTTTGGTTTCTTCATGTTGTTAAAGAGTTGAACAACAGTTTTTTCGTGTTGTCAAAGAATTGAACAAAGAAAATAGACGGCGAGTGCCTGATCGAATTGATTGGGTCATTAGGAACAATGTTCAAGTCTATCGATCTGTTAGGATATCTAAGCTGCTTACATCATTGCACTTCCACTTGACACCTACCGTAATGATAAACGGCTGGTCTTGCCGCAATCTTCTCTTGAATTCTCAAAAGTTATGTTGCTCCATCCCCGCAGGGGAGGAGAACCCTTCGCAGTCTCGGCTGTGCTACCAAAGGCTCTGGGGAAGTCGGAATAGGAGAGCACTCATCTTACGGTGAGTGAAACCAGGCTTCAATTTTGAAGCAAATCTGGTTCTTTCTTTCGGATCCCTCTTTGCTATGGCCTAGCTAGTTCATCAGAATTGCCTTCAAGGGAGGCGTTTCTGGTCGATCTGAGTGACGAGCTTAGCCACTTGTTGCTGGAGGCAGATTCCCGAGTTTCGCAGTCTGTGTTCAGGTGCTTTTCTTCATATCATTTGGAATGGGCAGGATACGACCCTGTGGACTGACTATTAGCTATCGTGCGATCGTCTTTTAGAGCTCTTCCCTGCCCCCATGCTCACCTCATTTGGATTTCTATGGGACTCCAGGGGCTCAGCTATTATTGAGGATGATCAGTGGAAATTTCTGCAGGGTTGTTTGGAGCTTCGACTGATTTGGGATAGGGTTGATTTTAGCCCTCGAGCTTGTGTTGCAAACTGCATTAGATAGTTGGGTGACTCCTCGAAGGAATACACCACCAAGTCTGCCCGGGAGATGATTCGAAGTAGGAGATAGGAGGATTCTACGCATCATTTGCTTTGGTTCCGGCTTCACATCCTTAGGCACTCCGTTTTTATCTGGCTTGCCTCCAGTGAGAAGTTGTGGACTCATAACACACTCCTAAGGAATCGGGCACAGGGTGTTTAGAGCGTTTGTGTTCTCTGTGGTTCTGATGATGAGACTCATGAGCACCTCTTCTTTGCTAGCCCCTTCTCTGCTACCTTCTGGGGCTAAGTTACTCTGCACATGTCTATTCATTGGCATGCTCTTCCTTGGCTTGATCGCATTCCTTGGGCTACTCGGCACCTCAGGGGACATGAGATTGACAGCACCATAGTATGTCTCTGCCTTTCCGTGACTGTCTACATCCTTTGGTATGAGCGCAACCTCAGGATTTAATGTTTACATTCCAGGCCTGTTGAGGCCGTGAGAGAGGAGATCACAGGTTTAGTTCAGAGCCGCTTGCTTGTTGCTTCATCCTTTTGGGCTGCTCACTGCTATGCCACCTTGCTTAGGCTTTAGGGCCTTGAGGCTTAGCCATTTATGTTGTCCTTGTCTTTATAGCTTATGCTATTTTGTTTTGTTGTTGTTTGGGACATTGTCTTTTGACTTTTGTTCTTCGTTGTAGGCTTCGGTCGTGCCTGGGGTATGCCCTTCATAGACTGTACATATTTTTTTTTTCTCAACTATCTATCTCACTGACTTACCCAAAACAAAAAATTAAAAAATCTTACATTCATTGGGTAACTGTATAAAGTGTCGGGGAACAGATATTTTACTAGGAATATATGACATAAAGATGTCTCCTTAGTTGATTCGTGAATATTCGAATTGATTCAAGAGACTTTGGTCAGACCATCCCTTACATGTGACATTTGGAATTAGTACAGAAGTGTTTTCCGATACTAGTGAATTATTCAATAAGGGTGAGTCGAGAACTAAGAAGGAACATATGAGAAAAAATAATAATAGTAGCTTAAATTATTTTTCTCATGCACATCCAATAGAGGGGTTAATTATGAGTAAGCAATCATAAGGAATTTAAAGAATAGAAATATTTATTTTAAAAGTGCAATAAAGCTTATTTAGTGAATTAAGTTTTACTAAATGGTAATCAATAGTTATCATGAGATGATAATAAGATTTTACCCATTTGGAGCTAGAATTAAATTGTTCCTGAGATCCATGCGCAGGCCTCTGTAATATACACCGTTAGAAAATTAAGAAAATTCATGAGATGAATAAATTATTATTTTGTTAAAACTAAAATTCATGAAATGAATTTATACTAAAAATAAAAGAAAAAATGAAAAAATCAGCGCAGGCCAACCAGTGGGCAATGATTGCCCCTGTCGGCGATCCACGCCGCCTAACTCGTGCCAACCGCGTGCTACCGCGTGGCAGCGGTGACGCCGTTGATTAACTGGGTTTATTTTATGCGTTTTATTTAAATTAATTTAGATATTCTTTTGGCATTTAAATATGGCTAAGGTTTGGCAAAAGAAACATAATAATGATTATTTACGCATACTTCTTTTTCAATTGGAGAATTGAAAAAAAAAACTGTTCTCCAGATCTTCTCTAAAATAGTTTGAGTTATTGATTTTGTTGGGTGGGCAATTTTAATTTTATAAACTCAAATTACGCACTACGATTGTATCTAGTGCATACTTGTAATTTAAAATTCTCAATTTTAAATATTTACATGTTTACAACTCTAATTAAACATAACATACATAGCATAGAAGACATAACCATGAAAAACAAGAAAGTATGAATTTAAAAGTAAAAGTCCAGAAATCTCATACCCTGTTGTAGATTGAAAGTGTAAAAGAGTTATAATTCTACTAGTTGGGACGTATGAAAGTGAGTAGGAATAAGTCATGATGTACTAAGTAGCATAAGTCTTTTGATAGATCATGTAATAAGTGATGTTTAATATGCTAGTAGCATAAGTGAATAAGGTCATGTATTAGTGTTATCATCATTGGTCAAGATGGTTAGTGTATGGTCCAAGTGCATTGTACCCTTAGATATTTTAGACTTAGCCATCTTAAGTGATTAGTAGTATAAGTATGCAATGTCTCTCTTGAAGAGCTCATAATTTTGAAGAATGAAATATCTCTTTGAGATCAATTCTCTCTCTCTCTATTTTCTCATCTCATTTCACTTCTTTCTCATCATAACTCTATTCTTCCCTAGGTTATGATTTGAGGTTATCCTCGATCGAAACAATTGGTATCGAAGCCTCGTTTGGCTTCCAAATCAAACATGATTTGATATCAAATATCCTTGATCGCATTGCAATTTGATTAGGAGTTCAATTTTGAATTCTGGATTGATTGACTTCAAGTTCTTGAGTACTGATCAAGAACATATCTGAAAATTACATTGAAACAAATAAAAAGAGGTTGAATTTGATGTTCTAACTTGAGACCTTGAATTCAAGATCTCACTGGACAATTAGCTTATATTGAATCAAGCCGGTGGATGTTAGCATCAGATCTTCAGAGCTTGATTTGAGATCAGATTTTGTTTTGGTCGTGTATGTGATCAGCACCGTGAGCTAGCTGTAGTACATTGATCATAATCAGGTTCTGCTTTGGAGTCCATTAAAGCTCAGAATTGTAAGTGTTCAAAACAACTTGAAATGATGTTAGTGTTGATTGAAGTTATGCAAGAACAACTTCATATTGCTGCATTATATTTTGTTCATTCAGATAAAGAAACTGAGCTTAAATCAATAACTAAAGTGCATAGAATTGAGCTGGATTGAACAAATTGTTGCTAATAACTTGAATCATCTTCGTGTTCATCTTCAACATATCAATTCGTGGAAATCTTACACGATTTATCCAGAATTACGTACAAGCAAGTTGTGGATTGGTGTTTGTTTTGAAATCGAGTAGTAGTACACTCGAATCTAGATTTCTGTTCAAGCTAGAGTTTTAAGAACATCAGGTTCAGTGAAAGCTAGGGTTTGATGCTCGATTATCGTCTTCGGCTGAGTAGTGACATTGATTCATTGGTTGCGAAGGATTAGGGTTTGGTGTCAAAGAGTGATTCTGTGTTGCGAAGAATCCTCTGCTGTGAATGTGCAATTCTTGTTGTCAGTAAGCAGTGGCAATTCTGTTCAGAAGTTCACCGATCCTTTTTGATAAAATGGCTACAAGGTTTGCTCAAAGTTCTACATTCTTGGTAAAGGTCGTGAATACTCGTTATTGCATCACCAGGAATGTTCTTGAGGAATTGTTTGATTCCTTTGGTAACCTTAAAATTGTGTCCAAATCAAACTTCAAGGTAGAAGCAAAAGTAACTTATACCACACTATGAGGCTAAACAAGCACGTAGGCATTCACAACTAGGACACGCCTATGACCATTTCCATGTGTTAAATATGCAATATTTCAATCCTTGTGAGGATAAGTTTGCTGGATTGCAGCCATCCAAGGCTACAGATGATGCTAAGGATCGTAATGAGGTTGGCCTCATCCAAATAAAGGACTTCAATGAATCTACACTCTTGGTTAAGATTCGCAGTGTTCTTTATCCGATCACCGAAGATGCTCTTCTCCAAGATTTTCAGCCTTACGGACGTATTGAAAGAATTGAAGTCATTTCAACATCCGTTTTAGAGAATGAAGCCCGAGTGTCCTTCTCTACAAGAGAACAAGCGGTTTTGGCCTTCAATGAAGGGAAAGAAAGAAACATCTATCCCTATTGTTGTGGAATGGATATTTAGTTTCTCATTCCTTGTGCGGAAGTTGGAGAATCAAAGGTAGTTTCTTCTTCAATTGGTCCTATGGAGCTAGGGTATAGTGATGTAGCTCATGAGGAGAAGTTTAATCAAGAGAATGAGCTAGATGGAGAGGTTTTGATGCCTATGGAGGACAAAGGTCCTGATCTGCCGTAGGTATTGCAGACAAATGAGATGGAAATAGGATCTTGTGTTGATGGTGAAGGATTTGAGCATGATAATGTCGAAGTAGAAGCTCACAAGTCAGAAAATATTGATGAATGGCATGCTAAAACAAGTTTTTGGGTTTGTTGCAGCAGGCTTGGATTCAAATCAGGGTGAAATGGGGCCGGTGCAAGTAGTTGAGCAAGACTTTGTGCCACTGAATATTACAGCTCAAGAATTGCAAGTATACATCGAAGTCATGAGCATTAGGAAGTTGCATTTGAAGTTCATATTACAGTAAGGAGTTAAGATAAAACTGGTACCGTACATAAATCACAAGAAGTGTTGTTCAAGCAAGAGATTACGTGCAAAGGAAAAGCCAATCTCGATCTGCAATGGAAGGCCTCTAGATTTTCTACTTCTCAAGGAAAATAAGATGTTTCTTGACAAGTATAACATGCTTAAGGTGTTAGAAATAGTGTCCTGAAATCCAGATTTATTCTGGATATATTATTTTAATTAATAAATAAAATTGAAGTCCCAGTCGTTTCTTAGTTAAATTTGTGTACATGAGCATTTATACTGCATGTGATTTTCTTTTGGGAGACATCCATAAGATGGGTGTAGTCCTCAAACTACAATTTAAATGTTTTTCCAAGTGGTTTACAAGACTAAGCCACAGATAGACTTGGAACAAATGGTATAGATTGTTGTTTGAAAGACTCGTAGTTGAAGACAAGTTTGGACCACTTGCATGTTAAGACTATATCATAACACTTTAGATGACTTGTCTTGGTCATGCGGATGGAGATCCAAAAGTGTTAGGTTAGTGTGTGTAATAAGATTGACACACTAAGTTGGGCCATGTGGATTACTTTTTTCTAGACTACTATCGGAAATGAGTGATTCACGTTGTGCTGTTTGAACGATGACTACAAATCCTGAGGGCATTCTGCACTTGTACATGGAGCGTTAGTTACTTTGGTGTACTATAAGTAAGGTCTAAACGAATGATTGAACGTACATTGGGTAGCGGCGTGAAGTATGACAAGGATCAGGTATTCAATAGGGAATCTACAGTCTCTTATGAGATACAGATGTCCCCTTAGTTAATTCGCAAATATTTAAATAGTTTGGAAACTTTGGCCAAAGTATTCCAAGTGTTTGACATTTAGAATTTATACTGTGAATATGTTCAAGTATAAATGAATTATTCAGTGAAGGGCGAGTCTATAACTAATGGAGAAAGCTATGAAAAGGATAATGATAGTGGTTATATTTATCCTTTGTCATGGACATCTATGGAGGGGTTGTTGTCATCATTACAGTTTATTAGCGAGATATCAAATAAATAATTTAAGTCTGGAGTGCAGTGAGGTTTATTTAGTGGAATTAAGTCTCATCAAATAGTAATTAAATTATTTCATGAGACGATTAATTTAACCCATTTGGAGCTAGATTTAAATTGTCCTTGAGGTCCCTGCGCAAGCCTCTGTATTTATTACCATCGAAAAATAATTAAAGAATTCATGAGATGAATTATTTATCCATAAGATGGGTAAAATTAATTTTACCAAATATTATTCATAAGATGAATAAGAATTGAAAATTAAAAAAAACAGTAATTTGGAAAATTAAAATTTATAGGATGAATTTTTATATGTGAAAAACAAAGAAAAAAAATAAAATAAAATAACCAAAAACAGCACAGGGATTACGATCCGTGGCTAACGCTGGTTGCCAATCAGCGCGCGACACATGTCACGCGCTGGGCTGCCCAAGGGGAGGATCCGCATGCGTGTACTCCGGCCAATCACAGGCTGACATGTGGCACACAAAAAAAGGATAAAACAATCTGTTTTGAGCTATTTGTGAAACTCAGCCTTTCAGTTGCTTTTCTAAACCATACAACACATTTTGATTTAAACTGGGCAATCCCACATCGAAAAAATTGGATCTTTTTTGCTCTTGTGTACTCCTATAAATAGCGGTGCTTATTCCGAGATTTGGCATTCAAGTTGAAATATTTCTTTAGGGTTTCTGGAATTGTTTCAGAGACCTAATTGGAGAGAAAAATTTCGGTTGAAATTTTTCTTTCCTCAGTTTAATATTTTTCGGAGCCCACCCTCCGAGCAGTTCGAGGTCATTGCATAGAAGATCGCATGATCCCGATTTTCTTGGTTTTCTTTATTATTGGAGCAATTCCATGTATGTTCTTCTTTCTTTATTCTTTTTCGCTTTTCTATTTATTTATAGTATTCGTTATTATGCCTGTTCAAATTTATGTATTGTTATGAATGTATTAGAGTAAAAGGCCTGTAAATCTAAATTATGAATTTAGATCTATTGATTTAAATTATGAATTCAAGTCAGTAGATTTAAAATTAGGAAATTTAAATCGACCCTAGGTTTAGAGTTATGAATTCTAAACCTATTCCACTGCGTAATCTTTATGAAAGTAGGGAGAATTTTTGAAGTTCGACCCAACAACCTGCATTTGGGCAAAGGGTTTATAGAGATAAACCTATTCCCAGGAACTCTCGCTTGTGAGGCGTCACAAAGCGTGACTCTGCGACTGGGGGCTCAGGTAAAGAGAAGAGTATCCTACTCTAAGTGCTCTAGTAGGTGCCTATTGTTGTGACCATAGTTGAGAACTATGAGCCCAATAGTCACCATCAGAGCTTATTTTTCATCAAAATTCATATCTCTTCCCAACCATTGGTATCAAAGTCAGCCTTTGATTACATTCATAATATACATGACTAGGTATAATAAGATCAAAATAAATAGATTTGCGATTTAATAAAATAATAATTTTATTAAGGAAAAACTTGTTTGAATTATTGATTTAAATTATTCAAATCATTAAAGTAGTTAATTGTTAATTAGAATATTTTAAAGTATCGATTTAAATTGTTTAAATCGGCTAGAAGAGTTAATAGTTAACTAGGTTATTTAAAGTAACGATTAGAATTGTTTAAATCATTAATGAATTAATAGTTAATCACATTGCTTGAAGTGATAATTTAAATTATTTAAGCCGTTAATGAATTAATTGTTAGTTAAGATTATATAAGGTAACGATTTGAATTGTTTAAATCGTTAATTAATTAAAAGTTAATTTGATCGTTTGAAGGTAACGATTTAAATTGTTTCAATTGTTAATGAGTTAACAATTAATTCGGAACAACCCATACATTTGCGATTATGTTGTTCGTATAATGAGATTGTACGTTCTCAGTCATGATTTACGAAATCAGACAAAATTGATCTAATAAGATTAGATTCAAATATTTTTAATAATGGACAAAATTGGTTAAATGAGATTAGATTCAATTAATTTTATAAAATCAGATAAAATTGATCTAATGAGATTAGATTCAAATATTTTTTATAAAATTGGACAAAGTTGGCCTAATGAGATTAGATTTAATTATTTTATATGAAATCAGATAAAATTAATTTAATGAGATTAGATTCAATTTATTTTAAAATTAGATATTTTAATTTTTAAAAAAATATTTTGTCAGCGGACGTTGACATCATGCTAACGTTAGCGCCTACTGCGGACAGTCGACGTCAGCGTCTGACATATGACGTCAGCGCTGACGTCAGCAATTAAAAAAATATTTTTTTTATTTTTTTAAGACGTGTAGACGTCAGTGCTGATTTACATAATAATTAAAAATTAATTATTTTATTAATTAATTTTCTTTTAGAATGAGATTCTCAATTAAGTTATGAGATAATTTAAATTGTAAATTAGTGTTATTTTAAATAAAAGTTATTTGGTACTATTTTAGAATAAGATTCTAAAATAGACTATGAGATAATCTAAAGTTTGTTTATTTTTTAGAATAAGATTCTGGAATAGACTATGGGATAGTCTAAGCACAAAATCGCTATTGGTTTTAAATAAAACTATTTTTAATTTAATTTTAAAATTAGAATTTTAAAAGTAGATTATGTGATAATCTAAATTAAACGTTGGTATTGTTTTAATTAAAATTAATTAAATTAATTTTATTCATTGGATTTTAGAATGAGATTCTAATGCAAGATTATGAGATAATTTAAATAAATAAATTAATTAATTTTGATCAAGTTTAGAATGAGATTCTAAAGGGGGTTATGAGATAATGCAGGTTGTAAATGCAAGTTAATTAAAAACAACTGGTTATAAAAATCAAGTGGGAATGAGGTTTCAATTGTTGTAACCTCACGGTCTCCATTACCGGTCTAGCAGTATAGTAGATCGATAGACCTCCCTGCGGAGGATGTCGGTTTGTAGGTTATAGGGTTAAACTTCTTTAGGATAAACCAAAGTGCAAAGAAGCAATGCGACCACGCTGCCGTGGAGTATTTTGTGTATTTGTATGGAGGTTTAGGTAATGGTTTACACTTGACTAGCGTGATGCATTAGCCTCCCCAGGAACTCTGTTGTGTCATGTTAGAGACTAAGGTAAAGTAGTGAGTTAATCATGTTTAGTAAGAGTTACAAGAAAACAGGTTAATTGAGAATAGTTCTCACCTGAACTAGCTTCGTGTGACCCCGCTGTCGGGGAGTAAGGAGTGGTGTGTTTGGGTCATCATTGTATGCATGATAGTACAGTTTGGTGGATATCTGACTTATTGTGTATGCCAAATTGAAAGAATATATATCACTGCATTACTCATGACTCACATAAGGTAGATACACGATTGTTTGCATTTACAGTGGTTTTGATATGGATACCGCTGGCGAACTTCACTTGATTTGGAATAAATAATGTACTAATGGGACTAAATTACTTTGCCTTTGAAAATACATTAGACTTACTCACTACTCATAAAGGACCTACTAGAAAGAAAGGGAGGGGTAAGGTTGTTGTTGTAGCAACCAAGTCCATAAGGAAGTCAGCAAAAGAAAAGTGTTTATTTTGCAAGAAAACTAGGCCATTGGAGGAGAAACTACACTAAGTATATAGCTACTCTTCCTACAAAGATTGCTAAGCCATCTGGTGAAGGTATGCTGATATCTCACTTAGCTGAGTCATGCGCAGTTGAGAGTCCACCGGGTTCTTGGTGGGTGGACTCGGGTTCAACCGATTATATATGTTATAGTGGCTCAGGCTAGGCAAAAAGGCTACATAATGGATGTTGTACCTGATGGTCAGGGACAGTACAATAATAGCGATCTTAAGTGTAGGAGATGTTAGCTTAGATTTTAGTGATAGAGTTTTGTTTTAAAGGATTGATTATTTAAACCTTCGCTGTGCAGGAATTTGATTTTTTGTATTTCAGTTAATGGATAATTGTTATTCAATTGATTTTGATAATGAAAATTTTATTATGAGAAATAAATTGTTTATTTGCACATGTACATGAATAATTTGTTTATTCATGATATTTTCTTATCAAAACTATGGTAATTGTTTAAATAAATCTAACATAAGTTCACTTGTTCAATCTTCTAAAAAAAGCATCCCGAATGTGATAATGCCTAACAAGGCACCAACATTTAGGTCACATTAATTCGAACAGGATCCAAAGACTGGTAAAAGATGGACTGATAGAGGCTTTGGACTTGAGGTCATTACCAGTTAGCAAATCCTGCATAGAAAGAAAGATGACCAAGTCTGTCTTTAAGTGTAAAGGCAACAGGGTTGGTGGCTTGCTTGAGCTGGTTCACATAGATGTATGTGGACCAATACATGTTCAGGAAAGAGGTGCGTATGAGTACTTATTCACGTTTAGTGATGATTACTCAAGATATGTATATGTTTACCTAATTAGACATTAGTCAGACTTTCTTGAAAAGTTCAAAAAGTACAAAGCTGAAGTTGAAAAGCAATTAGGTAAACAGTTAAATCACTTCGATTAGATCGAGATGGTGAATATTTTTCAGGTGAGTCTTTGGAGTTCCTAACTGCAAATCAGATAGGATCTCAGCTTTCTGCTTTGAGTACACTGCAGTAGAATGTTGTTGCAGATAAAAGGAACAAAGACGGTCTTTTCTATAGTTCTTTTGATCGAAAGGGTTTTTTAATACAATGCAAAACACTTAGAGAAGGATTTTGCAAGTGAGCTACAAAAATAAAAACAAAATAGTATTAAAGGAAAATGACAATAATTTTGAACAGCTAGACACAACTTAAGATATAATGGATGCATTAGATGCACCTACTGAGAGGAATGAGAATGTTCTAGGTACACGAGAGCTTAGGTGTGGTGGGAGGATTGTCAGGACACTTGACAGGTTCATAGCGGGAGCCTTAGTGGTTGATCATGGCATTGAATCTGATCCTTTTAGCCAGAATAAAGCAATCAAGCCTTCTAGTTTTGTGCAATCGGTTGCTCGAACCATGAGTGTACAAATGACATTAAAAGAAAGTAGTGACTTTCTTAGTGTTATATGTCAATGATATACTACTCATTGAGAATGATGTAGGGGTGTCATTAGCTGTAAAGGTTTGGTTGTCAGGATAGCTCGATATGAAGGACATAGGAGAAGGCAACTCTACTCTTAGGATTAAGCAAGGTCGTAGCAGTAGGATGCTGGATCTCTCTCCAGCCACTTATATTGACAAGATGTTGTCAAGGTATAGCATGTAGTCCCTCTCTCTTTTGAGTAGTGTTCTAGGACACCTCAAGAGGAAGAGCAATTAAGGAATATTCCATATGCTTTGGCAGTGGGAGCCTCAGGTATGCCATGTTATGCACGAGACTTGAGGTCTGCTATACTATGGCATAGTATGCAGGTGTTAGTCTACTCTGAGTCCAGTGGACTAGGTGGCAGTAAAGTGTTTTCTCTAGTTATTGAGAAGAACTAGAGATCCGATGCTAATCTTTCAAAGTAACGAGCCGGTTCCATTTGGATATATTATTTTAAGACTTCCAGTCAAATATTTACGATAGACGTTCGAGGTCAAAGCATGTGTTTACCCTTGGAGTGGGATCCATTAGTGAGAGGAATGTCAAGCAGTATTGTATTGCTGACTTCACAATAAAGTAATTAAACTCACTAAGGGCTAGGCTCAGTAGACCTTTGGTTCAAACTTAAAAGGGGTGAATATGGACTTTGTTATAAATTGGATTTAGGACAAGTGGGAGATTGTTAGGAACAATGTCCTAAAATCCAGATTTATTCTGAATATATTATTTTAATTAATAAATAAAATTGAAGTCCTAGTCGTTTCTTAGTTAAATTTGTGTATTTGAGCATTTATACTGCATGTGATTTTCTTTTGGGAGACATCCATGAGATGGGTGTAGTCTTCATACTGCAATTTACCTGTTTGTTCTAAGTGGTTTATGAGACTAAGCCACAGATAGATTTGGAACAAATGGCATGGATTGTTGTTTGAAAGACTCATAGTCGAAGACAAGTTTGGACCACTTATGTGTTAAGACTATAATGTGACAATTTAGATGACTTGACTTGGTCATGTGGATGGAGATCTAAAAGTGTTAGGTTAGTGTGTTTAATAAGATTGACACACTAAGTTAGACCATGTGGATTACTTATTTCTAGACTACTATCGAAAATGAGTGATTCACGTTGTACTGTTTGAATGACAATTCTAAATCCTGAAGGTATTCTGGACTTGTGCATGGAGCGTTAGTTACTTTGATGTACTATAAGTAAGGTCTAAACGAATGACTGAAATCTCACGTGCACTGGGTAGCGGCGTGAAGTGTGACAAGGATCAGGTATTCAATAGGGAATCTACAGTCTCTTATGAGATGCAGATGTCCCCTTAGTTGATTCGCAAATATTTGAATAGGTCGGAAACTTTGGCCAAAGTATTCCAAGTGTTTGACATTTGGAATTTATACTGTGAATATGTTCAAGTACAAATGAATTATTCAGTGAAGGGCGAGTCGGTAACTAATGGAGAAGTTGTGAGAAGGATAATGATAGCGGTTATATTTATCCTTTGTCGTGGACATCTAGTGGACGGGTTGTTGTCATCAATACAGTCTATTAGGGAGATATCGAATAAATAATTTAAGTCTGGAGTGCAGCGAGATTTATTTAGTGGAATTAAGTCTCATTAAATTGTAATTAAATTATTTCATGAAATGATTAATTTAACCCCTTTGGAGCTAGATTTAAATTGTCCCTGAGGTCCCTGCGCAAGCCTCTGTATTTATTGCCATCGAAAAAATATTAAAGAATTCATGAGATGAATTATTTATCCATAAGATGGGTAAAATTAATTTTACCAAATATTATTCTTAAGATGAATAAGAATTGAAAATTCTAAAATAAAGTAGTTTTGGAAAATTAAAATTTATAGGATGAATTTCTACATGTGGGAAACAAAGCAAAAAAAAAGTAAAAAATATAACGAATAACCGCAGAGGGATCGTGATCCGCGGCTAACGCTAGAAGCCAATCAGCGCGCGACATGTGTCACGCGCTGGACTGCCCAACCTGAGTTTAGAAATGCTATTGGGTTTGGGGACCGTACTTACTGGCTCAACCTGAGTTCTATGGTAGACATTGCCTCAGATTTTGGTTAATAACGTGCTCTAAACTGCATCCGACTGAAGATGTTTAACTTAACGCTCTTGGGAGGCAACCCAACCTACTTTTAATTTTGTATGTGTTCTAAGTTGTTCTTCAGCATGAACTCCCTTTTAATTGCTAATCCTTTTGTTATCCCTCCTATGCTAACTTTGTTTCTCTTTTACTATACACTTGTACTATCTTTAATTCTAACACTACTAACAAGTATGTTTATTTTTCTACCTTCTACATCTTCGATTGCAGCTTGCTACCTCTTTCTTTCTTCTTTTGGATTTGCTCACCACGTGTCATTGAATATGCCACAACTCAGGTTGTCTCTTTCCTTTCCTTACTTGTATTTATTTTCGTCGATTTGCATTAAAGACAATGCAAGGTTTAGGTTTGGGGATGGCCCGTATGGTGTGAACCTTTGATTATTCTTTTAGCATCTTTTTGCTTAAATTAGTTGTGTTGCTTGCATAGATTAGCATAGAATTACGGTAACTTATATTGAAGTCCAAATTTGAGATGTACAATGACGATTGGAATATTTATGTAATGAGATTATTTCTGGATCTGGCTTTTGAATCTATGTTATCATCTTTTAACTTGTAAGGAAGATTACTACTTTTCATCTTTAAGCTTGTGACATATCCTACTTTTTAGGTTGTAATGGCGGAAATAACTTTAGGAATTTGAATCCACAATTTTACTCCTAATAAAAAAAATTCATTTGCTATCTTTGTATCTTGAGTGATTCCAAAAATTTTAAAAAAACAGCGATGACTTATTTGTTCTTGTAGCTCCTGTGTCTTGAGCAAGTAAGCCCGTAAGTAGTGGTGGCCGTGGGGGCGGGCCGGGCTGGGCCGGGCCCGGCCTTTTTAAATAAATTAAAAAAAATTAAAAAATACATAGTCGTTTTGTACTAAAATTATTGTAATTCATTGATAAATAATATGAGATACAAATATATTTCTTTCCAAGTATACATGTTCAAAAAAAATAATACTAAATATATATAATAAATAAAATACAATATACAACAAGTAATTATCAAAAAAATATCAGTAAATAAATAACGTATCAAATACAAATAAAAAGTTGGGGCCTAATATTTAAAAATATAAATTTATTTATCAAAAAATATAAAGTTTGACATATGGAGTGTGCGGTCATCTTTTGACGTAAATATTTAAAAGTAAATAATTAACATACAAAAGTCTTGAATCTTGATATCAGTCATATCGGGGGGTTTCTACGCCATCATTTGACGTATCAGTTGTGCGGTCGTCTTCTTCATCGCTCGATGAATCCATCTTCATTCTCTGTTGATCTCTTGCCTCAGCTAGCAGCCAATCCTTCAAGCACACGGACATCTCCAAGCTCGACGGCGATAACTTCGCCCTCTTCGTTCCAAGCAACCTGCCACCAAGACTGAAAGCACACTCCTATGCTACTGAAGACACTGGACAACTTAGTATATCACGTGCCATGGTGGAAAGCACGGGATACTGGGTTTGGTTTGTGTTCCACCATTGTAACAAATCAAAATTCGGGTTGCCCGGTGGCCCGAAAATATGAACCATCGGTGTCCGCAAATAATAATCTAACTCGTCACATGATGTGGGGGCTGCTGTGGGCGTAAATTGCTCCAACAATTTCTACGAATATGACGTGTGTGAACTACTTCCACTAGATGTGGAATATCCTACTGCAGCAATACTAGGATTATTGGACGCTAATTGACGGGAATATTGAGAAAATAAACTATGCAAGTCGTTATCGACATCGGCAATGAAAGTGTCGATATTAAGAGAAGGATTCAAATACGTGAAAAAATGTTGGCAAAACAAGTTGAAACCTGAGTGTTTACAACGAGGGTCTAAAATAGTAGCAAAGTAGTAAGTAAGAGGTAGTTTAGAAAAATATTTGGCAAGCTTTTCTTTCATTACCGCAGTCGATCCGAACAAAATGGGGTTGGATTGATTACCCACCATCCAATTTACAATATCAAGCAATATTGATATTACTTGAGGCATGGTCGGATAGTAGCAACCCGAAAAAAAATGTTGTCGCGTCTTTAAATATGCTAAAAAATTTACAAATTTCATCTATTGTCTCCCAATGTATACCGTCCAGGTTGTAATCGCGCCATTCTACACGATTTTCCTGGGCGAATTCCATCAGAGCGTCTTTGTATGGTAGAATGCGCTCTAACATTACTACCGTAGATGACCACCTAGCCTTGGAGTCTAATTTAAATTGTTTATATTCTATGTTATGCAACCTACATACATTTTTAAATCTTTTTTTCCTAGCGACGGATGCTTTAATTGATATTATTACAGATCTTAAGGTGGCAAGGGATGCGTATATAAGATCTAAACCATCCATTACCATTAAATGCAAAATGTGACAGATGCAACGAATATGAAAACACTTCCCACCTAACATGGGTCTCATTTTCCTAATTAAATGTGCTACGGATGCAGTGTTATTGGAAGCATTGTCAAACGTAATACTGAAGATACGTTGTTCTATGCCCCAATCGTGGACTGCCGATATAATCGCACCCGTAATTACCTCAGCAGTATGGGGGCAATCTAAAAGCCCAAAATGAATTATTCTCTTCTGGATGATGAAGGATTCATCGGTCCAGTGTGCCGTTATGCACATATAAGGTTGGCCGCGTTTGGACGTCCATACGTCCGACGTCAACGAGAACATGCTCGTGTTCGTCGCAAAAAGTGTATGTATCCCAATTTTAAGATTGTGGTACAACGTAAAAGCGTCCCGCTTTACGGTGTTCCGAGGAATCCTCACAATTGCGGGGTTCATATTTCGTTGGAGGTAGTCGACGAAATGTGGGTTTTTGCCGGTACTAAAAGGCCTTTCCCTCAAAATTATATATTTAGCTAGCCCCCTACGGTTGCTCTCCTGAGAGAACCTAAAATTAGCAAGCGCACCGGTCACTTGCTGTACTAAACGTTGTTGGCTCTTTTCCGGGAATTGCTCGGGGTGGCACCTAAATATATGTCTATTTAGTGTGCCTGTCCCACTGCCGGGTTGATGGCTAAAATTCTTAGGTGGGTCACATAATTTACAGGTTGCTTTATTAGTTGTCTTATTAAGGGCAAAGTGCTTCCATACCCCACTAGTTGTGCGCCTACTAGTCAAGGTACTAGTTTCAGGCTAGGCATCTGTGGTGGGGGTGGGTTCCTCATCAGTTTGTGAGTCTCCAACCCCACCACTACCTGACTCATGATAATCTTGTGGTTGTGAAAAGTTATAATCTATGCTATCATCAGGGTATTGGGGTGTTGGGTCTGGTTGTATAAAAGCTCATTCTTCAGCATCAAGTAAGACAATTCTAGTCCTTTTTGGGATTCTGGGTGGCCGAGAAGAGCTAAAACTAGCACGACCGGCTCCAGATGATGAAGAGTTGTGTGCCATATTAGTATAAATGATTATTATTTATAAAATGCAAGTAGTAATGCAAATTAAATAACTAAAAATGCGAATAAAAAAAAAATTACGATACTAAAATTACCGAAACGAGAGAACAATGAAATTCACACTTCAGCCAAATACTTTACGAACTTCGAACTTTAGAGCATAATTTTGCAATTAGCAAATTAGAGAAGATGGGAGATGATGAATGTATAGAGAGAGGAGAGAATTGAAGATTTTATGAGAAAATGAGTTGGGGAGGTTTAAGTATTTATAGAAAAAAAAATATATATTTTTTTTTTTTTTTTTTGTAAAAAAAGAGCCGTTGGCTCTTTTGGGCCGGGCCAGGCCGGGTCCAAGCCCTAAAAAAAACAGGCCCGGCCCGGCCCGGCCCGCTACAGTACCGTGCGGGCTGGGCCGGGCCATAAACGGGCCGGCCGAGCCGGTTTCCGGGCCGACCCGGCCCGTTGGCCACCACTACCCGTAAGGGTGTCTTAACACCTGGTACCTTGAGCCAAGTGGGTTGGGAACTGCCGGTCCAAAGCTCGTTGCATGGGCTATAGGAAAAGCTTAAGAACAATCAACCACTCTAGGTCAATGTAATAAAGCACTAATTCCTTAAAACCCGGGGGGGGGGGGGGGGGGGGGGGGGGGGGGGGGGGGGGGGGGGGGGAGGGTTATGTGTTAACGGATTAGGCCATGAATTCCTTTAACTGCTCGTCCGAGGAGTGCTTGTTATTATCTAAATTAATCTTAGATCATAACCTAAGAGAGAGAATATGAGATGAGGAAGAAGAAAGAGAATTAAGATGAGAAGAGAATATACTTTCTATTTCTTGAATGCCTTCTACAAACATAGAACCAATCTACTTGTACTCTTGATCATTGAGGCGGGAAAACAAATATCTAACAATCAAAATATCTAGCTCACTTAACTAGCTTCTAACTAATACAACCAACATTCCCGCCAAAATATCTGACAAGAAGAATTGACTAATGCTAATGAAGGACTACATAAACACATTTCACAACAATTACCCCCCCCCCCCCCCCCCCCCCCCCCCCCCCCCAACCCCCTCGAAAACATTCTTATCTCAAAAATGAAAGGAAGGAAATTAGCTCTTGATGAATCTTAATCTTCCCAGGTTGCATCTACTTTTCTAAGATTATACTAGTGGATCATCACTTGTTCAATCTGCTTGCCTTGCTGCTGAATAATACGGGAATCTAAGATAGACAAAGGTTCTTAGAGAAGGATGCTATTGGAAGAAGTTGCAAGAGGTGTAGAAGAACAAATCATATCTGTAGCCACATGTTTCTTCAGCAATAAAACATGAAACACAGGATGGACTGAGGCTTCAGGTCGTAATTCCAGCCTATAAGCAACTGCACCCAGCTTCTTTAACACCTTGTAAGGATTAAAACAACGAGCACACACCTTGACATTCTTACGAACAGCCACAGATGATTGCCTATAAGGTTGATACTTTAAGTACACCATATCACCAATTTCGAAGGACCTATCAGACCTCTTCCTATCAGCAAAGAATTTCATTCTCGACTGAGCTATTTGCAGATTGTCTTTAAGTTGCTATATCAATTGTTTCCTCTGCTGCAGCAAGTCATTCACCTCCACTGTAGAGGATTTAGTGCCTTGTGAAACAATAGGAAAGGGCCGATCATAGCCATAGAGGGCCTTGAAGGGGGTCATCCCTAAGGAAGAATGAGCGTGTGTATTATAACAAACCTCAACTAAAGACAGCCACTTGTTCCAGTGTTTGGGATAGTGAAATGTCATGCTATTCAAGTATTGTTCAACACACTGATTTACTCTTTCTGTATGACCATCCGTTTGAGGATGATAAAAAGAACTCAAAGCAAGCGAGGAACCCAACAACGGGAACAATTCATGCAAAAAATTACTCGTGAACAACCTATCACGGTCTGAAATGATTGACTGAGGCAAGCCATGGAGTTTATAGATGTTGTCCAAGAATAATTTAGCAAGGCACTCTGCAGTAATGGGGTAATTGAGTGCAATAAAGTGACCTAACTTAGTAAAGCAATCCACCATAACCCATATGATCTCCTTTCCTTTGGACTTAGGCAATCCCTCTATAAAGTCCATGCTAATGTACTGCCAAGCTCTATCAGGAATAGATAGGGGTTGAAGCAATCCTAATATGGTTGTCATGATTGGAATTAGTTCAAGTCCCTTTTCCCCGGTGTTTCACTTTCAAATGTTAGTTCTTGCAGTTTGGCACCAAAATTCAGCTAGTAGTATTGTTCTTGTTTGGTTGGTTGTAATAAGTCGGTTAATATCTAGATATTTTGTTTCCTTGTTCTTGGCTATAAGTAGGCATCGGATTGTAAGATGTTGCTCATTCAATGAAAAATACAATTCTTCCTTTGTTCATTTCCAATTTAGTTCAATTTCCTCTTGTTCTATCTAGGTTAACCTCAAGAACTATCTTGAGCCTAACAAGTGGTATCAAAGCTTGAATTTACACTCAATTGGATTGAATTCAAGATTCAATTCGATTGCATTGTGTGATTAAGTTCGAGGTACTGCGGCTTTGATCATTGCAATCTGGCTAGGAAGAAAAGATCAGCCATGGCACCAACGACAAGAGCCAATGCTGCTGCAGCTGCAGCTAGTAACAATGTTAACATTGCTAGTGGAGGAACCTCGACCTATGCTGAAGCTGTTACCGGTGATAGTGCTAACCAACAGGTTGATCGTGTGGAGCAAGTATTACTCCAGAAGCAGAATATGATGCAGATGATGCAACAACACATGAACTGGAGGTTTGAATCACAATCGATGCAATTTACTCAGCAATTCTCTGGACTCTAGCAGAGGATGGATCGACATCAATCTTCTACCGGTGATGGAAGGTTCTTTCCAGCCAATCAGCAGGTTAGGCCCCCGGACCCTGCCATAGCTCCTTCTCGCAGTACTGATAGTTCATCCAGTGTAAGGTTCAATGGATATCGACAACCTAGAGTCGATCTGGAGGTATTTGACGGCACCTTCCCTCAATCTTGGGTTAGGAAATGTGAGAAATACTTTCGTTTTTATAACATTAGTGAGAATGACAAGGTAGAAGTGGCATCTGTGTACTTGCGAGGTGAAATGGAGACTTGGTGCTATGGGCTATTGCGTACTAAGCCTTCCATTACTTGGACTGAATTTGCTAATGAGTTGTGTGATAGATACGGAGACGGGGATGTTAGTGAAGTGGTGGATAACTTCAACAAGGTTGTCCAAACTACCTCAGTGAAGGAATATATGACACGGTTTGAAGGTTTAAGGGCCAGAATGTTATCGGTTTACCCTGAGGATCCTGAATCCTATTATGTGTCCAGCTTTGTGAGTGGTCTTAAGCCACGAATTAAAAGTTTGGTGAAAGCTTTTGATCCTTGCAACTTATCTCAAGCTTATTCAAAGGCAAAGAAGGTTGAGAGTTCAATTTTGTCCTCTGATTCATTCAATCCCAGAGGCAATTTTTCTGGACCACCTGCCACTAAAGTCACACAAACCAGTAGCAAGAATGTAGCTAATGATGACAGGAGGCCATAGAAGCTTTGTTTTAAATGCAACCAACGATATTTCTTTGGCCCAAGTGTGATCCCAAGTTTCTCGTGACAGTGTCTGGTGAAGAAGCAAGGGAAACTGAATCAGATGAAGAAAAAGGTTGTTCAGGAGTTAGAATTGAAGCATCAGTAGAATCAGATGAAGAGAACGATGTAGAAATCTCAATTAAAGCCTTGACAGGGAGTGGTTCCCATAACACAATACTCATCAAAGTCACTATAGGACAACAAGAGCTGTTGTTCTTAATTGATAGTGGTTCCATCACAGTTTTGTGGATCCTAAGGTGATGCGAGCAGTGGACCGGGAGCTCATTCAAACCAGTCCTTTGGCTGTCATCATTGCTGATGGAAATACTATCTTGACTCACACTAAATGTAAGAATTTCATGTGGAAGATGTAAGGGCACAAGTTTGTGTATGATTTTAGAGTTCTAAGGCTGCGGGGCTGCGATATAGTCTAGGGAGTAGATTGGATGAAGAGTTACAGTCCAATACTCTTTGATTTCTCCCAATTAAATGTGTCTTTTGAGAAAGAAGGAAGAAAGATCCAGCTGCAAGGCATAGTAGAGCAGGGGCATCTTCGGTTGATGACAGGCAAAAGCTTAAAAAGGGTACTTGAGAAAGGTGATTACAGTTGGGTTGGTAACTTGTACTCGATCTCAGCAGGGGCAGGAACTGATGCAACTGAAACCGATGCTGAATTACAAGCTTTACTCAAGGGGTATGAAGTGTTGTTTGAGCAGCCGGATTCTTTACCACCTCAAAGGGAACTGGATCATGCAATTCCCCTAAAAGAGGGAACAAATCCGGTGAACCTGAGGCATTACAGATATCCACATTCTCATAAGGATGAGATGGAGCGACAAATTGAAGAGCTTTTGAAGACTAAGTTCATAAGACATAGCCATAGTCCCTTTGCTTCCCCGGTGATCTTGGTGAAGAAAAAGGATGGGACCTCGAGGATGTGTATTGATTATCGACAGTTGAACTCCATTACCATCAAGGATAAGTTCCTGATACCTATTATTGATGACTTACTTGATGAATTGCACGGTGCGTGGTATTTCTCTAAACTTGATTTGAGGCAAGGGTATTATCAAATTAGAGTTCAAGAGCAAGACATCCATAAGACTGCTTTTAGAACTCATCAAGGCCATTACGAGTTTGTGGTCATGCCCTTTGGCTTGTCCAATGCACCCTCCACATTTCAAGCATTGATGAACCTTGTGTTTAAGCCTTACCTCAGGAAGTTTGTGCTAGTGTTTTTTGATGACATTCTTGTCTATAGCACTTCTTTACAGCAGCATTACACTCATCTGGAGCAGGTATTCCAAACAATGCAGCAGCATAGATTGTATGCTAAACTCTCCAAGTGTATCTTTGCCAAGAGACAAGTTGAGTACCTTGGGCATATAATCTCTAGAGAAGGCGTGGCAACAGACCCTAGCAAGGTGCAAGCTATGAAGGATTGGCCTCTTCCCATGACAGTAAAGCAACTAAGAGGATTCTTAGGCTTAACAGGGTACTACCGCAGGTTCATTGCTAGATATGGAATCATTGCAAAGCCATTGACAGATATGTTAAAGAAAGATGGTTTCCACTGGAGTGAATAAGCAACTAAAGCCTTTGAAAGGCTAAACAGGCTATGACCCTGTCCCCTGTTCTTGTGATGCCAGACTTCAAGCTACCCTTCGTGTTAGAAACTGATGCCTGCAACACTGGAATTAGAGCTGTTCTCTCCCAAGAGGGAAGGCCGGTGGCTTTTCTTAGTCAAGCCTTAGGCCCAAAGAATCAAGGGTTGTCGATTTATGAAAAAGAATACATGGCTATTCTTCTAGCTGTGCAAAAGTGGCGGCATTACCTTGAAGGGCACTTGTTTGTGATCAAGACAGACCACCAAAGTCTCAAGTATCTTCTTGAGCAAAGAATCACAACAAGAGTTCAAAGGAAAGGCTTAATGAAAATGCTAGGTCTAGAGTACATCATTTAATACCGGAAAGGGGTTGAGAATGGAGTGGCTGATGCTTTGTCCAGACAGTTTGAGGATCCTGCAGCTGAGGCCTCATGTGCAGCAATTACTCAGGTGGTACCTACTTGGATGACTGAAGTGATCAGTTCATATGAAAATGATGCTTATGCGCAAGCCTACATTATTACTAACTGTCTACAACCTGGTTCTCCTACAGATCATGCTGATGTGATTGTAAACCAGGGAATTATCAGAATTAGAGGGAAGATATACATTGGGAATGGTCAAGGCCTGAGGAAGCAAGTCATTAGAGCTTCACACGACTCACCATGGGGAGGACATTCAGGTATAGAAGGCACTTACAGGAGACTCAAGCTGTATTTTCAGTGGTCCGGTATGAAAAGAGAAGTACAAGAATTTGTGCAGCAATGTGAAGTCTGTCAACAATCCAAGATAGAGCACACCCCTTAAAAGGGATTATTACAGCCACTTCCCATTCCGGAAGGTGGGGCTACCCAAATCAAAAGGGAAGGAGGTCATTTGGGTGATTGTGGATTGTTTTACCAAATTTGGTCACTTGGTAGCACTCCATCACCCCATTACCGCACAGAAGCTAGCCAGGATATTCTTGGATAAAGTGTACAAGCTTCATGGGCTACCTCAGTCCATTGTTTCTGACCAAGACAGATTGTTCACCAGCTCCTTTTGGCGTGAGTTGTTCTTGCTGTTAGGGACAACATTGGCTATGAGCTCCTCATATCATCCTCTGTCTGAGGCCAAACTGAGAGAGTTAATCAGTGTATTGAGCAATAACTCCATGGAATGACATTCACACACCCAAAGCAATGGAACAAATACTTATCTCTCGCTGAATATTGGTATAATACTCATTTCAATTCTTCCTTGTGTGCTACACCTTTCACAGCTTTGTATGGCTACGATCCTCCTTCACCAATGCTTCAACAAGGGGCAGTATCTCAGGTTGAAGGTGTTAATGAAATGCTGCAGCAGAGAGTTCAGTTGGCAAGACAGCTTAAGGATAATCTTCACTTGGCACAAGCTAGAATGAAATTCTTCGCAAACAAGAAGAGGATTGATAGAAACTTCAATGTGGGAGATCTTGTTTACCTCAAATTACATCCTTATAGGCAAAGCTCAGTGACTGTCCGCAAAAATATCAAGCTATCTGTGAGATTTGTTGGACCTTATAAGATTCTTGAGAGAATTGGTAAGGTGGATTATCGATTAGAAATGCCAAAGGATAGTTTAGTACATCCGGTCTTCCATGTTTCCTTACTTAAGAAGCATGTTCCAGATCTAGAGAAAGAAGCAGTGGCTGACTTGCAGGCTTCCAATGGGCAGTTAGTTCTTGAGCCTATAGCCATTATGGACAGCAGGACATTGCAGAGTCTGGGCAAGCAAGTTCTGGTGCAATGGGCAAACTTGGGTGCTGACAGTACCAGTTGGGAAAGCTGGAAGTTTATCAAGTCTCAATTCCCTTCTTTTCATTCTTGAGGTGAGAATGTGCTGAAGGGGAGGGTATTGTCATGATCGGAATTAGTTCAAGTCCCTTTTCCGGGTGTTTCACTTTCAAATGTTAGTTCTTGTGGTTTGGCACCAAAATTCAGCTAGTAGTATTGTTCTTATTTGGTTGGTTGTAATAAGTCGGTTAATATCTAGATATTCACTTTTGGTGCATTGACATACATCACAAACTTGAATGCACTCCACAACCTCCTTCTTCATTCCATCCACTAGAAATACTGCTTGAGGCTTTGATAAGTACCTTCAATCCTTGAGTGTCCACCCCAAGCTGAAGAATGGAAAGCCAAAATGATTAGTTTTCTTAAGTGTATTGCAGAACCAATGTAAACTCTTCCTTTAACTCACACAATTCCATTGATTACAGACACATCAGATGCATCAGCTGAAGAGTCCTTGATGCTAAAAGCCGTGATGCAATCTTGAGCTAAATTATCCTCTGCATAAGACTTATGAACTTCCTTCATCCAGGAAGGTAAAACTATTGAGATAGCAGCATAAGAAGCTGATTCAACCTCCCCTTGCCTCCTTGATATTGCATTGGTTGCCAGATTTTCCTTGCCTTTGCAATACTCAATCGAGTAATCCAGCCCCAACATCTTCATAAGTCCCTTGCGTTGCACTCTTGTGGTGATCTTTTGCTCCAAAAGATACTTCAAACTTTGGTGATCAGTCCTAATTATGAAATGATGGCCTTCAAAAAAATGTCTCCATTTTTGCATTGCTAATACTCCTCATATATTGATAAACCCAAATGCTAGGGACTGAGAGACCGACTAAGAAATGCCACAGGCCATCCCTTCTGAGATAACATAGCACCCACACCCTTGCTTCAAGCATTTGTCTCTATGATGAAGGGTGCACTAAAATCTGGCATTATTAAAACTAGAGCTGAACACATGGCTGCTTTTAAGTTTTAAAAACCTTCTTGAGCTGAGTTAGACCACACAAAAGCATCCTTCTTGAGAAGGTCAGATAGAGGCTTTGCAATGATACCATATCCACAAACGACCTTCATGTAATATCCAGTAAGCCCCAAGAAACCACTCAATTGCTTGAGAGATGTAGGAATTGGCCACTGTCTCATAGTTTAGACCTTGGTTGCATCGGTTGCTACCCCATTACAGGAATAACATGACCTAAATACTCTACTTGAGTTTGAGTAGAGAAGTATTTGGAGAGTTTAGCAAAAAGCTTATATTTGTCCATTGTTTTGAAGACTTGGTAGAGGTGTGTCACATGGTAATTCAAGGAAGGGCTATATACTAGTATATCATCAAAGAACACAAGGACAAACTTCCTCAAGAATGGTTTAAAATTAGAATTCATTAAGGCTAAAAATGTGGTAGGAGCATTTGATAAACCGAATGGCATAACCACGAATTCATAGCATCCATGATGGGTTCGAAAGGCAGTTTTGTGTATGTTTTGTTCTACTACTCGAATTTGATAGTATCCTTGCCTTAAGTCAAGTTTGGAAAAATATTAGGATCCATGGAGTTCATCTAGAATCATCAATTATTGGAATTGAGAATTCATCTTTAATTGTAAGGGAATTTAGTTGTATATAATCAATGCACATTCTTGAAGTTCCATCTTTCTATTTGATTAGGATAACGGGGGAAGCAAAAGGGCTATGGCTATGGCTAATAAAATTTGTTTTCAAAAGCTCCTCCACTTGTTTCTCAATCTCATTTTTTTGTGAATGGGGGTATCTATATGGTCTAAGATTGACTTGATTAGAGTTAGCTTTAAGTGGTATAGCGTGGTCTAAGGTTATTTTGGTGAAAGAGTAGTTGGTTGCTCAAATAGGTCCTTAAAATCATGTATTAACCTGCTAATAGATGGAATAGAATTCACCTTAGCTTCCAAGGGCTCGGCACTAAGAAAGAACCGTTGTCCAATCCATTGTGAAGCACCTTTCTTGATCACTCCTTCCAACTTCTTGCCACTCATCCATTGCAACTGTCGTTGTTCAACTATTCCTTACAGCTTGACAGATGTACCATTCCTCTCAAAGGACACTAATAGTTGTGTAAAATCAAAAACAAGGGGACTGATTGTCTTCATCCAATCAACATCAAGAGCCATATCGCAGCCTCCAAGTCTCAGCACCCTTAAGTCATATACAAACTGATGGCCTTGCATTTCCCATCTACAGTGCTTGCATTTGGTTTGTGTTAACATTGCGCTTCCATCAACCATTGTTACAGCCAATGGACTTGTCTTGATCAACTCATGACCCACCAATTCAACAATCTTTAGATCCAAAAAACTATGGGTGCTACCACTATCAATCAATATTGATAGTGGGTTGTCACTTGCTTCTCCTTTGATCCTTATTGTGTTGTGAGTCCCATTTCCATTCAAGGCTCCCATTGAGATCTCCATTTCATTTTCTTCTGAGTCATCTTGCATTTCCTCAATCTGCACGCTAGAATCTGTAACTACATCCTGCTCTTCTTTAGCCTCAACACTAGTTATCGACATTAACAACTTAGGATTACACTTATGCCCAAAGAAATACTTTTGATTACACTTGAAACACAACTTTTGGCCTTCTTTTCTTCCAAACTCAAAGTTTTGGGAACTCTTGAGGTTTATTGCAGTAATGGTGAAATTAAGTGTGCAATCTTGCCCCTTTGTTTTCCTTCAGGTAAGGCTAAAACAATGGACTCAAACAATCTTGCCTTCAAGTAAGCCTTAGATAAGGTCAAGGGATTCGATGCCTTAACAAGACTTTTGATCTTGGGTTTAAGACCACTAATAAAGCTAAAAACATAAGAAGCCTCACTCGCACTCGGGTTAACAGCCATCATTCTTGCTTTCAAATGTTAAAAGCGAATTATGTATTCTTTAACGAAAGTAATTTGGGCCACCTTATTGTAATTGTCAACAACATCCCTCGAATCTTCATCCTCATACCTCTCACACAACTCATCTACAAACTCATGCCAAGTAAGGGAAGGATTGCTAAGGATCAAACTATGAAACCACACTTCTTGATCTCCATTTAAGTAAATGGCAGCTAATTCAACCTTTTGGGAATCAGGAACATCATAGAGATGAAACACCTTTCACATCTTCTAATCTAAGATAGAGGTTACACACCATCAAATGTATCGATCTCTACTTTAAGCTACCGAAATCCTGTGCTTCTGACCAAGGGCATTCCCTCTCCACTTTCATCATTCGGTTTAGGGAATAAAGGGCCTGGTGGACTTCCATGAGGATTCCCTGATGGAAGAATTCCAGCTCCAGTAGGTGCATATTGCCTATTGATCTATTCGTACATTCCTGCTAGCTGCTGCAGAACTTGCTGCTGAGATTGATGCATATCGCCCACTGCAAGAACCAGATCTTGCAGCTGTTGCTGCAATTAAGCCATTTGCTGTGTCTGATTCGATCCAGCAGCTTCATCCCCTACCATTGTAGCTTGTTTCTTTCCTTTGGCTAGCTTAATCGTTAGCAAATTCACAAGTTCTGACACCATTGTTACATACTAAAGGAGGTTCCATCCCAAAACCAATTGCCAATGGGTGGAGTAGCTCCATAGGAATATAAACTAGTATTTTCATTACAATCCACTGATGTGGGATTGCCTTGTTTGCACTTTGGGCTGTATCAAATTGCTAAATACTAAAGGAGGTTCCATCCCAAAACCAACTAGCAACAGTGGAGTAGCTCCTTAGGTAAATAAACTAGTATTTTTCATTACTACCACCGACGTGGGATTTGTTGGGGACGTATTTCAAAAAAACATTTTCTTAAACAACTACAGCGGATGCAGTAGAAAATTGATTTATAATTCTTAATTTTAAATCTAATGCTCTCGATCTAATTAAACTATTTAATTAGATCCAGATGTTACCGTAATAAGCTCATAATACAACAATCAAAACATCTAATAAAACATGTATAAACATATATAAACATAGTATGTAGAATAAATGAAATAAAGTAAAATGCAAATTAAATGTCAAATACTTAATTTAGATATACCTAAAGCGCAAATCCAAACTCCGACTTCATAGATCTGAAATTGGAAGAAGGAATTTCTTAACACCTCAAGATCTTCACCGCAATGGCGTCTATCAGCACCGGAGTGTGGGCAGCCAAAATATTTAATGTGGGAAAAATTTTAGAACAAAATTTTTCCTTTTATTCTTTCCGAAAAATAATTTTTCAGAAAAACTATGCTAAATATTAATTTAGGAGAACCCTAAAACAATTTTAGGTTATTCGTTGTGGAAGAAAACTAGGTTCTAAAAACCTCAAAACAAAAATTATAATAGCACATGAAGTCACGGCCAAAACAAGCATATTTATTAACAAAAGTCATGCCACGTGTCAACCCCTTATTGGTTGTCTCATGTGCACACGGATTTTAAAAAAAAGGGACGCTAACGTTAGCGACGTTAATATCCCTTTTTTTACTTTGAGCCAGGGCGCGCGCAACGCACGCACGAGTCTGAGACTTGGCCTGTATTTTCCTTTTTTAGTTTTGTTTAATTCCCACATGTATAAAATTCATCTTATAAATATTATTTTGTACAATTATTTATTCATTTTATGAATAAGTAATTCATCTCATGAATTTTGTTCAACAAAAATTAATTTATTTATCTCATGAACTAATAACTCATCTCATGAATTCAATATAAATCTTCTCAATCCATGCTTGAGTTGAGGCTTGCGAAGAGACCTTAGGGACAATTTAACTCTAGCTTTAAATGGGTCAAATCTTATTATCTTCTCATGATAACAATTGACTCCCATTTAATAAAACTTAATTCCACTAGACAAATGTTAAGTTCCCAAAATTAATTTGAAAACCTAACCTGTAGAAGAGAATTAAAGATGAGAAAAGAAGGGAAGGGGATGAGAAATTAGAGAATGGAGATGAGAAAATCAGAATTTTTCCTTAAAGGAATTTGTATTATTTTCTTTGGATGATCAATTACATTCATAAGCACTGAATTTATACAATCTTAATCCATGGAATCATGCCCAGCTGATCTGATGTATTTTTACCGCGAAAAGCTCAGTTTTGCAACTGCATTTCCCGCCCAGCTGTAACCGACTCTGCTCAGCTCCAATGCGTGTGGGAATCTGCAGATTTTGGCGCCTGATTTGATCTGCTTATTGCATTAATATGCCTATTACAATATAAGGACTAAAAAATATAAGTAATGCTAAAATTTAAATGAATTACAAGTAAATTTTATTAATTTGTAACATTCCCTCCCTCTTGAGAATCTTCTTGTCCTCAAGAAATAAAGCTCGGAAATAGGCTCCTCAAGAAGTTGTAGTCCTCCCATGTTGTAAAGTGCTCGTTTAAGTTGCTCTAAGTGACTTGGACTTGGTGGATTTTCCGGTTGTTCAGCTGCAACACTCTTTCGGCTTTGACAGATTTTGGTTGTTGCAGTAAGACGCCATTTGCTTCAGCTATGGGCGGCTTTTGCGTAGTATCGGCATTTCTCTTAACCTATTTTTTAAGAAGGGACACATGAAACACGGGGTGAATATAAAAATGTGATGGTAAGTTGAGCTTGTACGCCGCATTTCCAGTTTTCTCCAGAATTTTGTAGGGACCGAAGTAACGAGCACACAATTTGACGTTGCACCGAACATCCACAATTGATTGTCTATAGGGTTGTAATTTGAGGTAGACCATGTCCCCAACGTCATAGTTCTTCTCGACCCTCTTCTTATCCGCATAATACTTCATTCAGGCCCGAGCTTGTTGGAGATTGTCCTTAAGTGATTGCAAGATCTGTCTCCTCTGCTGCACAAGCTGCGTTGCTACTGAATCAGTGAGTTTGGGCTGTTGGATCAGCATAGGAGAAGGTGGAGAGTATCCATACAATGCTCGGAAGGGCGTAGTGCCAATGGTTGTGTGGAAATGTGTGTTGAACCAAAATTTGGCTAAGGAAAGCCAACGGTTCCACTCCTTGGGCTTCGAGAAAACCATGCTCCGGAGATATTGCTCCACACATTAGTTGACTCGTTCGGTTTGTCCATCCTTTTGGGGATGGTAGCAAGAGCTAAGAGCCAACGTGGTTCCCATGAGTTTGAACAATTCCCTCCAAAAATTGCCTGTGAAGATTTTGTCCCGGTCCGACACGATGGATTGGGGCAATCCATGTAGCTTGTAGATGTTGTCAAGGAAGAGCTTTGCCAATTTCTCCGCAGTAACGAGTCGAGTAAGAGCAAGAAAATGACAATATTTGGTGAAGCGATCCACCACGACCCATATGACCTCCTTGCCTTCGGATTTTGGTAGCCCCTCAATGAAATCCGTACTAATGTGAACCCAAGCACCGTCCGGAATGGGAAGAGGTTGAAGAAGTCCTTTGTATCTCGGATCTCCCAATTTTGTTTGTTGGCAAACTTCACAAGGCTTCACATAGTCGCTTACATCCTTTTTCATGCTCGACCACGTGAAATAAGCTTTAATTCGTTGATAGGTCCCTTCCACACCCTCGTGACCTCCCCAAGCAACGTCGTGTGAGGCTCAGATGACCTGTTTTCTCAAGTCGGTAGCAGTGCCAATATACAGTTTGCCTTGCACTCGCAGAAGACCATTCTGTACTGTTGTTTCGGTGTGTTCTGCAGCAGATTTCGCTCCGGTCGGTAGAACAGCAGCAGCCACCTTTTCGCAAGCAAATGGATCCCCCTCATAGGACTTGTGTAGCTCTTTGACCCAAAAAGGATATACCACCGAAATGGCTGAGCATGTGCCTGAAACAGTGTCCTCAAAACGCCTTGACAGTGCATCTGGAGCTGCGTTTTCTTTGCCACTTCTATACTCGATATCGTAATCAAGGCCTAACATTTTCATCAAGCATTTCTTTTGAATTCTTGACACGATCTTTTGTTCAAGGAGATATTTGAGGCTTTGGTGATCCGTCCGAATGGTGAATTTATGACCCTCCAAATAATGCCTCCATTTCTCCACGGCCAAGAGAATTGCGAGGTACTCCTTTTCGTAAGTCGACATCGCCTGATGTTTGGGGCTTAGAGGTTGGCTTAGATATGCGATGGGTCTTCCTCTTCGAGAGAGAACAGCCCCAATACCAGTACCACTTGCATCGGCCTCTAAAACGAAGCCTTCGGCGAAATTCGGCATTGTCAACACCGGGGCTGCACACATGGCGGCTTTGAGAGCTTCAAAAGCAGCCTGAGCCTTCTTGTTCCACCCAAAAGCATCCTTCTTCAAGAGCTCCGTTAAAGGTTTGGCAATGGAGCCATAACCTTTAATGAATTTTCGATAATATCCGATTAATCCCAAGAACCCTCGCAAGTGCTTCAAGGTGATCGGGGTTGGCCACTCTTGCATTGCTCGGATCTTGTTAGGATCAGTAGCTACGCCCTCTGATGAGATGATATGACCTAGATATTCAAGCTTCTCTTGAGCAAACGAGCACTTGGACAATTTTGCAGAAAACCGGTATTGTCGCATCAAGATGAATACTTGTCGAAGATGTGTGAGGTGGGCTTCATATGTTGGACTGTAAATCAGTATGTCGTCAAAGAATACCAGCACCGACTTCCTCAAATAAGGCTTGAAGACATCATTCATAGCCGCTTGGAAAGTAGCCGGAGCGTTTGTTAAACGGAATGGCATAACAACGAACTAGAAATGGCCATGATGAGTTTAAAAAGCGGTCTTGTATATATCTGATTCGAGAACTCAGATCTGATGATACCCTTTCCGTAAGTCCAGCTTGGAAAAGAAGCACGCCCCATGAAGCTCATCAAGCAAGTCATCCATGACCGGTATTGGGAATTTGTCTTTCACGGTTAGAGTATTCAAACGGCTGTAATCGATGCACATACGGGCTGTCCCATCCTTCTTCTTTACGAGGATCACGGGAAAGAAAAAGGGCTTTGGCTTGGTCTAATGAAGCTCAACCGAAGTAATTCCTCCACTTGCCTCTCTATCTCAGCTTTTTGGCCATGGGGGTACCGATATGGCCTAATTTTGAAAGGATCGGCATTTCCTCGCAAAGGTATGGCGTGATCCACACTCCTTTGAGGATGGAGGCTATTAGGCTCTTCAAAGATGTCCCCGAACTCGTCAATTAAAGTCTGAATAGCAGGAGGGTGAATCGGTTGCTGCATAACCGAGCTCACCATGAATAAATGCCCGATCCATTGTATCGCCTTCTTTTTAATTCCACCTTGCACATCCTTTGCCTCGATCAATTTGAGCTAAGCTTCCTCGGACATGCCTTGCAAAGATACCTTGGTGCCATGAACCTCAAAAGCCACGGTCATTTTATCGAAGTCGAAGACAATCGGGTTGAGGGTCCTCATCCAATCTACTCCGAGCACCATGTCACAACCACCCAAAGGAATCACTCGGAAATCAAAGGTGAAATGATGACTTTGCATAGACCAAGGGAAGGCTATGCATTTGTTTTGTGTTGTCAAGGAATTTCCATCCGCTACCATAACCGCCAACGGATGCGTTTTCGTCACTTCTTGCTTGACCTTCTTAATCAACTTCGGATCAACGAAACTGTGAGTGCTTCCACTATCGATGAGGATAATAATGGATCGTTTCCTAGCCCGTCCTTTGATTTTGATCGTGTTATGAGCTCCGCTTCCGGTTAGAGCCTTCATGGAAATTTCGACCTCGTCATCACTTGAGCAGCCTTGTGAAATGCATTCGGTATCTTCCTGTTCTGCATCAGATTCCCCACTGTCAGCTTCATTTTCTGCAGGTGCTCGGCTACCTTTTACATACATAAGTGCTTGTGATTTGCACAGATGCCCGGGCTGATATGGTTGGTTGCATCGAAAACAAAGTCTAGCTGAGAACCGGTCACTGCTTTTGCTGCTGTTAGTCTTGTTCTGCTGTAGGGGGGGCTCTCGGCTTGCTGCTGGCCGAATGCTTCCCTTTATCATAAGAAGAGACTTGAGTTGCTTCTATCAATTTTGCCTTGTTGTACGCGCTGGACAAAGTATTAGGACCAATGGCTTTCACCATGCTTTTGATCCTAGGCTTAAGGCCGCTCACAAAGCACGACACATAGTAGGACTCGGCATCTTCAGGAGCAATGGTCAAAACGGACATCAAATTTGCTCTCAAGTTCTCAAACCTGAGCATATACTCTCTCACGGTTGATGTTTGGACTAGCTTATTAAAGCTATCCACAACATCAGTAGATTCTCCTTCTCCCTACCGCTCACACATCTCCTCTATGAATTGGCCCCAAGAAAGATTTGGTTTGGATTTCAACAAACTGTAATACCAAACCTCGTGATCTCCATGTAAGTGTATTGCTGCGAGTTGGAGCTTCTCCTCCTCCGGTACATTGTAGTATAAGAAGAAACGATCGCATCTTCTTAACCACGACTCCGGTTGCTTCCCATCGAAAGGGTCGATCTCCACCCTTGGCTGTCGGTACGAGCTACTTCTGCTACCCAAAGTGTTGTCATTGGACTCAGTTCTTTCCTGATAACATCGTTCCGGAGGTCTCACAATAGGCTCGATCTCTTCAGTTGCTGCATCCGAGTGAGCATTTGACAGTCGAGGCTAACTGTCAGGGGGTTTTGGTGCTGCTGTAGAGCCGTTTTTCTAAAAGTTTGAGACTCAATCTGGACTTTCCACATCAAGATCACGTTGCAAAGGCTAAGATTCAGCTGGTCCGAAGTAAGTAGATGGCCCTACATTGGTCTGAATTTCGGGTGTTTTACCCGGGTCTCGTGCAGGTTCGAAGTTCTGTCTTTCACTGGGTTGTTGCTGCTCAGATCTTTGTTGAGGAAAAATCTGACTAGCTGGCTTTAAAATTGCATCCACACTTGATTCTTTGTGCTTGGTCATCTGGTCTTGTAAATTTTGAAGTCGTTTCTCCAATTGTTGCAGCCAATCTTCTTTTTTTTCATGTTTTTCCATCAATATTTTCAAAATTTGATGAATACTCTCGGTTTGGCTTCTACTCTTGGCACTTTGTTGCTTAAGTTCAGCAAATTCTTGATCAAACTTGGCCTCCATGTTCTTTATTTGATCACGCAGCTCCTGATTTCTATCATTTGAAGCATCAACAACCGAAACCGCACCACCACCAGCTCCTGATCTTGTTCTAACTCCTTCGGTCATTTTTTTGTTTGTGTTTAAGCTAGCTTAATCAAGGTTTTGATTGATAAACCAACTCTGATACCAATTGTTAAGTTCCCAAAATTAATTTGGAAACCTAACCTTGTAGAAGAGAATTAAAGATAAGAAAAGAAGGGAAGGAGATGAGAAATTAGAGAAGGGAGATGAGAAAATCAGAATTTTTCCTTAAAGGAATTTGTATTAATTTCTTTGGATGATCAATTACATTCATAAGCACTAAATTTATACAATCTTAATCCATGGAATCATGCCCAGCTGATCTGATGTATTTTTACCACCAAAAGCTCAGTTTTGCAACTGCATTTCCCGCCCAGCTGTAACCGACTCTGCTCAGCTCCAATGCGTGTGGGAATCTGCAGATTTTAGCGCCTGATTTGATCTACTTATTGCATTAATATGCCTATTACAATATAAGGACTAAAAAATATAAGTAATGCTAAAATTTAAATGAATTACAAGCAAATTTTATTAATTTGTAACAACAAATTTTACAGCACTCTAGAATTAAACATAATTACTAAAAAAAATTTAAAGTGATTTTATTGCGACAATTATCCCCTCTATTAGATATCCGTGAGCAAAAACAACTCCAATTACTATCATTATTTTCCTCACCTCTATCATCAAAGCTCCCGACTTGCCGTACTCGAACAATTCATAATATAGAAATAATTTCTGCATTAATTCCAAATGTCAAACATATGGAATACTCTGGCCAAAGATTCTAGAATACGTTCGTGTATTTGCGAATCAACTAAGGGGATATCATTTTTGTAGATTCCTAGTAAAATATATGTTCCCCTCCCACTTCATGCAATTGCCCAATAACTTAAGATCCTGGTTATTCAACTTTAACCTCATCATTTTGGGCATTAAAGTAATTAACATTCCATGCACAAGTTCAGACTATTTTTCAAATTTAGAGTTACCGTCTTATAGAATTAATTATTTTTGATAGCAGTAAAGAAACAACTAATACAGGTGGTCCTGCTTAGTGTTCCAATCTTATTGAAAACACCAACGTAATACTCTTGGATATCTATCCACATGACCAAGACAAGTTATCAAAAGTACCAAATTACAGTCTTATGACAAATTGTCCAAACTTATCATTGACTACGAACATATTTTAAAAACACGTCATTACTTTGATCTAAGTCTTTCCGTGGTTCAATCTCATTGACCACTTAAACCAAACCTGACACGTCATCTTAGACAACGTCCATCTCACGGAACTTTTTAGAAAACAATCACGCATGTTTGACTCATAAAACATAATGAGACAATAAATAAATAAAACAATTTCATTCATTTCATATTTAGAACTAACTAATTGGGTTTTCCGGGACACCTATTCCAGCAATCTCCCACTTGTCCTTAAACCCAAATAGTCTGCATTGCACAACTATCCACTAGGGATCGGTCAACTCTTTGACTATAAACTCTAACCAATAGTAATTCGTTACTGTCTCATTTTTTCGCTCACATGCTTTCATCTACTAAGAACTTTCTGAGTCAACTAGCCTACTCAAGAACTCCCTAGCTGTCAAGTACCTGACTTCCATAATGAAGTAAGCACTACAAGATTGCTTCACTCTTCACGATCTAATGACTCTCACTATAAAGATAAAAAGGAATTCTGACGTCAAACATCTAAACCCCTTTTTAAAACAAAATGACTCATGATAAACCCAACATCTTTTCTTTTGAATCTCACCAAAGCTTGACCCTAAGAATATAGTTGGTTCATCTTAGGTCTTTCGCTTTTAATTAACTAGAAAATTAAACCTTAACAGCTCATAACAATTCTATATCATTCTTAATGAGTAGAATGTCATATATATACAACACTTAGAAGGTCTCTACTTTCTTGTTATGTCACTTGTACACTAATGGTTCACTAACCATTGATTCAAATCCCTAGGACTTGATTATCCGTCATTGAATCTACTATTCAATAGAATGTTTCTCTGTAAATATCGTACCTTATGATTTTGTTAAATACATAGAAAACACAAAATTTACAGAAGTCATCTACTTCTATGTTTTCTCTCTCTCTCAAATAATTCTTTCCTTAGTTATTGAGCAAATTGGGGTATACTCCAACCCATCTCCCCAAGTACACTATTGAGGTAGATGCCATGTTAACCTTGAGAGTTGGAGTACCATTCATCCCATTGTATCTCTGCGAAGGCGTAAATGAGCTAGGGTAGTGGATTCTCCATAGCGCGACGATTTCTTCGGTCAATTCATTCCATTCTTTTATTTTGTTTAAAGCCGTTTCATTCATTTCATTGTAATCTCAAGATCAAAATCATTGTAACAAGAGTTACACTAGTTTTTTTCTCGTGCAATGCATGGGCTGGTTTGGTTACCGATATTTTTTTTTATCAGTTATGTAAATAAATCGAATTCAATGTATATTGGCTATAATCCTAGTTTTATGGTTATAAGTATATCACACAATTTTGTTTATTTTAAATAGGCTTCCTGCCTCTAAGAAAAAGAAGTTGTAGGACAGTGTGGTGTTGTTTTTTGAGGAACGCCTAGTTTTGATGCCTTTTACTTTTTTTTTTTTTTGGCAGGATTTTTTGGTGGTTAATGTTGTGGATATGATTGGTTTTGGCAATGGGTTTTTTTGAATTCAAATTTTAGGTTTATGACACTAATTTGTGATTTTTTTTTTTTTTTTTAGTTTTTTATAAACTGTCATTGTAATTATGTTAGTCAATTTTTGTTACAAATCTTATTTCTATTTAATGCATTTTTATTCAATTTAATCATAGTTTTATGGTCGCAATTATATTCTATAATTTTAGTTTTTTTTAATAATTTTTGTCCTTAACTTTCTGTAAAATTTGAGTATTTATATTTGAAATTATTTGATAAAAATTAGTTTTGTGGTATACATACTGGAGATTTGATATATCCAATTACTAAAATGTAACTGATAGATGTAATTTCCATTTAATGAAAATAATTGAACTTTTGAAGGAAAATGAGGAGTTTCTCTATGTAATATGTAGTATTATTTGGTTAAGCTGTGAAAATACTATTATTTTAAAAAACTTATTACAGAAGCACTTTCGTAAAAGATGTTTTCAATATAATTATTTTTGTCCATAAAAATTTTAGTTATTGCTCTTATTTTTATTTAAAGGAGAAGTACTATTTTTCTTCATATGCTAAAAGAATAAAAATAGTTTTTTTGTTTAAAATCATTTTTTTTTTTTTTTGTTTTTTTTTTTTATGGTCAAACATCCTGAAATCGTTAAAAAAGCTTTTTTTCTACAAAAACAAAACTTCTTTTTTTTTCAAAAAATAAGTTTAGTCAAACATGTTCTTAGTATTGGAAGATGTTTTGAATATGTTTATTTTTCAATTAAGATATTTTTATTTAAAAGTGAAGTACTACTTTTTTTCATCTGCTAAAAGAAGAAAAATATTTTTTGTTTAAAATCACTTTTTTCTAAAAGCTTTTTCCTACAAAACCATAACTCTTTTTTATCCAAAAAAGTAAGCCTAGCCAAATATTTTTAGTACTCCAAGTGGAAGTCAAATAGTGACCTTCTAAAATTGCTTGATTTAAATATTGGGGGCCTTTAAGCTGTGAGAGAGTTTGCAATAATATAATAATATAATAATAGGTTTCTTCCCATATGATGTAAGGATGGTATTTATTTTATACTATGTTTTGAAGTTGTGAATTTTTGCATTAACTGTATGTTGCACAAATTAGTGTTCAATGTACCTAATTGGCATTGCAGTAAATTACGAAACTTTGTATCTAAAAGATCACAAAATTATTGGCTAATAAGTTTGATTGCATGTCTCCCTTCATGGTCCTGTCTCGATAATTTGGTTTACTGCCAAAAAATAAAAGTATGTTGCAATTATTTGTAATGCATTTCCTTTTGAATAGTAAAATATGTTTACTTATTTAACTTATAATTTGATGGGTTCGGGTGATATTATTTATTGTCAGTCATTCATGTGACATTATTGTAGTTGTTGTTAATTGATTTATCATATTAAAGACACTGTTGATAGAAGTGACAACTACTACATAATAGATTAATGCTTATCTCCTGCAATGCACATGTAGTGTTTGCTTTAGACTATATGTTTCAATTGTGAATTCGTAAAGTGAATGTATCGGATTCGTTAAATTAATGTTTGAGATACATGAATGATATAACATTCCACTACTTATAATGTGCCGGTCCAAAATTATCCTCCATGGTCGCTTGTCGTTGATCTTGTTGGTTCCCTGTAGTGTATGTAATTTTTGATTAGTAATTGTTATTTTTATCTTGTATAGTTACTACAAGAAAACGGATTTTTTGCGACAAGATTTAGCAACGACTGATTAAAGTCGTTGGCGAATAATAATCTTGTGCAACGACAAAAAAATATCGCTATTAAAAATAAATTATTGGCAACGACAATATAATCTGTTGATAAAAATATATTTTTTGCGACGACATATATTGTAGTTGCAAAAGTAAACTTGTTTATTTGCAACGACAATAATAATTCGCTGCCATAGACCTTGTCTTTAGCAGCGATGTTGATCAACCATTGCCAAAAAGCATGTATTTGGCGACGACAAGAATTTTCGTTGCGAAAAATGCTACTTTAACAACGACTTTTAGTAGCCGTTGGAGAAAACCAGGATATTTAACCACGACATTACATTATCGTTGCCAAATATATATTATTCTTCACAAGTTTATTAATTAAAAGTTTGCTGCTATTACTAGCTTTCATAATATAAAAAAGAAGCGTTCCAAAAAAAAAAAGGCGATAATTAATTTATGAATTTTAAAATTTTATACTAAGTTTAAGTATCACATGTCAGAATTTAATAACTTTCGTTAAAATTCGATCAATCTTACTATAAAATTTTAAGACAACTAAGTAATAAATTTACAAATTTTATTGTAATATAATATTTTCAAATTCTCAAACTAAAATAATAATATTTTTACCCAATTTTTATTCCCTCCAAAGTCTACTTTTCAATTTCTCTTTCCTACTTCCATGCTTGTTTTTCCCTCTCTCATCCCCTAAGACATGAATTGAAGAAAATTTTGTGATATTTGTAATTAACTGCAACACACCCCATGTACTTTTAATGTCAAAAAAACTAAAAAAATTTACAAATTTAAAAATTGAAAATGAATACTTAAATTTTTTTTTAAACATTGAAAAATAAATTTTAAAAATATTATTATATTTTTTATGCTTTTTTCAAAAAAAAATAATTTTCAATAATTTGTTTCAATTTGTTTAATTTTAAATTTATTAATGTTTAAAAGGCGTGTTATGGTTAGTAAAAAAATTGATGGATAAGTTTAGGGGCGGATCCAATGTTAATTGACTGGGGGCATGGTCCGCAGTGCTCTCAAGCCCATAAGCATAGATGCGGTGTAAAAGTTCAAGCAAAATAACATGGGTCCCCCATCCCAATACTAGCTGTGTGTGCCCCTTTCAAACAAAATGTCATGGGCCCCCATCTCAAATACCAGCCGTGTGTGCCCCTCCCTCTCCTCACTTTTACTTTTTTTTTTTAATCTAAACTCTCTCCCCTCTCACTAAACGTTCTCTCTCTCTCACACTGCACCTTCTCTCTCTCCCCTCCATGGCCTGTGACCTGACCGGCCCTCTCTGATGCCGCACTCTCTCTCTCTCTCTCTACATTGCGACCCATGACCCCCAACCAGCGACCACCAATGCCACTCTCTTTGTTTCTGAATTCGCGCTCTCTCTCTCTCCCTTGTCGTGGCCTCCTGGCACAGCTCTCTCACTCTCACTGCCATTGAACTCTCACTCTCTCTCATTGAACTCCCTCTCCCATCCTCTCTCGGTTGCCGCTCAATTTTTGCCATTCCGTTTTGTTGGTATTCTTATCTATTTGTAAGTCTTCCCTCGCTTTCTCTCTTGAATTTTTAATTTCTTCTTGATTCATTATATTTTTTTTGTTTTTTTTATTGCTTTAGGGTTTTGTTCCAACATTGAACACACGGGTCTGAGTTCTAATGTAAAAATTATGTTTTTGATTTGGAATATTGAGTTTTGATATAAAAATTATCATTTAAGTACCATTAGGTTCGATTATTTATTATCCAGGTACCATAATATTTTAATATATAATGGGATACCTCAAGTTTTAAAAACTTTGTATTCTGAAATTTAAATTTTACCACTTAGGTTTAAAAATTAATCAAATTTTAATATAGGGTACCTTATCATATACTTGAATTATGTACTTGAAGTTATTGCTATAACTACCGCTCAAGTGTGTTGCTATAACTACCGCTTAAGTGTGCCCCCGGTGATAAAACATTCTAGATCCGCCAATGGATAAGTTGTATGCAATAACAAAGTTCTGGGATGGGGGTGTATTGTATTGAATTACAAAATTTAAGGGGCTATTTTTTGCAATCAAAAGTGGGATGGGGGTGTATTGTATTTAATTACAAAATTTAAGGGGCTATTTTTAAAAATTAAAAGTGCACCGAATGTTTTATGATTACTTAAAGTTCCGAGGGTCTTATTATAATTTATATTTTTACTAATTTAAAAATATTATGGTCTTTTGTTATTATTTTTAAAAATATGGAGTACTAAAATATAAATAATCTAAATTTAATTATAATATATTTTTTTTAAATTAAAAAAGAAAACCCACCCCCAACCCCCCCGGCCCGCCCACCCCCACCCCCAAACCCCCCTCCCAAAACCCATTTTCTCTCCCTATTTCTCTCATGATTAAACCTCCATTGTTCAACCCTTAAGCTCTTTTCCTAAGCGAAAGACGAAATTGTGGTTTTGAGACACGAGAGAGAAGGTCAGTGAACTGTATTTTTGATTTTTTTTTTGTTTTGATTATTTTCATTTTCACGTTTAAGTCAAACCCTAAGTGCATCTTTGTTTTTCCATTGTGCTAGTCTCTCTCTCTCTATCTCTCCACCGGTTCCCGCTGCATCTCTGCCATTGCACCTCTCTCAAGCCGGGCTTAGATATTTTGTTTTACAATATGAAATTTTGAAGAAAGTGGAATAAATGAGAAATTTGATGTTATGTAAACTAGTATAAGTATATATGTTTATTTTTGTGTGACAAAGATTGCAATGTTTGAGTACCTATTTTGTTTAAAATTTCACATATTTTGGTTAAAATTTCACATATTTTGGAATCAAATTTTCATATTTTCAGTTTAAAATTTCATTGTTTGAGTGCCTATTTTGTTGTTCTTGTTCAATAAACTTGTGGGTCTAAATTTCTTTTGCTTTGCTCATGATGATTTTAGGGGTTCTTCATGCTTGGTTTTTCAATGTGAATGATTCCTTTTTTTTTTTTATAGGAGTTAATGAATTACATGTACTTAGTCCTCGGAATCAATTATATCAGCATAAGTCTATTACAACCTAATACCCCTTTTCTAATGAAATTGAAGAAGGGGAGCTACTAAACTCCTAATAATTTATCATATTATAATTTGGTTTTGTAGTTACTTTATTGGTAGTTATTCTCTTAATACTTAAATGCATGCTAAATTGCATTATTATAATAATTTTCGGACATGATGGCAGACAAGAAGTGGATGAAAGTAAAAGATCAAAGAACATGCGAGTATTTACACAGTGTTGATAGTTTTCTTGACTTTGCATACGAAGCCTTAGACGTACGTGGTAATGGCAAGATTAGATGCCCTTGTAATAAATGCCGAAATGTTTCTGTGAAAGAAAGATGTAATGTCCGATATGATTTATTGAGGCATGGAGTTTTTCAACAATGCACCATATGGTGAAAATTTTGATAATATTGAGAACTCAAATTCTAAGGATGAACATAATATTACTGATACAACTACTCATGATTATATGCCTGATATGTTACAAGCCTCTTGTGGTGTGGCGGGAATGGGTTTACAAATAGGTAATATAGGTGGTGAACATGATGATATTGGGCCAAATGTGGGTCAACAAATTCCAAATAGCGAGGCGGCAAAGTTTTATCGCCTATTAAAAGAGCACCAAGACCCATTAACCGTTGAGGGTAAAAAGATGTCAAAGTTAACTTATTTGGTGAAGTTCGGTCAATTGAAATGCCTTAACAATTGGAGTGATAGCTCATTCACTTCCTTGCTTTGATTTCAAAACGACACATTGGGTCTACAACTTCCTACATCATATTATGAGGCCAGAAAAATTATTACAGATTTGGGTCTCAAATATGTTAAGATTGATGTTTATAGAAATGATTGTATGATATATTGGGGGGAGCACATTGACGCAGTGGATTGTCCTACTTGCCACCTATCAAGGTGGAAGGGAAAGAAAAAACCTAAAGGAAAAAACATTCCTTACAAAACTTTTTGGTATTTTCCAATTACTTCTAGACTCCGAAGATTTTATATGTCAAGTATGACTGCTAAATATATGCGATGGCATAAAGAGGATCGAATAGATGACGGGGTAATGAGACATCCTGCTGATTCTCTTACTTGGAAATCATTTGATGAGATTAATGATTCATTTGCTTTAGATGCTCGTAACGTAAGGCTTGGCTTAGCATGTGATGGTTTCCAACCTTTTAGAAACATAGAACATAGTATTTGGCCGGTTGTACTCATCCCTTGTAATTTGCCTCCATGGAAGTGCATGAAATCTTCTTCATTTATGCTAACAGTACTTATCCTTGGAGGTGAAAAGTGTCTAGGAATGGATATAAATGTGTATTTGCAACCAATGATTGAAGAGTTAAAAACGCTTTGGGAGGTTGGTATTGAAACATACAATGCCCACTTAAAACAAAATTTTGTGATGCATGCAGCTATTTTGTGGACAATAAATAATTATTCTGCATATGCTGATTTGTCTGGTTGGTCAACTAAAGGGTATTTTGCTTGTCCTTGTTGTCATGGGGAAAAGGAGTCATGTCATATAAATAGCAAAACGTGTTATATGGGTCATCGGCGTTGGTTTCTACAAGATCATAGGTGGAGAAAAAATTCTGAAACTTTTGATAACACAAAGGAAATACGATTGGCTCCTCAACTTTTGTCAGGTGATCATGTGTTGAAACATTATGAGAAATTCAAACAAGCACCGTTTGGTAAGAGTAAGAAGAGAAAACATGACAATCCCACTTTTAATTTATATAGATGGCAAAAGAAAAGCATTTTCTTTCAGTTGCCTTATTGGAGAAAGCTGAAGTTGCGTCATAATGTTGATGTCATGCAAATTGAGAAAAACGTTTCTGAAAATATCCTTTTTACATTTATGAACACAATGTGTAGGTCTAAAGACACCACAAAAGCTTGACTTGATCTTGTTGCAATGAAAATAAGGAAGAAATTGCATCCTATTATAGATGGAGAAAAAGTGCGTATTCCCACTACGTGCTACACCTTCAGTTTTGATGATAAAAGAGCAGTTTACGAAATGTTTATGAATTTGAAGTCTTCTTATGGCTATCTATCAAACATTCCTCGTTGTGTAAAGGGTGATAAAATCTCACAAATGAAGAGTCATGATCATCATGTATTCATTGAACAACTCCTTCCCATTGTGGTTCGTGGATGCTTACCTAGAAAAGTGTGTGAACCATTAATTGAGTTGAGGTACTTTTTTCGGAATTTTTGCTCCAAAAATATAACGTTGAAAGATTTGGACGATCTTCAAAAGAAAATTCCTTACACACTTTGCAAGTTAGAGATGGTGTTTCCACCTGCATTCTTTTATGTCATGGTGCATTTGGTGGTTCACTTAGCTGAAGAAGCAAAGATTGCCGGACCTGTTCGATATCGGTGGATGTATCCAATTGAGAGATATACTATTCTTATTATTTTTATTTCTTGCATTTGACTTACCGAAAGCTTTCTAACATGAAAACGAATATGGTGTAATAGGTATTTACGAAATTTAAGATCGTATGTTCGTAACAAAGCACATTCAGAAGGATCAATTGCAAAGGGGTACTTGGCCGATGAGTGTCTCACATTTTGTTCTAGATTTATGGATGATGTTGATACTAAATTTAATCGCAAAGCAAGAATGATGTTGAGGCACATCCAAGCAGTGACTTAGAGATATTTAGATCTATTGGTCGTCCTCTAGGAAAGGATTCCCAGCATCATCTATCTTTGGAGGATTTTGAGCAAGCTCATTTATGTGTCCCACACAACTGCGATGATCTTTTGGATTTTATTAGGTAACTTGTGATGCATTTATTTGTAGAAGTTTTTTTTATACCAAACTATTCTCAATTTCTTCCAATTCATCTTATTGGGGGACACAAGTTGGAATTAGAAAGAGAAAATCATCGGAATGTTGAAAAGAGGCATAAGGAGCAATTTGCAAAATGGATATACAACCATGTACGTGTATTTATGTTAAGCATATATTTAATAAGAATAACTTCCTTTTGTAGATAACTTAAGTTATTTTTGTCCTTCTTAATAGGTGAAGCAAATGCATAAATATGGACTTGTGGGTGAAGATCTATATAACCTAATATGCTATCCTTCATGCATTGTGAAGCGGTATAATGGGTATATTGTTAGTGGTTTTAGATTCCACACGTTAGATCTTCAAGAAACTAGGAAATGTTAAAATAGTGGTGTAATGGTTCGTGGTGATGACGAATCTGATAAAGAATACTATGGGGTGTTGAAAGATGTCTATGAATTGCAATATGGGGGTGGAAATTTTGTCTTTGCTTTCAAATGTGATTGGTATGATGTCGAACACCGTGATGGGGGATGCAAAGTAGATGCATATGGCATAATAAGTGTTCACAAAGAAAGAAGACTAAAGAGGAATGAGCCTTTTGTTCTTGAATCACAAGTGCAACAGGTTTTTTACGTGCAAGATCCTCAAGTAGATCATTGGTTAATTGTTTTACAACATGACGACAATAGAAATTGATGACTTGAATGAGGAAGTTGAAGATGATGCTTGTCAGGAAGATGAGGTTGATGTTGATACATTACGCAACATATCTACGCCACTTGATAATGATGATGAGATCGGTTGTTTGGTTGGAACTGGGTTTTCAATTGAAAGAGGAGCTAATATTGTTAAATCGGTTAAAGAGACTTTTAAGAAAATCAAAGAAAAGGATAAAGAAGCCAGGGGCAACAAAGAAGATGATAATTTTTGTTCTTTGAGCAATGATAAATGATTACTCAATTATTTCCTCACATTATTCTTGGTTAGTGCCTCCTTTCTCTCCTTTCTTTTGCTTATGATACCATTCAATTGGGCCCTAATTTTAGTTATAACATGTGAGCTTGTTGTCATTTACTTGTAGGCTAAAAGCATAGTTGTAGTCTTGTTTGACGTTGAATTCAACTTGCACAATCTTCGTTGGGGACTTATTTATTTACTAGTAAGGCTATACTTGAATTGTATGCACACTTAATTGGTGTTGAGTTTGTATGGTATTGTTGGTTTATGATGTTAAGCTAGAATTTGATTTAAATTTATAGGAATGGTTGGTCGAGGAAAGGGTAAAACAACGCGCCCCACAAATATAGGTGGAAGAGACAAAAAGGGGAGGGAAATTACACCCTCTCATTCTACTCATATCGACATTCCCCACGTTGCGAATGATGAGCTTGATGCAAGACCATCTTTAAGTGACGAGTCTCAGAGACACTCTATGGATACACCAATCCAAAGAGGTAATCATGAATAATCTTCTATTATCTTTTTTATCTATTTAATTAAGAATATTAGTGCAAGCTAACATTACAGGGCAAGCAAAAGGGAAGACCAAGTTCGTCAACAGAATCTCTACACTTTTGGATGTTCATGGAGTAGCTAATCCCGATCGTAGGTCCAATACGAATTTGTCTCGAACAAATAACTGTAATATTGTAGAAGAACCAATAGCAGCCTCTCCAAGTGTTCAAGGTAATTCATCCATAGTTCTCAAACCTTATTTATTATGTTATGTGGAAAATATTAATGTAATTAATTTTATTGTGTATTTGCTTTTTGTAAAGGATCAACTACAAGCAAGAAAAAAAAGAGAGGAGAAAGGGGGAAGTACAAATCCATTCTGATGGATATGAAAACTTGCGGTGGAAAGTCAAAGCCCCAAATTGAAATACCTGATGATATTTTGCGAGCAGTTGGTGATAACGCACGACATTTGGTGAATTATTGTGGTTATATAGTTAGAACATCGGCTCCTATGAATGTTAAAAACTATAAGGAAGCATTTCAAATTGCTGGCGACATTATGTGGAAGAAAGTGCAGGTTTATCCATGTTTATAATTTGAAATGTCTCTATTTAGGTCATGATTTCTTTGTTATTTCTCGTTCTTGTTTTAATATTTTTTGTTAGGATTACTTTGAATTGAAAAATGATGATAATCGAGAGGCTACTAGATTGCAATGTTTTGTATTGGATGTAATGCAAAGATTGTATACGGGTTGGAAGGCCCAATTGCATACACATTATAAAAAATACGGAAAATCAAATAAAGAACGATTGAACAATCCTCCAGAAGATTGTCCAATTGATGAGTGGCATTACCTTGTAGAGTTATTTGGCTAAGAAGAGGTCAATGTCTCAATTGTTAAAATAATTGTTATGTAATGTCATATATATTTTACTAATCTAGTTTTATTGTTATTTTTTTTGTATCAGAAAATCAGTGAAAGGAATTCAAAAAATCGTCGCTCAGAAAACAGATGTATGCACACAACTGGTAATTTGTTTTTCGCTGAAGTTGAGCACATGTTGGTAAGGAAGTAACATATTTTCCTCATGTATTTTTATTGTTAATTTTTTAAAATAAATTTTTAATAAAAGCATGATTTTTACAGGCATTGAACAGCAATGGAGATAAGCCCACTGCTGATGTTATTTGGCTTGTTGAGCACACACGCCCAAATGAAGAAGGAGTGTTAGATTGGGCAAATGAAGATTGCTCCAAAGAAGTTCATGTATGTGCTTTAATTAATCTAAATGTTCAAATTAGAATATAGATTATTCTTATTTATGATTTTGATCTACTTTAATTATAGGAAAAACTTCATGAGTTGGTTCAAAATCGATCTACCGAAGGTGCCCCCTAGACACAAGAGGAGATGTTGCTTGCTATATTTGATCCTTGATCGGGATATGTTAGAGGAAAGTGCACCAGTTTGAAAGGATATACAAAAGGACGACAGCAATTTGAACAAAGTAAAAAGATAGATAAGTTGAAGGATATAGTTGAATATCAACACCAAAAATCGAATCTCTGGAGAAAGAAATTGAATCCCAAAAAAAAATGCATTAAAGAACATCAAAAGGAAATGGAGGATTTTTGAAAGCATGAGAATGAGATCAATGAGTGGAAACAAATGGTGGAGGACATGATGCAAAATGTTAGCTAACTCTAGGAGGTAATTATAAAAGTAGTTGATTTATCATTGATACATGGTGTGGTAATACCTTTTTTGTGGCTTTGGGTTACTTGATCTTACAATTAATTGGTTTTATATTCATTGTTGTAGGAAATTGAGAGTTACAAGTTGGAAGCTCTAGGTGGTCACCTAGATTTTGAAGAAAGCCAAAACATATGTCATTTTTATTGTGATTTTTTGTGGAATTATGTAACGTTTTGAGATTACAATACATTGATTGTAATGTTTTGGGATTACAATATGTTGATTGTACTGAAATCGTTATGTATGTACCTTCTGGTATTGTAAATTAGGATGTTTTGTATGTTTGTATGGATTATTAATAGTGGAGCTATGTACAAATTGTTGTATTGGAGTGTCTTCTCATAAATGAATTTTCTTTAGTATTAATATTTCATGTAAGACACCTTCTATGAGTTAAAATGTAAATTATATTTGACAGCTTTTAAGAATATAGTAAGAATGATATAAGGAAATATTAAATATCTATGGCAATGACAAATTTTCTTGAAAAACAAAATAATCTTTGGCAACAACAATTGTTGTTGGGAAACATAGCAGTCTTTGGCAACGACATGACTTGCCTCATTGCCAAAACGAGGAATTTGGCGACGACATCACTCGTTGCTAAAAAGAAGTTTGTGGTGAAGATAATTGTTACTGCGAAAGATAAGCTTTTTTTGGCAACAACCATATTGTTGCCAAAACATATTGTCTTTCATAACGACAGTTGTCGTTGCCAATAAAACTTACTTTTTGCAATGAAAACTGTCGTCGCCAAAAAAGCATTATATTTGGCAACGACAGTTTTCGTTGCCAAAGAGCTTTCACAACAAGATCATGCGCAACCTCGCAACGACAATTGTCGTTGTTAAAAGTATATTTAGCAACGACAAACTATTTTTCGCAACGACTATTGTCGTTACCGAAGGTCGTCTGAACCTTGTTTGCTAAAGTATCTATCATTTACTAACCTATGGTCATATTGTTTGTTGTATGTGTTTTGTACGGGATTCTTGTACTTGATGCTGGTCAATTTAGGTTGAAATAGTATATTGCACCTAACAGACTTCTGTTATTAACTTTACTATTGGGTTTCCTTTATTATTGCGTATTAAAAAATTAATAGAGATAAATATTCGATTGTACAAACTATATTTATTCACAATAATACTGATTGGAGTAACAATGGAGACACCCATATGGATATACAACAATTCTAGTCGCATGGAATACTTTAATTGTAGTTGTTTTTCATTTTCAGATTCTTAATTGAGACTTTATGTTATTTGAATAATTTGCTCAACTGTGAATTTAAATTTTCAATAACAACATTTAAGCAGCCGTATGTTGATAATATGGACTATTTTTTAGGTGAAAGACACCATTTTGGTCACAATAAATTATTGCCCTAAAAACATCACACTATCGGATTGACTATTGTTACGTGAAAATATCGTGCTTGTTATTTTACAATTATTCTTGGATGAAATTTTGTAGGCATCTGTTGTTGTTCTATGCAGTAGTTGAAGTATATTTATTCCATTTGCTTGAGAGTAGATCTTCTGTACTGTCGCCTTTTAGTAATAGTAACTTATTATCATTGTTCACTCACTGTGATAATCTCCAGTTTTGGAAAAGAATTTTGGTCAACTCACTTTTTACGTAGATGTTCCATTTTCATTCCTTAAATTTCCTGTTTCAAAATTTGGCCCTTTTTTCCTTTTAGTTTGCTTGAATTTAGTAGGGTGATTTTTTGAGCCGGTTCTAAAAATAATACAAAAGAAAAAAAAATTAAACAAGTAATGCTGGAAAAAAAATATTTACTTACTGCTGAGCCGCTTTTGGAAATTGCGGCTATATAAACCGCTCCACAACGATGTGTTTAAAACTTATATAAACAGCATTAAGAAAAGCCGTTTTTTATAATAGTAAAACGCGTTTATAAGACGCGGTTTATGTCTAACTAAAACGCGTCAATAAAAAGCGGTTTACTACAAGTTGAACCGCGTTAGCGAGACGATTTTATATAAAAATTAAACCGCTTTTATAAGATGCGGTTTATATTCGTTTAAAATGCCTTTGAAAAATACGGTTTTCTCTCAGTCCTGCACTATCTAATGCAAATCGCGTTTTTTCAATGCGGGTTACTTTCAGTGAACACTATCGCGCAATTCTTCGCTAAAAGACAGTATTTTGATGGAGGTCTTTCAGTCATAGTGCATATACAACAATTGATACGATTACACAATGCAATAGTGGTGAAATAACTCCGACAATGATCACTTAAAAGATCTCCAATGTATGAACCAAATGACGTGACTCGCGGCAGAGAGACGCTGAGAGCCGGGGAGGGGGGGATTCGTGAATGAACGAGCTGGGGAGGGGGGTTTTGAGATTCGCCAGTGAACCGCGTCTCAAAATCGCGGTTGACCTATACATAAAACGCGTCTAAAAGACGCGGTTCTATTTAAACCTCGTTCAGTAACCCCGGTTTTAATAAATCTCGTTTAGTAGGCCCGGTTATATCAAATAATAACTGCATCCAAGTAATGCGGTTTACTTGCTTAAAAACTATTTTCTTCATGCGGTTTTTTTGAGGTTGAAACGCTTGGTTATAACGCGGTTCAACAGTAGATAGGTAAATATTTTTTTTTCGACATTATTTTTTTAATTTTTTTTTCTTTAGCATTATTTTAGAAACCGGCTCCGATTTTCTTTTATCCCATCACCAAACTACGTCGTGTTTAGCGAATTTGTTTTTTCTCCCCCTTGACCATCTTCATTTTCTAAATACCCTTCCTAGACCCTAAATCTATTGCTTTTAACCCCTTACCCACTAACCAAAACCACCCGCCCCCCCCCCCCCCCCCCCCCCCCCCCCCCCCCCCATTGTATGAACGCCAGCCAACGGTGTTGGTTTGCGTTCACCTAGTGATGGCGAGATTGGGGTTTCGAATAAAAAGTAGGAAATTAGTAGAATTCTTCCCTTGATAAAAATGGTTGTGGATTGCTTAAGCTCTGGTGCTGTAAGTGACATTTTCTTGGTTTGATGGTGAGTAGTGGATGGAAATTTTCAGCTGTGGGTGGCTTTCGTTTTGCTATTTTGTGGATTGAGACTTGAGATTTGGTTTTGATTTGTTGAAATTTGTAATTCTTTTAATTTCATCCTTATTGTAATAAAATTTGCCTTAATTGCTTTACCTTTACCAATATTTAATGCAGCCTTAATTCATGAATTTCTTAATTGGGGGAGTTGAAATTCTGCCTTAAATGGCCATGTAGTTATTATTCAGAATGTGAAGAGTTCCCTGCTAATGCATAAAGTGAACCAACACGCCGTCACCGGATCTCATTAGAACTCCGAAATTAAGCGTGCTTGGGGGAGAGTAGTACCAGGATTGGTGACCTCCTGGGAAGTCCTCAGCCTCAGGTTGGAGGCACTGGGAAATAGCCTCTCTTCAAGTTAACACCTTGAAGGGGGAAGGCTGCGTACATCCACCCCCAAGACTCTGCGTAGACGGGAGCCCTTGAGGCACTGGATACATATCTTTTCCTTTTATGTTGGGGAAAACTCAAAAGGTGGCATCATGAAAATGGTGGATTGAGGACTTGGAGGCTTTTGGGGTTGGGAGGGTCTTTGCTATTGTATAAGTGTGTATATGTATATTTGATCGCTCATTACCTATTTTACCCACAAAGTCCACTAATACCATTGGAGCAAAATGCCAGGGCAAATATTATATCAAAATAGATGTTGGGGATTACCCGATCAGGGAAATTTACTCGGTACGCAATTTGGTAAAATGGAACACCATATATTCCTCAAAATTAACAACGGGTATTTTGCCTTCCATAAGTTACATGATGACCAAATAACTTCAGTTGCATTATCAGTACCCAAAATTAATCTTATACTAACTATTCCCCATGCAATACACGGTCAAATTTTATTATTTGTCTACTATAGTTACTCATGAATTATTATTGTTTGTAATCAAATTTTTTCCTCAACTCTAGTGTATGATACAACGCAATATATTGCAACTACATAATCCACTATAATTTTTTTCCAGTAATGAAAAATGCGATAAATGAATGAGAAAATTTATGTTTCGTGAAGAAGTCAATTGAATATTTAGGCTCCGCTTGTTTTGATAGAAAAGTAGAATCGAGCAATTGATTTTTCTTCGGAAAAAAATTTTCCAAGGAAATATAAATTCCGAGTCCAGTTTTCCGTTGTTTGTTTCAACTAAAAACTTAATCCCCCATTGTGATGTCTTCTTGTATGTTTTAAACAAATATTTTTCACCAATCATTTTATATCTTGGAACAACATAAATAACAATACGACATATATGAAGTAACAAAACAAAAAATTTAATTATCAAAGCTGTATAAATTAGAAAAATTATTTATTAGGTATTTTAAAATTTGAGCATTTATTATCTAAATGCCCTGTCATTTTAATATATACAATGAGGTGTCATTTTTATATACTGTGTTAAAATCTAGTAAATTTTCATTAAAACTCGGCTAATTTCTGCCAAAAACTGATATGGTACAAACTATGATTATATTATTGTCCACGTTCTAACAAAAATTACTTATATATTATCCAAAAAAGTGTCATGTCAACATTTTTGGACAAAAGAAATTTTGCATTGTGATAGAGTATGCTTATAGATTATTGTTTTCATTTAAAATATGCTAAATTTTGGCAAAAGATACCTGATTTATAAGAAAATTTTTTAACTTCACGGTATATCATTATATGTTACTGAAAATATCTTAATACCTATATAATAAATGCTAAAATATTAGGGCACTTAGATAATTTTCTTGTATAATATTATATAACAATTTAACTTGATTAAAATTTTTCTGTTGCAACTATAACAAAGTAACATCCAAGCTGCTTTCGGTCAAATTCTTGCTTGATCTTGTAATGTTAAATGTCTACAGTCTAGTCTGGTTTATTTCGACCCAATCTACATTTTGCATGATGATTATAGCAATGGTTTTTGGGCTAACTTAGAATCATGACTTCCCCCGTTTTGAAAGGAAAACCATTTTCCGTCATTTAAGGGAAAACCCTTTTCCGTAAGTAAAAGAAGTGCTAAACAATAGAAAAAGGGAAAACCACTTCCTATAATGTGGTTTTCCCCCCTAAACAAGCGGAGTCTTAGTTTTTAAATATTATTCGAGAAAAATTATAACACAACGAAGATGGTAATGATATTGCTAGAATAAAATTTTTATTATCACGGCAATTCTTTGGCCATCATTCCATTTATAATATCGGTACCATGATAATAAAAACTCCCAATAAATAAACCACAAAATGAAAATTAAATCTAGCTATGGTAAATTAACCTTTGTTTCTTTTCTTTTTGTTTTTGATAATTTGATTTAAGGAATTTCAATGTGTGTCAAATTAATGTATCTTGTTTGTATACAAAATAATATAAGAAAAACATAATCAGGCTACTAAATTAGTATTAAATGATTAATTATTTATTGTAACAAATTTATTTTTTTTTGTTGGATACATTTAATTTCTAATTAATGTCTCTCTTTTTTTATCCTCACTTTTTCCTACTTAAAAAACAATAATTTCTCTTTCCCTCAAATAAATTTTATCCATAATTTTAATGGTCTCTCTTTCTAAATTTATTTTCTTGAATATTAAATGCGAATATGACCTTTTTCTCATGTCTATAATTTTTTCCCTATGTTAGTGTATTGAACAAATTATTTTCAAATATTAATATAAAAATGTACTTATTATTATTTTATTGTTGATTTAATGCTTGTATATCGAAGAAAAAGAGATAATGAATCTTACCTTTAATAATAAAATTAAATTTATTGGTATTTGCTTAAATCTCTTCTATTTAGAATGTTCTTGAGTCTTTCGAGCTTCTTCTCATAGAGTTCCAATGGTAGATTGGGCTTCTAAAGAGGTTATTTAGAATTCAAAACTGTATTGAATAAGAGTTTAATAATTAAGTTGAATAACGATTTATGATTTTTGAAGTTATAATTAAGTATTTTGTTTTTTATAAGTTATTTATATTTTTCTTATTTATATATTTTGATGATTTTCTTTTGACATATTGAGCTGTGGTTATATTTTATACGTTTTTAGTTTTATAATATATTATATTTTAAAGATTTTTTTTATTTTTTTTATTTTATTGCTTTTTTTTTTGAGGATTTATGGTTATGTTTTAGTTATTATGTTTTTATTTAATATTTTTTGTTATCTTTTCATTTTTTTGGATGTTTTGGAGTTTCAAGTTGTTAATTCTTTTCATTGCACTATTTTTAGTTTTTTTTATTCTTTTTTATAACAATTTTCAAAGGTGTGACCATTTGGGATATGGAAGAAGGCTAAGGGATTTGTAAAATTATGTAATGTTAGATTAATTTTGGAGGTTACATTGATCTTAAACAAATAATCTATATAAAAATACTCTTCATTAAAATAATTTAATAAAATTATTTTGTGATGTTTATTATAATATTTTGTGAAGATTATTGTTAATATTAATTTAAATTATCTATTGAAATAACCATCATCAATCATCATTAGAAATAATAATCCTTATAAACTAATTCTTTTCTTTTTTAAATGTGGAAAAAAGTGAAGTGATGGCCTAAAACTTCAAAGATGGTGGGGTAGAGGCTTAAGGGACGGAGAGGTGAGGTGATTGCTTAAAATTTCAAGAATAAGCTTATAGATTAAATGCCTCTACTTGTTCATATTCTACAATCCTTTGGTGAAAAAGGATATCAAGGCTAGGAAGTGTTAGGATATTATTTACCTTAAAATTAATATTGATTTAATTTATTGAGATATGATTTAATTACATTGGGTTACTGAAATAAGTTTGATATGATTTGATTTGATATTTTAAATTAGATAAGATTTAAGTAACTCATTATAAAAGGTATTAAAGGTTGATTGTTAGGTAGTAAAGAGTTGAGAAAAGATTAACTTTCAAGGGTTTTGTAAAGAGGTGCACCGAGGGGGGCAGCGCCCGAGCATGGGGATATAGATGTTTTGATTGAGAGATGATAGATTTTTTTTTTTTTTTTTGCAACGTTCTCTTCCCAAACCTACAAATTTGAGAGGATTGGTGACTCATCGTGCAGTGACTACATTGTGGAAGGCTTGGTGGCTGAATGTACAATGTGAGAGGATTGGTGACTTGCCGTGTAGTAGTCACATTGATAATGATGATTTTGATGATGACTGTAGTACTATAGTGTTTCGAGGTTATAATTAGATATTATAGTTTCTGAACTTCATAGTGGATAAAGGCACCTTGTTTAGGTCCCATGGTTTTTCCCCAGGTGAGAGAGGGTTTCCACGTAAGGATATCAGTGTTAACTTTTTGATGTGTTTGTAGATTTTTAGTTCCACATATGCTTGATGCAAAACGAGAGCGATTATCGTGTGGTAATTTCCAGGGTTCTAGTGATGTCTAGAGAGAGGAGAAGCGTTGACAGAGGAATAGAGGTTCATGAAGGACAGTAGTGGTGGCACCTCTACTGGTGGTTTGTCAAGGTCAAGGTCAAGGTCAAGGTCAGTGATGGTTTAATTGGCTATGTCTCGGTATTGGGAATCTAGAAGCGGTGGTTTGATGGCGAAAATTGCGGTGCATCAAAGATAGAGGCATGGTATTCACACCCTAATTTCAAAGGAAATGGGACGACACCAATCTTGGCAAAGTGCCACGTTCCCAGCATCTTGAGAAATGTATCACCATAACAAGGTTATCAACTACTCAAGGCTCGAGATAGTTGAAGGGTCAAGAGAGCTTGAGCTCAGGGGACAGCCAAGAAGGCTGCAAGACAGGTGGTTTCCAAGCTCAAGATAGTTACTTGGAGTGCAATTTCAGATACATGGGCACCAAGCTTAATCCAAGAGAGCATAGGGCATTTAGAAAAGACTTCAGTTGAAAATGCGGACGCAAGCTTCAAGGAATACGCTCGAGTACCAAATCAAGGCCACGTTCATTGATCACTCGAGTGCATGGTGGCCTCATGTGGGGAGAAAGTGATGCAAAAAGAGGGGGCAGCCGTTACTTAGTTTTTCTATAAATAAGCGACTCTGTTGTAGTCCAAACTAGTACATACACTCATAAATAACTTATTGAAGTTTTCTCTTTACAGCATACTTGTGCTTTTTCCTAGAAGTAGTATAACTTAACTTAGTCTAGCATAGCATAGATCTTGCTGCACTGCTTCTTAAGTAATACAGTGCTCCGGATTTCAAGTATGAACTCTCTATTTTAATCTATTCCCAAATTTGACAAATAAAGAATTAAGGCTTTAATTTAAGGCTTTGATGGCCAAGGCTTTATCTTGATTGCATTAGTCTTAACATTACTGTCACTGCTTAATACGTCTAGTGAACTTAGGCTCGCGCCATTGTAGGTGAACTGTTGAGTTGTTAGGTTTGTCTTTACCCCAATTCCTGACTTTTAAGTTTACAAGGAAAGGTGTCTGTGGGCCCTACTTCATCACTGTAACTGTGACTTGAGTTAGACTGATATCCCTCTAATGCTTTGTTAATAAACATACAAAAAAAAATTCACAAAAATATTTAACTAAGTCTTCTTAATTGAAGCATGAGCAAAACTCACGGTATAACCGAAGTTAGATATGGCAAAAATATCACTATCTTTCCTTTGAAATAGTGCATGATTGTGGTCAAAGACGTGTGGTTCAAATTTAGGCTCGCTCCCTAGTCGCAGTGAGTCCCTTTTGCACATTTGTTTCCATTTGTGTTTAGGACGACCACATCACATTCAATTACAAACAGGTATAGCAAACATGCCTTTTAGCGACCACAGTGGGAGGCTTAACTTAAGACTTCATTGTCTTCAACCCATCGTGGATTACCAGAACATAATTGCGGGCAAGTTGCCGATGGTTAGAACCATGGGGTTCAGTGTTCATGAGCCTAAGGAACAAAAAGGCCTTGTCTTAATTGGATCTCCACTTGAGCATCCTCTTGATTAAAGCCCTAAAACATGAAAGAATGAAACTAGTGACAGCCGCGGTAGTGAAAGCGGTGGTGAAGATGATATACAAGAAGATGAACGCATTGGGCTTGATGGCCATTCTAGAAAGAGTGTCATGGGTATACTCAAAAACTGTTAGAAATCATGGATCAAAGGGTCCAACAAACAATGAGAGAGCCTTTTAGAGACAATGTATTAAAACAAAATGCAATCTAGTGGCCCAGCGTGAAAACTCTGCCGCCATAGGAGCCGTGATAAATGACGTTTGAACCTCAATGAATGGAAGGCTTCATAAAGAAACTAATAGGGTCTTAGTTGAGATGAACTTTTATGACCCGGGAATCCAAGGCGTGAGTTGGTGGTGGCTGTGTTGCTGATTAGTTCTGTTTGGTGCTGCAGTGCTGCATATTGCTTAGTTAGTTGTGGCATAAGTTGTAATAAAGTGTTTAGGTTCCTGCAGTAAGCATGTTGCTGTTGTTGGTACTTGGCGCCATAAGCTAGGGAGTGAGTGACATATTTTAGAATTTAGAAGACATTTTGGTTAGTTGGATATTTTTGTTAAAGTCGGTTAGAGCCTAAGTCTTGATTCAATGCATTAGCTTGCATTAGATTTCCTATAAGTAGTTGATTTGTGTAATTTTCAGATCATTGAATGAAATAGCAACAAATATCTCAATTTGAGATCAAACCTTCTCTCTCTCATCTAACTCTTCTATTTCTCATCCCTATTTCTCTAATTTCTCATCTCAATTCACTTCTTTCTCATCTCATACTCTCATCTATCTTCAATTTGCTTAGTTTATGCTTTGTAATTCAATCATGAGCATAACAATTGGTATCAGAGCCTCGTTTGGCTTCTAATCGAGCTCTTATTCAAGAAAAGTTTAAATCAGATTGTTGTTGCTGCGTAAGAGACTTTAGATGCTTTGCATTTGATTTAGTTGAATCAAATTCAACTAAATTGAGTTTGTATTGTGTCAAGCTTTAGTGTTAGTTGCAATTAATCAGCAAAAGCAGTAACGATCAGGTTCAAACTCAGCAAGTTAAGGTCAGATTGCCATTGATCTGAAATCTTAGCTTGCGTTGAGCTTAATTGACAGTGAGATCACGATTTAGAATTAGTGATCTGTTGCATTAGGTTTTGCTGCCATTCTATGCGCTAAAATGTGGACAAAAGTGCAATACATTGATCATAATCAGTTTCTGCTTTTGAAGTACAACAAGCTCAGAATTATTCAGTGAGCATGGAATCGAACTTGACATCTGGGCGAGTTAACCAGCTATCACCGGAGCTTGAGGAGACAATTGCCAATCATTTCAAGCGGCAAATGCAGCGGCTGGATGAGATGTTTGATAGATTGCAGGTACAATTCAGGAGTCAAAATGTGTCCTCTAGTGTAGGACCTTTGTTACCTGCAAATCAGTTAAATGAGGAGGAGCTTAATCAAGAGAATGAGCTAGATAAAGAGGTGGTTATGCCTATGGAAGACAAAGTCTCTGAATTGCTGCATATATAGCACTTAGAGGAGACAGAAATGGATGGTTGTGCTGTTGGAGCTGGCTTCGGACATGGTAATGTCGAAGAAGAAGCTCACAAGTTAGAAGAATTGTTGAAAGGCTCTATGAAACCAGTTGTTGAAGCTATGGTAGCAGGATTAGATTCAAGTAAGGTTGAAATGTAGCCGATGCAAATAGTTGAACAAGATCTTGTGCCAAGGAAATTACAAGTGTATATTGAGATTCTAACCATTAGAAAGCTGAAGTTTAAGCTCACCTTTCGGAACAAGATTGAAATCAATTCGGAAGTTTGCCTTAATCAAAAGAAGTGTTTTTCAAGTATAAAATTGAGATCATTGGAAAGGCCATTGGTGATTTATAAAGGAAGTGTTCCAAACTTCCTACTCCTCGAGAAAAACAAGTTATTCCTCAAAAAGCAACATTTGTTAGAGGATATTGAAGTGGGAAAAACGAGGATGGTGTTTTGGTATGTGGAAAGACTTGGAGCATCCTCATGGATCAAAAGGATGTTGAAGAAAGCAAGGAAAAGGAGTGTTTGAGCAGGTGTGATTCTAGAATTGAGCATGCTGAAGTATCGGTAAGCAATCAAGGAGTTAGCATTGCAGTACCGATGATCTCAATTGGAAATTCACAAAGTGCTAATATGGCATCAATGAATACAACACCAAATCTGTTAATTACTTCTCCATGGCGAGCCAGAATGCAGAATCAGAATGTGAGGGGTACTGACCACCAGAGTTTGAGCCAGAATAATAGCATTTTCACTGTAGGACAGTCAAATTTTGTTCGAAAATCAAATGTTGCTGTTGTGGTATCATCTGATGCAGAACAAGGTGTGCTTTTATGTGAAGAGAAGGTTTATCTAAGTGCAAACATGAGTGTAAAACCTCCTCCTAAACTGGGTGAAGAAGTTCAAGGCTTTAAGAAGTTGAGACAAATGGAACATGTGACTCAAACTACTAATGTGCATCTCAGGCCATCTAACAGCAAAAGAGAGCTTTGGTTGAGTAAAAAGGAGTTCAAGTATTACAAATTCTGGATGGAAGCTGTGATTGTTTGGTGGCAGCTGTTGTTCTCGTGGTATTCTGCATCGTTTTGCAGTAGGCTATTGATGATGGGCTACATCAGCTGCGATAGGGAATTCCTTAGGCTTAATATTGGTGTCAAGCTGATGTGGTTTGATCTGGGTAGACCTCCGGATGAGTGCTCCTCTTCAGATGCAAGCAATGACAATAGGACCTTGGGCTAGAATTACTTCTCAATCTACATCAATATGGAGTTCTTCAGTAGCATTTCAGATTCGGTTACATACATGTTCTTTGCAGGTGTATGAATTTGCAAGGCAGTTCAGCACACTCAAGCTTTCTTCTATTACAACAAGTGATTTTCAAAGTTTGCTCTCTTCCATTCTTGAGGACAAGAATGTTTTCAAGGGGAAGGGAATGTTATGACCCGAGAATCCAAGGCGTGAGCTGGTGGTGGTTGTGTTCCTGATTAGTTCTGTTTGGTGCTGCAGTGTTGCATATTGCTTAGTTAGTTGTGGCATGAGTTGTAATGTGTTTAAGTTCCTGCAGTAAGCCTGTTGCTATTATTGGTACTTGGCGCCATAAGCTAGGGTGTGAGTGACATATTTTAGAGTTAGTTAGAAGACATTTTGGTTAGTTGGATATTTTTGTTAAAGTCGGTTAGAGCCTAAGTCTTGATTCAATGTATTAGTTGCATTAGATTGCCTATAAGTAGTTGATTTGTGTAATTTTCAGATCATTGAATGAAATAGCAACAAATATCTCAATTTGAGATCAAACCTTCTCTCTCTCATCTAACTCTTCTATTTCTCATCCCTATTTCTCTAATTTCTCATCTCAATTCACTTCTTTCTCATCTCATACTCTCATCTATCTTCAATTTTCTTAGTTTATGCTTTGTGATTCAATCACGAGCATAACGTGAACTCAACCTTGTCTCATAATGCTACCCTTATTGTTAGAGACGTGGCAAAATAAATAGTAGTTGAGGTTCAGCCAATCTTGATTAGACAGGCACAGGCTCATAATGGGTTAGTCCAAGACATTAGAGTGAACATCAGGTAACATAGGCCTGCACCTCCTCCATCAATTCCAACTAGCTACCCACCTTATGCTCCTTTGAGCTCACGGTTACCAGTTGCTCAAATTGACTACATAGTCCCTGACAGAACGGAAAACCCAATTATGGCTAATCCAAGTGTTAGCCATAGGAATGACAACGTGCCCCTTGGGATTATTGGACCTTCGAATTTGGGATTCTCTCAGGCAAGGGATCTAAACGCCAACGTGCCGGTGTCACATGTCCTCAAGACAGAGGGTGTAACCGTTCATACCCTCCTTAAGTTGGAGAGGTTGCCTCGAGGCCCACTTAAGTCCTTGAAATGGGTGTGTAAGGACCAATACCTACTTCTGGAGACCGGGCCTTTCCTCCTAGTCCTCTTCATGCTTATCACATTGGGAAGCAAGATAACCACCCATGTCCGCAAAATCGAAACATGGGGATTGATCAAGTAAAGATGAATCGACAGCCTGCTAATGTTGGTGTGCTCTCAAGCATGCCATTTAACCCAAGGTTTGCTGGAACATACTTCATGGCAAATCAAACCCATGGCCAAAATGATACAGCGGGTTACCTTGGGTATGGAGGGCAACAACAGTTCCCATACCCGATTATGATGGGAGCTTAAGGGTATCCAATTAATCCCCCTCGAGATACTCAACCGCTTGGGGGGCAATGGCAAGCATGTAGCCATGCACCTAACCTACCCCTCTAGGACCAATTGGCCATCGTTGTCGAACGAATGTGTGGGCCACGCCTCACGAGGGTCAATAGACCCTTGTATAGTAAACCTTACCCTGACTGTAGTGAAAGAGATTGCCCTTTCCCTCGAGGATAAAAAATCCCCCCTTTTCTAAAGAGAAGGAATTGTGTCTGCCCTTAAGCATTTGGCAAGGTTCAATTGCCAATGTAGAGAAGCATCTGACAATTAGTATCTTAAACTCATGCTGTTCTCTAGTTCTTTAACAAGGACCTCCTATCAGTGGTACTTTAGCTTACCACCTAATTTCATTTACTGTTGCGATGACATGGCCAAGCAATTCTAGGACCAATTCCAAACAATGGAACTAGGAACTTCCATGTGTGAATTGGCTCGAATGAAAAAAAAAAAAGCGTGGTGAATCAGAGGATGATTACATTAATCGATTCAAGAGAGCCAAGTTAAAATGCACTGTAGCCCTTCATAAAGTTGAATCATAAGTTTAATTAGTATATAGTTATTCATATCATTTAAGTTCATTTTCAAACCACTTTCCCACAAACTTTTTATCGCTTTTGCTCTTTTTCTTTCCTATCATTATTTCCTTGCAAAATATTCATTTTATGCTGAATCTTGCTAGGTTTTATCATCAACATCAATAAGTGAATGCAAGATACATCAAAAAGCAAAAAATGAGCTAAATACACCAATCTACATGGCTAAAGCAAGGAAATAACAAGATCGTATACAAGTCGTTAAAGAGTGCAAAAATGGGTGGCCAAATGAGCAAATCAAGAGCAACAATGCATTGTACACTTCAAGAACATATTCAAGATCATGTAAGAACTAAATTTGGGCGGAAAAATGGAGGAAAAAAAATGAAGAAATCAACAAGTTGATTTAAAAAGCTGAATATGGGCGGCAAGGGGTGGCAAGAAGAACAAATGAGAGCCAAACTTTTGTAATTTTTTATTTTTTGAACTTGCAACCTCAAACACTATAAATAAGAGTGTTTGGGAGGTCTTTTATGATCAATTCATCTAGAGCAAAGCTAAATGTTGCTCGAGAGAGAATATTTAGTAAATTAGATTTTTCAACCATCAATACGTAATAACAACTTGAATATCGAGACTAGAAAGGCATATTGATGTAACTAGGTGAAATTAGATGCTCGGATCTCATTAAATTATAAAAATCATCTAAAATTAGTGCACCTTTAATAAAATCAGTAAACATTTTTTTTTCTTCTTCATTTCGTTTTGTTTCATAACAAAAAACTTCAAATTTCTATCTTTTAAATAGTGTTGAAACTGCTAATTTTAGTACTCATTCAATAATAATCCTCATGGGATGATACTCTACTTATTTATGTATTACTTGATATAACTTAGTGCACTTGCTAAGCAAACATTAAGCATCAAGTTTTTTGGCGCCATTGCCAGGGATTGTTCTTATTTCAATGATATCTATACCAACTAGTTCTGGTACTAATTTGAAATTGTTTTGCAAAAACTTGTAAATTTGGTTTACATTTGAAGAAGAATATTTTATTTTATTCATTTCATACACTTTGTTTAAATTGTAAGGTTCTTTTTTTTAAAAAAATTTGTATAGCCCCCTCCCCCCACCCACACCTAAAATTGTGTTTTTGCTAAGTTTTGTTAATTTTGTGTTATTATTTTTTTGTTTTTCTTACGTTTTATTTTATTTTTATCTGTCTTTTACTTATAAGTTCACTTTGATAAAATTTTAAAAGTTAAAATTGTTATTTTTAAGTTTTTTGGAACATTAGTATTACTACCCCCCTCCAAAAATTTTATTTTTGTTAAGTTTTTGTGTTAAATGTTGTGTTTTTAAGTTTTCTTATTAGTTTTGTCTTTCTTTTAACATTTTAATACACCTAGAAAAGTTTTTCAAAGTTAAGTTTATATTTTTAAAGATTTTTAAACATTAGTGTTACTCTCTCTTAAAATTTGGTTTAGTCAAGCTTTGTATTATATTGTAGTGTTTTGGTTCTTTCTCATTATTGTAATCTTTCTTTTGACTTTTAAGTTTGTCTTTCTTCCTTTGTATGAAAAATCAAAATGAAAACAAAATAATCCCTTTGGAACCTAAAATCGAAAGAACACTTCGACGAATTAGGACAACCAAACGAATTAAACAATGGCTAACGAAAATAATGATAATGAAAGAGCTTTAAAAAATTATGTTGTCCCAACTGTTCATGGATGGACTTCTAGAATCCAATGCCCACTCATACAATCGAATAATTTTGAATTAAAACCCGCGATAATACAAATGATTCAACAGACTGTTCAGTTTGCGGTCTACCTAGTGCGGACCCAAATTTATATATCACTAACTTTCTTGAGATATGTGATATATTTAAGCATAATGGCATCAGTGATGATGCCATTCGCTTAAGACTACTCCCGTTCTAGCTAAGAGACAAGGCCAAGACATGGTTAATGTCATTGCTGTCAGGTACCATCACCACATGGGATAATTTGGCACAAAACTTTCTTGCTAAATATATTCCACCAGCTAAATCAGCCAAAATGAGGAATCTCATTCCTTCTTTTATGCAATACAATATGGAATAATTGTATGACACATGGGAACACTATAAAGAGATTTTAAGAAGATGTCCACACCATGGTTTCCTAGTTTGGATGCAAGTCCAAACATTTTACAATGGTTTGGCACCTAATACCCAAAAAGTGGTGGATGCGGCTGCTGGAGGAGCCCTAAATAACAAGACACTAGACGACGCATACGAGCTGTTAGAAGTAATGGCTAGCAACAACTATGTAAGAACAGCTTGATGGAACATTGTAAAGGAAACCTGCAAGCATTCATGAAGTAGACGAATTAACCACATTATTCACTCAAATTTCAATGATTCAGAAACAACTGGGTAACAAAAGTGTTAATGCCACGCAATCTCCTATGCCAACACATGAGTTCTGTGTAGGAAATGATGCGAGCATAGAATGTTAGATATGTTTCAGCAATCGCAACACAATCCCTGCTCCAACACTTACAATCCCGGGTGGAGAAATCCCCCAAATTTTTCATGGAGTAACCAAGGGATTCAAAAATCTTCCATTCATGCAAAACCAGAAAAGAAAATTGATCTCGAAGATATGTTTCATAAGTTTATGCAAGAAACTAGAAATTTCATGCAACAAACACAAACAAATCTGCGAAATCAAGAAGCTTCTAGTAGAAACCTCGAGACCCAAATCAGACAAATTTCAAACCAACTCCCTAAAAGATCACAAGATTCCTGGCCTCATAACACCATTACTAACCTATGAGGGCACATCTAAGCAATTGAATTAGAAGTGAGAAACTCTGAACAAACAACTTAGGTAACCAAGACCGCATAAAATGAACAACCCTTAATCAACCTATCCATAGACACGAACCAAAGAACGAAAAATGGGGAAGGGACAACAATCCAAAATGACGATGAACCAAAAAGGGCTCAACCTCGACCCTACAAAGGTCCCCTTCCCTCAATGTTTGAAAAAAATAGAAGCGGACGAACAATTTGCTAAATTTTTGAAAGTTTTCAAAAAATTACATATTAATGTCCCTTTTGCTGATATGTTAGTCTGATGCCCAAATATGCAAAATTTATGAAGGAAATCTTATCTAACAAAAGAAAGTTGGGAGAATTCAAAACAGTTGCACTAACTAAAGAATGTAGTTCCATACTCCAAAAGAAGTTACCTCCTAAGTTAAAAGATCTAGGGAGTTTCGCTATACCTTGCACCATTGGCACCATTGGCTTTGATAAAGTTTTATGTGATTTAGGTGTATGCATTAATTTAATACCTCTCTCTGTGTTCTGGAAGCTTGGCTTAGGATAGGTCAAACCAACTACAGTATCTCTCCCACTTGCGGACCTATCATTCAAGTGTCCAAGAGGAGTGGTTGAAGACGTCTTAGTGAAGGTTGAAAAATTCTTCTTCCCAACCGATTTCATAGTAGTTGACATAGAAGGATTGAGAGATACCTGTTATTCTTAGACAACTCTTCCTTGCTATAGGAAGGACCCTAATCTATGTGCAACAAGGGAAACTTATTTTAAGAGTGCAAGATGAATAGGGAGCCTTTAACATTTTTAATGCTATGAAATTCCTCACTCACATGGATTCTTGTTTTGAACTTGATATTGTAGATAGTTTGGTAGCCGAGAAGTTCAGGGACACACTCCCTAAGTTCCCACTTGAAGCGTGTCTAACAAAGCTAGGGACCTTAGAAACTGAGAATGAATTGATAAGGGAATGTCCCCAATACTTGGAGGATTGTGAACCTTTCAATTCGCACCATGAAGCAAGAGCGGAGAACATACAAGCAATTAAAACTCAGCAGAGAATAGGAGAAAATGAGCCTCCAAATCTCGAGCTTAAGCCATTGCTGTCTCATCTTAGGTATTATCTTGGCAATTCTAACACTTATCATGTTGTTATTAAAGCCAATTTGAGTAATTTTTGATGGGAAATGTTCTTAGAGTTCTAAGGGAACATAAATCAGCCATCGGATGGACCCTTTCAAATGTCAAGGGAATTAGCCCTTCCTTATGCATGCATAAGTCTCTCATGGAAGATAGCTTCAAGCCTACCATGCAACCACAAAGTCGATTAAACCCTGCTATCAAGGAGGTGGTAAGGAAAGAAGTTTTCAAGTTATTAGATGACTAGATCATTTATCCCATATCTTATAGTCCGTGGGTAAATCTAATACATGTAGCCCCAAAGTAAAGGGGGATAACCTTGGTAGAAAATGAGAACAATGAGCTCATCCCTACTGGGACCATCATAGGGTGGAGGGTATCTATGGATTACAAAAAACTTAATGATGCCACCCAAAAAAGACCATTTTTCTTTATCATTCATTGATTAAATGTTAGTAAAACTTGCGGGCCATTTATATTACTGTTTCCTTGATGGTTATATAGGATACAACCAAATTGCCATGGCACCGGAAGATTAGGAAAGGACCGCTATTATTTGTCCATATGGTATTATGCAATGCTCCTACGACATTTCAGTGGTGTATGATAGCAATATTTAGGGACATGGTGGAAAATTTCATATAGTATTTATGGATGATTTTTCAATCTTTGGTGCCTCATTTGATGATTGTTTAGCTAACCTCACTATGGTCTTACAAAGATGCACTGACACTGATCTTATTTTGAATTGGGAGAAATGTCATTTCATGGTACAGGAAGGGATTATGTTAGGGCATATGATTTCAAAAAAGAGAATTGAGGTTGATAGAGCAAAAACTAAAGTGATAGAGTGATTGCCACCCCCTAATAATGTTAAGGGCATTCGAAGTTTCTTGGGTCATGGAAGTTTCTATAGAAGGTTTATTAAGGATTTGTCTAAGATCACTAAAACTCTCTAGAATTTATTGATGAAGGATGTCCCTTTTAACTTTGATAGTTACTGTATGTATGCTTTTGAAACTATGAAGAAAAAACTAGTATCAACACCAATAATTGTAGCACCCGATTGGACATTGCACTTTAAACTTATGTGTGATGCTAGTAACTATGCAATAGGGGCCATGCTAGGGCAAATTTTCATGTAATTTACTATGCTAGTAAGACTTTAGCGGACGCACGGGTTAACTATGCTACCACCGAGAAGGTATTATTTGATATTGTTTTTGCATTTGACAAACTTCATTCCTACTTGTTAAATTTTTAAGTAATTATTTAAACTTATCATTCTGCTTTTAAGTACCTCTTTGCAAAATAGGACTCAAAATTGAGACTGATAAGATGGATTTTGTTGTTTTAGGAATTCGATTTAGAAATCCGGGACAAAGAAGGAACAGAGAAAGTTGTGGCGAATCATTTATCATGCCTTGAATGAGAAGACGAAAGTCCCTCTATCAATGAAAAATTCCCGGATGAAAGTGTTGTGAGGTTGAGTGAAAATCCTAATTCTGAATGAGATGCTAACATTGTTAACTATTTGGTTGCACAGGAATTGCCCAAAGACATGACATATCAATAAAAAAAGAAGTTATTCACTGATTTAAAGCACTATTTTTGAGAAGAACTATTCTTACATAAGCATTGTGAAGAACAAATCATCAGGAGGTGTGTACCTAAAAAAGAAATGGAATACATTCTCCGTCATTGCCATTTCTTGGAAACTGGAGGTCACTGTGGTGGAACAAGGATAGCAGTAAAGGTTTTTATAATTAGGACTTTATTGGCCTACACTTTTTATAGATGCTTTCACATTTATTAGTAAATGTGATTGATGTCAAAGAATGGAAAATATTTCCAGGAGACATGAAATGCCCCAAACAACATTTTAGTTGTTCAATTATTTGTTGTTTTGGGAATTGATTTCATGGGTCCTTTCCTTCATCATTTCCTAACCGATTTATTCTGGTTGTTGTAGATTATGTATCAATGTTGGTTGAAGCAGCTACTTTTTTGACCAATAATGCAAGAGTTTTGGTCAACTTTGTAAGAAAGAGCATCTTTTCTTGATTTGTAACTCCTAGAGTAATTATAAGTGATAGCGGGAAACATTTTCGTGACCGTCAACTTAAAACTTTACTGAGTAATTATGGAGTCAAGCACCATGTGGGGGCTCCATACCATCCTCAAACAAGCGGTCAAGTGGAAGTTTCAAATAAAGAATTGAAAACTATTCTAGAAAAGACCGTTAGTGGTTCTAGAAAAGATTGGTCGAAAAGGTTAGATGACGCACTGTGGGCGTATAGGACAGCATTCAAAGCACCAATCGAAACGTCTCTATATTGACTGGTTTATGGCAAGGCATGTCATTTACCAGTAAAATTGGAACATAAAGCATACTGGGCCATAAAAACCTTAAATTTCAATTTAGAAGCTGCAGGAGAGAAGAGGTTATTGCAAATCAATGAAATGGACGAGTTCATTAATGAAGCCTAACAAAATGCACCAATTTACAAGGACCGAACCAAAATATGGCATGACAAGCACATTCTGAACATGGAATTCAAAGTTAGGGAAAAAAGTTTTACTTTTTAACTCCCGATTAAGACTTTTCCCAGGAAAATTGAGCTTCAGATGGCCAGGACCCTTAGTTGTGACTCTTGTCTTTCCATATGGCACAGTCAAGATTCAAGATGAGAAGAAGGGCACATTCAAAGTTAATGGTCAAAGGTTGAAACCCTATATTGATGGAGAGTGCAAGCCGCAGAAGACCTCCATTCATCTCAACGAAGTCGAATGATATTCCCGAAAACTAGTGCATCTTGGGAGGCAACCCAAGTTTTCCTTTCCTTACTTTTTTTGTTTTTAGCTTCCTTTCAATTTTTCGTCTTATGTTTTTGATACATTTTGTTCGATAGTTTTTTTGAAACAAGTTTGAGGGTAGCATGATATCAATATTCACCATCAAAAAGCAATCATCAAACATGGGAAGTATCTCTTACCTACTAATTCGTTCCTTATATTTCGTTTAATATTGAGGACAATGTTAACTTTACATTTGGGGACGGGGAAGACATTTTGTCACATTTTAAATTTTGAACAAAATTTTTTGGAACATTTTCTTGCCTAGTCCTATTTTATTTTCTAGAGTCAGCTTTAGTGCTTCCCGGAGTTTGGAGCCTTTGTATGTGTGTAGATAGTGTCGGCTAGTAAAAAGATTTTCTATTTTCTATAGTATAGATCATTAGTCTTTTTAAATTTTATTTTAAACTAATTTAAAATCATAAAAATAAAAAATTTGAGATCTTATTATTATGCTTTTTAGGCAATTTTTCTACTCTTTTTAGCTTATTTACTTTAATTAGATTTGAACAACCTAAGAATCAATTGTTTTTGTTTTCTAATTGTAAAACATGATCTATTCCAAGGCACTATCTTGATAAAACCGTGGTATTTGAGTTCATTAGTTAGCATGGTTGTTTTACCTTTCTTTCTGACTAACAGATGCTCAAATTTATATGGGTTGCATTAAGATTATCGTTTGTGTAATAAAGTATGAAGACTTATGCCTAAGTCTAAAGAGAAATATGAAAAAAAAAAGTAGTGAAAATGAGAGAAGCATCATTAGCACCGATATCCCATATAAACATTTAAGGATATGTGATGCCCAACATGAGGGCGTCCCGGTGGTGGCGTCTCTTATCCATGAGGTATTCACCCAAGGTTTTGGAGTTCCATTCTCGCTGGAGATATACTCATGTACTAGGATTAACTGGGGCAGATCAGTCCCTCTTATATATATATAAGGAGAAAATTTTGTAAATAACTTTTAGTCTCGGGCATACCTAAAAAATTTTGTTGTGAGTGGCATGATTTATGTCATCTATTCAATTTGAATGTCTTGAGATTAGAAAGAACGGATAAACTTAATTTGCTTAGCCAAATGTTGAATTCGGTTACCCGGTTGATTGACAGGTTTTTCATTAGAAAGATTGTTTTGCCTTTAGAACCGTAAACTCTGAACCTCGGTCATTCCTTTCTAATAGAAGTAGTCTTGCTTTGAATTGTGATAAATTCTAAAAAAGCATCAGACCCTGTGCTTTCGTGTTTAGCCTTGCTTGAGGACGAGAAAGATTTAAGTTTAAGGGTATTTTGATAAGTCTAATTTAATATATAATTATTCATATCATTCAGGTTCATTTTCAAAGGAACATACCAAGGCCTCAAACCATTTAGGTCCATTTTCAAACCATTTTACATCAAAGTTTGCTCGCTTTTGCTCTTTTTCACTCCTATCATTTTTTTCCTTTGCAAAAACACTCATTTTATGCTAAAATCTTGCTAGGTTTTATCATCAACATCAGCAAGAGAATGCAAGATACACCAATCTACATGGCTAAAACAAGAAAATAACAACACCATACACAAGTCGTACAAAGTGCAAAAATGGGCGGCCAAATGAACAAATCAAGAGTAAGAATGCATTGTACACTTTAAGAACATTTTCAAGGTCATGTAAGAAATGAATTAGGGAGGCAAAATTAGAGGTGGCCAGTGGGCCAGGTCGGTCCAAAACCTGGCCTGATCCGGCTCGTTTGGGCCTGGCCCGACCCGGCCCGCTACTGTAGCAGGCCGGCTGAGCCCAAACCCGGCATTACCTAAGCCAGGCCACGGGCCCCAAATATTTTTGGGTTAGGCTAGGTCCGAAAGGGCTGGGCCGGGCCTGAGCCTGGGCCCGTGAAGAGCCCAACGGCTCTTGGGAGGGGGAAGCAACAGCTTCCCCCTTGCTTTTCAATTAAAATAATAATAATAATAATAATTTATCTATAAATACCCATCCCACAACACCCCCCCCCCCCCCCCCCCCCCCAAAAAAATTCCATTTCCTCACAACAAATCTTCATCCAATTCTTTCTTCTCTCTCTACATTCATCTACTTCCTTCTACTTGCAAGAATTGTGCACTTCTAGCTCATAGAATCTCGGTCAAGTTCGAATTTCATTGTTCACTTCAGTAATTTTAGTATCAAAATTTTAATTGTTTCGCATTTTTATCTACTTAATTTGCATTAGTAGTTGCATGTTTTAAATAATAATCATCTATACTACCATGGCACACAACGCATCTTCATCTGGAGCCGGCAGTTTTAGTTCTAGCTCTTCTTGACCACCTAAAGTACCTAAGAGGGGTAGAGTTGTCAAACTTGATACTGATGAATGGGTATTTTTAGAGCAAGAGCTATCACCTCCATTCACTGACATAGATTAGGACCTCGAACAACAACAGTATTTCAACGACCAGGATTTTTCTGAGTCAGGTGGTGGTGGTGGAGACTCACAGATTGAAGAGGAAACCATACCCACGACCGAACCCCAGCCCACAAGAAGTAGTACTAGTAGGCGTAGTACTAGTGGGGTATGAAAGTACTCCAACTTAGATAGGAACAATAATAAAGCAATTTGTACATTATGTGACCCACCCAGGCCCTTTAGTCATCCACCGGGCAGTGGGACAAGAACATTAACTAGACACATAATTAGGTGCCACCCTGAATAAGACCCAGATAGAGCCCAACAACATTTAGTACAACAAGCGATCAGTGTGCTTGCTAACTTTAGGTTCTCGCAAGAAACTAATAGACAAGCACTAGCTAAATACTTAATTAAGTCTAAAAAGCCTTTTACCACTGGCGAAGACTGGTTTCGTGGAGTATCTCCAAACAGGGGTGAACCGCGCCATCGTAAGGGTTCCTCGAAACACTGTAAAGCGGGACGCATTTAAAGCTTACAATAAGATGAAAACTGAGGTTTTCAAAACTTTTAGGGTGAACATGAGCATGTTCTCATTGACATCCGACACTTGGAAATCCAAACCCGGTGTGCCTTACTTTTGGATAACGGCACACTGGATCGATTCCATTTTCACCATTCAAAAACGAATAATCCATTTTGCATATTTAGATTATCCCCACACTGGCGACATAATTACAGGTGTGATTATGGAGGCAGTTCGCAGGTGGGGGATAGAGCAAAGTATTTTTAGCACCACGTTCGACAACGCTACTAGTAATAACACATCTGTTAAACAACTAAGTAGGCATATGAAACCCGTGTTAGGTGATCGGTGTTTTCATTTACGTTGCATCTGTCATATATTGCATTTAATGGTGATGGACAGTTTAAGTCTAATAAATGGTTCTCTTCCACCTTAAGACATGTAATAATAGCAATAAAATTATCCAGAACCAGAAAGAGAAGATTTAAACTTCTCTGTAGGACGCATGGGTTAGAGTATAAACAATTTAAATTAGATACACCAACTAGGTGGTCATCAACAATAGAAATGTTAGAGCGCATACTACTATATAAGGATGTCCTAGTGGAATTTTTACAGGATACTCATTCAGATTTAAGTGATTATAATCTGAACGATGTACACCAGGACACAATTAACAAAATTTGTAAATTTTTTACCATTTTTAGAGACGCTACCAACTTTTTTTTTCCGATTACTATTATCCGACCATACCACAAGCAATATCGAGATTGATTGATATTGTATCTTGGATGTCGAAAAATGAATCGAACCCCGTGTTGACTGAATCGATTAAAGTAATGAAAACCAAGTTTTATAAATATTATTATGAACTGCCCCTTACATACTGTTTTGCCACTATTTTGGATCCCCGTTGTAAACTCACGGGTTTGAACTTGTTTGTCAAATATTTTTGCAAAAAATTAAAATATGAATTCAATATAGAAAAATTCATTGCACAAGTCGATTCAGACCAACACACTTTATTTTCTCATTATTCTCAGAGATTATCATCCGATAATGCATATGTTACTCCTACTACAGTTGGATCTTCCACATCTGGTGGAAGTAGTGCACACTCGTCGATTGCGTGGAAGTTGTTGGGCCAATTCACACCCACACAAACTTCCACGTCATGTGATGAGTTAGATTACTATATGCAGACGACGCTAATCCAGTTCTTCCCGACACGGACGAATCCGCAATTTGATATTTTAAAATGGTGGCGAATCAAACCCAGTATCCCGTGCTTTCCACCATGGCACGTGTTATACTAATGTGTCTGGTGTCTTCAGTAGCATCGGAGTGTGCTTTTAGTCTTGGTGGCAGGTTGCTTGGAACGAAGAGGGCGAAGCTATCACCGTTTAGCTTGGAGATCTCCGCGTGCTTAAAGGACTGGATGTACGCAGAGGCTAGGGGCCAAAACTTAATGAGGCTGGGTTCATCGAGCGAGGATAAATATAACCGCACTATAGATACATCAAACAGCGGAACAGCAACCCCCCAACCAGCTTAGACTAATTTCTTATTATTGTATGTCTATATCTTGTTTGTATTTTTTAATAAATATGTTTGTACTTTTAAATGGATCCTACCAACTGCTGCAGTTGTATTTGCTACATTATTTATCATTACCATTATTTATTATACATTTTATTTTATTACATATATTTAGCATTATTACTAATTGTGATGGATTCTATTTGAATCCTATATTATTCATCAATGAATTATAATAATTTTTGTACAAAATAAATTTGTATTTTTTTTATTTTACACGTTTAAAAATCCCGAGGGGGGGGGGGACCGTTCCAATCCGGGCCCGAGCCGGGCTGAGGTCCAGAGACCGGGACCCAAGCCCAGCCGGGCCCGGGTCCCCAACTAGGCCCGGCCCGGCCCGGCCCGCTATAGTGCGGGCCTATAGCGGGCTTGGCCCAACCAGGCCCGTGGCCACCTCTAGGAAAAATGAAGGAAAAAAATGAAGAAATCAGCAAGTTGATTCAAAAAGTTGAACACGGCTGGAAAGGGGTGGCAAGAAAAGAAAATGAGAGCAAAGCTTTTGTAATTTTTTATTTTTTGAAGAAATCAGCAAGTTGAAGAAATCAGCAAGTCGAAAAAAATGAAAGAAAAGCAAATCAGCAAGTTGAAAAAAATGAAGAAATCAGCAAGTTGATTCAAAACAGCATGCTAAATGTTTTTTGAGAAAGAATATTTAGTAAATTAGGATTTTCGACCATCAACATGTAATAACAACTTGAATATCGAGAATAGAAAGGCGTACCGATGCAACTAGGTGAAATCGGATGTCTTGGATCTCATTAAATTATAAAAATCATCTAAAATCAATACACCTTTTGTAAAATCAGTAGACATTTTTTATCCTTTTCATTTTGTTTTGTTTCATATCAAAAAACTTCAAGTTTTGGTCTTTTAAACAGTGCTGCAACTGCTAATTTCAGTACTCATTTATTAACAATCCTCATGGTCTACTCGTTACTATATTATTTGATACGACTTAGTGCACTTGCTAAGCAAACACCAAGCATTATTGAATATGCCAAACCAGCCATGAATGGCTCAGATATTGAATTTTGGAAGATGTTTTGAGGCTCAAACTTCACGATGCTTCTACAGCTAGCGAAATTCGCTGCAGGATACAAAGTTGTCTTTAAAAAATAAAGCCTTAGAAAAATAGTATGTATGGAACTTTCGTACACAACTTAATCGAGGAGGATGGAGATCCTCCTTATGAAAATGATGTCGATGACTACGTCAAGGGACCTCCTATGGTTTGCAATCCTTTGGTTAAGAAGGGTATCAGAGCTAAGAGGTCATATCAATCCCAAGACTTGAGGAAGCACTCATCTGAACTCTCAAAAGTTGATTTATTATTTGGTTGGCTTGAGGCAAATCATAAACTCAGGATTAGGGGCAAACATAGAAAACCTAACCTAAATTTCACAAAGGGGAAGGTATACTATAAATAGCATGATTTGTTAACTCATTCAATGACGAATTCCATGGTCTTTTGAAACATGGTTCAAGATTCCATTGAGGCCAGGAAATTAATCTTCCCTGTAGAAGGATAGATGGGTGTTGATAAGGACCCTTTCCCTAGTCCTCTTTAAGTCAATGTCATTGACACTTTTGCAAAAAAAGGGTTTCCAACACTTGTTCGCACATTGGAGGATGGAATATTCCATTGGCACGTTACTAAACTCCATCAGATAGACAAATGTGCAGTTTTTGAAAATTTGCTAATGAAACTCCACAATAACTCTGCCATTATGCTAATAGTAGCTGAGGAGTTAGCTATGGAAACTTGCAATAATCATGGGCCCACTCTAGGCCTTACAGATCGGGAGAGCATATCTCAAGATTTGGAGAAGGCATCTTACAAAGCATGTCGTCATTATTATGCGAAAATGAAAGGACCAATTAGGAAACTCAGGCTGCTTCCTTAGTATATTTCCCCTACTAACCCTCGTCTACAATTGAAGATGACGTCACAGAAGTCCTATAGATATGAGCCTATTGAAGATCCTCCTTCAAGGGGCCAGATTATCATGAGGACTAGTCGCTCAAGGACAAAATTTCAAATACCACCTACCAGACGTGGATACCAGTCATGGCCCATAGCAGTTAAGGCACCAGCCTTCTAGGGTCTGGTTTGGTAATGTGTCGAGAAGGACCCACCTCGAGTAAGAGGGTAGTCATCCCTCTAGCCTTGCTCGAGCTCAAGAGAGAAGGCAGCTATGAAATAAAGCAGCACAACCAAGAGCTCTACTTGATACTTGGTTAATTAAGCTCTCTAAAGAGGAAGCTAGAATCCGCAAGGCCAAGCAAACGAAGCCTATGGATCTCGAGGATCCAACAATTGAACCCAGACCTTTTACCACTATTGGCAAAGGTGAACCACGCCAGAAGCAAGAGAGATGGATTAGTCTCCCATCTTATAAAGGAAAGAAATCTTAAAGGGGCAAGCTTGCTAAGGATTTGGCAGTTCGAAGGTCATCAAATGATGAAGAGGAATGCAGCCCTCTCAGCATCAATTTGGTGCAACCTCTAGACCGTGTTAAGCCAACATGGCCTGGTTTAGAGAATGACTTCCACAAAGAAGACTTCCCCCAACTAATGGAGGAGTCTAAAACTCCAGGGGTTGATCCAAAAGACCAACCTGTAGATCAGAACATGCTAACTAATGGCGATCATCAAAAGCAAGATCAAAATGTGCCTGGCAGTCCTAAGAAGGAAACTAATCAAGGGGTCCAAAGACAATTTGGAACACTCCTTGAAAAAGTTGATGTTAGAATTTCGCGGATCCTTCCCTTGGAGTTCATGGAAATTAATGCTTAAGAAGGCCTTGAGGAAGATGTAGTAGCATTAGAAGAAGATCCACAAGTGGAACTTGTTGCTGAAGTAGCAACTATTGAATCTAACCATGATCATTTGTCTTTTAAAGTTACTACCCTAACATCCAAAATTACTTGATGATGGACCTGGCAAAATGAAGATGATGTTTGATGGGCTAAATACTTCCAATAAACATATCGGCCCTCTATATTAAGACCAAATTCGATGCCACTATGGTGAATAGGGTCTTGGTGGATAATGGCACCGCCATCAATGTCTTACCTTCGTATATGTTGAGGTCATTGTTAAATCTTGAGATGACTTGATTACTTCAGATATTGTAATCTATGGCTTTTTTGGAGCTGCTACTAAGTCTGAAGGAGTCATTTCAATTGATCTGACTGTTGAGAGTTTAAGCAAGCTAACAACGTTCTTCGTAGTGGATATTACCTCAAGCTACGATGCTTTGCTTAAGAGAGACTGGCTACATGATTTATCCCAAAAAAAAAGAGCGATTGGCTACATGCACATTATTTTATCCCTTCTTCACTTCACAAGTTGTTAATCTTCTGAAACTATGACAAATATGAAGTTGTTATGGCAGGTAACAAGCCATTCATGGCTTACTTGAACTATGCTGAAAAGAAGTTCTACGAAGATGGTGTGGGACAACTTCACATTAAAAGGACCACTCCACAGTCTGCCCAACACTAAGACATGATAGGAATCCTTGACAGCCCACTCACTAAAGTTGATGTTGATCAAGTTGATGTGGATTCAGAAGACTTTTACTTCTGGGGATACAGGAGAGTCCTTCTTGATGAAGGAAACCTCCAAGGCACACAAGAATCCTTATGTGAAGGAGTTAAGAACTCCTAATAATTGCCCAGGAGGCCATTTCCTCAGCCGTAGCAAAGATTGTGGCTTGGCATGCTGAGGATCAGTTTTGGACTGAGCAGCCATTTAATGGCTTTGAAGTTCGGATGAAATAAGAAAAAGAGCGGGAGCTATCTAATGTATGAGCAACACTGGCAAAAATAGAGGATTTCAGGGCTGAAGTTCAGGACCCCCTGCTCGAGGTTAACTTGGGCTTAACAAATGACCTGAGACCTACCTATCTGAGCGCTCTACATTCTAAGAAGCAAAGGGAGTAGTATTTGATCTTGTTTCCTGATTTTAAGAACTGCTTTATTTGGGGCCATCATGCGATGCTTGACCTAGACGGAAAGGTGATTGAGCATAGGCTTCCTATCAAGCCAGTCTTAAGGCCCAGAGATGGATGTCCTAAGAGATAATTATTTTGGTTAAAGAGGATATCGAGAGACTCTTAAAGGCCAAATTCATCATGACTACGAGGTATGGTTGAATGATATTGTTCCTGTCATCAATAAAAATGGTAAAATCAGAGTCTATATTGATTTAAGAGATCTAAATGCAGCCACCCTAAAAGATGAATACCCATTGCCAATTACTGATGTGCTCGTTTATTCAGCCTCAAGGCATGAGGTCTGGTCCTTTATTGCAGGTACTATCAGGTCATGATTGCTTCAAAAGATACCTATAAAATAGCATTTAGGTGTCCTGGATCAATTGGGACCTTTGAATGAGTGGCTATGCAATTTGTCTTGTAAAACACTAGTGCCACCTGCCTAAGAGCTTTGATCATGATCTTTCTTTATCGCATTAGCAAGACCATGAAAGTCTACACAGACAATATCATGTTTAAATCAAAGTCCCAAGTTAAGCGCTTGGAAGACATAAGAGGGTCGTTTCTTAGAATGAGGAGCCAACACCTCGAAATGAACCCTCTAAAGTGTGCCTTTGTTGTGCGTGCTACAAACTTTCGAAGTTTTTTGGTACACCAGAGAGGCATTCAAGTGGACATAAACAAAGCTAAAGCCATACAGTAGGCTAAACAACCATTGAGCAAAAAGGACCTTCAACCCTTCTTGGGGTAGGTTAACTTCCTAAGACTTTTCATTTCAAATCTTACAGGAAAAACCAAAGTCTTCTCTCCATTGTTGAGATTCAAGTTTGAGAATGACTTTAAGTGGGAGGATCCACATCAAGTAGCTTTTAAGGTCATCAAGGAATACTTGATCAGGCTACTAGTGCTAATTCCACCAAAGCAAGGCAAACCTTTGAAGATATATGTCTTTGCTTCTGATAAATCAATTGGTTGTTTTCTTGTACGAGACAATGAGCAAGGGTTCGAGAAATATGTGTTCGACCTCAGCAATTGCTTAAATGAATGTGAAATAATATATTCCTCAATTGAGAAACTGTGTCTATCCTTATTCTATGGATATGTGAAATTACTATTTCTTAGCATTTATCATATATGTGGTTGCTTAGATAGATGTTCTTAAGTGTAGACCTTAAATGAGGGGAAGATCAGTCAAAGGCCAAGACTTACCAAACATTCTAGCCGACCATCCAAACATTCACACCAGCTTAGGCTATGAGCCAGACCAGCTCCTAGAGGTGGAAATGGTCCCTTGGAAACCATACTTTGAGGGATCAAGGACCAATTCAAGCGCTAGGGTTGGAATTGTGATCGAATCCCCCGTTGGGATCATCACCAAGTTAGCTGTTACATTGGTTGGCAAGTTCCCTAACAATATGGTAGAGTATGAGGCATTGATCATAGGCTTATAGACTCTCTTAAAAATGCAAGTCCCTAATGTTAACATCAAAGGGGACTCGCAATTGGTCATTTGCCAAGTAAAAGTGAAATTTCAGTGTCTAAGCGATACCTTGAACAAATACATCTCAGTGGTGTAAAAACTGTTGAGTAAGTTTGATGGTGTTCAGTTCGAACATATTCCAAAAAAACAAATGTGTTAGGTTGGACTAAGCAATGGTTATCAAGATAATGTTCTAGACCATAACATTGAATTCACTGGGTTCTTCAGTTTTAAGAGTGTTATGAATTGATGAATTTTAATTGTAATTTTCTGGTTGTAAGTGTTTCATTGTGAGTTGTTAGATTTTAAAAGTCGGTTGGGTAGGTTTTAGGCGCCAAAATCAGTTAATTGTTCTAACCGGGTCTATTTGAGGGTTTTGCTGCAGATTTGGCGGGGAAAAGCTGTTAGATAGCTTAATTTGAATTTGTCTTGATGCAATGTGCCCAAATGTGTATAAATAGGGTCTTGAGCATGTATTTCAGGTATTCAATGAATATAATCTGAATTTCCTTTGGAATTCTCTCTCTTTTCTCATCTCTTTCTCCGCTTCTCATCCCCTTTCACTTCTCTTCTCATCTTAACTCTTTCTTCTACGAGGTTAGACTTTCAATTCTTAATTGGAAGCTAACAATTGGTATCAGAGCTGGTTCAAGCAATCAATTGATTGATTGAGGCTAGTTAAACAAAGGAAAACATGACTGATGGTGTAAGAACAAGATCGGGAGCTGGAGGTGCCAGTGCACCTGGTTCTGGAATGAATTTTGTTGCTGCAATTACAGGTTCTGGTGCTGATGCATCAATTGATCACCACCAGAAGTTGAGTGACAAGTCCGAACAGCTGAATGCTAAGTTTGATCAGCAAAATGCAAGGTTTGATCAGCAGGATGCGAAGTTTGACAGCATTCAGCAAATGTTGAAGTTGATTTTGGATAAAGATGCGAATAAGGAGGAACGATTGCAACAAATTGAAGAGAAAATTGTAAAATTGCAAGATCAGGTTAATAAACAAGGAGAATCAATTGTTAATGCAATCTTGAAGCCTGCAAGTCAGATCTTTCATCAGATGGAGACCGATCAGCAGTAACACAATCGGGCCTGTCAAGGAACCGAGGCAAGTCTCTGATAATGCAGCTGGATGTAGGACCTTCAATTAACATCAGATCAGCTAAAAATCAATCTTTGCAACCTAAAATTGATGTAGACAATCAGGATCGAGCCTCTGGACAAGCACATTGCAGACCTGAAGCTTTAAACACAGACCGCAGCATCAGGCCACAGAATTCAGTGCTGCAGCGCAGAGTTGAATTTGATGAGCTCGATCATCTGGACAGACCTCCTAATCAATAGTACCAGCATAGATTAGTGAGTAATGACACTATATCTGGTGTTAGGAGTGGTGATTACAGGCAGCCAAGAGTTGAAATTGATCCTTTAGATGGAAAGCTACCGGAATCATAGCTGAGAAGGTGTGACCGGTACTTCCTGTATTACAACATACCTGATGATGAAAAGCTCCAGCTAGCTGCAGTGCATTTACATGGTGACCATGAGGTTTGGTATTATAGTTTGTTGAAGAGTAAACCCAATCTTTCTTGGGGCCAATTCGTAGAAGAAATGTGTGAACGTTATGGAGAAGGTGAATCAATGGATGTTGCGGATAACTTTAACAAATTGTCTCAAACTTCAACCGTGAGAGAGTATATGCTTATATTTGAGAACTTAAGAGCCAACTTGCTATCAGTTTTGTCCATAGCTCCCCGAGGATGCTGAATCTTATTACGTTTCATGCTTTGTAAGTGGATTGAAGCCTAGGATCAAGAATATGGTGAAAGCCATTGATCCTAAGACTTTGTCAAGTGCTTATAACAAGGAAAAATTGATTGAAGCTACTCAAGTCCAATCAAGTGACAAGTTCAAGCAGCATGGCAGCAAGTTCAGACCTCAGCAGCATAAAAATTCCAGTGCTGGTTTTAAGCGTGCTGTTGACAGAAGTTCTGTGATGCTTTATTTTCATTGTAATCAACCATATCAGCCTAGTCATAGGTGCAAAACTCAAGCATTGATGTATGCAAAGGGGTCCCGTGTTGCTGTGATTCAGACAGTGAAGCCTCAGATGTAGACGAGGACAGTGCAGGCTGTCATTCACGGGAAGAATCAAGTGATGATGAAGTGGAGATATCCATGAAGGCTCTAACCGGTAGTGGAGCTCATAATACCATCAAAATCAAAGGCAAGGCTGGAAAGCATTCCATCATTATCCTTATTGACAGTGGGAGCACTCATAGTTTTGTTGATCCCAAGTTGATTAAGAAGGTCCAGCATGACATGACAAAAACTCATCCCTTGGCTGTAATGGTGGCTAATGGAAATTCTTTAACGACTCAAAACAAGTGCATAGCATTCCCATAGTCTATGCAAAACCATCAATTCACTTTTGATTTTCGAGTTTTGCCCTTGGGAGGTTGCGATATGGTGCTCGAGGTGGATTGGATGAGAACTTTCAACCCGGTTGTATTTGATTTTGACAAAATGACCGTGGCATTTGAGGGTCATGGCACCAAAGTATCTTTGCAAGGCATATCCAAGGAAGCTCAGCTCAAGTTGATTGATGCTAAGCATGTGCAAGGTGGAATTAAGAAGAAAACGATCCAATGGATTGGTCATATGTTCATGATCAGTTCAGTAGAGCAACAGCCGCATCCTCTACCTGATGTGCAGGCCTTGGTAGATGAATTTGGGGACATTTTTTAGGAGCCTAAGAGTCTTCCTCCACAAAGGAGTGTGGACCATGCTATTCCTTTGCGCGTGAACACTGAGCCATTCAAAATAAGGCCATACCGATATGCACATGGCTAAAAGACCGAGATTGAGAGGCATATGGAGGAGCTTCTTCACTTGAGCTTCATTAGACAGAGTCGTAGTCCTTTTGCTTCACCCGTGATCCTCGCGAAAAAGAAGGACGGTTCGGCTAGAATGTGTATAGACTACCGAAGGTTGAATGCTTTAACCATGAAAGACAAGTTCCCTATTCCGGTCATAGACGATTTGCTTGATGAGCTACATGGAGCATGCTTCTATTCAAACCATGATTTGAGGCAAGGATATCATCAAATCAGGGTCCTCGAGCCGGATATCTACAAGACAGCTTTTCAAACTCATTATGGCCATTTCGAGTTTGTTGTTATGCCTTTCGGTTTAACAAATGCTCCGGCCACTTTCCAAGCAGCCATGAATGACGTTTTCAAGCCTTTTCTGAGGAATTCAGTGCTCATTTTCTTCAATGATATACTGATTTATAGCTCAACATATGAAGCTCATCTCACTCACCTCAGACAAGTGTTTGTTTTGATGCGACAACACAAGTTCTTTGCAAAGTTGTCCAAATGTTCGTTTGCTCAAAATAAGCTTGAGTATTTGGGTCATGTAATCTCACAAGAGGGAGTATCTACTGATCCTAATAAGATCCGTGCAATGCAAGAGTGGCCAATTCCGATCACCTTAAAGCAATTGAGGGGTTTTTTGGGATTGACCAGGTATTATAGAAAATTTATTAACGGGTTATGGTTCTACTACCAAACCTTTAACAGAGCTCTTGAAGAAGGATGCTTTTTCTTGGAATGAGAGATCTCAAGCTGCATTTGAAGCTCTCAAAGTCGCAATGTGTGCCGCACCGGTGTTGGTAATGCCAAACTTCACCGAAAGCTTTATTTTCGAGATCGATGCAAGTGGTACTGGTATTGGGGCTGTTCTTTCTCAAGGTGGAAGGCCTATTGCTTACTTGAGTCAAAATCTTAGTCCTAAGCATCAAGCCATGTCAACCTATGAGAAAGAGTACCTAGCAATTCTCTTAGCTGTGGAGAAATGGAGGCATTACTTGGAGGGTCACAAGTTCATCATTCGAACGGATCACCAAAGCCTCAAGTATCTCCTTGAACAAAAGATCATGACAAGAATTCAAAAGAAAGGTCTTATGAAGATGTTAGGTCTTGATTATGACATCGAGTATAGAAGTGGCAAAGAAAATGTGGCTGCGGATGTGCTGTCAAGGAGGTTTGAGGATGCAGATTAGGGGACTTGTAATGCTGTAACCGTGGTTGTACCTTCATGGATGGAAGAGCTACATAAGTCATATGTGGGTGATCCTTTTGCCCAAGAAAAAGCTGATGCTGCTATCCTTAAATCTGGTGCAGAACATGCTGCTGTAAAGCCAGAAATCACCATGCAGAGGGGGTTGATCAAAATTGATGGAAGATTGTATGTTGGTTCTGCTACTAATTTGAGGAAACAAGTCATACAAGCTTCACACGATGCTACTTGGGGAGGTCATGCTAGTGTAGAAGGCACATATCAAAGAGTTAAAGCATACTTTACATGGCCAAGCATGAAAAAAGAAGTGAGTGATTATGTGAAGACTTGTGAAGTTTGCCAACAAACCAAGTTGGGTGATCATCGATACAAGGGACTCCTTTAACCTCTTCCTATTCCGGATAGAGCTTGGATCCACATTGGCATGGATTTCATTAAGGGATTGCCGAGGTCCGAAGGCAAGGAAGTCATATGGGTAGTGGTGGATCGTTTCGCCAAATATAGCCATTTTATTGCTCTTGCTCGACCCATTACTACTGAAAAGTTGGCAAGGATCTTCCTTGACAACATTTACAAATTACATGGATTGCCTCAATCCGTTGTGTCGGATCGTGACAAGATTTTCACAAGCACGTTTTGGAGGGAGCTGTTCAAATTGATGGGAACCACATTGGCACTTAGTTCTTCTTATCATCCTCAAATGGATGGCCAAACCGAACGAGTCAACCAATGTGTGGAGCAATACCTTCGGAGTATGGTTTTCTTAAGGCCCAAGGAGTGGAATCATTGGCTTTCTTTGGCTGAGTTTTGGTTCAACACTCACTTCCATACATCAATTGGCACTTCACCCTTCCAAGCTTTGTATGGTTATCCTCCTCCTTCACCTATGATGCTGCAACAACTGAGAAATACTGATTCTGCAGCAACCAATTTAGTGCAGCAGAGGATATAATTTGTGCAAGTGCTTAAGGACAATCTCCAACAAGCTCGAGCTCGGATGAAGTATTATGCAGATAAGAAAAGGGTAGACAAAAGCTATGACGTTGGTGACATGGTCTACCTTAAATTACAACCGTATAGACAGTCTTCCTTGGCTGTCAGGCGTAATGTCAAGCTAAGTGTCCGATTCTTTGGACCGTACAAAATCTTGGAGAAAGTTGGCGATGTTGCATATAAGCTTGACTTACCTTCACATTCATACATTCACCCCGTGTTCCATGTGTCCTTACTCAAAAAGCAGGTCAAAAGAGGTGCTGAAATTGCTCGAAATCCACCTGATGCAGAGGCAAATGGCTTGCTGTTACTGCAACCAGCTGCTGTTAGGGGCCGTAGGGTGCTGCAACCAGATGGAGGTGCTATGCAAGAGGTATTGGTGACTTGGAGCAATTTGAACAGGAGCTTTATGACTTGGGAAATTTGCAAATTTTGAAGAGCCAATTTCCGCATTTCACTTCTTGAGGACAAGAAGTTTCTCAAGAGAGAGGGAATGTTATGAATTGATGGATTTTAATTGTAATTTTCTGGTTGTAAGTGTTTCATTGTTGAGTTGTTAGATTTTAAAAGTCGGTTGGGTAGGTTTTAGGCGCCAAAATCAGTTAATTGTTCTAACCGGGTCTATTTGAGGGTTTTGGGAAAAGCTGTTAGATGGCTTAATTTGAATTTGTCTTGATGCAATGTGCCCAAATGTGTATAAATAGGGTCTTAAGCATGTATTTTAGGTATTCAATGAATATAATTTGAATTTCCTTTGGAATTCTCTCTCTTTTCTCATCTCTTTCTCTACTTCTCATCCCCTTTCACTTCTCTTCTCATCTTAACTCTTTCTTCTACAAGGTTAGACTTTCAATTCTTAATTGGAAGCTAACAAAGAGTAGAGTCATACTAAGTGAACGCTTCGATTGCTTTGAAACACATTGGACTATCCCAAGTCAACATGAGAACCAAAGGAGGCCTATAGTGGATTACTTCTAGAACCCTCAAGACTATGTCAAAGAAAGAAAGATGAAGATGAGAGCTCATAGATTCGATCTAGATAATGAGTGTAAAGATTTAAGAGATCTTGTTAAGTTTCTTGACTTAGATGAAGCCATGCTAGTAATGGTAGGAGCCCATGAGGGTTTCAGTGGATCCCATCTAGTTGGCAAATAAATACATTGGCACATTAGGCATTATGGATATTACTGGCCATTAATGATTTATGATTGCACTAATATATGCAGAGCATCCCAAACACATGGTCTTGTACCAAGAGTCCCTACAGCTGAGATGAATGCTATTGTCAAACCATGGCCTTTTAGAGGATGGGCAATGGACATAATAGTGAAAATTAGCTGTCCTTTTGGCAAGCAAGGGTCTTACATTCTTGTGGTCATAGACTACTTCACAAAATGGGTGGAGGCTGAACCACATAGAAATATCAATCAGCAAGATGTGATTGATTCTACCAAAGAATATATCCTATGTAGGTTTCCCATAGACCATTACTATGCTAAGGTGTTCAAGGGGGCGAAGGTTAAGGATTTCACCAAGAGTTTTGACATAGAAATCTTGAACTCAACCCCTTACTCTGCTCAAGCTAATGGTCAGGCAGAGTCTGCAAACAAGATTCTAAAGGCCAATATTAAGAAAATGATTGAGGATAATCTAGGAAAGTGGCATGAATTGCTACTTTTCCCTTTGTGCTTACAGTGTTAGGAACAGTGTACTAAAAAATTAAAATTTGTTCTGTGATTTTCGTGTTAGTAACATCCATGAAATGGGTGTAGACCTCAGACTACAATTTACATGTTTGTTCTAAGTGGTTTATGAGATTAACCCATAGATAAATTTGGAACAAATGGTATAGATTATTGTTCAAAAAACTCGTAGTCAAAGACAAGTATGAACCACTTGTATGCTCAACCTATAACAAGACACTTTAGATGACTTGTCTTGGTCATATGGATGGTGATTTAAAAGTGTTAGGTTGGTGTGTTTAATTAGATTGATACACTGAGTTGGACCATATGAGTTGCTTGTTTCTAGACTTCTATCAAAGACGAGTGATTTATGTTGTACTGTTTAAATGATGACTCTAAATCCTGAGAGTATTCCGAACTTGTACATGGAATGTTAGTTACTTTGGTGTACTATAAGTAACGTTTGTACAAATGACTAAATTCCCACGTACACTAGGTAGCGGCGTGAAATGTGACAAGGATCAGGTATTCAATACAGAATCTATAGCCTCTTATGAGATTCAAATGTCCCCTTAGTCGATTTGCAAGTGTTTGAATGATTCGGAAACTTTGGCCAAAGTATTCCAGGTGTTTGACATTAAGAATTTATATTGTGAATATGTCCAAATATAAATAAAATATTCGAAAAAGGCCGAGTCAAGAACTAATGGAAAAGCTGTGACAAAAATAATGATAGTAGTTATATTATTGTTGGTCTTGGACATCTAGTGGAGGGGTTGTTGGAATCAATATAGTCTATTTGGAAATTATCAAATACACGATTTAAGTCTAGAGTACAGTGGGATTTATTTAATGGAATTATGTGCCATTAAATGGTAATTAAATTTTACCATGAGATGGTAATTAATTTAACCCATTGGAGCTAGATATTTATTATCCCTTTGCAAGCCTCCATTTTTATTGTTATTGAAAAAATATTAAAGAATTCATGAGATGAAATATTTAGTCATTAGATGAGTAAATTTAAAATTTTCAAACATTAATCATGAGATGAATAAATGTTGAAAATTATAAAACAAAACAATTGTTCAAAACTAAAATTTATAAGATGAAATTTCACATGTGGGAAACAAAAATAAAAATAAAAAATTTGAAAAATGGCAAATCGCAAGCGCAATCCGTATATACGTTGATGGACCAACAAGCGCACGATGTGGTCATAAGGGGGCAATCCGCGTGCACGTGCACGTTCCAATCGCAGCCTACCACGTGGAATGCGTATTGAAATTGAAATATATGGATTATGAGCTTTACTTGAAGCACGACATCTTGAATTTATCTTAACCTTAAACGCAGCGTTTTGTTTGTTGTGCACACGTCCCAGATCGACTAAATTGGATTTTTTCGCTCCTGTATCCTATTATAAACAGAGGTACCAATTTCAAGATTTGGCATCAATTAAAAATTAAAGGTTTCTAAAAGTGTTGACTTTTGGAAATATAATTAGAGAGAAAATTTTCGATTCAAATTTTTCTTTCTACAGTTTAATATTATTCGGAGCCCACTCTCCGGGAGTTTTGAGGTCATTGCGTTGAAGGCAGCTGGGTCTTGGTTTTCTCAACTTTCTTGGAGTTATTTATTATCCCGGTTTTTTTTATTTTGGAGCCATTCCAGGTATTCTTCTTTCCTCTTATTTTATGTTTTTTGTTTTTCTATTTATTTATAGTTTTCTTACTATGCTAGTTATAGTTCTTGTAATTATTATAAATGGATTGGAGTAGAGGCCTATAGATTTAAAATTAGGAATTTTAAATCAACCTTAGGTTCAAATTTGAAAATTTTAAACCTGTTCGCTGCTTTAACTTCATTAAATTTGGGAAAATTTTTGAAATTCGTCCAAACAATTGATATCAAAGCCGAGCTCTTATTACATTCATAGTATACTGTTATGTTCGTGATTGAATCATGAACGTAAGCTAAGTAAAATGAGAATAGATTGAGAGTATGAGATGAGAAAGAAGGGAATTGAGATGAGAAATTTGAGAATTAGGGATGAGAAATAGAGAGAGTTAGATGAGAGAGAGAAGTTTAATCTCAAATGAGATATTTGTTTATGAATTCATTGAATGCCCCTGAATAATACACTCATCAGCTACTTCTAGGCAATTAAGCAAGCAATACATTGAATCAAGACACATCACTAATCATCTTATTAGAAGAAATATCTAGAAAACTCTAGAAACTAACTAACTAACTAACATTTAAACCCATTATTTGGCGCCAAAAACAGCAACTAACAGCAAAGATAGCACAGCAACAGCTCACGGACAGCAATAGAACAATGCAGCAGCACCAACAAAACCCAACAGCAGGCCAAACTGAGCCAACCACAACCCAGCCACCTCAAGCTCATGCCTCGGATTCTCGGGACATAACATTCCCTTCCCCTTGAGAACGTTCTTGTCCTCAAGTTTGGAAGTTAGTGCTCAACCATGCCTTGCAAAGTAACTCTAGATCCGCGGCATTCAAATTATACATCGTGCCTAGCATAATCGAAAGATACCGGGTTAAAACCACGCATCCAATCAACTCCAAGCACCATATCGCATCCCCCCAAGGGAAGAACTTTAAAATCGTGTGTGAACTGATGTTCATGCATAGACCACTGAAAGGCTCGGCAATTGTCCTGAGTAAGGATAGAGGTTCCATCCGCCACGGTCACTGCCAAACGGTTAGTCTTAATTACCTCATGTCCCACTCTCTTCAATACCTTTGGATCGATAAAACTATGAGTGCTTCCACTGTCTATCACGATGACAGCCGATCTCGTGGCTGCAGTCCCTTGGATCCTGATCGTCTTATGCATTCCTTGTCCGGTCAAAGCTGTCAAGGAAATCTCCATTTCATCCTCAATGAAAATTTCTCGATCTGAATCCTCATACTCAATATCGGTCCAATCTCCATCGGACTGCCCTTCAATGTCAACTCCTCTAACCGCTAAGGGAAATTTAGGATTACATTTATGGCCTATGTCATAAGGTTGACGACACTTAAAACAGAGTCTTTGAGGTCTCTTCTCAAAAGCAGTCTTATCAAAGTGACGGTTCACTTTGGGTTCATCTCCCCCTTTGTGATGTTGTTGCGAACTTTCTCCCCTATGCTTAGGCCCCTCATTGGTTGGTAGAAACGTAGCCTCAAATAACTTCGCCTTTGCATAAGCTTGAGATAAAGAAGTAGGACCAATTGCCTTCACCAAATTCTTGATTTTAGGCTTCAGTCCACTGATGGAGCTCGAGACATAAAAAGACTCAGGGGCTTGAAGAGTGACAGTTATCATACTTGCTCTGAGATTCTCAAACCTTTTCATGTACTCCTTTACGGTTGTAACTTGAGTTAGCTTGTTGAAGTTATCCACTATATCCCTCAAGTCATCATCACCATAGCATTCACAAAACTCAACCATAAACTTAGCCCAAGTAAGTATGGAATTGCTCTTCAATAGACTATAGAGCCAAACTTCATGATCTCCTGAAAGATAAACCGCAGCCAACTCCACCTTTTGATCATCGGGAATGGAATAAAAGTGGAAATATCGCTCACATCTCCTTAACCACGAATGTGGCTGCTTCCCATCAAAATTATCAAGTTGTACTCTTGGTTATCTAAAGCCATTGCTTCTATTACCACAAAAGACTTCATTGCTTCGATTAGGAACAATTTCAGAGGCATTCTGTCCAAGATTATACTGTTGAATAGAAATTGGTGGCTGAACTAAGTGTCCAGCATTTAAACAAATAGGTTGCCTGTGTGTTGGCTCATGTGATGGATCAAAGTGTCCTGAATTTTCATGATTGGTTCTGGTCGGGGCTGTAGAACCTGGTGGATGATCTGAAACATCAGGTGGATGATCCTTCTGACCAGATTTCATGCTCACAAATTGAATTTGCTCCTGATCATTTGCTTATACTTGCGGACTGCCAGATGTTTCAGCATCTTGAACCTGATTTCGGGGTCTGTCATCACCTCATTGAAGATGAATTTGAGGTCCAACATTTACATTATCAACTTGGGGAACATCTTGTGAATGATCACTAGCATTTGGCACTTGTGTTTGAAGCAGTTCCGAGGTTCTTAGTAAGTGACTTGCAGGCAACAGACCTCCACCACTTACACCTACATTCTGTTTTTGTACCTGATTTTGCAACATAGCAAGACAATTATCCACACGATCCTCAATTCCTTGCAAATGATGAGTCACTCGATCTTCAATCGCTTATTTGTTGATTTCAGCAAATCTCATTTCAAAACTTTGCAGGTGATGATTCAAATGAGAATCAATCTTTTTATCAAACTCCTTTGCTTGTTCATTCATTCGATCAGCCACTACCTCCTCAATCTGTTGCTTTTGCTGATTTAATTGATCAGCCATTTTCTCTTCAAAACACTGAGTTTGCAAGCTGAAACTCTCATTAAACTTCCGATCTTGTTCTTGCAATATTTTATGCAAACGTTCTTCCATTCTTTGCTCCCTCTGCAGCTGCTCTTGTTTTTCTCTTTGTTCAATCTCCAACTGATTTTGTTTAGCTCTTTGTTCCCGCTCCAACTGCTCTTTATTAAGCTACACAAGCAAAGCCCTAATATGTCCATTCAGAACATCAGAAGTCACAAATTGCAGTTCATTCTTTGCATTTCCACTAACAGCATCAGCATAAGAAGGACTTGCTATAGCTTTGGCAGTTTCAGATCTTTTTGTCATGCCTCCAGCCATAATTCCCTCTTAATCTTCACAATCTAAATTGATCGGATTGATTTTACAGAAAAAACTGATCTAATTTCGGCAGAACAAGCATCAACGCAGCTGATTTTCACAAATTGAGTTTCACTGCAAATTTTTTCTTTTATCTGAAATTTCAAGATCAAATTTGAAAATCACAAATATGAATTTGATTAGCTTGAACTGAACTAAATTCAGTTCTGAATATATATTTTTTTTAAATTTTCTTTTGATTACGCACTCGATTGGAAGCCAAACGAGGCTCTGATACCAATTGTTACATTCATGATTGAATCATGAACGTAAGCTAAGTAAAATGAGGATAGATTGAGAGCATGAGATGAGAAAGAAGGGAATTGGGATGAGAAATTACAGAATTAGGGATGAGAAATAGAGAGAGTTAGATGAGAGAGAGAAGTTTAATCTCAAATGAGATATTTGTTTATGAATTCATTGAATGCCCCTGAACAATACACTCATCAGCTACTTATAGGCAATTAAGCAAGCAATACATTGAATCAAGACACATCACTAATCATCTTATTAGAAGAAATATCAAGAAAACTCTAGAAACTAACTAACTAACATTTAAACCCATTATTTGGCGCCAAAAACAGCAGCTAATAGCAAAGATAGCACAGCAGCAGCTCACGGACAGCAACAGAACAATGCAGCAGCAACAACAGAACCCAACAGCAGCCCAAACTGAACCAACCGCAACCCAGCCACCTCAAGCTCATGCCTCGGATTCTCGGGACATAACATATACATGAATATATATAATAAGATCGAAAGAAATATACTTGCGAATAAAATATAGATTTTATTCAGAAGGAAAGATTGTTTAAGGTAGCGGTTTAAATTGTTAATGGATTAATAGTTAATTCAGTTATGTCAATGTAGATTAAATAAAAGTTTACATTCATGTAGTTCGTATGAGATTGTGCGTTCTTAATCAAGATTTACGAAATTGGTTAAATTAATCTAATGAGATTAGATTCAATTTTTTTTAACTATTTTTATTAAAAAGTAAAATAAAAATTTCAAAATAAAGTCGGTGAAGGCGCTAGTGATTATGTCGACGCTGACGTGGTGCTGCCGTGGGGCTGACATGTTGCTTACATGATAATGACGTGGGGTTGACGTGTTGCTTACATGGCGATGCTGCCATGTTGTGGACGTGTCACTGACGTGGCATTTTTTAATATTAATTTTTTTTGTAAAATTGCAGTACTATTTTACATTAAAAAATTAAAATAAAATTTTTTTATTGATTAATTTAATTTTTTTTTTTTTTAAGAATGAGATTCTAAAGTAGATTATGAGAATCTAGGTTATAAGTCGGTAATGTTTCAAATAAAAATAATAAATAACAAATTAATTCTAATAGTTAATTTAATTTTTAAAATGAGATTCTAAAGGAGATTATGAGCTAATCTAAATTGTAAATGCAAGTTAATTAAAACCACTACTTTATAAAAACCCATGTTCAATTGTTGAAATGTCACAGTCTCCCTTGCAAGTCTAACTGTATAATAGATCGATAGACCTCCCTACAGATAGGACTTCTATTAAGATAAACTAAAGTGCAAAGAAGCAAGGCAGCCACGCTGCCATGGAGTATTACGTGTGTTTGCATGGAGCTTTAAGTAATGGTTCACACTTGACTATCGTGATACATTAGCCTCCCTGAGGAGCTTTGTTGTGTTATGTTAGAGAATAAGGTAAAGTGGTGAGTTAATCGTGGTTAGTAAGAGGTACGAGAAAACATGTTAATTGAGAATAGCTCTCACCCAAATTAATTTTGTACAACCCTGCTGCCAGGGAGTACGGAGTCGTGTGTTTGGGTCATCATTGCATGCATGGTAGTACAATTTTGTGGATACATGACTTATTATAGTTGCTAAAATAATAGTATCATTACATTATACATGACTCATATTAGATAGTTACACAAATGTGTGCATTTATATTGTTTTAAAATGGATACGACTGGTAAACTTCACTCAATTCTAATGCATAATGTATTCTTGGAAAAAATTGCTTTTCCTGGAAAAACAAGTTGGAGTTAGTTATTACTCACAAGGATTTAAAGCTCTCTGGCCTGCAGTCTAGGGGTCTCTCGCTGCTACTACTCTGGCTGATATGTGACTAAAATGCCTAGTATTGAGGGCCTTCAACTCACTCTTCAGCAGCGTCAGCTTCTGAGTGAGCTGATACTTGGGCGTGCCATCAATACTAGTCTCCCAAACTCTCCGCACTGTAAGAATGGACTCCTCATGGTCGGCCAAGAAGTTAAAGAACTTGAAGGGGAGCCGCGGGGTGCGACGCTCTCAAGTCCTCTAATTATAAAGGAACAATGATCAGAACATAACTCCCGTGGAAGGTACTCAACAGATGAAGCAGAGAAAGAGAGCAGCCATCCCTCACTCACCAAACACTAGTCAAGACGCTTCAGAATGAAAGTGCCTCCATCCAGCATGTTGTACCATGTGTAACGCAGCCCAGTATACAATAGAACTGCCAGCTCTGACTCATAATTACAATCTCGGAAGTCATCCATGTGACCAGGACAAGTGTCCTGACCACCCCTTCTTTCACTAGAACTAAGGATAGCGTTAAAGTCCCCCAAGAGTACCCAAGGCTCCTCCTAAAGACCCATGCTGGCTCATTGATTATACTGCCAAAGCTCCCGACATGGCCTTGGCTCATTAAAGCCATACACGAATGTAGTGACAAAGTCAGCACCCCCTCGAATATCGGTAACCCTGCATGGGAGATACTAATCCCCACCTTGCACTTTCACTACATGGTAGAAACTAGGATCCCAGAGAACAATGATGCGGCACCAATGATTCCGCACCCCACTAATCATAAACTGCCACCCCTCAGTAGAACGGGCAACAGCAGACTCAACATCAGCAGGGTTGGTCTTGGTCTCAACCAATCTAACCAAACTCAAGCTACTGGAGGAGATCCAGCCATGCACAGTAGTGATAGTATTGGGGCTATTAAACCCCCTCACATTCCCGTATCCTAACATCGAAAACTGGAAAGCTAGCGCGACCAACTGCCTCCGTGCCCCACAGGCGGAAACGGAGCGCGTAACACGACATCCAATAGGGGCAACCTGCGAAGTACTATCAGAAGTAGATACCTCACCCGTATGCTCCTCGGCTAACAAAGCAAATCTGTTCGGCAACTCGATACTAGGCACTGTTCTGCCGACTGGTTCTCAAAACATTCGACTAGCTCAACAATTCCGGCAAGAGCATCCTAAGCCTCTTGAATCTTATAAGGAACCAAAGCTCGACCCAAATCCTCGGGCGAGCCACTCTCCTAATCATCAGTGGATGAGTCCATGCTAGAATGAGAAATGCGGGACCCGCTGTCGGGTCGGGTATGGCTCACCACATGATGAGGTGACTTTGTGGGTGAAGCCGGGTGACTTGCCCTCTATTACCCGAGGTCGGGCCGAGCAGCCCAACTGTTGCTGCAGCCAGGCGTGGCTGCAGCTGCCCAACATTTTGGGCCAAGGGGCCGTTCTCTGCACCCCCCCTGAGGTGGGGCAAGGCCTAAGGCGAGCCTGGCCTGGCTTGCGCCTAGGCTTGCGTGAGGCCCATCATGGCCTTGCACAGGGCCCAGCATGAGGACATCAATGTGACCCGGCCCGTGTTGGACCGGGCGCCCGGGGGGGGGGGGGGGGGGGGGGGGGGGGGGGGGGCGCACCCCATTACCCCTCCTTCCTAGGCCTTCATTAGGTCCAGGATGCCTGGGCCCAGCATGGGCTCAGGCTGAGATGGGTCGCCACCTGCAGGCAGCCCAATGGCGTTTTGAGGGGTCACAGCTGCCCCTACGACTTCTCTCTCCTCAGTAACAATCCCCCCACCACCAACGAGGTTAGGGACCACAGTTGCCCTACCCCGCGCGGCACAACCTGCCAGTCGCCCCGTCGGCACAACCGCTGGTTGGTGCTGCACACCGTTCGCCGCATTAGTGGGTTCCTCCATAGCGCGAATGCCCTTCTTCTTGTTTTTCTTTCCTTTCTTCCTCCCTCGTACAGGGGCAACCAAAGTATGGCCGGCAATGACACTAGGGGGTGAATATGTGTGCCCAAAATCCATGCAAGTTGCACAACATTTGGGTATCCCCTCGTACATGATGCCAGGTTTATACCACACACCACGGACCTCAACGAAGGCCTCTCTAAGGATTGGCTCCCTAACCTTCAGTTCAACATAGACTTGGATATAACCCAGGCGAGTACAGTCCACCGTTACCCTGTCAATGAACAAGGCCACACTAATCGTGCTGCACTTTATACTTATCCCAGCCGGCTTCCACAAAGTCAAAGGAAGCCCAAATATCTGAACCCACACAGGAGCCGTCTGACAATCCTTACGCACAGTTATTCTCTCATTCCATAGATGGAGGGACATGCAAACACCCTTAAAAAACCAAGGACCATTTAATAGAATACTTTCGACATGCTCTATAGTGTGAAACTAAAAGAAATAAGCCTCTCCATCTGACATGACACATTCAAGTCCCTTTTCACGACAGAGAAAGCGAACGATCTCCTGTGCATAGGAGTAAGCAAGCCTCGTGCCAATCAGTCTACCCACCAAGCAATGCCTCCCCCCCCCCCCCCCCCCCCCCCTCCTCCTCCTCATTACCCGAGTTTAAGACCTCATCAAAAATGATCTCAACAGGCTTGCTGTCAACGAGAACATGTCGTACATATTGAAGAATATTCTGATCAAAGGAGCAAACGCGATCCTCCTAAGTGGGTGCACCAACATCCCCACCGGCCAAACCCGAACCCCCAACCATAGTTAAGATGTAACGCACCTCAGACATGGTGCGTGAATATCAAATAAAGCAGTAAAAAGCCTAGAAAATTAGGGTTAGATGTGCTGCCACCACACCCGCGCTGCCTGCCATCCGCACCGGCACAAATACTGGTAAAAACAGCGACCAACAACTGGTAATACCAAATAGCAAGGATCCAAAGAAGACTTACAAGCCAAAGCTTCAAAACTCAAAGAGAAGAGAAAGAGAGAGTCGCGAGGGTCGAAGAACCCCTCGCGTTTGCTGCCGTCATTTGGCCCCCTGATGTTGCCGCAGGGGATTGATCGGGGGAAGAAAAGACCACCGTGGGTCGGTCGTCAGTGAAAAGGGGGCTCCAATATGAGCCCCGCACGTCCTAAGCTTCGATCAGCAACACCCCAAAACCTTAGCTCCCTCCTCCCTCTATTTCTCCCTTATCGGCCACCAGGGACAGCCACAACCACCCCCACTAGTAAGTGGGGCAGCGGCGAACAGTTTACCACCTGACCAGACCCTAACGAGCCACTGCCGCTCCTGGCTGTGCATGCCCTAGCGTGCGGCCATTTTTAGCCCCCCTCATCGCCTTTTTTTCCTTTAGAGCAAAGCAGGCTAAGCTTACTATAATGGACTTCTCAAAATCTACCGTATCAGCCTTATTTTGATCCTCATTGACTTGTTTGACGTTAGCATTCTGTTGCACTGAAGTTACTGCTGCAATTTCCAGATTTAATAGGGCTCCAACACTACCAGACACATTTTTCTCAATAGCTTGCTTAAATATTGATTGCGAGTGTTGTTTAATTCCCAATGTAGCATTAAGCTCCTTCTTCCCTAGATTAAGAGGCCTTAGTTGTGCTTGATTTGTTAATTTATTAACCACTGGATTGTTCTTGACTTGTGCTTCCATATTAGCCTCTTGTGTTTTAAAGTTTGGCTGCTGACCAAATTTCCATTTCACTAATGGCACATTCATTAGCTTTAGATCATCTTTCTTATGCTGTAAAATTGACGCACAAGATCAAAGAGGTTCTTTCTCCTTCATTTACCAAAAAAAAGGTTTTTTCTCCTTCAGCTTATGTTGTTGATCTTGCACCCTCGTAGGTTCACTCACTTCCTTGAGCTGCTTCACTCTTGATCTTACCTTAATTGTCTTACTAGCACCATGCTTCTTGCAGCTCGGATGCAACTTGAGCACAAGATTTTGCTGCATTAAACGCTTCAATCTTAATGATCTGCTATTCCTGACTTCAATTAGAGGCTTGGAATTCACTACTACCACTGTTGGTGACAATACACTTCTATACCTAACAGGTTTCTGCATTGCTTGAAGCGTGATCTTCATAGCTTGAAGAATCTGTAACATCTTCTGTGAAGTTTGCTCAAAGATTTCTTTATTCCTCTGAATCAAATAAGTGAATGCAGCTCCCTCCATCACTGTTGTGATTGTATGCAAAACAAATCAGCTAATTCAAAAACAATGTTAGTAAGCTATGCAAGATCAATTGATATGAATGCAATTGCAACAAATTAGCTCGGCAATTCAGCACGATCTGGTTTCAAGAACCGTAGTTCAGAAGACTTGATTAACTGCAATGAGAAAGAATTGAGATTATGATGAGAAATAGAGAGAATAGCAATGAGAAGTAGAGAGAATTTGAGGTGAGAGAAGAAGAGAATCAATCAATATCATTCAATGCCTCTTACAAGTGTTGCACTCAGCTACATATACTATATTCCACTAATGACGACTAAGAACTATACAATGCACCAAGATACTTATCCTAACGGACTTAACTAATATTTTGCACCGAGACAATACAAGAGCTATTCCCAACTAACCCCTAACCGCCATTCCCTCCTTCACTTATAAGCTCACGGCTAAACCCCCAAATGAAGTACTAAATTGACTTACACTAATGATTTGCACTATTTTATTACAACCCATGGATTATTAGAACTTAACCCCATACATCCAATAGACTAGAATCATGACAGATTCCAACAACCCCTCCACTAGATTTCCATGACCGAAAATAATTATAACTATAATCATTACTTTTTCTCACAACTTTTCGATTAGCTCCCGACTTGGCCTTCTTCAAATAATTCATTTATACTTGGGCATATTCATAGTATAAATTTTAACTATTGAACACCTGGAATACTTTGGCCAAAATTTCTGAATCATTTAAACGCTTGCGAATCAACTAAGGGGGCATTTGCATCTCGTAAGAGACTCTAGATTCCGTATTGAGTACCTAATTCTTTTCACACTTCACGTTGTGGCCTAGTGTACATAGGAATTTAGTCATTTGTCTCAACATTACTTATAGTACACCAAAGTAACCAACATTCCATACACAAGTCCAGAATACTCTCTGGATTTAGGGTCATCATTCAAACAGTACAACATAAATCAGTCATTTCTTATAGAAGTCTAGAAACATGAAACTCACATGGTCCAACTCAGTCTATCAATCTAGTTAAACACACCAACCTAGCACTTTTGGATCACCATCCACATGACCAAGACCATTCATCTAAAGTGTCATGTTATAGTTTGAGCATACAATTGGTCCAAACTTGTCTTTGACTGCGAGTTTTATGAACAACAATCTATACCATTTGTTCAAAGTCTATCTATGGGTTAATCTCATAACCCACTTAGAACAAACATGTAAATTTTAGTCTAAGGACTACACCCATCTCATGGATGTTACCTAAAAGAAAATCACATGCAGTATATATATGCCTGCTCGCACAAATTTGATAAGGAAATGACTAGAACTTTAATTTTTTTCATTAATAAAATAATATTTACAGGATAAATTTTAATTTTCAAGACACTATTCCAAACACTTTAAGCCAAAAGGGCACCAAGTAGCAGTTCATGCCACATTCTTGGATTATCCTCAATCATTTTCTCAATATTGGCATTTAGAATCTTGTTTGTAGACTCTGCCTGACCATTAGCTTGAGCATAGTAAGGGGTTGAGTTCAAGATTTCTTTTTTAAAACTCTTGGCGAAGTCCTTAACCTCCACCCCATTGAACACCTTAGCATAGTAATGGTCTATGGGATTCCAAACCTACATAGGATGTATTCTTTGGTAGAATCAATCACATCTTGCTGATTGATATTCCTAAGTGGTTTAGCCTCCACACATTTCGTGAAGTAGTTTGTGACCACAAGAATGTAAGAGTCTTGTTTGCTAGAAGGAGGGTTAATTTCCCCTATTATGTCCATTGCCCATCCTCTAAAAGGCCATGGTTTGACAATAGCACTCATCTCAGCTGTAGGGACTCTTGATACATGACCATGTGTTTGGCATACTCTGCACCGCTTGCCATATTAGTGCAATCATAAATCATTGATGGCCAATAATATCCATAATGCCAAATGAGCCAATATATTTAATTGCCAGCTAGATGGGATCCACAGAAACCCTCATGGGCTCTTACCATTACTAGCATTGCTTCGTCCAAGTCAAGACACTTAAGAAGCACTCCACTAGCATCCTTTTGTATAACCCTTTAGACTCATCATCTAGATCGAATCTATGAGCTCTCATCTTCATCTTTTTTTGTTTGACATAGTCTTGAGGGTTCTAGAAGTAATCCATTACAGGCCTCCTTTGGTCCTCATGTTGACTTGTGATAGTCTAACGTGTTTCAAAGCAATCCAAGCGTTAACTTGGTATGACTCTACTCTTAAAATTGAAGAACTTAGTGAATTCAATGTCATGGCCTTGAACGTTATCTTGATAACCATTGTTTTTTCGCACTAAGTCCTAGGCAGCTTGTACCTTGAAGCTAATTGAGCCAAGTTATTTGCTGCTTTGTTTTGTTCTTTTGGAATATGTTTGAACTGAACACCATCAAACTTACTTAATAGTTTTTGCACCACTAAGATGTATTTGTTCAAGGTATCGCTTAGACATTGAAATTTAACTTTTACTTGGAAAATGACCAACTACGAGTCCCCTCTAATGTTAACATTAGGGACATGCATTTTTAAGAGAGTCTGTAAACCTATGATCGATGCCTCATACTCTGCCATATTGTTAAGGAACTTGCCAACCAATGTAACAGCTAACTTGGTGATGATACCAATAGGGGATTCAATCACAATTCCAACTCTAGCACTTGAATTGGTCCTTGATCCCTCAAAGTATAGTTCCCAAAGGACCATTTCCACCTCTAGGAACTGGTTTGGCTCATAGTCTAAGCCAGTGTGAATGTTTAGATGGTCAGCTAGAAAGTTTGCTAAGGCTTGGCCTTTGACTGACTTTTGTGATACATAGACTAATTCAAACTAAAGTAGAGCAATACTCAACTTGTTTAATCTTCCCCTCATCAAAGTTTTATTTAGCATGTACTTAAGAACATCTGTCTAAGAAACTACATATATGATAATTGCTAAGAAGTAATGTCTTAATTTCACATATCCATAGAATAAGGATGGACACAGTTTCTCAATAGAGGAATATTAGAATATTATATTTCACATTCATTTAAGCTATGGCTAAGATAGAACACAGCTTGTTCAAACCCTTGCTCATTGTGTTGTACAAGAAAACAACCAATTGATTTATCAGAAGTAGAGACTTCAAAGGTTTACCTTACTTTGGTGGAATCAGCACTGGCGATCTGATCCTATATTACTTGATGACCTTAAAAGCTACTTGATGTGGCTCCTCCCACTTGAAGTCCTTCTTAGACTTGAATCTGAGCAGTGGAGAGAAGACTTTGATTTTTCCTGCAAGATTTGATATAAAACGTCTCAGGAAGTTAACCTGCCCCAAGAAAGGTTGAAGCTTCTTTTTGCTCAAAGGTTGTTTAGCCTACTGTATGGCCTTGGCTTTGTTTATGTCTAGCTGAATGCCTCTCTGGTGTACTACAAATCCATGAAAGTTTCCAGCATGCACACCAAAGGCACAACTTAGTGGGTTCATCTCGAGGTTTTGGCTCCTCGTTTTAAGTAACACCCCGCTGAAGCCTCCAAGTCCTTGACTTAGGACTTTGATTTGAACATGATATTGGCTATGCAGATTTCCATGGTCTTGCCAATAAGATAATGAAATTTCATGTTCATGGCTCTTGGGAAGGTGGCAAGAGTGTTTTATAAGACAAATTGCATAGCCACCCACTCAAAGGTCCCTATTGATCCAGGACACCTGAATGTTGTTTTGTGGCTATCTTTAGAAGCAATCATGACCTGGTAGTACCCGCATTAGCCTTCTATAAAGGACCAGACCTCATGCCTTGAGGAAGGGTCAACAAGCATATCAACAATTGGCAATGGGTAATTCATCTTTTGGGGTGGCTGCATTTGGATCTCTTAAATCAATATAGACCTTGATTTTGCCTTTTTTTTCTAGATGACAGGAGCAACGTTTGCCAACCATTTAACATGCCTGGTACTCTTGATGAATTTGGCCTTTAAGAGTCTCTCAGTTTTGTCTTTGACAAAATTAGTTATGTCTTAGGACATCCATCTTTGGGCCTTAATGATGGGCCTTGAGCCTGGTTTGATAGGAAGCCTATGCTTAATCACCTTTCAGTCTAGGTTAGGCATCTCATGATGGTCCCAAGTAATGCAGTCCTTGAACTCAGGAAACAAGATTAAATACTACTCCCTTTGCTCCTTAGAAAGTAGAGCGCTCAAATAAGTAGGTCTTAAGTCATCTGTTAAGTCTAAGTTAACCTTGAGCAGGGGGTCCTAAACTTCAGCCCACAAATCCTCTGTTTTATTCGGTGTTGCTCTAAAGTCTAATATCTCCATCTTTTTTTCTTGTTTCATCCGGACTTCGAAGCCATTAAATCGCTGCTCAGCCCAAAATTGATCCTCAGCATGCCAAGCCATAATCTTCGCTATGGCTGAGGAAATGGCCTCTTGGGCAATTACCAGGAGGTCTTGACTCCTTCACATAAGGCTTCTAGTGTGCCTTGGAGGTCTCCTTCATCAAGAAGGACTCTCATGCATCCCCATAAGTAAGAGTCTTCTGAACCCACATTAACTTGATCAACCTCAACTTCAGTGAGTGGGCTGTCAAGGTTTCCTATCATGTGTTGGTGTTGGGCAGACTGTGGAGTGGTCCTTTTAACGAGAAGTGGTCCCACACCATCTTCATAGAACTTTCCTTCAACATAGTTGGAGTAAGCCCTGAATGGCTTGTTATCTGGCATAACAACTTCATTGTTGTCATGCTTCCAGAAGATTAACAACTTGTGGAGTGAAGTAGGGATACAATAATTGGCATGTAGCCAGTCTCGCCTAAGCAGAGCATTGTAGCTTGAGGTAGTATCCACTACAAAAAGTTGTTTACTTTCTCAAACTGTCAACAGTCAGATCAATCGAGATGACTCCTTCAAACTCGTAGCTTCAAAAAAGCTATAGATTACAATATCTGAAGTAATCAAGTCATCTCCAGATTTAGCAATGACCCTCAACATATATGAAGGTAAGACATTGATGGTGGTTCCATTATCCACCAAGACCCTATTCACCATAATGGCATCGAATTTGGCCTTGATATATAGAGGCTTGATATGTTTATTGGTAGTGTTAAGCCCATCAAACATCATCTTCATTCTGTCAAGTGTATCATAAAGCAATTTTGGATGTTTGGGTATTAATTTAAATAGACAAAGGCTCAGGGTTACCTTCGGTATCTGCTACTTCAAGTACAAGCTCCACTTGTGGATCTTCTTCTTATGCTATTACATCTCCCTCAAGACCTTCTTGTGCTTTAGTTTCCATGAACTCTAAGGGAAGGAGCAGGGCAATTCTAACTTCAACCTTTTCAAGGAGTGTTCCAAATTGTGTTTGGATTTGTTGATCAGTTTCCTTCTTAAAACTGCCATCCATTGGCACATTTTGATCTTGCTTTTGATGATTGCCATTATTTAGCATGTTTTGATCTGCAGGTCAGCCTTTTGGATCATCCCCTGGAGTTTGAGACTCCTCCATTAGTTGGGGGAAGTCTTATTTGTGGAAGTCATTCTCTATATCAAGCCATGTTGGCTTAACACAGTCTAGAGGTTGCACCAAATTGATGCTGAGAGGGCGGTATTCCACTTCATCATCTGATGACCTTCGAGCCGTCGAATCCTTGGCATGCTAGTCCCTTTAAGATTTCTTTCCTTTAAAAGATGAGAGACTAATCCATCTCTCTTGCATCTTATGTGGTTCACCTTTACCAATGGTGGTAAAAGGTTTGGGTTCAATCGTTGGATCCTCAAGATCCATAGGCTATGTTTGCTTGCCCTTGCAGACTATAGCTTCCTATTTCCAAAGCCTAATTAACCAAGCATCAAGTAGAGCTCTTGGCTGTGCTGCTTTATTTCGCAGCTGCCTTTTCTTTTGAGTTTGAGTAAGGCTAGAGTGACGAGCATCCTGTTGCTTGAGGGGGGTCCTTCTAAACATGTTACCAAAACAGACCCTAAAAGGTTGGTGCCTTAACTACCGTGGTCCCTAACTGGTATCCACGTCCAGTAGGTGATATTTGAAAATTCTCCTTGGGAGTCTAGTCCTCATGACAATCTGGCCCCTTGAAGGAGTATCTTCAGTAGGCTCATATCTATAGGACTTCGCTGTTGACATCTTCAATTCAAGAAAAGGGCCAGTAGGAAAAATGTACTAAGGAAGCAGCCTACGTTTCCTAATTGGTCCTTGCATTTTCACACAACAATGACGACATTCTTTGTAAGATGCCTTCTCCAAATCTCGAGATATTCTCTCCCGATCTATAAGGCCTAGAGTGGGCCCATGATCATTGCTAGTTTTCATAGCTAACTCCTCAGCCACTATTAGCGTAATGGAAGAGTCATTGTGGAATTGGATCAGCAAATTTTCAAAAAACCATACATTTGTCTATCTGAGGGAGTTTAGTAAGGTGCCAACAGAATATTCCCTCCTCCAATGTGCGAACAAGTGTTGGAGACCTTAGTATTCCCTCAATGACCAACCATTCAATTATGTTGTTCACCACCCTTGCCTTCTGAGTCCAATTCTACACCATCTTTCTCCTATAAAGAGAAAAGGATTAGTGTTGACACTACAGGGATTATTTTTAGCCAAAGCGTAAATAACATTGACTTGAAGAGGTCTAGGGAAAGGGCCATTATCAACACCCATCTATCCTTTTCCAGGGAAGATTAATTCCCTTGCCTCGATGGCATCTTGAACCACATTTCATACGATCACGCAGTTCTTCATTGAATGAGTTAAAGAATTAATCGTGCCATTAATAGTATACCTTCCCCTTTGTTGAATTTGGGTTACGTTTTCCGTGTTTGCCCCTAATATTGAGTTTATGATTTTTCTCAAGCCAACCAAATATTAAATCAGCTTTTGCGAGGTCAGAGGAGTACTTCCTCAAGTCTTGGGATTGATATCACTTCCAAGCTCTGATATCCTTCTTAGGCAAAGGATTGCAAACTGTACAAGGTCCTTTGATGTAGTCATTGACATCAATTTCATAAGGAGGATCTCCATTCTCTTCGATTAAGTTATGCACAAAAGTTCCATACACGCTATTTTTCCGAGGCTTGTTTTTTTAAAGACAACTTCGTATCCAACAGCACGTTCTACTAGCTATAGAAGCATCGTGAAGTTTGAACCTTAAAACTTCTTCCTAAATTCAACATCCAAGCCATTCAAGGCTGGTTGGGCATATTTAATGATACTTGGTGTTTACTTAGCAAGTGCTATAAGTCATGTCAAGTAATATAGAAATGAGTAGACCACGAGGATCGTTATTGAATGAGTATCAAAATTAGATGTTTCAACACTATTTGAAAGACTGAAATTTGAAGTTGTTTCATATGAAACAAAACATAATGAAAAAGAACAAAATTGTTTACTAATTTTATGAAAGGTATACCGATTTAAGATGATTTTTATAATTTAATGAGATCTAAGGCATCCGATCTCACCAAGTTGCATCAATACTCCTTTGTATTCTCGATATTAAAGTTGTAATTATATGTTGGTGGTCGAAAACCCTAATTTACAAAATATTCTCTCTCGAGAAATATTTAGCACGCTCTTTTACATATTAACTCATCAATCTCTTCCATGAATTTAAATAAGAAAAGAGCTTTGAAGATCCACGATTTTCAATTGAGACCACACAATTCGCGTTAATCTTTCTCTAGTATTTGCTCAATTTCTAGTGTCTATCACTTTAGCATTCATCATAAATCTCCTCTTGGACTCATTATGAGCCATTATAGGCTTTGAATGGTGATCAAGCATTCAAAACTAATGAAGAACAATGATAAACACTCAAATAGTGCAATAGACAAATTTTGAATACATTGAATTAGAAAAGAGCATGTATTATAACTTAAGCTACATCATAGCCTTGGAAAGACAAAATTAGTTCATGGTATACATATAATGCAATATTAAGACAAAATTCATGAACTTAAAGAAGTAAAGGAGAGAAAAGAACTTGAAAATGTAAAATTACAAAAAAAAACTTTCCTTCCTTCCTTCCTTCCTTCCTTCTTCTACGGTTTTCCTAAGCTTCCTACTACTTTGTTTTGAGTTTTTTCGAGACGATTTGATGATAAAAGACCTTCCAAACACTCTTATTTATATTTTTTGAGGTTACAAATTCAAAAAATAAAAAATTACAAAAGCTTTGCTCACATTTGTTCTTCTTGCCACCCCTTGCCGCCCAGGTTCAGCTTTTTGAATCAACTTGTTGATTTCTTCATTTTTTTTCTCTTCATTTTTTCCTCCCAAATTCAGCTCTTACATCATCTTGAACATGTTCTTGAAGTGTACAATGCATTCTTGCTCTTGATTTGTTCATTTGGCTGCCCATTTTTGCAATTTGTGACAACTTGTACATGGTGTTGTTATTTCCTTGCCTTAGCCATGTAGATTGGTGTATCTTGCGTTCACTTGTTGATGTTGATGATAAAACTGAGCAAGATTTAACATAAAATGAGTGTTTTTACGAGGAAATAATGATAGGAGTTAAAAAGCGCAAAATCGATAAAAGTTTGATATAAAATAATTTGAAAATGAACCTAAATGATATGAATAATTATATACTAAGTTAGATTTACCAATATACCCCCAAACTTAAGTTTTGCTCGTCCTCAAGCAAGGCTAAACATGAAAGCACAGGGCCTTATTTTTTTTTAAGAATTTATCACAATTTAAAGCAAAACTACTACTATTCAAAAAGAATGATCGAGGTTCAAAGTTTAAGGTTCTAAAGGCAAAACAATCTTTCTAAGGAAAAACCCATCCATCTCCTAGGTAACCGAATTCAACTGTTGGCTATGCAAATTAAGTTTATGTATTCTTTCTAATATCAAGACATTCAAATCGAATAGATGACACAAATCGTGCCACTCATAACAAAACATTTCAAGTATATGCGAGACTAAAAGTTATTCACAAAATTTTCTCATTTTTTATATATTATTAATGAGGGACTAATCTACCCCAAACAATCTTGGTCCAAGAGTATATCTCCAGTGCGAATTGAACTCCTAACCCCTAGGTGATGACCGCATAGGTAAGAGACGCCACCACTGAGATGCGCTGTTATTGGGCATCACATTTGTTGAAATGTTTATATGGGATAGTGGAGCTAGAGATGCTTCCTTCATTTTCTCTTTTTTTCCGTATTTCCCTTTAGACTTAGGCATAACTCTTCAAAGTTTATTATGCAAATGATAATCTTAATGCAATCTATTCAAATTTGAGCATCTTTTAATCAAAAAGAAAGGTAAAACAACCATGCTAACAAATGAACTCAAATACCACAGTTTTATCAAGATAGTGCCTTAAAATGGATCATGTTTTGCAATTAGAACACAAAAAAAAATGACTTTTAAGTTGTTCAAATCTAATTAAAGTAAACAAGCTAAAAAGAGCAGAAAATTTGTCTAAAAAGCATGATGATAAGATCTCAAATTTAAAAAGACTAATGATCTATACTATAGAAAATACAAAAACATTTTGTTGGCCGACACTATCTACAGCCCCATACAAAGACTCCGAACTCTAGGAGGCACTAAAGCTGACTCTAAAAGATAAAATAGGACTAGACAAGAAAACTTTTTAAAAATTTTGTTCAAAATTTGAAATGTGACAAAATGTCACTCCCACCCCCATACATAAAGTTAACATTGTCCTCAATATTAAATGAAACACAAGGAACGAAGCAGTAAGTGAGAGATACTTCCCAAGTTTGATGATTGCTTTTTGATGGTGAATGTTGATATCATGCTACCCCCAAACTTGTTTCAAAGAAACTATCAAACAAAATGTACAAAAAGCATAGGAAGAAAAATTGAAAAGGAAGCTAAAAAGAAAAGAAGGAAATAAAAACTTGGGTTGCCTCCCAAGAAGCGCTTAAGTTATAGTCGTTAGCTTAACTTTTCGAGAATATCATTCGACTTCGTTGAGATGAATGGAGGTCTTCTACGGCTTGAGCTCTCCATCAATATATGGTTTCAGCCTTTGGCAATTAACTTTGAATGTGCCGTTCTTCTCATCTTGAATCTCGACTGTGCCATATAGAAAGATACGAGTTATAACAAAGGGTCCTGACCATCTAGAGTGCAATTTCCCTAGGAAAAGTCATGATCGAGAGTTAAAAGGTAAAACTTTTTGCCTATCTATGAATTCCCTATTTAGAATGTGCTTGTCATGCCATCTTTTGGTTCAGTCATTGTAAATTCATCTATTTTCATAGGCTTCATTTCTGACCTCATCCATTTCATTGATTTGCAGTAACCTCTTCTATCTTGCAGCTTCTAAATTTAAATTTAAAGTTTATGTGGCCCAGTATGCTTTATGTTCCAATTTTACTGGTAAATGACATGCCTTGCCATAAACCAGTTGATATGGAGACATTCTAATTGGTGATTTGAATGCTGTTCCATACACCCACAGTGCGTCACCAAACTTTTTCGACCTATCTTTTCTACAAGCACTAACGGTCTTTTGAAGAATAGTTTTCAATTCTTGATTTGAAACCTCCCCTTGACTGCTTGTTTGAAGATGGTATGGAGCACCCACATAGTGCATGACTCCGTACTTACTCAGTAAAGCTTTAAGTTGATAGTCATGAAAATGTTTCCCGCCATCACTTATAATTACTCTAGGAGTTCAAAATCAAGAAAAGACGTTCTTTCTTGCAAAATTGACCAAAACTCTTGCATTATTGATCAGAAAAGCAGCTGCTTCAACCTACTTTGATACATAATCTACAGCAACCAAAATAAATCTGTTAGAAAATTATGAAAAAAAAGGACCCATCAAATCAATCCCTCAAATGTCAAATTATTCAACAACTAAGATGTTGTTCAAGAGCATTTCATGTCTTTCGGAAATATTTCCCATTCTCTGACATCGATCAATTTTACTAATAAATTTGAAAGCATCTTTAAAAAGTGTAGGACAGTAAAATATTGATTGTAAAACCTTCGCTACAGTCCTTCTTCCACCATAATGACCACCAGTTTCCAAGGAATGGTAACGACGGAGAATGTCTTGCATTTCTTCTTCAGGTACACACCTTCTAATGATTTTGTTCGCACATTGATAAGTCTAATTTAGTATATGATTATTTATATCATTTTAATATATTTTTAACCATTTTTTGCATCAAACTTCTATCACTTTTGCCCGGTTTTGCTTGTTTTGAACTATTTTGCGATTTTCTTATAAAAACACCCATTTTATGCTAAATCTTGTTAGGTTTTATCATTAGCATCAATAAGTAAAAGCAAGATACATTAAATAACTACAAAAAAATAATAAAATACACCAAAAAAATACCAAAACTGACGGCTAAAAACAACAAGAAATATCATTTTTTTTTTTTGCATAAAATAACAGTTTTTTTTGTTTGAGCAGCAGAGCGGCAAGATATTTTACATAAAATAACTTAGATTCAATGTATATACATAAAATAACATTCCTTTGATCATATATTTTAGGATATGGGCAGCTGTTGCAGCTGAAAATACATAAAATATTGAAAATTACACCATTTGAAGCATGCCGCAAGCACCAGCAAATAAGGAGAATTTTTTAAGAAGGTTTTGCAATTATTTTATCCAAACTCAACAAGTATATATAGGGGAAGGATGTGGGGGTATGGATCATCCTTCAACCAGCAAAAAAATCAAATAGAAAGTAGATGTAAATAGAAAAAACATGAGGGAGAAAGAAGGAAAAGGAAGAAAGGAAGTTTGGTCTGTAATTTTGTATTTTTAAGTTCTTTCTATCCTTTTTCTTTCCTAAGTTCATGAATTTTGTGTTTATAATGTTTAATATTAAGTTTATCATGAACTAACTTTGTTATTCTAAGGCCATGATATGGCCTAAATTGTAATATACGCTTATTTTAATTCAAAGTATTCAATGTTTATGTTATTGTGTTGTTGAAGTGTTTATCATTGTTGTTCATGAGTTTCAATTGCATGATCACCATTCAAAGCCTGTAACGATTCATAATGAGTCCGAGAGGAGATTTATGATGATTGCTGAGGTGATAAGGACCACAAATTGGGCGAATACCCGAGAGAGATTAATGCGATTTGTGTTGTTTTTAAGAGAAAATTATAGAGCTTTAAAAACTCTTTTCTTATTTAAATTCATGCACGAGAGTGATGGGTTAATATGTAAAAGAGCATGCTAAATGTTGCTCGAGAGAGAATATTTAGTAAATTAGGGTTTTCAACCATCAGCACATAATAACAACTTGAATAACGAGAATACAAAGGCGTATTGATGCAACTAGGTGAAATTGGATGCCTTGGACATTATTAAATCATAAAAACTTTATAAAATTAGTTAACATATTTTATTTCTTTTTAGTTTATTTTATTTTGTATCAATATCTCAAATTTTCGGTTTTTCAAATAGCATCAAAGCTACTAATTTTGGTACTCACTCAATAACAATCCTCGTGGGACGATACTCTACTCACTTCTATATTACTTGGTACGACTAGTGCACTTGGTAACGCATACGCAAAGTTAGCATCAAGTTTTTGGCGCCGTTGCCGGAGATTCTCTCTATTTGAGTGATATCGATACCAACTAGTTTTGGTGCTAATTTGAAATTTTTAATAATTTGTAAATTTTGCTAAATTTGTAATATAAATCTCGCTTCATTCATTTATTTTATTGGTAAAGATAATTCTATTAAAAAAAAAATAATATTTTGTATATATGCCGCCTGAAGAAAAAAAAACAAATTTGTTAGTTTTTAAACTAATCTAAAATTGTTTATAAATCGTAAATTTTATTTAAAATTTGAGAAATTAATCTTGATTCATTCATTTATTTGATTTGTAAAGAAATTCTTTAAAAAAAAGAAACAAAAAAAAAACATTTGTATAAAATCATACCCTATCGTAAAAATTATGTTTTTGTAAAATTTTGTTAAGTTTTGTGTTATTTTGTTATTTTTCTTGTATTTTATCTTTAATTCCTCCTATCTTTTAATTATAAGTTTACTTTGTTAAAATTTCAAAAGTTAAATTTGATATTTTAAAAGTTTTCGAAAACATTAAGAGATGCGCCCTTTTTTAAAATTATTTTTTTCTTAACTTTTATTTTTGATTATTGTATATTTAAGTTTTTTGATTAATTTTTAGCTTTATTTTTTTTATTCGCCTATTTAAGTTTCTCAAAGTTAAGTTTGTTATTTTTTAGGTTTTTCAAAATATTAGTTTTACCACCCCTTTAAAAACTTGGTTTGCAAAGATTGTTGTAATTTTAAAAGTTTTCTCATTAATTGCATCTTTCCCAAATTGTTTATTCATTTATTTATTTATTCGTTTAGTTTTTTTCGTATTTCAAAGAAAAAAAAAATTTTGTAGAAGGATCTTCTATTTCATTTAGTTCATTTATTTTGTTTAATTTTTAAAATTGTTTTTGAAAACAAATTCGTATAGCATATCCCCCTAAATTTTGTTTTCATTAAGTTTTGTTAGTTTTGTGATTTCTTATTGCTTTTTTTGTTTTTTGTGTTTTCTCTTTATTTTCATATTTTCTTTTACTTATAAGTCTACTTTGTAAAGATTCTAAAATCTCAAGTTTGTTATTTTTAAGTTTTTCAAAAACATTAGTGTTACTAACAAATTCATTTATTTCATTTATTCATCATAGATTTTTAAATAATTAAGATATGTGCATACATATGTAAATATATATATACACATAGTTATTTGTTTAGGCAATTTTATATTACAAAATTTCATTGTTACACTACTTTGTAATTTAAGCATCACATTCTTTTCTTTTTTTTATTTTTTCCCGAATTTAAAATAAAAACAGCAAAAATCAAAAAAAAAAAAATTTTGTATATTGAAAATAAGATTTTTAGCCAAGAATTATTTTACTTAGTTTTTTTTTTTTTTTTTTTTGTGTTTTCTTATTGTGCTTTTCATTCTTATTGATTTAAATTCATTTTGTTCAAACTTGTAAATCTTGTTTAAATTTGAAGAAGTCATTTTTTTTTCATTTATTTCATTCATCTAGATAGATTTTAGAATTTTTATTTTAAGAGTTTTGTGTTGTATTTTTTTGTATGACACGATTGAGATTCACACTAAGAAGAAAGGCACATTCAAGGCCAATGGGCAAAGACTGAAGCCTTACATTGATGGAGAGCTCGAGCCTCCGAAAACTTCCATTCATCTCAACAATGTCGAATAAGCCACTTAGAAAGTCAGGCTAACGACTATAACTAAAGCGCTTCTTGGGAGGTAACCCAAGTGTTTCTATCCTTACTTGTCTTTTTTATTTTTCCCTATAAAATTATTTTTATTCGACTCATGTTTGTGTATATTTTGTTTGAACAGGTATTTTGAAATAAGTTTGGGGGTAGCACGATGTCCACATGCACTATCAACAAGCAATCTTCAAACCTGGAAGTATCTCTCGCCTCACTTAATCCTTGTAGTTCTTTGAACATTAAGAACAATGTTAAACTCGAAGTTTGGGGGTGGAAAAAGCAATTTTTAAGATTTTGAAACAAATATTATTTCGAAAAGTTTTCCAGTTTTAGGTTTTAGAGTCGGCTTTGGAGCCTCCCAGAGTTTGGAGCCTTTGTATGGGGATGTAAATAGTGTCGGCCAACAAAAAGAATGTCTATTTTCTACAGTCTTAGTCATTAGTCTTTCACAAAAAAAAAAAAAAAAAGAACTTATCTTCATGCTTTTTAGGCAATTTTTCTACTCTTTTTAACTCGTTTACTTTAATTAGATTTGAATAACCTGATAATCAATTATTTTTGTGTTCTAATTGCAAAACACGATCTAATCTAAGGCACTATCTTGATAAAACAATGGTATTTGACTTCACTAGCTAGCATGAAATTTGAATAGATTGCATAAAGAGTATCATATACATAATAGATTTTGCAAAGTTATGCCTAAGTCTAAATATAAAAAAAATAATAAAGGGAGAGAATTGTTAAGCACCGCTATCCTATAAAAACGTCTGGATATGTGTTATGGTGTGATGGTTTCGTGCCTTGGTACCTCGAGCAAGTAGATCCATATGAGTGTTTCAACACCTGGTACCCTGGGCCAACTTGAACGAGAGCTGCCGCATTGAAAGCTCGCTACAAGGGGTGCTTAGAAAGCTAACAAGGAACCAAGCACAGAAAAAAAAGATCTCTAGCACTGCTATCCCACATAAATAAGATATGTGCTACCTGTTAAGAGGGCGTCTCAATGGTGGCTTCTCTTACTTATGGGTCATCGCCCAAGAGTCGGAGCTTGATTCTCACAAAAGATATACTCGGGAGGTCACAATATAAGCATCTCAGTGGTGGCTTCTCTTACTTATGGGTCATCGCCCAGGAGTCGGAGCTTGATTCTCTCTGCAGATAAACTTATATTGACTTGAGCGAATAAATTCCTCCAAAGAAAAAAAATGATGCAAAAATAATTAGTTTAGGGCATACTTGATAAGTCTTGTTATGATTGGTATAGTTTTTGCCCTCTATTCAGTTTGAATATCTTAATATTAGAAAGACCGGATAAACTTAATTTGCTTAGCTAACTTTTGAACTCGATTACCTAGGTACTTGACAGATTTTTCCTTGAAAAAGATGGTTTTGCCTTTAAAACCCTAAGCTTTGAGCCTCATTTATTCTTTTCTAATTCGAAGTATACCTGCTTTGACTTGTGGCAAAATTCTTAAAAAGCATGAGATCCTGCGCCTTAATGTTTAGCCTCGCTCGAGGACGAGCAAGATTTAAATTTGGGGTTATTTTGATAAGTCTAATTTAGTATCATTTATATCATTTTAATATATTTTTAACCATTTTTTGCATCAAACTTCTATCACTTTTGTCCGGTTTTGCTTGTTTTGAACTATTTTGCTATTTTCTTGCAAAACACCTATTTTATGCTAAATCTTGCTAGGTTTTATCATTAGCATCAATAAGTAAATGCAAGATATATCAAATAACTACAAAAAAAAAAAAAAAATACACCAAAAAAAAAAAACCAAAACTCACGGCTAAAAACAAGAAGAAATATCATATTTTTTTACATAAAATAACAGTTTTTTTGTTTGAGCAGCTGGGCGGCAAGATATTTTACATAAAATAACTTAGATTCAATGTATATACATAAAATAACATTACTTTGATCATATATTTGCAGGATATGGGTGGTTGTTGCAGCAAAAAATACATAAAATATTGAAAATTACACCATTTGAAGCATGCCGCAAGCACCAGCAAATAAGGAGCATTTTTTATGAAAGTTTTGCACTTTTTTAATCCAAACTCAACTAGTATATATAGGGGAAGGATGTGGGGGTATGGATCATCCCAAAACCAGCAAAAAAATCAAATAGAAAGTAGATGTAAATAGGAAAAACATGGGGGAGAAAGAAGGAGAAGTAAGGAGGAAAGTTTGGTTTGTAATTTTGTATTTTTAAGTTCTTTCTATCCTTTTTCTTTCCTAAGTTCATGAATTTTGTGTTTATAATGTTTAATATTCAGTTTATCATGAACTAATTTTGTTATTCTAAGGCTATGATATAGCCAAAAGTGTAATATACGCTTATTTCTAATTCAAAGTATTCAATGTTTATGTTATTCTGTTGTTGAAGTATTTATCATTGTTCTTCGTGAGTTTTAAATGCTTGATCACCATTTAAAGCCAGTAATAATTCATAATGAGTCTGAGAGGAGATTTATGATGATTGCTGAGGTGATAAGCACCACAAATTGGCCGAATGCTCGAGAGAGATTAACGCGATTTGTGTGGTTTTTAAGAGAAAATCATAGAGCTTTAAAAACTCTTTTCTTATTTAAATTCATGCATGAGAGTGATGGGTTAATATGTAAAAGAGCATGCTAAATGTTGCTCAAGAGAGAATATTTAGTAAATTAGGATTTTCAACCATCAATACGTAATAACAACTTGAATAACGAGAAAAGAAAGGTGTATTGACGCAACTAGCTGAAATCGGATGCCTTGGATATTATTAAATCATAAAACTTTATAAAATTAGTTAGCATATTTTATTTCATTTTAGTTTATTTTATTTCACATTAATATCTCAAATTTTTGGTTTTTTAAATAGCATCAAAGCTACTAATTTTGGTACTCACTCAATAACAATCCTAATGGGACGATACTCTACTCACTTCTATATTACTTAGTACTACTAGTGCACTTGCTAATGCATATGCAAAGTTTGCATCCCACAATGCTTATATAAGAATTGTTCTTCAATAAAATAGTGATTTAAATTAGCAAAGAACTTCTTCTTTTGTTGATATGTCATGTCTTTTGGCAATTCCCATGCAAACAAATAGTTAACAGTGTCAGCGTACCATGCAGAATTTGGATTTTTGCTTACCATCATAAGACTTTCATTTGGGAATTTTTCATTGATAGAGGGACTTTCGTGCTCTCTTTCATGGCGTGATAAATGATCCACCACAACATTTTCTGTTCCTTTTTTGTCCCGAATTTCTAAATTGAATTCTGGAAGCAAGAAAATCCATTTACTAGTCTTAGTTTTGCATCCTGTTTTGCAAAGAGGTATTTAAGAGCAGAATAATTAGTGTAAACAATTACCTTAGAATTTAGCAAGTACGAACGATATTTTGTCACATGCAAAAACAACATCAAGTAATTCCTTCTCGGTGTCGCATTTAACCTATGCATCCATTAAAGTCATACAAGCATAGTAAATTATACGAAAATTTTTGTGTTTTCTTTGCCCTAGAACGGCCCCAACTACATAGTTACTAGCATCGCACATAAGTTCAAAGTGCAAGGTCCAATCGGGTGCTACAATTATTGGTGCTGATACTAGTTTTTTTTTCAAAGTTTTAAAAGCATGCATACAGTCACTATCTAAGTTAAAAGGGACATCTTTCATCAATAAATTGGAGAGAGTTTTGGTGAATTTAGACAAGTCCTTACTATCCCTTATATGGAAACCTGCACAACCCAAGAAACTTTGAATGCCCATAACACTAGTAGGGGGTGGTAATTGGTCTATCACTTTAGTTTTTGCTCTATCAATCTCAATTCCCTTTTTCGAAATCATATGCCCTAACACAATCCCGTCCTGTACCATGAAATGACATTTCTCCCAATTCAAAACAGGATTAGTGTCAATGCATATTTGTAAGACTACAGAGATGTTAGTTAGACAATCATCAAATGAAGCACCAAAGGCTGAAAAATCACCCATAAATACTTCCATGAAATTTTCCACCATGTCACTCAAGGCTACCATCATACATTACTGAAATGTGGCAGGAGCATTGCATAATCCAAAAGGAATTATCTTATAGGCAAAGGTACCATATCGGCAAGTCAAAGTGGTCTTTTCCTGATCTTCTGACAGAAATATGAATGGCCCGAAAGTTTTTCTAACATCTGATCAATGAATGGTAAGGAAAAATGGTCTTTTCGGGTGGCATCACTAAATTTTCTATAATCTATACATACCATTCACCCTGTGATGGTCCTAGTAGGGATGAGCTCATTGTTCTCATTTGCTACCGCAGTTATTCCCCTTTCTTCAGAACCACTTGTATTGGACTTATCCACAGACTATCAAATAGGGAAAATGGTGTTCTTTACTCACCACCTACTTCATAGCAGGGTTTAATCGACGTTGTGGTTACACGAAAGGCTTGGGTTATACGACATGCCTAGGAGCACATCAATATTAGAAGGTTATTGGTTCATCCTTACTTGATTAGTCCCTAAGTCGTGTTCTTGAAGAAGTGGATGGTTAACTTACCCCTGAGTGTGGTAAGCATGAAGAGGAAGGAGAGGATGGCTCCCAAATGTGGGTACCTTTCCTTGCATTCCTACTTCAAGGCCTTGAGTGGGCCTCGAGGAGACTCCTATTACCTGAGAAGGGTAAGGAAGATTGTGCCCCCTTGTCTCAGGGACAGGTAACACTGCCACATTGGGGTGAGATCCCTCGAGGCCAAAGAAAAACTCTTATTTGAAGGGCCAGCAACCCCAAGGTCACGTTGTTGTTCCTATGGTTGGATTCCAAGTGTGAGAAAACTGGGCTTTTCGTTTTCTCAAGGACAATATAGTCAACTTAAGTAACTAGTAATTGTTAGCTCGAAGGAGCCTTGCGAAGATATCCAGTTGTTGCTGACGGAAGAGGTGCAGGCCTAAGTTCCTTGATATCCTCACTAACGACTTGAACCAAGCCATTGTGAATCTAATCCTATTGAACAAAGATAGGCTTGACCTCACCTAATGTTTGTCTTGCCATGTCCTTAGCAATAAGGCTAACAATAGAAGGTAAGGTTGAGTTCATTTCAACTAAGACTTTGTCAATCTCTTTGTGATGCCTATCGTTTATTCAGGTTCCATCATTGTTTATCATGGTTCTCATGGTGGCAGAGGTTTCATGATGGGCCACTACATTTCATTCTATTTCAACATGTTGTCTCTCAAAGGCTTCCACAAAGGCTTCTCTCATTGTTTATTGGACTCTTCGGTCCACTATTTCTGAATGACGTTGGAGTATAGCGATGAAACTTTTGTGAGAATGGCCATCTAGCCCAATGCATTTATCCTCTGGGATGTCATCATCGCCACAGCTCCCATTGCCATGGCTATGACTTGGTTCATCCTTCGTATTATAAGGCTTTGTTTAAGAATTAACCATGCTTTTATGCGTGCGCCCGAAAACATAGGCCTACTGCTGAGCCCACTCTAGCTCAACCGCACCACTCGGGGCATAGCGGAACCCCGAAAATTAGATCCCGCAGTGCTCAAGCAAGGATCCAATAAGAGCTAAGCCCTTTGGCTCCTCATGCTCGAGAGCATCGGACCTCCTAGTTCGGATCATCAGCAAACGGTCTGCAATTGCGTTCTGGTAATCCACAAGGTGCTAAAGAAATGAAGTCTCATTTTAAGCCTCCCACTATACTCGCCAAAATGTGTATTTTCTTGATTTTGTTTGTAATTATGTGTGATGTAGTTATCATAAAATAAAACCTCAGACCATGCTTTTGGCGGGAGCCCTTGGTGGCACTGGGTTTGTTGTTGTTGTTGTTTTGTTGTAGTTATCATAAAATAAAAACAAAACAAATTTGCAAAAGGGACTCACTATGACTAGGGAGTCAGCCTAAATTCGAACCACACGTGCTCGACCTCAAACACTCACCGTTTTTGGAGAAGTGGTTGTGATATTTTGGTGTATTTGACTTCAGTTATACTGTGAATTCAACTTATAATTTAATTAAGTAGACTTTAATATATATATAAACACATACATATACATATATTGACATAAAAATAAAAGGGACATGGACCTAACTCAAGTGGCAGTTACAGTGATGGAGCCGGGCCCATAGACACCTTTCTCGTACACTTAAGAGTCGGAAACTAGGGTGGAGACAAACCAAAGAGCTCAGCAGCCCACTTACAAGATTAAGTTGGAGCAAACTGTATTCAAGTCACTGGAGTAGGACCAATTAAATCAAGGTCAAGCATTGGCCGTTAAAGCCCTAATTAAGGCGGGAACCTGAGTTCACTTGACTTATCAAGTAGTGACGGTAGTGTTAAGACCAACGTAATCAAGGTGAATTCTTGGCCGTCACAACCTTAAACAAGAGCCCCAATCCTTAACTCTTTGAAATTTGGGAACAGATTAAGGATCTGTTTGGGATTGCTAAGAAAAAACAGCTTATTTCAAAAGCACTTTCTGTAAAAGCGCTTATGTGAAAAGCGCTATTTTGAAGACACTGTTTATGTTTGGCTCAGCTAGTCAAAAGCGCTTATTTTATTATTTTTAGTGTTTGGCCAGTGTTTAAGAAAAGTGCTTTTTTTGGTCAAATTACCGAAAAGGACCAAATTGATTGGGTAGATGGTTAGGGATTTTAAAGATGATAGGGTATGATGTAATTTTAACGTTCGAGTAGGGATATTTTTGCCCTAAGCATTTTAAGTTTTTGATTTTTCTTCTGCTTATAATTAGAAGATCCAAATTTCTGCTTCTGCTTATAAGCAGAAAAACAGCTTCTGCCTTTAATAAAAAGCGCTTTTTGCTATTTTCCAAACACCCTCTAGATTCCAAAAAAGTGTTTTTTTTCTAGAAAAAAGCACTTATTTCCCTAGAATAAGCAATCCCAAATAGGCCCTAAAGGAAGTTCATACTCAGAACCCGAAACACGGTATTACTGAAGAAGCAAGTACAGCAAGTTCTGTGCTAAGCTAAGTTACGTTAAGTTAAGCTAATCAAAAGAAAAGAGCACAAGTGTGCTATAAAGAAAATTTGAGGAAGTTTTGTATGTACTCATTTGGACTATCACAGAGTCCTTTATTTATCGAAAAACCTGATAGTAGCTACCCTCTAATTCGGCTGCATTTTCTCCCCATAACAGGCGACTAAGCTCCTTCTTGCGTGTGAATGATCAATGACGTGTCCATGATTCAGTTTCGGAGGGAATTCCTCGGAGCCCACCTCCAAATTTCTAGTTGAAATCACCTTTAGAAGCCCCATATCCTCTTAGATTAAGCTTAGTTCCCAAACATCCGAAATTGCGCTCTAAGTAACTGTCTCAAGCTTGGAAACCACCTGTCTTGTAGACTTCTTAGCAGTCCCTTGAGCTCGAGCTTCCTTCAACCATCACGAGCCTTGAGTGTTTGATACACTTATTAGGGTGATAATATTCTTAGGATGCTAGGTTCGAGATGCCATTAGTTTAGCACCTAAGGGCCTAATTCTTGTCGAGGAGGACCACAGGTGTTAGGCACGTGGAACTTTGTTCAAAACAGTGTCATCCCAGCTCCCTTGAATTCAAGGCGTCAGCATCTCCAAAATGCGGTGTTTTAACCCTAAATGTGGGTGCCACTTTCTAAAAGGCTACTTCTCTGGTGAAGGCCTTAAAGGAGGAACCTAAGGTGGCTCCAACGATTTCCAGAGAACTTGGGGCTATAGAGGAGGTGCTTGTGAAAGTGAATCAGAATGTCCCATCACTCCTCCTGAATAAACGGCGCTGTCAAGATGCCATAAGGTACCTAGGATGTTCAGCTAGCCTAGATAGCCTACAACTTCTGTTTGAAGAACTCCAAGCAACCAAGAAAGTCCGTAGTCAGGAAGTCCAAGACATCGAATCTCAGGGGATGACATCCATCGCTTAGAAGAGAGGTCGAGTCATCTCAGGGGAGAACTGTTTTCTCTCAAACAGCAGTATGGTTCATGGGGCTTAATAGTTGGAGAGTTCGAGCAAGCCACCGCAGAGGCTTAAAGGAGCAACCAAGTCCTTTAGGAATAGGCACCCTCCTTGTATCAAGAGCTGAATAAAGCAACCATCCAGCAGTAAGCCATAGAGGAATCCCTACTTAGAATTAGGTTTCGACCCTTTGATTTTCTTTTGTAAAGAAGCTTTTGGCCACATCGGGTACTTGCTTTTATTGTTCAGTCTAAGCCATGCACTCCTCATCATTATTAATGAAATATGCATTTTTTGTCAATATTATCTCGACTTGATAGTTCCTTTTCTTTTTTCTTTTTTTTTTTCTAACTTAAAGATCATAAAGTTGATCCATAAGACATTGATACTGAAACTGAGCCCATATTTCAGGGAATCTAAACCTAAGAAGTTCCTTATTAGAATCAGAAATTGATGGCACATATTTTTTTTGAAACCTTCCATTGATCGCCCGTGGGTGAATCCTTGCATCTAGATCTTGGAGCAAGTAAGCCTTTTCTCCAAACACCTTTATGACTCTGAATAGATATGGGGACCATTTCCCAAAGACCCGATCTTTCTAGCCAAGGGGTAGAACCACTTTCCAAACAAAATCTCCTCAGTCAAAGGGCCTAGGTTTTACCTTCTTATTGTAGGCTTTGGCCACCCTTTTTCTTTATTTTTCGAGCTTGTGAAGGGCATCCGCCCCTAACTTGGTCTAGGTTAGTTAGTTCATTCATCATAGCCTACCCATACTCAAGTTTAGAAAACCTCCCTAGATAAGCCAACCCAATAGACTGAACTATGACTTCCATTGGGAGTAAGGCGTCATGGCCGTACGTTAAATGGAAGCGAGTTGTTCCAAATTGCATCAAGTTTGGACGTTCTGTATGTAGGGATGAATTTCAAAATTTTTCCATAATTTAATAAAGTTAATGCCGCAAAAGGGTTTAAAATTGTGAATTTTCAACCTAAGGTTGATTTAAAATTCCTAATTTTAATCTACAGGCTGCTATTCTAATACATTCATAGTAATTACATGAACTATTATTAGCATAATAAGAAAATTATAAATAAATAGAAAAGTGAAAAACTTAAAAGAGAAGGAAAGAAGAATATTTGGAATTGCTCCAAAATAAGGAAACAAGAATAATCAATAACTCCAAGAAAGCTGAGAAAGCCAAGACCCAACTACCATCTACACAATGACCTCAAAATGTCTGGAAGGTGGGCTCTGAATAATATTGAACTGTAGAAAGAAAATTTTCAACGGAAAATTTTCTCTCTAATTAGATCTCCGAAAGTCAACACTTTTCGAAACCTTTAATTTTTAATTGATGCCAAACCTTGAAATTGGTAACTTTGTTTAAAGTAGGATACCAGAGTGAAAAAACCCAATTTAGTAGATGTGGAACGCGTGTACAATGAACAAAATGCAGATTTTAAGGTTAAATAAATTCAAAACATCTCGTTTCAAATAAAGGCCAATATTCGTTTATTTTAATTTAATCTACGTGCCACATGGCGGGCCGCCATTGGCCCATGCACGTGCATGCAGATTGCCCCCTTAGGACCATGCCCTGGTTGGTCCATCCGCCTATACGTGGATCGCCGCTACGATTTGCTATTTTTTGTTTTTTTGTTTTTTTGTTTTTTTTGTTTCTCACATGTAAAAATTTATCTTATGAATTTAATTTTAAAAAATTATTTTATTTTATACTTTTAAACTTTTATTCATCTCATGAATATTGTTTGGCAAATTTAAATTTGCCCACATCATGAATAAATATTTCATCTCATTAGTTCTTTAATATTTTTCCAATGGCAATAAAAACAGAGGCTTAAATTGGGACCTCAGGGGCAATTTATATCTTGCTCCAAATGGGTTAAATTAATTACCATCTCATGATAAAATTTAGTTGCCATTTAATAAGATTTAATTCCACAAAATAAATCTTACTACACTCTAGATTTAAACTATTTATTCGATACTTTTCAAGTAGACTGTATTGATGACAACAACTCCTCCACTAGATGTCCATGAACAAAAATAATTATAACTACTGTCATTATTTTTCTCACAACTTTTGCATTTGTTCTCGACTTGCCCTTTTTTGAATAATACATTTATAGTTGAACAAATTCACAATATAAATTTCAAATGTCAAACACCTTGAACACTTTGGCTAAAGATTCCGAATCATTTAAACACTTGTGAATCAACTAAGGAGACATATGTATCTCAAAAGAGGCTATAGATTCCGCATTGAATACCCGATCCTTGTTACAGTTCACGCCGCTACTTAATGTATGTGGGAATGCAGTCATTTGTCTGGACCTTACTTATAGTACACTAAAGTAACTAACGTTCCAGGCATAAAAGTCCAGAATACTCTTATGATTTGAAGTCGTCATTCAAACAGTACAACATAAATCACTTATCTCCGATAGTATTCTAGAAACAAACAACACACATGGTCCAACTCAGCGTAACAATCTAGTTAAACACTCCAACCGAATACTTTTTGATCACCATCCACATGACCAAGACAAGTCATCTAATATGTCATGTTATAGTCTTTGAATACTAGTGGTCCAAAGTTGTCTTTGACTACGAGTTTTTCAATCAACAATACATACCATTTATTTCAAGTCTATCTGTGGATTGATCTCATAAACCCACTTAGAAGAAACATATAAATTGTAGTCTAAGGATTACACCCATCTCATGGATGTTGCTAAAAAGAAATTCACATGTAGTATATATGCTTGCTTATAGAAATTTAACAAGAAAATGGCTAGAACTTCAATTTTATTCATTAACAAAATAACGTTTACAGGACAAATTTGGAATTTCAAGACATTATTCCTAACAATCTCCCACTTGTCCTAAATCCAAATTACTATACACTTTATACCCAACCCTTCTATGTTTTATTCAAAGGTCTTCTTAGTAAAAGTATCTAGAGGGCTATAGCCATATTTATCTGGAACTTTCCAAGCCAGCAGGCCGCCTTTGCTTTTCTCAAGTACTTGAGAATATGCCTCACGGCCACCCAATGCATCAGCCCGGGTCAAACTGATATCTACTTGCCATACAAACAATAGAGCAGATATTTGGTTCGTACACTGCATGGCATACACAAGGCTTCCCATAGCCGAAGCATATGGAACATTCCTCATCTGCTCCTCTCTTGAGGTGTCTTAGGACACTGCTCTAAAGAAAGAGGAACTCCATGCCTAAAAGGTAAAAGCTCTTTCTTAGAGTCCTCCATACAATACATTGACAACATCTTATCAATATAAGTGGCTTGAGAAAGACCCAACATACTACTCTTACGATCTCGCAAAAGCTTAATCCTAAGAATATAGTTAGCTTCTCCTAAGTCCTTTATATTGAACTGACTTGACAATCAAATCTTTACAACTGTTAACACCCTTACATCATTCCCAATGAGTAGTATGTCGTCAGCATACAATACTATGAAAGTCACTACTTTCTCTTAATGCTGTATGTACATGCATGGTTCATCAACCAATTGCTCAAACCCATAAGAGTTAATCACTTCATTGAATCTAATATTCCATGAGCATGATGCTTGCTTCAATCCATATATGGACTTTTTTAGTTTTCATATCATGTGCTTCTGATTTTTGCCAATGAAATGTTTGGTTGCACCATATAGATGTCTTCTTCAAGAGGATCTTTCAGTAAGGTCGTTCTGACATCCATTTGCCAAATCTCATAATCATAATGAGTTGCAATGGATAGGAGTATCCTTATGACCTTTAGCATTGCTACTGGTAAGAAGGTCTCATCATAATCGATTCCTTTCTTTTGTGTAAAACCCTTAGCAACCAACCTTGCCTTGAAGGTATCTACCTTCCTGTCTACTCCTTTTTATCTCTTGTAAACCCATTTACATCCAACAAGCTTAATGCCAACAGGCACCTCTACAAGATCCCGAACCTAATTATAACACATAGATCCTATCACAGATTTCATTGCTAAGACCTATTGGTCAGTATCCTTGTCTTTAATCACCTCATTGTAGCTGGGAGGATCAGATTCAATGTCATGGTCAACCATTAAGGCTCCCGCCATGAACCTATTAGGTGCCTTGACAACCTCCCACTATGAATAGGCTCTCTTGTGCTTGGAACATTTCCTACCCTATTAGTAGTTGCATCTAATACATCCACTGTGGCCCGAGTTATGTCTAGCTATTCTTATTTAGTGGCATTTTCTTTTAATTCTTCTAACACTACTCTGCTTTTGCTTTTGCGGTCTGCCATAAAATCCTGCTTTTGACATTTCGCATTTACATTTTCAAAAACCTTTGGATCATAAGAACTATAGAAAAGACCACCCTTGTTCCTTTGGGATAATCCCAAAAAAAGATTGGTATAGTGGCATGACTCATAATGGACTCTAATGCCATTCTACTATAGTGTATGTGGAGTGGATAGCTGAGATCTTATCCCATTTGCAATTAGAAAAATCAAGAAACTCACCCAAAAGATATTCACCACTTCGATCTGATTGAAGCCACCTAACTTGTTTACCTAATTGCTTTTCAATTTCAGCTTCGTACATTTTGAACTTTTCAAAATGGTTCGACTTATGTCTCATTAGGCAAACATATTCATACCTTGAGTAATCATTAGTAAATGTGATGAAATACTCATACCCACCTCTTGCTTGGACGTTAATTAGTTCACACATATCTGTGTGAAGCAGCTGAAGCATGTCACCAACATTCTATCTTTCACCAGTCTTTGAATCCTATTTGAATTAAAGTGACCTAAATGTTGGTGCCGTATTTAGGCATTATCCCTTTCAGATTGTTTTCTCTTAGGAGATGGAACAAGTGAGCTTGTGTTAGATTCATTTAAACAAATATCAGAGTTTTGATCAGGAAATAACTTGAATAAACCATTAACAGATGTACCTTTGCAAATAAACCATCTATTTCTTGTAATAACAAGCTCACAACCAAAATTAACTTAATAACAATTATCCATTAAATGAGACACTAAAATCAAATTCTTGCATAATGCAGGCACAAATAAACAAATCCTTTAAAATCAAAACTCTACCCCTATACAGTAAGCTAACATCTCCTACTCCTAAGATTGCTACTTTTATATCATCTCAAATCTTTAGGTACAGCTCTCCATCATTCAGCCTCCTGGTTAGCCTGAGCCCTTGTAACATGTTGCAGACATGGTCAGTTGAACCTGAGTCCACACACCAGGATCGTGATGGACTCTCAACTATGCATGACCTAAGAAAGTGAAATATCAGCATACCTTCACTAGATGGCTTAGCAGTTTTTCTAGGAAGTGTAGCTAAGCAGCCTTCGTAAGAAGTGTAGCTAAGTTCGCAGTGCAATCCCCTTTCCAGTGGCCTAATTCCCTGCGAAGGAAACAATTTCCTTTAACTTGCTCACTGTTACTCATCCCTAATTCCTGGGAAATCATCATGCCCCACATGATGTGCTCTGTCGCTTACAGCTTTTTCATTATTTTAGATAGCGACTAGTTTTTATTATTCATGCAAAAATTTAGCCTGAACTGAGTGAATGAGCTGGACAAAGAATAAAGGATGATATCCTGCTTAGTTTGACTAGCAAACTCAGCTCCAAGGATTTCTAATTCAAAGAAACACGCCATCAAATTCATGATGTGTTCCCAAACTGGTATTCCTTTGGACATCCTCATATTGAGAAACTTCTTCATGAGTTCATGCCTCGCTGCTTGAGAAACTTCTTCATGAGTTCATGCCTCGCTGCTTTATATTGCTCCTCGAACATTTCTCCTAAATGTTCAATCATCTTAGCTGCTGTTTGCTTTTCAAGCATATGATGCATGGGTACTTCTAACACTAAGGTTAATATATAGCACTTGGCTAACTCATTAGCCACATGCCAGTGTTCATATCGCTCTTTTTCAGTAGCTATGCAACTAGCAATGCGCATTGGCGGACAAGCTTTAGTGTGCACAAATTTGAGACCCTTGTGAGTAATAAATAAGTCCAAGTTGTTTTTCCAGGTAAAGTAATTTTGTGCAATGAGTACATTATGCATTAGAATCGAGTGAAGTTCACCAGCCGTATCCTTTTTAAAACACTATAAATGTAAATATTTGTGTAAGTATCTAATATGAGTCATGTATAACGCATTGATATTTATTCTTTTATTTTTTCGAAACACAATAAGTTAGGTATCTACAAAACTGTACTATCATACATGCAAAAATGATCCAAACACACCACTCCTTCCTCCTTGGCAGCAAGGTCGTACGAAATTAGTTTGGATAAAAACTTTTTTCAATCGAGTGAAGTTCACTAATCGTATCTGATGCCTGAGTACTTTTGATGTTGAGTTTATTATGTGGCACTTGGCTAACTTATTTTCCCCATGCCAGCGTTCGTAACGCACTTTGTCAATAGCTGTGCAACTAGTAGTGGGCATTGGTGGACAAGCTTCAATGAGAACAAACTCTATCCTCAGAGGATGGGCCTTCGGGTAGAGGAGCATCGATTATCTAGGGAGCATTCGAGACTTTGTCAGGACGAGGAGGCTTTCTACCATTAGAAGTCACGTGTCCAATGGCTTTCTTTAGGGGATCAGAGCACCCAGTTTTTCCATAAGTCTGTCGCTCATCGGCAGGTCAGGAACAGGATTTCTTCTATCGTTCGTCCAGGCGGTATAAGGACTTCTGATGAGGGGGAGATTTCGGAGGCCGGGGCCTCTTACTTCCACGAGTTGTTGGCTTAGCCGAGTGGGCCTCCTCGTGAGGATGTTTCAAGGCTATTCCAGTCTTGTCTTTCTGAGGATCAGGCTAGGGCATTGACTCTTTCGATTTTCAATGCAGAGGTCAGAGATGCTCTTTTCTCTACTGGTGATGACAGGACACCTGGTCCCAATGGGTATACCTCCCTCTTCTTTAAAAGGGCCTGGGATATGGTGGGTCCTAACATAGTTCGGGTTGTCCGTTCGTTCTTTCAGTCAGGGCACATGCTTGGTGTCCTGAACACTACCTGTATTAGCTTTATCTCGAAGGTGGAGAATCCCTCCACCTTAGCCGACTATCTTCCGATCTTATGTTGTAATGTGATCTATAAGTGCACCACTAAGATCATTGCAAACAGGCTGAAAGGGGTGCTTCCTTACTTGATCGATGATGCTCAGCTTGGTTTTGTGTTCAGGAGGAGGATTTCAAACAGTATATTGTTGGCTCAGGAGCTTATGCGCAACTATCACCTTCAAACAGGGGCCCCTCGGTGTGCTTGGAAAGTGATATTCGTAAGGCGTTCGACATGGTGCTGTAGGACTTCATATTCTTTGCTGTGTGCTGTATGGGTATCGCCAAGGTTATAATTAGATGGGTGCAGGAGTGTCTTTTCACAGCCAGATTTTCAGTCGCCATTACTGGCGAGCCTCAGGGGTTTCTTTAGCACCAGCCAGGGTATCAGACAGGGGTATCCTCTCTCTCCCTATCTCTTCTTTATCACCATGGAGTGCCTACGAGGTTTGCTTCTAGTGCCACTATCAATCTGCGGTTTCGATTTCACCACCGCTGTGATAGTATCTGCCTCACACACCTCTGCTTTGCTGACAACCTGATGATCTTTAGTGAGGCAGATGAGGGCAGTGTCTCAGTTATCTATGAGATGTTGCATTGATTTGCTGTACTTTCCGGGTTGTCCTCGAATGCGGCAAAGAGCACCGTCTTTGTATCTAAGGTTGATCCTGTGTTTCAACAATCTATCGTTGACATTCTAAGGTTCAGATTGGGGCAGTGTCTGGTCAGATATCGAGGGGTTTCGCTTATCATGTCGTGGCTTCAGTTCATCCACTTTAAGCCCCTCTTAGACCCCATCTTTGCTCGGATCCAGCTCTAGACTTCACAAGCTCTTTTTATGTTGGGCATTTGCAGCTTATCAGGCTGGTGCTTTTCTCCATCTAGGTCTTCTAGACATCCTTCTTCATTCTTCCGAAGGCGATTATCAAGAAGATTGAATCAACGTTTGCTACCTTCCTTTGGAGAGGCACCTTGCTGACCCTAGGGAGAGTGAAGGTAGCCAAGAGGAATCCATGTTATCTTCACAGAGAGGGTGGTCTTGGGATCCGCCGCTTGACTGAGTGGAACCAGGCTTCTATTATGAAGCACAACTGGATTCTACTCACAAATCGTGATTCCCTCTGGCCTCGGTGGGTTCATGCCAACCGTTTTCAGGGGAGGAGCTTCTGGGAGGTTCAGGCTAAGAGGCCGATCCCTTGGTCTTGGAGGAGTATCCTTGGATTTAGGCCATTGTGTGACAGGGCTTTCAGGCATATCATTCACGACGGTCGAGATATTATTCACGCACCGCCTCTTAACCTCCACTGGTCACCTCTAGGGCTCACGTGTTTTAGATATTTTTAAAGGTGATTAGCGGCGGTTTTCTCAGGATTGGTTTGAGCTGCTGCCTATTTAGGCTTCAGTTGATTTCAGGCCTCAACCAGGTGTTGCAGATTATGTCAAGTGGATGGGTGACCGCTCCGGGGTTTTCACCACCAGATCAACTTGGGAGATGATTCGTAGTAGGTGGGAGGAGGACTCCATTCACCATCTCTTTGGTTCTGGTTGCATATTCCTAGGCATTCCTTTATTCTATGGCTTGCCTCTTGTGAGCAACTTTGGACCCGTGATAGATTGCTGAGACATCAAGTGCATGGCATCCAGTCTACATGTGTGCTATGTGGTTCAGATGATGAGTTGCATAGCCATCTCTTCTTCTCCTGCAGCTTCTCTATTTTTGTTTGGTCTCGGGTGTCATCACGCACCACCTTTGCCTGGCCTGCGCTTCTTTGGCGTGAGCTTGTTCAGTGGGCTTCTCCTCAGATCCGTGGTCATGGGGTGGATTGTATCCTCGCCTGCCTTTACTTCTCTGCAGTAGTCTGCATCCTTTGGTACGAGTGTAACCTGAGGATTCAGCATTCACAGTCCAAACCTTCTTCTGCTATGATCGAGGAGATCACATGACTAGTCCTCAGCCGCCTCATTGCTACTCTTACGCTCCGTGGTGCCCATCGTCACACTCAGCCTCTATAGGAGTGGGGGATTGAGCACTAGGCTATATTTGGCTCTTTGCTTTGTTTGGTCATATTGACCTTGTTGTTTCGTTGTTTGATTCTTTGTCTTTGACATTGAGTCTTTGATGTAGGGCGTTTTGGCCATGACCTGGGGTATACCCCTCGTAGACTTGTACATGTATATTTTTTCTCATATATGGTAATTAATACTGACTTACCATAAAAAAAAACGCTTAGCCATCATGCAGGATAGAATTGGCGCATTAAAATTTGGATTGGAAGCTATACAATCAGTTGAGCAAGAAAGTGAGCAGCCTCTGATTACTGCAGTTAGGAAATCAAAGGTGAACATCAAAGTTTAGGACAACAAAACACTACATTTGCAGCTCGCACTACAACCTAGCATTGAGATCAAGTTCGCAATTTGTCTTAGTCGCAAGAAGTGTTTTCCAAGCAAGAGATTAAAAGCAATGAAAAGGCCAATCTACCAAGGGAAGATTTCCAGATTTCCTACTCCATGAGTCAAATAAGGAGATTCTTGAAAAGCTTTACATGCTCAAGAATATGAACTTAAAGCAGCCTAAGGTGGTGATGATGTCCTTTGAGAGACTTAGGGCATACTCATGGATCAAAAGGACAATTAAATTGGCAAGGAAGAGGTGGAATTCAATCAGCCATGATACACATTCAACAAGAAATCTAGATGCTCTTACTGCAGTTCTCGCAAATTCAGCTAAGAAACATTGAGCTAAGGAACATTCTGTTGCTACAGATCTAATTCGGCAAGGAAATTGGCAAGATCAGGTCTAATGGTAGGCTCAATTGAGTGGACCTAGTGTTTATTCATCCATGAACACTAACAACAGGCCACCTGATCCAAGCAAAGTGGAGTACATTGTCATTTGTCCAAGAAAATAAATGAAGATAGACAACTTTGGTAGACAACAACTTCATTCTTGGAGTCAAAAGAGTGAAGGAATTCAACCCAAAACTAAAAAGGGAAGGGAAATGTTTGTGATCAAGAGTACTTGGGTGGTCTTAAGTGTCAATCCAAGCTGATTGTGAAGAGTTTGGGGACTGAATTAGCAGGGACATTTGGACAGGAGTTAGAGGCTTGTGTTTATCATGCTAAGAGTAAGGGGCACCCTCCTAGAGTATAAGCAAATGTCAGGCCTCCTGAATTCGTTTGGCTTATACTCTAGCAGCATGAAGAGGATCAGGGGAAAGCAGCCCATTCTTCTTATAAGCAACAAGTTAATCTTAGAATGGATTGCGATGGGAATTCAGCAATTGATCAATTCGATAGCGAGTTCTTAAATGTTTCTATTAAGGAGCTAAGTATGAGATTAGGAGCATTCCTAATTGATAAAATTGAGCAGCAACTCCGCAGGAGTCACCTAAATCAGTTTAGTTGTAGAAGTTCATTCGACTGTAGGAAGCAAAAGGAGGTTCAGGCAGGAGATGGAGACTTTGAAAAGAATATGATACTCAAGGGTTATAAGCAAAGTGAAGAGTGGTGGACTTCCTTGAGAGTTCAAAATGTGAATAAATCACTCTGATGTTCAGCTATGGCACCTGAGGACTTGTTCTAGTTGGATAAAGTTAATCAATTTGCTAAGTGGACTTCAATATTGGGAAGGAAAGTTGTCTGTAGTCCTGGCATTGCTGCAGCAAGTTGGAAAGACATGATGAGGAGGATAGAGAATGGCATGCATGCTTGTGAAAATCATCAAAGTTCCAAGAGCATGTCGTGATCAAAGGCAACGGGCATTTCATAGTGAAACCGCTTTGGGAGGAAATTTGCATGCTCTTTTCAACCATTGCTGCTTGAGTGAATGAGAAACTAAAATAAGAGCTGATGATTTGAATGATAGTTGATCTTCAAGCACCTACTAGTATGGGATTCTTTGGTTGAATCTAGATGTAAGTTGTTTGCAGATTTGATTAGAGTTTTGAAGCTGTAAATACAATCCAATGAGTGTCTTGAAGCTGTACAGCTAGAATCAATAAGAGTTTGAAGCTACAACTTTCTACTAAGATTCTTGAGGCAAGAATCTCAAAAGAGGAGAGTATTATCATGATTCTAGTATATTGGATGTATGGGGTTAATTTCTAATAATATATGGGTTGTAATAAAGTGGTATAAGTGATTAGTGTAAGTCAATTTAGTACATCACTTAGGGGTTTAGCCGTGAGCTTATATGTGAGGGAGGGAATGGCGGTTAGTGGTTCGTTGGGAATAGCTCATGTATTGTCTCAGTGTAATGTATTAGTTAAGTCTATTAGGATAAGTGTCTTGGTGCATTCTATAGTTCTTAGCCGCCATTAGTGGAATGTAGTATAAGTAGATGAGTTCATCACCTGTAAGAGGCATTAAATGATATTGATTGATTCTCTTCTTCCCTCACCTCAAATTCTCTCTACTTCTCATCTCTATTCTCTCTATTTCTCATATTAATCTCAATTCTTTCTCATCTCTTATTCTCTTCCCTAGGTTATGATCCAAGATTAATCTTGAATCGTAACAGAATCAATACAGTCTACTTGGGAATTATCGAATAAATGGTTTAAGTGTAGAGTGCAGTGGGATTTATTTAGTGGAATTAAGTCCTATTAAGTGGTATTTAAATTTTATCATGAGATGGTAACTAATTTAACCCATTTGGAGCTAGATATAAATTATCCCTGCGCAAGCCACTATTTTTATTGCCATAGAAAAAATATTAAAGAATTCATGAGATAAATTATTTATTCATGAGATGAGTAAATTTAAATTATCCAAATATTATTCATGAGATAAATAAATTTTGAAAATTATAAAATAAGATAGAATACATGAATAGGTATAATAAGATAAAAAGAAATAGACTTTCGATTTAATAAAATAGAGATTTTATTCCTAAGGAAAGATTGTTTAAGATAACGTTTTAAATTGTTTAAGATGTTAATGAATTAATAGTTAATTGGGATCTGTCAATGTACATTAATTTAAGTTTGCATTCATGCAGTTCGTAGGATGAGATTGTGCGTTCTTAATCAAGATTTATAAAATCTAGTAAACTAATTTAATGAGATTAGGTTCAATTTTTTTTAACTATTTTAATTAAAAAATAGAATAAAAATTTCAAAATAAAGTTGGTGATGACGTCAGCGATGACGTTGATGTTGACGTGGCGATGACATTTCGCTGACATGGCAATGCTATGTCACTGGTTTGGCAATGATGTGGCAATGCCGTGGGGTTGACGTGTTGCTTACGTGGTGATGCTGTGGCACTATCATGTCGTTGACATGTCAATGACATGGCATTTTTCAATATAAAAAAATTCTGCAAAATTGCAGTAATATTTTATCGTAAAAAGTTAAAATAAAAAATAGTTTTTATTAATTAATTTAATTTTTTTTAGAATGAGATTCTAGAATAGATTATGAGATAATTTAGGTTGTAAGTCGGTAGTGTTTTAAATAAAAAATAAAAATTAATAAATTAATTTATTAGTTAATTTAATTTTTTGCATGAGATTTTAAAGGAGATTATGAGATAATCTAAATTGTAAATGTAAGTTAATTAAAACCATGTTCAATTGTTGAATGTCATGGTCTCCATTACAAGTCCAACAGTATAGTAGATCGATAGACCTCCCCACAGATAGGACTTCTATTAAGATAAACTAAAGTGCAAAGAAGCGAGGTGGCCACACTGCCCTGGAGTATTACGTGTGTTTGCATGGAGGTTTGGGTAATGGTTTACACTTGGCTAGCGTGATAAATTAGCCTCCCCGAGGAGCTTTGTTGTGTTATGTTAGAGTTAATCATGTTTAATAAGAGGCACGAGAAAACATGTTAATTGAGAATAGTTCTCACCCAAACTAATTTCGCACGACCCTGTTGCCAGGGAGTAAGGAGTGGTGTGTTTGGGTCATTATTGCATGCATGAGAGTACGATTTTGTGGATACGTGGCTTACTGTGTTTGCTCAAATAAAAGAATAGATATCACTGTATTATGCATGACTCATATTATACAGTTACATAAATGTGTGCATTTACAGTGTTTTAAAATGGATACGGCTGGTGAACTTCACTCAATTCTGATGCATAATGTACTCATTGGAAAAAATTACTTTACCTAGAAAAACAAGTTGGAGTTAGTAATTACTCACAAGGATTTAGAGTTTGTTCTCATTGATGCTTGTCCACCAATGCCCACTACTAGTAACACAACTACTGAAAAACAGCGTTACGAACGTTGGCATGGGGCTAATGAGTTAGCCAAGTGCTATATATTGACCTCAATGTCAGAAGTACTCAGGCATCAGATACGCTGGTGAACTTCACTCGATTGAGAATAGTTCTCATCCAAACTAATTTCGTATGACCCTACTGCCGAGAAGTAAGGAGTGGTGTGTTTGGATCATCATTGCATGCATGATAGTACAGTTTTGCAGATACCTGACTTATTGTGTTTGGTAAAATAAAAGAATAAATATCACTGCATTATACATTACTCATATTAGATACTTACGCAAATATTTGCATTTATAGTGTTTTGAAATGGATACGACTGGTGAACTTTACTCGATTCAAATGCATAATGTACTTATTGGACAAAATTACTTTACCTAGAAAAACAACTTGGACTTATTTATTACTCACAAGGGTGTCAAATTTGTTCCTACTGAAGCTTGTCCACCAATGCCCACTACTAGTTGCATAGTTACTTGAAAAGAGCGTTATGAACACTGGCATTGGGCTAATGAGTAAGCCAAGTCCTATATATTAAGCTCAGTGTCAGAAGTACTCAGGCATCAGATGCTTGAAAAGCAAACAGCAGTTGAGATGATTGAACTTTTAGGAGAAATGTTCGAGGAGCAATATAAAGCAGCGAGGTAAGAACTCATAAAGAAGTTTCTCAATATGTGGATGTCCGAAGGAATACCAATTGAGGAACACATCATGAATTTGACGGCATGTTTTTCTAAACTTGAAATCCTCAGAGCTAAGTTTGGTAGTCAAACTAAGCAGGATATCATCCCCTGTTTTTTGTCCAGCTCATACACTCATTTTAGGCCAAAGTTTTGCATGAATAATAAAAACTATTCGCTACCCAAACTAATGAAAGAGTTGCAAGTGATAGAGGACATGATGTGGGGCATGATGAGTTCCCAGGAATTAGGGACGAGCAACAGTAAGCAAGTCAAAAAAAATTGTTTCCTTCGCGAAGAATTGGGCCACTGGCAAGGGGATTGCACCAAGGACTTAGCTGCACTTCCTGCAAAGACTACTAAGCCATTTAGTGAAGGTATGCTGATATCTCACTTTCTTGACTCATGCATAGTTGAGAGTCCACTAGGATCCTGGTGCACGGACTCAAGCTCAACTGACCACGTCTGTAATATGTTACAAGAGCTCAGGCTAACCAAGAGCCTAAATGATAGAGAGCAGTACCTGACGATTTGAGTTGGTGTAAAAGTAGCGGTCGTAGGAGTAGGAGATGTTAGCTTACTGTCTAGAGTTAGAGTTTTGATTTTAAAGAATTGTTTATTTGTACCGACACTGCGCAGGAATTTGATTTCAATGTCTCATTTAATGGATAATTGTTATTCAGTTAGTTTTGGTTTTGAACTTGTTATTACAAGAAATAAATTGTTTATTTGCAAAGGTATATGTGTCGATGGTTTATTCATGGTATTTCCTAATCAAAACTCTGATATTTTTTTTAAATGAATCTAATACAAGTTCACTTGTTTAATCTCCTAAGCAAAAACAACCTGAAAGGGATAATGCCTACATATGGCACTAACATTTAAGTCACTTTAATTCAAACAGGATCCAAAGACTGGTGCAAGATAGAGTGATAGAAGTTTTGGACTTGAAGTCATTACCAGTCTGTGAATTTGGCATAGAAGGAAAGATGACTGAGTATGCCTTTAAGAGTAAAAAAAACAAAGTCAGTGACATGCTTGAGCTTCTTCACACAAATATATGTGGACTAATGAACGTTCAAGCAAGAGGTGGGTTTGAGTACTTCATCACATTTAATGATGGTTACTCAAGGTATAGATATATTTACCAAATGAGACATAAGTCGAACTTTTTTGAAAAATTCAAAATGTACGAAGCTAAAATTGAAAAGCAATTACGTAAACAAGTTAAGGAGCTTCGATCAAATCAAGGTGGAGAATATCTTTAGGGTGAGTTTCTGGATTTTTCTAACTGCAAATGGGATAAGATCTCAGCTATCTGCTCAGGTTACACTGTAGTAGAACAGCATCATAGAAAGAAGGAATAGGACATTATTAAAGATGGTACAGTCCATTATGAGTCATGTTACTATACCAACTTTTTTTTTTGGATTATCCCAAAGGAACAACAATAGTCTTTTCTACAGTCCTTCTGATCCAAAGGTTTTTGTAAATGTAAATGCAAAATGTTCTAAGTATGATTTTGTGGCAGACCACAAAAGCAAAAGCGGAGTAGTGTTAGAAAAATTAAAGGAAATGGCATTAAATATGAATAGCTACATACAAATAGGGACACAGTAGATGCATTAGACGCACCTACTGATAGGGTAGAGAATGTTCCAAGTACATGAGAGCCTAGACGTAGTGGGCGAATTGTCAGAGCAACTGATAGGTTCATGGCGGAAGCCTTAATGGTTGACAATGACGTTGAATCTGATCCTCTCAGCTACAATGAGGCGCATATTGGCATTAAGCCTGTTGAATGCAAATGGGTTTACAAGAGGAAAAGAGGAGTGGAAGGGAAGGTAGAGACCTTCAAGGCGAGATTGGTTGCCAAGGGTTTTACCCCAAAAAGAAACAATCAATTATGATGACACCTCACTAGTAGCCAGGCTAAAGTCCATAAAGATACTCCGATCTATTTTAGCTCATTATGATTATGAGATTTGAAAAATAGATGTCAGAATGGCGTTTCTAAAAGTTCGTCTTGAGGAAGACATCTATATGGTGCAACCAAACCGCTTCATTAGCAAAAATCAGGAGCAAATGGTATGCAAACTGAAGAAGTCCCTATACGGATTGACGCAAGCATCACGCTTATGGAATACTAGATTCAACGAAGTGATTAACTCTTGTGGGTTTGAGCAATTGGTTGATGAAACATGCATGTACAAACAATATCAAGAGAAAGTAGTGACTTTCTTAGTATTGTATGTTGACGATATACTACTCATTGAGAATGATGTGGGGTTGTTAACAGTTGTAAAGATTTGATTGTCAAGTCAGTTCGATATAAAGGACTTATGAGAAGCTAGCTATATTCTTGAGATTAAGCTTTTGCAAGATTGTAAGAGTAGGATGTTGGATCTTTCTCAAGCCACTTATGTTGATAAGACGTTGTCAACGTATAGCATGGAGGACTCTAAGAAAGAGCTTTTACTTTTCAGGCATGGAGTCCCTCCTTCTTTAAAGCAGTGTCCTAAGACACCTTAAGAGAAGGAGCAGATGAGAAATTTTCCATATGCTTCGGCTGTAGGAAGCCTCGTGTATGCCATGCTGTGCACGAAACTAGATATATGCTATACTATTGGTATGGCAAGAAGGTATCAGTTTTACCAAGGTCTAATGCACCGGTTGACAATGAGGCATATTCTCAAGTACTTAAGAAATGCAAAGGAGGCTTGTTGGCTTAGAAAGTTCTAGATAAATATGGGCAATAACTCTCTAGATACGTTTACTAAGAAGACCTTTGAATAAAACATAGAAAGGTTGAGTATAAAGTATATATTAATTTAGATATAGGACATATGGAAGATTGTTAGGAATAGTGTCCTAAAAATCTAAATTTGACTAATAAATATTATTTCATTAATGAATAAAATTAAAGTTTGAGTCGTTTCCTTGTTAAATTTGCATAAAGAAGCATATATACTGCATGTGAATTTCTTTTTAATAGCATCCATGAGATGGGTGTAGTGCCCGGACTATAATTTATATGTTTGTTCTAAGTGGTTTATGAGACTGGCCTACAGATAGATTTAGAACAAATGGTATGGATTGTTGTTTGAAAACCTTATAGTCAAAGACAACTTTTGACCACTTGTATTCAAAGACTATAACATGACACATTAGATGACTTGTCTTGGTATTGTGGACGATGATCCAAAAGTGTTAGGTTGGTGTGTTTAATTAGATTGATACATCGAGTTGGACCATGTGCCTTACTTGTTTCTAGACTACTATCAGAGATGAGTGATTTATATTATACTATTAGAACAACGACCTTAAATCCTAAGAGTATTCTGGACTTGTGCATGGAATGTTAGTTACTTGGTGTACTATAATTAAGTTTTAGACAAAAGACTGAATTCCCATGTACATGTAGCGACGTGAAGTGCGATAATGATTAGGTATTCAATCTGGAATCTACAGCCTCTTATGAGATACAAATGTCCCCTTAGTTAATTCGCAAGTGTTTGAATGATTCGGAATCATTGGCCAAATTGCTCCAGGTGTTCGACATTTGAAATTTATAGTGTGAATATGTTCAACTATAAATGAATTATTCCAAAAAGGGTGAGTCAGGAACTAATGGAAAAACTATGAGAAAGATAATGATAGTAGTTATAATTATTTTGTTCATGGAAATCTAGTGGAGGAGTCGTTGTCATCAATACAGTATATTTGGAAAGCATCGACTAAATGGTTTAAGTCCAGAGTGCAGTAGGATTTATTTAATGGAGTTAAGTCTCATTAAATGGTAATTAAATTTTATCATGAGATGGAATTAGTTTAACCCATTTGGAGCTAGTTTTAAATTGTCTCTAAGGTCATCGCGCAAACCTCTATTTTTATTGGATCATAGAAAATTAATGAGATAAATTATTTATTTATGGGATTGGCAAATTTAAATTTGCCAAATATTATTCATGAGATGAATAAAAGTTGAAAAGCATGAAATAAGATAAATTTTTTTTTAAATTAAACTCATAAGATGTATTTTTACATATGAGAAACAGGAAAAAAAAAAAATCGCAAAGTCCCGCCGCAATCCGCGTATAGGCAGATGGACCAACCAGCGGGCAGTCCTAAGGGGGCAATCGGCATGCATGAGCGTGGGCCAATCGTGGCCCGCCATGTGGCATGTGGTTGAATTTAAAATAAACAAATTTTGAGCTTTATTTGAAACGCGATGTTTTGAATTTATCTTAACCTTGAAAACTGCATTTTGTTTGTTGTACACGCATCCCACATCTGCTAAATTGGACTATTTCGCTTCAGTTTCCTACTACAAATAGAGGTATCAATTTCAAGGTTTGGCATCGATTAAAAATTAGATGTTTCTGAAAGTGTTGACTTTCGGAAATTTAATTAGAGAAGAAAATTTTCAACTAAAATTTTCTTCACACTGTTCAATATTATTCAGAGCCCACTCTCCGGACGTTTTGAGGTCATTGCATAGTTTAAAATTGATGCTATTTATTATTCTGGTGTTCTTATTTTGAAGCAATTTCAGGTATTCTTCTTTCCTTCTCCTTTAAGATTTTAGCTTTTCTATTTATTTACAGTTTTCTTATCATACTATTCATAGTTTATGTAATTATTATGAATATATTAGAGCAGCGGTTGAATAAAGAATTTAAATCTGTAGATTTAAAGTTAGAAATTTTAAATCAACCTTAGTTTAAAATTGACAATTTTTAACCCTTCCGCCGCATTAACTTTATTAAATTATGAAAAATTTCGAAATTCATCCCAATATATAGAACGTCCAAACTTGATGCAACTGGGACAACACGCTTACATTTAATGTACAGCCACGATGCCTTGCTCCTAATGGAAGTCACAGTTTATTCTATTAGGTTGGCTTATTTAGCGAGGTTTTCTAAGCTTGAGTATGGGCAGGCTATCATGAACGAACTAACTAACCTAGACCAAGTTAGGGTGGACGCCCTTCACAAGCTAGAAAATCAAAAGAAAAGGGTGGCCAAAGCCCACAACAAGAAGGTCAAACCTAGGTCCTTTGACTTACAAGATTTTGTTTGGAAAGTGGTTCTACCCATTAGCCAGAAAGATTGTGTCTTTGAGAATTGGTCCCCATACTGGGAGGGTCCATTTAGAGTCATATAAGTGTTTGGAGAAAATGTTTACTTGCTCCACGATCTAGATGAAAGGACTTGCCTAAGGGCGATCAATGGAAGGTTCCAAGAAAATATGTGCCATCAATTTGTGATTATACTAAGGAACTCGTTAAGTTTAAATTCCCTGAATTATGGGCTCAGTTTCTGTATCAATGTCTTGAGAATCAACTCCATGATCTTTAAGGTAGAAAAAAAATAAGGAAAAAGAACTACCAAGCTGAGATATATATTTGAAAAAAAAAAAGCATACATCATTAATAATGATGAGGAGTACGTGGCTTAGTCTGAACAATAAAAGCAAGCACCTAATATGGCCAAAAGCTTCTTTACAAAAGAAAATCGAAAGTTCAAGACCAAATTCTAACTGGGGATTCCTCTATATCTTACAGCTAGATGTTTGCTTTATTCAGCTCTTGATCCAAGGACAATGCCTCTTCCTAAAGGATTGATGCTTACTATGCGTATGCTTAGCAAGTGCACTAAGTCGTATCAAGTAATATAGAATGAGTAGAGTATCGTTCCCATGAGGATTGTCATTAATTGAGTACTGAAATTAGTAGCTGTAGTGCTATTTGAAAGACCGAAAATTATAGTTTTTGAAATGAAATAACACAAAATAAAAAGGAACAAAAATTGTTTAAAAATTCTTATGAAAAGTTTACTGAATTTGTAGTTGGTTTTTACGATTTAACAATATCCAAGGCTTCCAATTTCACCCAGCTGCATCAATACGCATTTCTATTCTGGTTGTTCAAGTTATTACGCGTTGATGGTTGAAAATCCTAATTTACTAAATATTCTCTCTCGAGCAACATTTAGCATGCTCTTTTACATATTAACGCATCACTCTCGTGCATGAATTTAAATAAGAAAAGAATTTTTAAAGCTCAATGATTTTCACTTAAAAACCACACAAATCGCATTAATCTCTCTCGAGCATTCGCCCAATTTGTGGTGCTTATCACCTTAGCAATCATCATAAATCTCCTCTCGAACTCATTATGAATCATTATAAGCCTTGAATAATGATCAAACATTTAAAACTCATGAAGAACAATGATAAACACTTCAACAACACAATAACAAAACATTGAATACGTTGAATTAGAAATAAGCGTATATTACAACTTAGGCTACGTCGTAGCCTTGGAATAACAAAATTAGTTCATGATAAACTTAATATAAGACATAATTAACACAAAATTCATGAACTTAATGAAAACAAGGATAGAAAAGAACTTGAAAATGCAAAATTTCAAACCAAACTTCTTCTTTTCTCCTCCTTCTTTCTTCCTACGAATTTCTACCTTATTTCTCTACTTTGCATTTGATTTTTCTAGATTGAATGACGCTAAAACACCTCCTAAGCATCCCTATTTATAGTACATAAGGTTGGAATTAAAAAAATACAAAACATTGCAAGCTTAAAGCGTATTGCACCACACATCTGCAACTGCTGCCAATTCTGCAGGTTTGCGACTTGTTGCTGATTTCTTCATTTTTTTTTTTTCAACTATGGCCGCCCAAAATCAGTCTTAACATCAACTTGAACATGTTAATGAAGTGTACAAGAGGTTCTTTCACCTAATTCGTCAATTTTGCCACCCAAAATTGCAAGTTGAAGTGAATTGTGCAGGTTGGTTTTCAGTTTGTGCAACTTGCTATCCTTTGCTGTTTGTCTTCAGTTTTTTTTTTTTCAGCTATGGCCACCCAAAATCAGCTTTAGCATAAAGTATGACATGCTAATTAAATGTACAAGAATTTCTTTCACCTTATTTGTCCATTTTGCCACACAAAATTGAAAGTTAAAGTGAATTGTGCAGGCTTATTGTTTATTCTCTGCATTATTGTTGTTCTTGCTGTTTTTCTTCAGATTTTTGAGCTTAACACCACCTAAATTCAGAGTTTACATCAACTTGGACATGTTAATGTATTGTTTAATCAATCCTTGCTCTTGATTTGTGCCTTTTGCTATCCATTTTTGCAAGTTGAATTGAATTGTGCATGAAATTGGTGATTTCTTGCTAAAACTAGTATTTTGATTGATTTAGCTCATTTTTATGCTTTTGTTTGCTGTATCTTGCATTCAAATATTGATGTTGATGATAAAACCTAGCAAAATTTGGCATAAAACAAGTGTTTTGCACAAAAATGGCAATGGAAGCAAAAAAGAGCAAAAGCGAACAACAGCGATAAAATTTTGAGGTAAAATGGTTAGAAAATGAACCAAAATGATTTGAATAATTATATACTAAATTAGACTTATCAAAATACCCCCAAACTTAAATCTTCCTCGTCCTCGAGCAAGGGTGAACATTACGGCGCAAGATCTCATGCTTTTTAAGAATTCTTCCACAATTTAAAGCAGGTATACTCCAAATTAGAGAAAAATAACTGAGGCTCAAAGTTCAAAGTTTTAAAGGCAAAACCATCCTTTCCAAGGAAAAATCTGTTAATTACCTAGGCAATGGAATTCAAAAGTTAGTCAAGCAAATTAAGTTTATCTGTTCTTTCTAATCTTAAGATATTCAAACCGAACAGAGGACAAAATCATACCACTCATAACAAGACTTATCAAGTATGCCCAAAACTAATTATTTTTGCGCCATTTTTTTCTTTGTTTTTTATTTGGAGGGATTCATTTACTCAAGTCAATTTCTGTTCATGAGCATATCTGCAGAGAGAATCAAGCTCTGACTCCTGGGTGATGACCCATAAGTAAGAGAAGCTACCACTGAGATGCCTTCATTAAGACTTCCCGAGTATATCTTCAGTGAGAATCAAACTCCAACTCCTGGGCGATGACCCATAAGTAAGAGAAGCCACCATTGAGACGTCCTCATAACAGGTAGCACATATTTTTAAAATGTTTATAAATGGAATAACGATGCTAGAGATGATTTCCTCTCCCTTCTTTTTTTTTTTTTTTTTGGTGGGTGCTTGGTTCCTTGTTAGCTTTCTAAGTACCCCTTGTAGCGAGCTTTCAATGCGGCAACTCCCGTTCTAGTTGGCCCAGGGTACCAGATGTTGAAACACCCCTGCGGATGTACTTGCTCAAGGTACCAAGGCACGAAACCATCACACCGTAGCACATATCCAAATGATAGACGTTTTCAACAGGATAGCGGAGCTTAGTGATTCTCTCCCTTTATTTTTATTTTATTTTTCTTTTATTTAGACTTAGGCATAACTCTTTAAAATCTATTATGTAAATGATACTCTTTATGCAATCTATTCAAATTTGAGCATCTTTTAATCAAAAAGAAAAGTAAAATAGCCATGCTAACTAGTGAAGTCAAATACCATGATTTTATCAAGATAGCGCCTTAGATTAGATCGTGTTTTGCAATTAGAATACAAAAATAATTGATTATCAGGTAATTCAAATCTAATTAAAGTAAACGAGCTAAAAAAGAGCAGAAAAATTGCCTAAAAACCATGATAATAAGTTCTTTTTTTTCTCTCTCTCTCTCTTTTTTGTAATGAAATTTTTAAAAGATTAAAGATTAAAACTGTAGAAAATAGACAATTTTTTTATTGACCAACACTATTTACATTCCCATACAAAGACTCCAAACTCTGGGAGGCACTAAAGCCGACTCTAAAACATAAAACAGGAAAACTTTTCAAATAAACTTTGTTAAAAAAAAATTTTTAATTTATTATTATTATTATTAACATTACTTTTTCCACCCCAAACTTTATTTTTAAAAAGAACTAAAAAGATAAATTGGGTGAGAGATACTTCCCAGGTTCGAGGATTGCTTTTTTGATGGTGCATGTTGACATTGTGCTACCCCCAAACTTGTTGCAAAATAACTATTTAATAAAAAATATAAATAAGAAAAATAAAATTGGATAAATAAAGATATAAACACTTGGGTTGTCTCCCAAGAAGCGCTTTAGTTATAGTTGTCAACTCAACTCTGAGTGGATCTATCTCATATCCGAAAGGAGAATAGAGTTTCCGCCATCCATCCATAATGACCATTTTCTTCCGTGACTCTTCCTTGTTCTCTTCTTTACATGACCTCTTCCACCTTCTCTAATCTTGGGATCATTGAGCCTGATTTGCCACAGCTTGAATTTCCTTTTCTGATTTCTTCTACTATTTTTCTCTGATGCATCCATGGTTTTGAAAATTTCTGACCATGTTAGATAGGCTCGACATTCTATTTCAATGACTGGTGGTGATGGGTCAGTAAAGATAGGGTTGGTCCTTGGTGGCTCTAAGTTGACTAAGGGGATAATGTCACATTGAGGTGGTTCTTTTAATGTGTCTTTATCCCTCAATGTTATGGCATTAGGTTGCTCCCCTAGAATGGTGACGGTATTGCTAGGCAGGGATTCTTTAGACCTCTCTGACTGTTCCTCTATTTTAGTCCCTACTTAAGGTTCAGGATTTTGGATGTTCTTTGGTTTTGTAGGTCACTTAGAGTTCCCATGAATTCCCTAAAGGTCTCTTCTAAGTCATTGTTCTTTTCTTGAGACGGATAAGTGGGTGATCAAGATGTTTCGTGATGATTTCAAAAAGGATTCATCTATTCTTGACTATAGGTGCTACAATAGGGAATGTACTGGGGTTGGTTAAAATTTGACATGTAATTACCTTGTTCAAAACCCCATGAGGAAAAGCTATTACCTAATTTACAATCCATGCTAGCATGATTACCTGCACAAAATTCACATCTAGGAGCACGAGCAGCAATCATTTCATTTAATGCTTCTCGAATTTGTGAAAGTTAAGCAGATAATTCAATATATTCACGAATGCCCAGCTTTCTTTTCGGTATAGCTTGATATTGAGGTCTCATAAAGTTATATTGCTCAAAACCTGATGAAGAAAAAGCTATTACCTATTTGCCATTCCATACTAGTATGGTTACTTGCACAAAATTCACATCTAGAAGTATAAGCAGTAATCATGCCTTCAATTAGTGAAAGTTGAGCAGATAATGCATCAAACACAGCTTGGTATTGAGGTCTTATAAAATTGTAGCAAGCCATCACTCTCTTTTTTATTTTTAACAAAGAAAAAAAATGAATAAATAACTAATTAATTAAACTTCAAAGTTAGAGGAAAGATAAAATTAATGAGAAAGCTTTAAAATTGCAATAATCCAAGGGTTTTTTTTTTTTTTTATATATGTGTATATATATATATATATATTTTAAAAAAGGATAAGGGTTAATACTAAAAATTTTGAAAAATTAAAAGATAACAAACTTGACTTTAAAAAAAATTATCTAGACAGATTAAAAAGTCAAAACAAAGTTAAAATTAATCAAAAAATGTAAAAATACAAAACTCTAAAATAAGATTAAATAAAATAAACGAATCAATGAAGATTAATTTCTCAAATTTTGAACAAAATTTACAATCTATTAATAATTAGTATTAAAACTAATATTTTTTTTAGAGGGATATATATACGAATTTTTTTCAATTTATTTATTTTTAAGAATTATCTTTACAAATAAAATAAACGAATGAAAAAAGATTTATATTTTAAATTTAACAAAATTTACAAATTATTATCAATTTCAAAATAGCACCAAAACTAGTTGGTATTAATATCACTCAAATAGAGACAATCCCCAGCAACGGCGCCAAAAACTTGATGACTACTTAGCGTATGCTTAGCAAGTGCACTAGGTCGTATCAAGTAATATAGAATGAGTAGAGTATCATTCCCACGAGGATTGTTATTGAATGAGTACTAAAATTAGTAGCTGTAGTGCCATTCGAAAGACCGAAAATTATGATTTTTGAAATGAAATAACACAAAATAAAAAGGAACAAAAATTGTTTACAGATTCTTATGAAAAGTTTACTGAATTTTTAGTTGGTTTTTATGATTTAATAATATCCAAGGCATCCAATTTCACCCAGTTGCATCAATGCCCCTTTTCTATTTTGGTTGTTCAAGTTGTTATTACGTATTGATAGTTGAAAATCCTAATTTACTAAATATTCTCTCGCAAGCAACATTTAGCATGCTCTTTTACATATTAACCCATCACTCTCGTGCATGAATTTAAATAAGAAAAGAGTTTTTAAAGCTCCATGCTTTTCCCTTAAAAACTACACAAATCGCGTTAATCTCTCTAGAGACATTCGCCCAATTTGTGGTGCTTATCACCTTAGCAATCACTATAAACCTCCTCTTGGACTCATTATGAATCATTATAGGCCCTAAATGGTGATCAATCATTTAAAACTAATGAAGAACAATGATAAAAACTCCAACAACGCAATAACAAAATATTTAAAACGTTGAATTAGAAATAAACGTATACTACAACTTAGGCTACATCATAATCTTGGAATAACAAAATTAGTTCATCATAAACTTAATATAAGACATAATTAACACAAAATTCATGAAGTTAATGAAAACAAGGATAGAAAAGAACTTGAAAACGAAAAATTTCAAACCAAACTTCTTATTTTCTTCTCCTTCTTCTACCTTATTTCTCTACTTTGTATTTTATTTTTCTAGATGGAATGATGCTAAAACACCTCATAAGCATCCCTATTTATAGTACATAAAGTTGGAATTAAAAAAAATACAAAAAATTGCAAGCTTAAAGCTCATTGCATCACACATCTACAACTGCTACCAATTCTGCAGGTTTGCAACTTGCTGCTAATTTCTTCATTTTTTTTCTTTTCAATTATGGCTGCCCAAAATCAGTCTTAACATCAACTTGAACATGTTATAGACGTGTACAAGAGGTTCGTTGACTTGATTCGTCAATTTCACCACCCAAAATTACAAGTTGAAGTAAATTGTGCAGGTTGGTTTTCAATTTCAGCAACTTGCTATCCTTTGCTGTTTTTCTTCAATTTTTTTCAGCTTTGGCCGCCCAAAATCAGCTTTAACATAAATTCTAACATGTTAATAAAGTGTACAAGAAGTTCTTTCACCTTATTTGTCCATTTTGCCACACAAAATTGCAATTTGAAATGAATTGTGCAGGCTTATTATTTATTCTCTACATTATTGCTGTTCTTGCTGTTTTTCTTCATATTTTTGAGCTTAACACCACCTAAATTCAGAGTTTACATCAACTTGGACATGTTAATGTATTGTTTAATCAATCCTTACTCTTGATTTGTGCCTTTTGCTACCCATTTTTGCAAGTTGAATTGAATTGTGTATGAACTTGGTGATTTCTTGCTAAAACTAGTATTTTGATTGATTTAGCTCATTTTTATGTTTTTGTTTGATTTATCTTGCATTAATATTGATGTTGATGATAAAACTTGGCAAAATTTAGCATAAAATAAGTGTTTTTGCACAGAAATGGCAATAGAAGCAAAAAAGAGCAAAAGCGAGCAATAGCGATAAAATTTTGAGGTAAAATGGTTAGAAAATAAACCAAAATGATTTAAATAATTATGTACTAAATTAGCCTTATCAAGGACTTCGTTTGTCCTTTGAGCCTCTACCGTGGCTTACTCGAACTCTCCAACAATTAAGCCCTAGGAAGCATACTGCTGTTTGAGAGAAAATAGTTCTCCCTTGAGATAACTCAGCCTCTCCTCCAAGCGATGGATGTCATCCTCTAAGCCTTTGATGTCTTATGCTTCTTGACTGTGGACCTTGTGATTCACTTTCACAAGCACCTCCTCTGGAGCCCCAAATTCGCTGGCATTCGTTGGAGCCACCTTTGGTTCCGCCTTTAAGGCCTTCACTAAAGAAGTAGCCTCTTGAAAAGTGGCACCCACAATTAGGGTTAAAACAAAGAGGTGTACAACCTCTCTCAGCCTTTGGGGATGTTGACACCCTAAATTCAAGGGAGCAGGGACGGCACAGTTTTGAGCAAAGTTCCACGTGCCTAAAACATGAGGTTCTTCTGGCCTTTAGGTGTTAAAGCAATGGCGTCTCGAACCTAGCATCCTCAGAAGATTATCACCCTAAAAAATGTATCAAACACTCAAGGCTCGAGATGCTTGAAGGGAGCTCGAGCTCAAGGGACTGCCAAGAAGGCTACAAGACAGGTGGTTTCCAAGCTCGAGATAGTTACTTGGAGCGTAATTTCGGATGTTTGGGAACTAAGCCTAATCTAAGAGAATGTGGGGCTTCTGGAGGGGATTTCAACTAGAGATTCGGAGGTGGGCTCCAAGGAATTCCATCCAAAACTGAATCATGGACACGTTCATTAATCATTCACACGCAAGAAGGAGCTTAGTCGCCTGACATGGGGAGAAAATGCCGGGGAAGATCTTTGCAAGGGAGCACCAGTTTGTGCATTCCTTGTTCTTTGAACCTCAGGTGCAGCCAAGACTGTGCTCTCAAACCTCCGAGCTTTGGAATAAGCTTGAGACAAGGTTGGAGGATCCAATGCTTTAACAAGATTCTTGATTTTAGGCTTAAGTCCACTGATAAAACTCGAGACATAGTAGGCCTCAGTAGCTCCTGAATTCAATGTCATCATTCTTGCCTTCAGATTTTCGAATCTTGTCATGAACTCTTTAACAGTTGATACATGTGTCACCTTGTTTAAATTATCCATTACATCACTAATGTCTTCATCTCCGTACCTTTCATATAGCTCCTCCACAAATTCAGGCCAAGATATTGATGGATTGCTACGAATTAAACTGTAAAACCACACCTCCAAGTCACCACGCAGGTACACAGCCACAAGCTCCACCTTCTCAGCCTCAGCTATGTCGTAGAAACAAAAATATCTTTCACACTTCTTGACCCAAGACTGTGGCATCACTCCATCAAAAGGCTCTAATTCCACGTGACGACGTCCAAATCCATTGCCTCTTGCAGCCGATACTCCATCTCCACTGTTAACAGCACCTGGTGAGGGTGTAGGATCCGGAGGCCTAACTTGTTGAGCTATTGCTAAGAGCACACCAACTCCAACAGGCCGATTCTATCTCTAAATCTGCTCTTGTAAGCCAATAATCTGTTGTGATTGCTTTCGAATTTCTGCTCCATACCTTACTGAAACATTGTCATCATATTCTACATCTGGTTCCAAAGTCGATCAAACTAATCGCCTTGATTAGGTCCTGCATCAGCTCCAACAACAGCAGCAGCATATGTAGCAACATTAGCAGCTGCATTAGCTCGAGCAAATAATTTAATTCTAGAGTGCAATAGGATTTTTTTTAGTGGAACAAGGTCCTGCTAAATGGTAATCAAATTTTATCATGAGATGAAAATGGATTTGACCAATTTGGAGCTAGAGTTAAATTATCCCTAACGTCCCTGCGCAACCCCTAATTTTACACCATCAGAGAAATGAATAAATTTAATTTCGCTAGACAATATTCATTAGATGAACAAAATAATTTTGTTAAAATAAAATTCATAAGATGAATTTATACATATGGAAACAAAATAACCAAATAAATAAATTACACTGGAATTAGCGCATTTACGCATCGCGCTGTGAAAGGGAGAGGCATGATCCGCACCACTCAGGCTAGACGAACTAGCGCGCGACATGTGTCACACATTGGGACGTCCTATGTGTTGATCCGTGCCAATAAGCTCGGACCAAGCAGAACGTGCCACGTGCCACGTTCTGGGTAGCGCACTCGAAATTAATGAAACGATATCATTTTAGTTGTTGATTTTTTATCCCAGATCGAAAGTTTTATGCTTTTTCAGTCCAGTATCCTATTATAAATGGGGGTAATGGAATTAAGGTTTAGTATGAAATAAAAATTAAAAGAATGTTTACTTTCAAAGAATTAAAAGAGGAGATATATTCGTTAGAATTTTTCCTTTAGTTCAATATTTCTGGGAGCCCACACTCCAGACGTTCAGAGGAGATCGCGTAGAAGGTCTTGCAGCCTCTGTGATTTGGAGCGACAATGCGGTTTACATCCCAATATTTTTCTTTCTTATCTTTTCCTCTTAGTATTTCGATTTTCTATTTATTACAGTATTTATTATGCCTGTTATTTTCATGTTATTATTAAGAATATATTAGAGTAGTGACCTGTAGATTTAAAATTTGGACTTGTAAGTCTATAGATTTAAAATTAGAAATTTTAAATCATCTGTAGGTTTAAAATTAAGAATTTTAAATCATTCCGCTGCATAAATTAGATTAATCGAGGGAATATTTTTGAAATACGTTCCAACATCAGCTTCTTCATCTTAGACACCAACTTAAAACTATAACCCTTGCAAAACTCATGTGTAAGGCGCAAGAGCTTCCTTGAATCCTATTTCTTGGAAGCAAAGACTGTTTGCCAATGGTCGTTAGTAAGAATCCCCATGGCTAACTCTTCTTCCTTGGAGAGAAGAATAGTTCCTTCATACAATTGCTTTTTTAGGAATATGTCGAACGTAACACAATCGCGTGTCAGATGCTCTGCGGTAATGTGCCACCTGCAATAATCTTCTGGCAATCTCACCGAAGTTCTGGGGAACCTCAGTGTTCCTCACTCCAGCAGCCTACCAAACAAAGAATTTCCTGCAACCATACTATCTTTGTTTGTAAGCATCTTGCATAGAGATCTGCCATTAGTTTGGCTGATAGGAGGATCACAAGGCTTTGCTACCTCGATTATATTAACTTGAGCACGAGTAGGGAAGGGATTTTTATCAACACCCATCTCTCCTTCTCTCGAGAAGATTAATTCCATTGTCTCTACGACATCCTGAACTACGTTTTTGAAGATGACGCAACTCTTTCTTGATTGGGTCAAGTATTCATGCCATTTACAGTATATCTTCCCCTTAGTACAATTTGGGTCAGGTTTTCTATGCTTTCCGCTAATCTGGAGTTTGCTATTTGTCTCAAGCCAATCGAATATTACATCGGCTCTTGAGAGGTCAAATGAGTATTTTCTCAAGTCTTGGGATAGATAAGACTTTCTGGCTTTGATATCCTTTTTAACCAAAGGATTGCAAAACATAGGAGGTCCCTTGACATATTTAGCAACGTCAATCTCATATGGACGATCCTCATCCTCTTCGATTAGACCATGTACATAAGTCCCATACTTCTGTGGCTATGACTCGATCTATCCCTCCGTGTTATAGGGCTTTGCTCAAGAGGATGCTCAAGCGGAGATCAATCAGGGCTAAGCCCTCTTGCTCCTCATGCCCGAGAGCACTGGAGCTCCTAGTTCTAACCATTGGTGAATGGTCTGAAACTACATTCTGGTAATCCACAGTGGGCCAAAGATGATGAAGTCTCGTTTTAAGCCTCTCTTTGTGGTCGCCAAAAACAGCGTTTGTTGTATTTTGTTTGTGATTAAATGTGATATGGTTGCCATAAAATTGTTTACAAAACAAAAGTGCAAAACGGACTCACAGCGACTAAGGAATTAGACTAAATTCAAATCGCACATCTTTGATCTCAACCACTCACCGTTTTCGAAGACAAGTTTGTGATATTTTGGTGTATCTAATTTCGATTATACCGTGAGTTCTACTTATGCTTCAAGTAAGAAGACTTGGTTAAATGTATTTGTGGAATTTTTAACATATATTTTGAAAGAAAATTATAAAATATGGACCTAACTCTAGTGACAGTTATAGTGACGGAGTAGGGCCCATAGACATCTTTCCTTGTACATTTAAAAGTCAGGAACTGGGGTGAAGACGAACCCAAGAGCTTAGCGGTCCACTTACAAGCCTGAATCAATCAGGTTTTTAAGCCTGGTACCCTTAATTTATAATAACTCAAATGAGTTTAGGTCTGACAAGATTAAGGGGGAGCAAACCATATTTAGGTCCTTGGACTAGGAACAAAGCAATCAAGGTCAAGCCATGGCCGTCGAAGCCCTAATTAGTGGCGCGAATCCAAGTTCACCTGACATACTAAGCAGTGACAGCAGTGTTAAGACCAACGCAATCAAGGTTAAGCCTTGGCCGTCAAAGCCTTAATCTAAAGCTTCAATTCTCAACTCGTCGAAATTTGGGAACAGATTAAGACAAAAAGTTCATATCTAAAACTCAAAAGACTGTATTACTGAAGTAGCAAGTACAATAAATTGATCTATGTTAAGCCAAGCTATGCTAATTTACGCTACTCCTAAGAAAAGAGCACAAGTATGATGTAAAGAAAAACTTCAAGAAGTTCTGTATGGTTTGTGTGTGTGTTGGACGATAATAATGTCCTCTATTTATAGATAAACTAAATAACGGCTGCCCTTAATCCCCGTGACATTTTCTCCCCATGTCAAGTCACCAAGCTACTTCTTATGCGTTAAGGATCAATGAACGTGTCTATGATTCAGTTTTGGAGGGAATTCCTTGAAGCCCACATCCGAATTTCTAGCTGAAGTACCCTCTTGATGCCCGGCATTCTCTTCAATTAAGCTTAGTGCCCAAGTATCTGAAATTGCGCTCCAAACAACTGTCTCGAGCTTAGAAACCACATGTCTCGCAGCCTTCTTGGCAGCCCCATGAGCTCGAGCTTCCTTTTCCCTTCAATCATCTCGGGCCTTAAGCGGGTTGACACCCTTGTTGGGGTAACGATCTTCTCAAGATACCGGGCTTGAGACGCCATTACCTTAGCACCTAAAGACTTAATTCTCCTTAAGAAAGGCCTCACGTGTTAAGCATGTGGCACTTTGTTTAAAACGGAGTCGTTCCAGTCCCTTGAATTTCGATGGAAAATGACATATCTTTGTCATATGATGAAAATCATGTTGTAAGGAAAAAAAATCCCGAAAAAGGCTCTAGAGCTTAAAAGAAATAAAAGAGTAAGGAAAAAGAAATCTTTCGGTCTAGTTTTTTATATTTTTGGTGGTATGAACTAAACAAAATGGATGGCAAAGTTCAATATTGTTGTGTTATAGAATACGATCCTATGACAAGGCTATGAAATCTCATGATGTTGCTTTTGGAAAGAGGCAATAAATGAATCAAATAAATGCGTATATAGCAAGTTGGTAATGATAAGGAGTCTATAAGGTCGATTACATGTTGATATTTGGTATTAATATTTTGTATCAAATAAAGGTACTCCAGTAGTCTAATTGGAATGTGAAAAGACCCGATACAACCTTTGTTATTGGAAAGTTAAGTGGATATACTAGCAATTCAAGTAAAATTTACTAGCATTTGGTACATAAGGTACTAAAATCAACATGGATTATGGTATTACTTTTTAATGAGTATTCTTCTACTTTAGACTAACACTCGATGCCGGTTGTATCTTCAATAAGGAGGACTACGCTTCTACAAGCAAGTGGGGGTGTTGTCTCTTAGGGTTTCAAGAAACAGACATATATTAGTTCCACTATGATTGTAGAGTTTATTGGTCTGGTTTTTGATAGTAAAGAAGTAAAAAGATTAGAGGATCTTTTGTATAAGATTCCTTTGGGGCCTAAGCCAATATCACTTATTTCTATTCATTGGGATAGTGAGGCTATGCTTTCAAATGCATAAGTGTGGTGTATAATTGAAAGTCCGGACACAATAGCGTTAGACATAGTTCGGTGGAACCACTCACGAAAGATTGGTGATCGTTATAGAATTTGAGAATGCAAGTCAAAATATAATGGATCCCTCAACAAAAAGCCTTGCTGGATGGGTAAAACCTGTCAATTTTAATCACCCGTGATGGTCCCTCAACCCAACGCTTGGTACAACGCCAGGTCTTACGTTCAATAAGAGAGTTCCATCATCCATGTGATTACAAGCACTAAAAGTAAAATTCCATCACGGGTGTAGTGTTTGATAACCTGTGACAAAGGGAAAAGGAGGTTGAGCGTAAGCTCTTAATAGACTCAAGGAAATTATTGAATGTCGTGTTGCAGGGATATAATCAATGAGGTCTACCAAAATAAGTGTGAAATTTGACTACTTCAAGGAGCGTTCCAATGACATGGGTTTGACTCTGTTACACACATGAAGGGTATGGGACACAAGGCCTTAAATGTGTAAGTTAAGACGTGTGGTTACTGAAATGGACTCGTATGGTTCAAAGGTTAGTCTACCATTACGCTCCCACTAATTGTAACGTGCTTCGTTAAGTGATGGTTTAATCGGAAGACACTCTCATTTATGCATAAACACTTCCTTTAACTCCGAGATGTTGTTTAAATTGTATAAGAATGAATGTATTTTAAAAATGGTGGAAAAATGTTGATGTATTTTTAAAATAGAATGTTTAATAAAGGGTCACTAATGTTTATATGTTATGTATTTTGGCTTAAATATGCAGAAACACCTTTGGGGGGCTGTGTATCGACACACAGACTTACAGAATCCAGACTTTGGGTCTGTGTGTCGACACAACGAGCTTATTTTGCCCCGTCAATTTCTACTTTTTGGACATTAATTATTAATTTTTGAAGGACATGTCCCTTAGTTTTTAACGTGTTAATAATTGAACATGTGATTTTTTATTATCAACATGTGTTTAAGGTGTTTATGGATGTGTCTCTTCACAGGAGATACATTATTATCTATATAAAGCCCCCTTTTGTTATTTGCAAAACACAGTAAAAAAGGTTCTCTCTCTCTTTCTCTCATAAAAAGTCTAGATCATCTTTCTCTCTCTACACTCTTACTCTCACTTTGTTATTGGGTTTCATTGTATCCCTTAGACTATTTAAGTATCCAAGAAATAAGTCTTAAGGAAAACGGTTATGTGCCTTGAAGCCGGTGACCAATTTAGATACCTGTTATATTATTTTCCTAACAAATTTGTGTGTTCTCTACAAATTGTTCTAACAACATTATTGGAAGGTAACACCATATCAACTATCTGATGTGTTCTTACTGAAGCGTAAGAAAACTTTTACCTTGCACAAGCAACACTACGGTTAAAAAAAACGGACATCATATTACATCACAGGATATTTTATCCATGGCTATATATATATGTATAGAGAAGGAGAGATGGAGTATGTGGGCATCATCCATACTAATCATCCATGTTTTTCATCTACTGCTTGGAAAGCATGTTTTCCATTATCAGCTGCTGTTCTTTGAGCAGAGAGTAACCCGATTCAAGTAAAGCCTCCACAGTTTGCTGCAATGCTAATTTAGACATTGTTAAGAGTGCAAAATCATTTATGACCCTTCATCTAATATTATAAACTTTTTGAATAGTTAGCTAATTGATATAATATCAGAGCCGCTGATTGAGAAGTCTCAATGTTGAATCTCAATAGTCTCAACACTTTACAACTTTATTCATTTTGACAGAAGTATTTCGTTGTACAAACAAAAAAAGCAATTATTACCACAATGAAAAATGTTTTCCTCCCCAAAATAGAAATAGGCTTCCCTTCGAGAAGAGGAGAATATATTTTTTCTCTATGGAGCAGAAAATATTTTTCACGAGACTAGACCTCTTATTCTTACTGCAACCTCAATTTGACCAATTTTCCTTAGCTCCAAACAAAATTGTGTGAACAAAAAAAAAATTTTATTGAAAATATTCAGATAAAGAATTTCAAAAGGAACATATTTTCCATTCAACCAAATGAAGGCACAAAATTAATAGAGTTTAGCACCAAGAATAGAGTAGGCATATGCACTATCCACATTTCAAGCTCATCAGGCATTAACATGGGGCATGTTAGAGTATAAATTATTTCAAAACTTTCAGCTAACAATCGAAGCTGTTAGAATAATTGGTTCCTTGTTCTCCGATTTATCCCAATGGTTTGGATAGCAGTTGGCCAAACCCAAGACACTTGTTCAAATCTGGGTAAGTGCCTTCCTCCAGGCTTTACTAATGCAGAAAAAAAAATTATTATAGAAATTATGTCATTTAATGGTTTAAATTATGGATTATTTATATTTTAGTACCCTGACGTTTTTAAAAATAATAAAAAGGACCCTAACCTTTTTGAATTATTAAAAAGGTCCCTTAGTTTTTGTCATATTAATAAAAGGGCCCCTAAGTCAAAGACTTATCTCTGACTTGTTGATGTCATTTTTAGCCGATAGAGCTGATATGACAGCTGTGTTTTTATTAATATTACAGTAAAAAGACAAATACCATTTAATAAACATATCTTAAAACAAATTAAGCAAAAATAGATAGCTTTTATATAACACATCGAATTTTGTGCTTACAAAGTACTAAAAAAGGTGTTGAAGCGTACTTTAGGTCATTTTATTGTAGCACTAATAAAAAGCAATTGTGACGTTAGCTCTTTCGATGGAAAATGACATCATCACGATTGAGCGGGGCCTTATTATTGATACGATAAAAAATTCGGGGCTTTTTTTAATAATTCAGAAAGGTCAGGGTCCTATTTATTATTTCCAAAAGGTCAGTATACTAAAATGCAAATAACCCTTAAATTAATCATGTTACTATTGGTCTGCCTAATTATTGTCACAATTTAGTCATCAATTTTTGGCATACCCTCCTTATTACGCAAATATTTGGCATGCCCATCTCTTATTATGGACTAACTTTTGAAATTCCCCCTTTACGGCAGAGCAACCCCATTCCATGCTCTTTTTTTCTTTTACAAGTTGCACATTATAATCATCTCTTTCTTCACACGTAAAATATTTTCCACTCCATCTGCTAATCTTAAGCGTTAGGATAGATAGAGTAGTTGCTTTGAAGTCCAAATCTTGAAGGAATACTACTCTAGAAATTTAAGATTATAAGACAACTTTCCTCTCTTTGGTTTACTCCTGAATTTCGACATTCAAGTGGCTTAACTATCAACTCTTCTACCTTTTAGGCAAAACCTCACAATATTTTATTATACTATTTGAAAATATGCCTGACGAATGGAGGAAGAGCACATTAATCCCCATCTATAAGAACAAAGGCGACATCCAGAGTCGCGCCAACTGTGGAGGTATCAAACTAATGTGCCACACTCTGAAATTGTGGGAACGAATCATAAAGAGAAGGTTACGCCAACAAACAGAGGTGTCCGAGAACCGATTTGAATTTATACCCGGTAGATCGACAATAGAAGCCATCCACCTCTTAAGGCGAACAATAGAGCACTACAGGGATAGACAAAAGGATCTCTACATGGTTTTCATTGATTTGGAGAAGGCATATGATAGGGTACCAAGAGAGGTCCTATGGAGGGTTTTGGAGAAGAAAGGCATCCCCATGCTGTATATCCAAGCAATTAGAGAGACATGTACGAGGACGTACAAACTAATGTGCGTACAGCGGAAGAGGAGACAGACGCTTTCCCCATTACAGTTGAGGTACACCAAGAATTTGCCTTAAGTCCCTTTGTGTTTATTCTGGTTATGGAGGAGCACACTAGGCATATCCAAAGATGTGTGCTTTGGTGCAAGCTCTTCGTAGATGACATAGTTCTGGTCGGGGAGTCCCGAGAAGAGGCAAATGAGAAGCTGGAACTGTGGAGAAGGGCCTTGGAATCGAAAGGCTTACGACTTAGTAGATCTAAGACCAAGTGCATGGAACTCAAGTTCTGTACCTCCACCTAGTCTAGTATTGGAGATGTCAATATTGGATCAGAGTCCATACCAAAAAAGGAGAGTTTTAAATATTACGATTCCATGGTAAAATAGGATGGCGAAGTTGACGAGGATGTCAACAATCACATCCAAGTGGGCTGGCTTAAATGGAGAATGGCCTCTACGGCTCTTTGCGATAGAAAGTTCCCGCTAAAGTTAAAAGGAAAATACTATGAGACCGGCTATGTCATATGGTGCGGAGTGTTGGCCAATGAAATGGCATTATATACAGAAGCTGAAGGTGAAGGAGATGAGGATGTTGCGGTAGATGTGTGGACACACAGGGAAGGATAGGATTAGAAATGACATCATAAGAAGAAAATTGCGCGTGGCCTCGATCGAGGATAAATTGAGGGAACAACATCTATGGTGGTTTAACCACTGCCCCTGTCAGGAGATGTGAACAACTCCATACTATGATTGGGAAGAGAGAGAGAGAGAGAGGCAAGCCGAAGAAGAGATGGATGTAGATGATCCGACACGACCTTACCCACCAAAGCCTACATCAGGAGATGGCTTTAGATGGAGCTCAATAGAGGGCTAGGGGTAGTTGATGTAGTGGCTTAGTATAGAGGAGCATAATATTTAGCTAACACTAGTGCCGCCAGGCTTATATGTCAGCTTGTTCGATTTACTTGATATGATTGTGAGCGGTTTTATTACTTATAGCTGTTTTATGCTTTCTATTTGCTTGCTCTGCACCGTTGTTTCTTTCTGCTTCTATGCTATTACGCCTAGATACTTATGCCTTTAGGGTAGTCAAGGGGTAAGGCAGTGTACCCCCCCCCCCCCCCCCCCCCCCCCCCCCCCCCCCCCCAACCAAAAAAAAAAAACCCTGCATATGCGGGAGCCCTTGAAGCATTAAGATTGTTGTTATTGTACTATTTGAAAATATGGTCCCTAGCCACTCCAAAGTTCACAAATGATTTTTTAAGGCCATACTTATTGGCTTGTTCTATTCTGCTATGTTATGAACACAAAAATGAGATCAAGGATTATGGAATATGGTAGCTCGACTTTGGGGTTATCCTCAATATATTTGCTTTATTGTGCTTATGAAATACAGATTCATTTAAGGTTACTAATGCAAAATTATGCTATGCATTTTTTATTTTGCCCTCTTATGCTTTATAGGTCGTGCCCTACTACAACTCAGTACTTGAAAAGCTCTCACTGAGATGAGGTCCGGGGAGGGTGAAATATATGCAGCCTTATCTCTATAGAACTCGAAGTTTGACGGGCAATATCAACAAAACCATTTTTGAGCCTATTTGCAAGGTTCATAAGCCACAACCTAGGGTGTTATGCCTATGTGTTTAGCTAATGTTTCTTTTAAGTTTTCTTTACATAATTTCTAATATGCCATTTTACCCATATATGTTCTTTTTTTCTTGATAATGTTTGATCTTTGTTTTTTATGGTGGATGTCTGACATGGTAGGATTTATACCCTCCCTCTCCCCCCTCTCTTCTCCTGTTTCGTATTCTTAGATAAGGCAAGGTATGCCTGGTTGGAGAAGATCAACTATCCTAGTGACTATGTCATAGGAAGGTCACATCACCTCTGGGTAGGGGTGTTAATGAGCCGAGCCGAGCCCGAGCTTGGCAAGCTTGAGGCTCAGCTCGGCATACTCGTAGTAGGCTTGAGGCTCGGCTCGAGCTTGCCAAGCCTGAAGGACACAGGCTCGAGCTCGGCTCGGCTCAAGCTCGGGCTCGGCTCAAGCTCGGTTCAGGGCTTGCCAAGCCTGTTCTCTTTTTGTTTTTTTTTTTTTTTGAACTCTGTAGCTAGACCTATTAGTTTCATACTTCATTGCATATTATTAAAAAAAAAAATCTTAGGAGATAAGATAATCAAAAAGCCATCCAAAAAATAATTTATAATTTGATGAATGGGCTTATGGAGGGGTGAAGATGAAGAAAGACTCACCGGAGCAGTCAGATCGTACAACTGTTGAAGGGTCAGGGCCACCACCACCACCAATCGAGGTAGATGAAGCTCCGGCACCACCAGATTTGGCACCTACTGAGGACGCTGGCAGCGAAAATGACAAAATCAAAAAAGAGGCTGGCCAGGAAGATGTTGATGAGCACCGAGACGAAGAATCCCGCGATGTTGAGCAAAAAAGGATCGAAAAGGAGGTCAGTGAGGTCGTCGATGATGGGAATGACCACCAGATGAACTACGACCCCAAGCCGGAAGAAATGGAGGACGACGTCATCAACAAGTACCAACTCGATCAGGATCTAAACTCGCTGCCAGTTTACCGTGTCCGCCGCGGCCACCGCTGTGAAGTCGTGCCTCTCGCCGGTCTCCAAAACCTGCGACCGCGGAGGCCTTGTGAGATTAGGGTTTCGCAGGGGGTTGGGGCGGACGACGAAGACAGTAGGTGACGGACGAGGAGGGAGGGGAGGGGGATTGAAAATGGGATGCGCTATTTTACGATTTTACCCTTAGCATTTTTTAATTATATTTTACTTAAATATTTTTGTATTTTTAATTTTAATATTTGACCTTGGTGGGTTATCAATTCGGGTATCAATATCTAGATCCTTGGGGACAAGGATCTTTATAAGGGAAGAGTATTGATACAGGATAAATATAATATTATTAGTAGATAGTTTATATTAATAATAATATAAGTAATATTAGGCAATTAAGATAAAATTAGTATTAGTATTAGTTATATTAAGATAAGATTAGTATTAGTATTAGTTATCCTCCTTCCCTTCTATAAATAAGGGCATTGGGCCTTGTATTACGGCATCCACAATTCAATCAATAGAAACCCTAATCCTTCTCTTCTCCCTTTAAACTCTATCTCTTCTCCCCTAACCCTCTATTTCTGGTCACTATTATCTTAGTTACTAATAGTTACTATTTCAATTTCTTTACTGTAACATCGCCATGGCGTGTGGTGGCTTGTGGTGGTGTGGTGGCTCGTGGTGTGGTGTGGTGTGGCGTAAGGTTAGGTTAAGGAGACAGGGAAAGAGAGTGAGAAAGGAGGGGAGACATGAAAAGGGGAGGAGGAGAGGAAAAAAAAAAGGGGGTGTGGTGTATTATATTATTTGTCATATAAATTATAATATAAATAAAATAAAATAAAATACATACATTATTTTGCAGGCACTCAATTATTTCAGGTTGGGGGTCCTCGGAAACAGCCTCCCTTCCACCCGGAAGGGGTAAGGCTGCGTACACCACCCTCCCCAGACCCTACTGTCTGCGGGGGCCGCAAGGCACTGGGACTGTTGCTGTTGTTGAAAATACATACATTATTTATTTGGAGATCAGTTGGTTAAGAGTCTCATTTGTAATATGTGAAGTCTTGGGTTCGAATCCTACCATCCACTATAAGTAATTTTTTTTTTGTAAACAAGCCTGTTAGGCTCGCGAGCCTGGCAAGCCCGAGCCTTGGAGGCTCGCGGCTCGGTTCGGGCTTGGGCTTGTGGTGAGCCGAGCTTTTCGAGCTCCCGCCGAGCTGGCTCGCGAGCCCTTGCCAAGCCGGCTTGGCTCACGAACACCCCTACCTCTGGGAGAGTATTCAACTATTTTCTATGGCTTTACTAATAATTATGGCATGTTAGACTTTCTTGTAAACACATTTTGAATTTTGAAATTTCAGAGTTTGAGATCTAATTGTTTGCCTGATGTTAGAGAGTATATTATCTATAAGATGGATTACTACCTCTTATGAAGTAAATTGCTATCGGCTTCTCTACAATATTCAGCATATTGTCATAGATCCATTTGTTTGGTTTTGAGTTGTAGCATAAACATGGTCAAAACAGGTGTCAAAATTAACGATCATATACCTTTGATTCAAACTTTTGGGAAATATACAACTTGAGAGAAACGTAGGTTGTACATTTCACCCTCCCATATCCTGCCTTGCAAGAGCCCTTTGAGGCACTTGGTTTAGAGTAGTTGTTGTCGTACAAAGGGCAGTATATAGAAGATAAAGGGGATTTAGATCCTAAAATTAAGGAACTAAATCAGGAAGTCATCACTTATTTCTTGAAAAAAATAGTTACATATCATGCCTAAGACTCTCAAATCACGCTCATTTTTTCTTTCCTGATTTCCTGGGAGATTGCAGCACAATCCCAATACCCTCCTCGAGCTGATGCTAAGTCAACTGTCGGAATGAGGTCGCACAAATAATTTTATATATCTATTTCTATTTTTTGCACCAATATATATATACACACACACACTCTCTCTTCTAAAGGTTGGGTGATAAAGATGTGGAGCCCATGCACCCCAATACAACTAATGTGCGTCAGCAATTTGATTAAACTTGACAAGATTAATGTGGACCAAACCGCATTCAGGTTGCAAGATTACGTACAACGTAATCAAGCGCAAAGCTTGGCTGTCAAAGCCCTGAAACGACAACTCAAACCCAAATCCATCTGACGCACTAAACTGTGTAACCAATGTAAGACCAACGCAATCAACCTCTAGGCTTGTCCATCAAAGCCTTGGGTCAATGGAGCTAAACTTAAGTTGTCCAAACGGGCCGAGGAAAAAAGAGTATTTCAGAAGGGATTACCTTCCCATACACCGTGACTAAACTTCCATCTGCATTGCCTGAAGAACCAAAACAAAGCTATATGTATATCTACTCCAATGGAAGAAAAATAACCAAACACTGGTGTGCTGTAAAAAAAGAAAATAATAAGAGTGCAATCTTTCTTGGCGAAAAATGTTGTTTTTCAAGCTAGAACTAAACACATCCAAATTCGATGTCACTTCATTCAAAATTTGCTTGAAGAAGGGGAGTTGTGTTTGGAGAAAATCTGTGGAAGTAAGAATCCAGCAAATATGTTGACATAAACTAAAGCTTTGTGTAGCTTCAGTTGGACTTAACACCTGTACATGGTGTTTGACGTGGAGCACGAGGTTCACTGAGAACAGAGGTTGTTTGCGAGCCACATTAGTCTCCAATGGGGTGATTTGTTAAGTTGGAGACTGCTGAACTTCTCAATAGCCCAAATAAAGACTCAAATTATTTTGGAGTCTCTTTATATGGCTAGTATTATTGTACCCTATAAGAATGGCCTTATTCTTATTGGTAAAGCTTTGTGAGTGAGCAAGAACTAAACAATGAGAGTGAGAGATAAACATTGTTGTAATATCTCTAGTACATAGTGAAATTCTGTTGCTCCCCCTCCATGGATATAGACTTTGACTAAACCACGTAAATCTTATCTCTTTTCTTCCCTTACCCTAGTGTCAATAATTTGGGAACCCAATCTAGGGTTTTGAAGAGTATGGGTTCCTTAACAATCCCAATTATAAACAAAATTAGGAAGTAGGCTGACGAACCATTAAAAAGTCATCCCAGTCAATGAACCGAGAAAAAGCCTTAACTTCGGATACGGGTTATCAACCGCTTCTTTGCTAGGAATGCCAATGGGGCGGGGCGGGTACAGGGGACGCCTCTCCATACCCGTACCCGTCACCCAAATCCTATACCCGTACCCGCCCCATTACCTACCATGAATATGAATTGGGTACACGTACCCGCCTTGGCGGGTACAAACCCAACCTGTACCCGGCCCATTACCCACGGGTACCCATTACCCCCCGGCCAGCCCTTACCCTCCCCTGTTCACCCGTACCTGATTCGTACCTGCCTTGTTACCTATCCTTGTCCAACTCATTACCTATATATTTTTTTTCTTTTTTCCTTCAATAATAACCATGAATTTATACTTATAAATTATCTAATAAATATTTTATATAAAATAACACGACGGGTAACTCCAATATGTGATTACGCGGCACGTATATGCGAGTACGGGACGGGGCGGGGTGGGTACAAGCCTATATTCGTACCCACCCCATACCCATGACAGGTATTAACATGTGTACCCTACCCGTACTCATTACCCGCCTCATCTATACCCGTACCTGCCCCAAAATGGGCGAATACCCGCCGGTAATGTGTTTTACCGCCCCATTGCCATCCCTATTCTCTGCATTGGCAGTTAAATCTTGCCAAGTGCTCGAGATCTGACATGTTCCCTTCTCTAGGGAATAGAGTGAATTCGAGTATTTTATACCCTCAAAGGAAGGCTCAGTCTGATCCAGGAAATCAAGATACGGTTTACTATAAATGGGTCTATTGACCCTCTGCAAGCCTGGCAGATACATTTGTTTAATAATGGCGGCCAAATGATCTTAAAGGGGCATTCACTGCTTGGTTTTGCATCGGCCATTGCTATCAAAGGGGTAAAGTACTCCTCACAAGTCTGCAGGATACTCTTGGATTCCCATGACCGGTGGGTTAGGAAGTGGGGCTTGACCACATATGCAGGATTATAGCCTCCTTGGTCTAGGCAGTCCACATGGTAAGCCTCTACTCCGATAGGAACTTTGCCCTCAATCCCCCGGTCTTAGGTTGACACCATGCAAGATCCTAAGGAAGTTTCAGCTTGAGGAATGGATTGAAGCATTCTCAAGCTTGAGGGCTGTAAACCCAGAGGTGGTTTGTTGTGTAAAGATTTGAGGATGGACAATATTCACTTGCTCTTGAATCTCACAGCTTGGATTGGTCCTGGGGACAAGTTGTTGGTTTCCCATGAAGGAGACTTGACCTTGCCCATGGACCCCATAATTTGGCTCTTGCCTCAAGGGGGTCAAAATTACTTATAGAGGAGGTGCTTAACCTTGCTTCTGGTTTCGTTACTTAGCTTAACCATAGTCGTAAGTTGCGAGTTTCCCATAAAGGAAACTTGGCCTTCCTCGTTAATCACATAATTCGAGCCAGGTCTCATGAAAGTACTAGCCATTTACAGAGAATGAATTGGCCCTTGCCCATCAGTCTCGAAGACAGGTGCTTCTCGAGGGTTAGAGGTTTAACGGGCCATTTCCTTTCTCCCTAGGTTGGGATTCAACGTTATGACTACTAGTCTAGGGAGTATTAGCTCCTTCATCCATTGGGCCTCGTGCACCTAAAGAAGGATCATAAGGATAACCAACAAGCATTGCAACAAGAGCATTCGGCCTTAATTGTCTAATGTCATCTCTGACTGCTTGATTAAGGCCATTATGGGTCTTAGATTACTTTAGTAAGATGGGTTCCACTTTGACTACCATTTGTCTTGCCACATTTATGGTTATAATGCAACAGTGGTATATAAGATGGCATTCATCTCGACCATAATTATGTCAGTTTCACTATGCATTCTTCGTTGAGGTTCCACTGTCTTTAGTGATGCTTCTCAGAGCGACATGTTGGAATCAGTGTTCTGGGAAACCCAATTATTTAGTTTTAAATATTACATAAATGAAATTGTTTTATTTATTTAGTGTCTGAATATGTTTTACGAGTCAAACATGGGTTCGATTGTTTTTTCTAAAGCGTTCCATGAGATGGGACATGTCAGTGTTGGTTTAAGTGGTCAATAAGATTGAGCCACAGATAAACTTTAATCAAATTAGGGATATGTTGTCAAATCATATGTTTAGTCGGTGAGTTTTGACAACTTGTCTAATAAAACTACAATATGATACTTTAGATGACTTGTCTCGGTCATGCGGATTGGGATCCAAAAGTATTTTTGTCTATTTGATTAGAACACTGAGCAAGACCACCTAAATTAGTAGTTTCTTTACTGATATCAGAAAAAATTAATTCTGTGAGACGATAACTCTAAATCCAGGAAACAGTCTGAACTGGTACATCGATTGTCCGTCGCTTTAATGAGCTAAAAGGATTGGTCAAAGTACGTATACTTGAATCTTACGTGCGTTGGGTAACAGCATGAAATGTAGCGGGAACAGTTGTTTAAATGGAATCTATAGTCTCTAACGAGATAAAGATGTCCCCTTAGTTCGCAAGCATACAAACAGATTCTAGAATCTTTGGACAAAGTATTTGATATGTTTGACATTTGGAATTGGTATAGAAAATGTTTTCTGTATTATTGTTAAAGCTATTTTTCCTCACGTATATTTAATAGAGGGGTTGATTGTCACAATAAAAGTCATTTGGGAATCGTTGAATAACAATATTTAATTCCAGAGTGCAGTAATATTTATTTAATAGAATTAAACATTACTAAATGGTAATCAATGTTATCAAGTGTTGATAATTAGATTTGACCCATTTGAAGCTAGAATTAAGTTGTCCCTGAGGTCCTTCTGCAAGCCTCTAAAAGCACATCGGTTAAAAATATTAAAATGAATTTATAAGATGAATAAATTAATTTTGCTAACATAATTCATGAGATGAATTATTTATTCATAAGATGAATAAATTTTATTTTACCAAATAATATTCATAAGAATAATTTATACATATGGGAATTTATAAAAAAAAAAAAAAAAGGAGAATCGCACGTACACAACGCAGGATCATGCCAACGCAATCAACCAATTAAGGTGTGACACGTGTCGCTCCGCGACAAGCCAAACTTGCTGGGAGCTGGCAATTTGTGTATTCAAGAGATAACGAATCAGGTGATGACAAGTGTCAAAGTTTTGTGCTCCGCTGTGGATCTCTATCTGCATTTTTTCTCAGTCAGCCAATCATTCTATGACACGTGGCTTTTTTTTTGTTTTGTTTTAAAAACGCGCATCCCCTGTTATGGTACGACGCCATTTTTATTTACAATATAGAACTTGTTTTCAGTATTTTAGGAATTCCACATCAAGGTTTTAAAGAAGGAATTTTACCCGAGGCCTATTATGAATAGGGGTCATGGGGTTTCAATTTAGCGTACAAATAATCCTCTGAAAAATATGCTTTTTCGAAAAATTAAACATGATGAATTTCTCTTTGAAATTTCTCCTAATAAATATTATAGGAGGCCACACTCCGGGAGTCAAGGAATCATTGCCAAGAAGATCTCGTGCCCTCGATGATTCCTCCCAGGCGACAATTGCGGTCTACAATCCAGGTATTTCTTATTACAATCCAACTTAAGGTACTGATTATCAACCGATTCTCTACCCTAGCAGTTGAATCTTCCCAAGTGCTCGAGGGCAGACACAGTCCCTTCTTCCGAGAAAAGGGTAAACTCGGGGAATTTATATCCTCGAGGAAAAGGGTAGTCCCTGTTGATGTAATCAGGGCAAGGTTTACTGTACAAGAATATATTGACCCTTCTAAGGCCTAGCCCATACATCTGCTCGATGAGGGCAACCAATTGGTCCTGGAGGGGTAGGTTAGGCACATGGTTATGCACTTGCCACTGCCCCACAAGTGCGTGAGGATTGCGAGGGGGATCTGCAGGATACCCCTAAGCACCCATCACAATCAGGTGTGGGAACAGTTGTTGCCCCCAGAATCCAGGGTAACCCCCCTAATTAATTGGCCACGAAGTATGTCCCAGCAAGACCTAGGTTATATGGCATGCCTGGGAGCACATCAATATTAGCAGGCTGTTGGTTCATCCTTGCTTGATCAATCCGTAAGTCGTGATCTTGAGAAAGTGGATGATTAACTTGCCCCCTAGTGTGATAAGTATGGAGAGGTCTAGGAAGGAGAGGGCTGGCCCCCAGAAACGGGTATCTGTCCTTGCATTCCTACTTCAAGGCCTTGAGTTGGGTCTCGAGGTAATCTCTACTACCTGAGGAGGTTGGGAACAGTTTTGCCCCCTGTCTCGTGGACAGGCAACACTGGCACATTGGCGTTGAGATCCCTCCAAGCCAGAGAAAATCACTAATTCAAAGGGTCAGCAACCCCGAGTGGCACATTGTTCCTATGGCTGGATTCTAAGTGTGTAACACTTGGGTTAGTCATAACTGGGTTTTCCGGTCTCTCAGGGACAATATAGTCAACCTAAGTCACTGGTAAGCATTAGCTCGAAGGAGCCTTATGAGGATATCTAGTTGGTGTTGGCGAAAGAGGTGCAGGCCTAAGTTGCTTGATATCCTCTCTAACAGCTTGAACCAACCCATTATGAGCCTCAGCCATCTAACCAAGATAGGCTCAACCTCAACTACTGTCTGTCTTGCAACATCCTTAGCAATAAAGGTAGCAGTAGAAAACAAGGTTGAGTTCATTTCAACCAAGACTTAGTCAGTCTCTTTGAGAAGATGCATTAAGCTTCCAATGTTGTTTATTACGGCTCTCATGGCGGCGAAGTTTTCACGCTAAGCCACTAGATTGCGCTGTTTTTCAGCACATTATCTCTCAAAGGCTTCTCTCATTGTTTGTTGGACCCTTTGGTCCACGATTTCTAAACGGCGGTTAAGCATAGCATTGAAACTCTTGCGGGAATCGCCATCTAGCCCAATTTGTTCATCTTTCGGGATATCATCATCGCCATCGCTCTCACTGCGGTGGCTATGACTCGGTTCATCCCTTCATATTATAGGGCTTTGTTCAAGAGGATGCTCAAGCGGAGATCCAATTAAAGCTAAGCCCTCTGGCTCCTCAAGCTCGAGAGCACTGGACCTCCTAGTCCTAACCATTGGTGAATGGTCTGAAATTATGTTCTAGTAATCCACGATGGTCCAAAGACGACGAAGTCCAATTTTAAGCCTCCCGTTGTCGTCACAAAAAAGCATGTTTGCTTTATTTTGTTTGTAATAGAGTATGACTTGGTTGCCATAAAAATGAAAACAAAACAAACGTGCAAAAGGGACTCACCGCGACTAGGAGTGAGCCTAAATTCAAACCACATGTTTTTGACCTCAACCACTCACCGTTTTCGCATAAAAGGTTGTGATATTTTGGTGTATATGACTTCGGTTATATCATGACTTCAGCTTATGCTTCAATTAAAAAGACTTGGTTAAATATTTTTGTCGATTTTTAATAGATATATTGACAGAAAAATAAAAGGATATGGACCTAACTCGAGTGGCAGTTACAGTAACGAAGCAGGGCCCACGGACACCTTTTCTTGTACACTTAAAAGTCAGGAATTGGGATGGAGACAAACCCAAGAGCTCAGCAGCACATTTACAAGCCCGAGTCAATCAAGTTTTTAAGCCTGGCACTCTTGACTTATAATAACTCGAATGAGTTTAGGCTTGACAATATTAAGAAGGAGCAAGTCATATTCAGGTCATTGAATTAGGACCAACGCAATCAATGTCAAGCTTTGGCCATCAAAGCCCTAATCAATGGCGCAAACCTCAATTCACCTAACTTATCAAGCAGTGACGGCAGTGTTAAGACCAATGCAATCAAGGTCAAGCCTTGCCTGTCAAAGCCTTAAACTAAAGCTGCAATTCTCAACTCGTCGAAAATTGGGAACAGATTAAAATAGAAAGTTCATACCTGAAACTTGAAAGATTGTATTACTGAAGAAGCAAGTACAGCAAGTTGTTCAACACTAAGCTATGCTAAGTTATGCTACTCCTAAGAAAAGAGCACAAGTGTGCTGTAACGAAAACTTGATGAAATTTTGTATGGAGTGTGTCTGTTTGGACTACAACAGTGTCCTTTATTTATAGATAAACTAAATAATGGCTGCCCCCTGGTTCTGCAGCATTTTCGCCCCACGTCAAGCCACCAAGCTCCTTCTTAGGCGTTAAGGATCAATGAACATGTCCATGATTCAGTTTGGGAGGGAATTCCTTGAAGCCCACGTTCGAATTTCTAGCTAAAGTACCCTCTAGAAACGCCACATTCTCTGAGATTAAACTTAGTGCCCAAGTCTCTAAAATTACGCTCCAACTGAACTTAGAAACCACCTGTTTTGCATAGCATTCATCATGCTTTTAAGGGTCCTATTTTTTTCCTTCAAGCATACCATTCTAGTACAGTGTATATAGGGCTAAGAGTTCATGAATTATGCCAAGATCCTCAAAATGTTTCTTAAGAAAGGTAGTATCATACTCATCTCCTCTAGTAGACCTAATCCTTTTGATTCTACGATCTAATTGATTTTCAACTTCAGCTTCATATTTAAGAAACTTGTTTTTAGCTTTATCCTTAATGCTTAAGAAATACACCTTACTGAATCTCGAGTGATCATAGAAGAATGTGATGTAATATATTTTACCACCTCTACTTCAGGAGTTCTTGAAATCTCCTAGATCACAATGTACCAGCTCAAGAAGGCCAGATGTTCCTTCAACCAACTTGTTAAAAATCTTTTTAAGATGTTTGGCCTCGACACATATTTCACATTACCAGGTTCAGTCTCATCACAATATTGAATTAAACTCATTTGTTTAAGTATTTTAACCAATTTCTAATTTACAATTCCAAGCCGTAGATCAACGATATAAGCAAAACTAGAACAAATTTTATTAATGTCATTCAAAACATCGAGAACAAACAGAGCACTATTACAAAAGCCTTTCCCAACAAAGTTTGTGTTCTTAGTGAGAATAGTTTATCAGACTCAAAAGTTAATTTGAAACCCACTTTGTTCAGCAAAGCATGAGATACTAAATTCCTTAGCAAGTCAGGAACAAGCAACACATTTTGTAAACACGGAGACTTTCCAGAGTAGAGTTTGAAGAGGAACTTTCCTTGTTGTGGACAGAGACGAACTTGAATTGCCTATGAAGACCTTCTCCCCGTCGCTGGCTTTCTCATACTCTTGGAACAGATCCTAATTGGTGTAAATGTGCCTCGTGGAACCAGTAGATACTTGGTGCAAATGTGCCTCGTGGAACCAATATCTACAACCCATTCGATCGTGTTCCCCACCATGTTCACCTTAGAGATCGTGGCAACAAACATGTCTCCTTTCTCGATTAGAGTTTCCTAGGGCCTATGTTCTATGAGCTCTCCTGGTCCAAATCCCTTCCTATAGCTCCACGAGGTGTGACCACTCTTGCCACAAGTCTAACATTTTCCCTTGATCCTGTTTTGGGCTTCATGAGCGTTATTCATTAGCCTCTTTCCTCAAGACTAACTTCAGTTGTAGCAGGAACCGTCCTCGTGATGATTGGGCTTCCCCTTGTTCTATAGTTTCCTGTATTTTTCCTTATTTCCTGCATTTCTCGTTTCCACAAGGTTAGCTACCAATGAGAGATTTTTGCAAGACTTCCCTTTGGCTTGTTTGCAGTTCTAATCTTCCAAATTGATATGGGAGATCAGTTCCTACAGCGTCATGTTTGTTCGTATTATGTTTGAGAGACGCCTTGTAATTTTCATAAGTGGGAGGCAGCTTTTCAATCAGGTAGTTAGCTTGACAAGTTTCATAAAACTTGATGCCCTCATTTAGTATATTGGTGCACAAAATCTCGAATTCATGTATTTGGTTCAAAATTCGTTTTTTGTTGGCTATAGTGAACGACAACCACCTACTACAGACATACATCTTGGTAGCACTATCATCTGACCCATATTTATTTAACAGCGCTTCCCATATTTCCTTAGCAGTTTTCATGTTATTGTAAATTTGATATAAGGCAATTGCCATGTATTGGAGAAGCATCCCCTACAAGTTATGTAATCTTTCTCGAAGTCCTTATTGGACTGCATAGGGGCTTTATTATTAAAGACTGTAATGAACCTCGATTTGACCTGGGAAGAACTCCATCTTATAATGAATACCAAAGCCCACTTGAGTCATATTGTGATTACTCATTTACATAAACAACTTAGATTGTTGGAAATGTAAGATTACTGAGTGATCTAAATACAACTTTAATACACTCAACGAAAGCTCGAGGTCAATCGAATGGATCTTAAGGATTAAAAAACGAATAACAGAAACAATGCAAAATATAATAGAAGGGAAAGATTAGACCGAAAATTGCCTAGTCATGGAGAACTCAAATGCCCTAAGCTTTTATGCTCCCACACAGGTACAATAAGACCAGGGTGGCACTCCAACCCCGGGGTTAACATGGCGCCCATATCATTAGTGTACTCCAGAGAGATGGATTAGAGCACGCCTCAAATTTCTCAATAATGGAGATGAGAGTATTGTATTTGAAAGAGAAAAGAAACCATAAAGAAGTATTATGTTTTTTCCCAATACATAAAATGGCTTAGCAAAGGATGGTATTTTAAGAGGGAAAACTTGCACGTTAAAGAAAATATGGGGCCTAAAAGCCAAAAATCTGGCTTCAATTATGGAAAAAGCAGTTATTGAAAGAGTGCGTGTTGAAACAATAAAAACGCAAATCTCGAACTCGAGCTTAGAGTAAGGACAATACCTCAAGGTAGCACCCTCAAGGTCAGCTAAGGAAGATGACTCAAGCTCCAACTTACAGCTTGAGCACTACCAAAAGACAAGAACTCACCTCGAGTTCATTTATGACAACTAAAATAAATACAATGGTCTTAAAAATGAAAGTTCGAGTTAGAAAAAGTCCACACCACACGCGACGGTGGGGCGGGGCGGGGCGGGGCGGGTGCGGGTGGCCCACTATGCCCATTGACTTTACTAAGGACACGGAAATGGGGGATATAAATAGAGGACTTCCCACCTCCATTCTTCCTATGTGGGATTGAGATGGTTTTAAAAGTTTATCAATATTCAAGCATGCTACTCCCAAATGCCAACAGGTAGTCCTTTCTGAAATGGACATTCAACAGAAACAAAATAATGTGATGCAGCTCGGATAAGGAAATTTAGGAAAACGAAAGGTTCAACGGCCTTCCTTTAAACTCCTGTTGCTAAAACAATTAAGAAGAAAAGAAATAGTTAATCCTAATTCTCACACCCAAAGAATAGAGGAAAACACATAAAAGAGAAATAAAATCTATGAAAATTGAATGCCTAAACCCCTAGCTAGCCCTCTCTTTAAGAGGAGCCTTCCTAGCTAGACTCAAAAAACAAAAAAAAAGAATAAAAATTAAAATAAATCCCTATCTAAAGATCAACGGTGGATATTAACTATCCATGTGCTCATCTAGTAATCCATGTGCTTTTATCCGTTGATCTCATCTTAAAATAGAGTTATTTGACCTAGAATAAAACACTAAAATTAAAAGTGATAAATAAGAGATAAATAATAAATTCTACTAATCTAAACCAAACTTTCCTAATTGAAGTTAAATTCCTCAATCCGGTTTACCCCTTTCCACGTCTCGCCCATTCCGCCAAGCAACCCATCTCGCTGGCTCTAACCTGCCAAAATATGGGCTACATCATAATGACTTCAAAATTATACACTAAGGCAAGAGTACAAACAATAAAGCTTACCTCTGGTAGTGGAAAAACAGGGAGTTTCTCATTCTTCCTTTTCAAAAGCTTGGTTCCAAGGTTATCAACACCTCCGATATCTTCCACCCACTGAAACAAGTAGAGTGAAGTTTGAATAAATGAATTACAAGTTTGGCATATGGAACTAACGACACAAGAAAACTAATTTTCATTGACTATAAATAACAATAGAGAATTGTGGATATTGTACTACGTACTAACTAGAGTAGCTCGCGTAAAACATATCCATCCATATCAAGCCTTCCCCACTTTGAAAGGATTACAATCACGAAATCAAATAAAGGCCATTGTGTATGAATTGAGTTAGCATTACCTGATTGTTTGTAACGTAGCCGTGCTTTTGGAACGGCCTTCATCAAGCATATATTTTTTATTAATCGGAAAAACAAATATCATTAAGAAAGAAAGAATGCACAAAAGTTAAAGACAAGATGTCCTCAAAACACAACCAAGGAACAAACAAAATGAAGAAAATAAAGAATAAAAAATACAACTAATAGCACAAATCCCTCCAGTCCCTCTGCAAATCGACTAAGGCCATATCACTGAAGCCCCCGAAACTCTTGGTCCACAAAATTCCCAAAAAGAACATCTTTTCCCACAAGAAATTAACTGGTGTATATCGATCTTTAAAAATTCTAGCATTCCTTTCTAATCATATACGCCACAGAATCACAACTTGGTCGAGGAGAATAATGTCAAGATATCTTTCCTCTTTCCTTTAAGCCATAGAATTTCATCAGTAGAATACTGTCAACCGATCTTGGAGCCACCCAGGTTTGGTCAAAGAGAGGAAAACATCTGCACCATAAATCCCACGCCACTGTTCAATGGAAAAATAAATGATTGCGCGTCTCACCATTTTGAAAGCACATGACACAGATACCCGGAGACAACGCCTTAAAAGGTCTACGCTTTTGCAGGCAATCATGAGTATTTAGCTTGTTAAGAAGTAAAGACCATAAAAACACCTTGATTCTAAAGGGAACCTTAACTTTCCAAACATAATAGCACAAGGGGAAAAATCGGAACAGTTATTTAATGTGAGATGATGAAAAAATGATTTAGAAGTAAAAATGTCAGACCCATCCAGCACCCAACCCCTCATATCAGGAACCAAAGACAAACGAACTTGATCCAAAAAGTGGCTTAATTGTGTGAATTCATGTAGTTCCCAAATAGTAAGGTCCCTGAGAAATTGCATGTTCCAAGAAAGAGAACGACCTTGTAGAGTAGTGAAGGAAAAAACTGGGGCATTATGAACATAAGATAAACGACATAACAGTGGAAACTGGTGAGAGAGAGTAGTAATCCCAACCCATATATCTTCCCAAAAATGAATGCGATTACCAGACTCGACCATAAAGCGAATAAGAGGAAGGAAAGAAGGATAGATGTGAGCGATAAAATGGGTTTAAAATGGACAAGTTGGTAACCTACGTAAAAAATTTGAAAAATTTTAACACCAACTTCAAATAAAAACCCATTAAGGTCACTAAAATGACCTAAAAATGATAGAATTCATCAACTTAGTAAAAAGATAACAAATTTAATTATATTTTTTAACATATTTATTTAATTGGTCTCTAATTTTTGTAACTTCATTGAAATTTATGCCTCGTCTTTTTTTCAAATAATACTTCATGTTTTATTTTATAGCCAAATTGGTCTTCATCCAATTACTGACATTGGGTCAACAATAAAAGGATGAGGAGCCAATTTTGCTGTAAAATAAAAAAAAATTGAGAAAATACTTAAAATAGAAAATAAGAATCAGTTTTAAATAAAACTACAAATATAAAAGATAAATTAAATATATTAGCCCAAATTTTGCATCCCTTCTGCAGCAAACTCAAAACTTCCTTTTACCCCAATTCAAGCAATGCGTGAAGCTTTTGGTGCTCAAAAACTGGTGTCTACACACTCTCTTCCTCACACATAAAGCTTAATGTAATATTTTATAGTTTCTAATTGATTATTTTTAATAATTTTTCATGTTTTTATAAATGTGAGCATATACGCCCCCCATACTAAAAACTATAGTTCGTAAAGGCATGCAAATGTTACAATATCAGTCTACATTATCAAAAATTAATATAATGTGATCGATACTTGGGTGATGCATTTTATAGTTTGAAATCACTTTCGTGACCAAAATGGGTTTTATTTTTAGTTGTGTGATAAAATATTCCAAAATTTTACTTGGTTGACCAACTTGTCAATTTAAAACATATGGATGACCAAATAAGATTTTCATTTACAGTTGGGTGATTAAATTTTCCAAAATTTGACTTGGGTTACTAACTTGTCCATTTTTTGGTGACCAAAACAGGACATTAGTACACAAGCAGCTGAGGAAAATACAGAGATTCTTTTGCTAAGGGAGGTTTTAGCTACTTAATTGATCACCAGGAAGGGTTTCTTTTCTACATAGAAAAGAAAAGGAGAAACATTTCATAAAAAGAAGGGAAAATACAAGATAAGAGGGTGTCATCAAAACAAATCCGTATTAAATAGTGTAGCAACCGAATTCATGAAGCTCTCTAATGCCATGGAATATCCTTAAGTTAATCTTCCTCAACAGACAGTTGTAACGCCAAAAGGAAAGCCATAAAAGTAACTTTATCCCACAAGCGATTAGGTCAGGCGGCAAAATACTTGAACCTAACGCCTCATTAGGTCTGAGATTTGAATCTTGTCATTAGATGCAAACAATTGCTGGGGACCCACATGGTTAGTGGACCCCACCTTATGCACGGAAGCCTCCACTAAGAAGTGCAAACAACCCGTGAACTAGTTGAGATAACCGTAAACTCGTCCGGAATCCCCGATCAGCAAAAGAAAAGAAACTTTACCCATAAATGACTAACTCGAAGACTTTGCCCTTTGAAAATCTCGACATTCTGCTCATCCAAACACTGCAAATAACAAACAACATCCACACCTCCAGAAAACCTTCCTTTCTGCTCCTAGACCCCTTAAACCTGTTAAACAAATAACTCCAAAGTTGTAGGGTACACCCAAGTCTCCTAAGATACAGCAAAAACCTTTTCCAAAGCCCTCACGAATATGAGCAGTCAAGGAAAAAAGGTTCATAGGTAAGGCCTCCAGTCTAGCAAAATATGCTAGGTCTTAATTATACTAAGTACCACAATTGAAATGAAGGCCGTACAGCATGGAATCAGATGATGGTTCTTGGTCCTGTCAAGGTCATTGTTGCTATGTCGCAAAAAGCAGGTGGCATGGACATTACAAGACTTGTCATGCGGTTGTGTTGGGTGTTTCCAAGAATATGGCTACAAAATGCGAGACAGTATCCTGAATAATGAAATAAATTTTCACTTAGAGGCCAATATAACGCATGGAATTCTGCTCTGATATATCTTATTGCTTTTGAAAAGAAAATAATAAAAGAAAAGTGTTGTCCACTTACACTGCGTTAGTCCATAGTACTCTAGAATATGATTTTGATTCTACTCAGTTAGGATAGGGGAAAAAACGCCTGAATGCAACTTCTATGCACTTGTAAAAATTTTGTACCTTAAGTATAAATCTGTCATAAGTCCGGGACCTCAGAGCTCCATAAAAATCCAAAGCTGAGTAAAGAGACACGAAAATATTTTAGGACCATTCACATGGTGCACTATTACGAGGAAATCATGGCCCAGATGCAAGTTAAAACAACATATTGATAAGACAAATAAAGCATGAAGACTGAGTATGGTAGGAGATAAAGATACACAAATATTCATTTTAGAAATAAAAATATATTAACTGAAGAAAGAGAGATCATCGAGGTATAACTACTGGTACGGGTGTTCAGGAAGTATCTAATTTTCAAAGACTCTAAAGCATTGGAAGGTAGGGAATCTTCAATAAACAATAAGTCTGCCCTAATGCCTAGATAGAGTACTTTCTCATTTTCTTATGAAGAGAGAATGCACAAAACAGGACAATATGTCCTCAACCACGAAAGAGAAGACACAAGAATATAACTAACAAAAAAAACCATTCAATTTCTCTATAGAGATCAACCAAAGTTGCCACCAGAAGAGCCTTCAAAGCTTTTGCTCAAAGAGAGCATACAAAGACTACTTATCCCATAAAACAATCACAGCTATATATTGGTCCTTGAAAATTCTTGGATTTCTTTCCAACTAATTACACCAAGAAGTGTCACCCTAGCTCTAGAAAATAACAACTATACGTCCTTGCTTTTTCCCAACCCTTGAATTGAATTAAAAAAAAAAAGTTTCAACCATAAAAGGATGATCCCATACCCATTCAAAGAGAGCCAGCACCTTGCATCGTAGATTCCAAATACAATTTATAAAAGGCCTATGTTTTGCAAGTAGTCAAGGGTATTAAGCTTGTGAAGAATGAGTGATCACAAGAAGGCCATGAACCATAAGTAGACCTTGGATATCAAGATTTAAAAAAAAAAAAAAAAAAAAAAAAAAGAGGGCACAAGTAGAGTAAGGAAATGTTGAATATAGTTGTTCTATAGAAGGAATTCAATGAGAAAATACCCAAGCCAGCCAATATGCACACAATCAAGAATATGGCTTAATTTGGGCAATTCACCAAATTCACGTAGTCAGATTTTTGTGCAGATGAAGATTCCATGAAAGAAAATCATCATGGGAACTAAGAAAGGCATGTAGGGGAGCATCGTGAATAGTTACAAATGATAAAGCAGTAGAAAATGGTAAGCAAAGGGATACTCTGTGGCCCAAGTATCTTCCTGGAAGCAAAATTCGTTATTCGCGCCACCTTTTAAGGTGAATATAGGATTGGAAAGAAAGATACAGTTGCAATATAGTATTTTATCATTCTAGATACTCTGACTATTTCCGTGACAGGTTGCTCATCATTGATATGAAATTTTCTAGATAGATGAATCTGGAGTAGACAAAGATTATGAACTAGATGAGATGTGAGTAGCCATTATGTAATGATACTTATGCAATAGCCACATGCCTATGCTTGGGGGAAGTTCCTCATAAAAAGCAATTCCAGATGAAAAGCTAAAGTGAGCCTTTGATTTCAACCTTGTGAAATCTAACAATATCGTAGATCTGCATCATGCATGCAAAAACCTATTTTCACATGATATTCTACAAAAACCGTCAATGGAAACTATTTCCTTCAGCAACAAGTGATTTCTCCGTGCGAGCAAATTCAAGAAAAAAATTGAATATACTAGAGCACCCAGTTCGCGCACAAGATGTTTGATGAAACATCCAAATGAGCTTTTCAGTTGTCGAATAACAACGATTTGCTCTATGATTCCACGAATTTGTGTTTTGGCATGCTTATCTTAGCTTTGTAGTCCTATCATCCATTGACGTTCAAACTCAAAGGAGATAACAAGAACCCTGCAAAACCACCTGATCCCCCGTGGTATATGAGACCCAAGCCCTTCTTTCACTTGATGAAATTGCGCTTAAAAATCGATCATGGCCATTTTGATTGCGTCCTTCTCCATATAAATAGTCAATCTTCATATACCCCTTCCACAATTTTTTAAAAATTGATGTCTTTCTGTTCTTTAGAATTGGATATCGGCATGAGACTAATCAGCCTGATGTTATTCACTTTCTTGTCAATTCCGGCTACATAGACTAAAATATTTCAATCTCTACAAAAAATCATCGGAATTTAGCCCTACTTGCAGCCAAATCCAACAAATTTTACTAATCACATCAAAATCTAAGAGAAATTATTGCTTAGGGCTGAAATTTTTTTCTAATTTTGACTCTTACTTGTATGACTCAAAACTCTCATCCATCAACCCCCACTCTCCTCTCTAAAGTTAATCCTAAGGAATTGAGCAATAAGAAAGTGGTACAATTTTTTTTATCATCTCAAAATTTTAAACTCAGATCCATTTCCGAGCCTATTGCTGTGGAATAGGTAATCAAGGCGATTATTACCATTTTACATATATCACTTTTATATGTATGACAAATGTTTAAGTTGCTTGTTTGCATCCTTTGCTGGAACCATCACTCTCATTGTTCGTTATGTTACTTCATGGGATAGGCGCTTAGCCATGCCCACATCTTGGTCCAAGGCGTATGCCTTTATACAATCTATCATGACAATTTTCATCTTGTTGCATAAGTCGTTCAATGGTTTTCGTAGGTCTGCTTGGTCTTGGGTTCCATCTAACACAGAAAGGGTTCCTATTTTTTATATTAGTGTCAATGTTATGAACAGCATATATATGTCTTGGTACTTATGTTGTGCATTTGCAATCTATGTTGGCCTGTTCAAATTTTTTTAGATTATTCATTCTTTGATGTCATGGATAGGCACTAGGCTTGCCCAAATTGTGGAATGAGGCGCAAGCCTCTCTGTTCTCCTTTTTGGCAATCTTCTTTCTATGGGATGTGATTCTCAGTGTGAATGGTAGAATTTCTTGATTTAGATCTTGGAACAGTCTGCTAGGGATGGTAGTCTTGCTAGGACCTTTGGTGGTGAAACCTGCGTTCGTTGCATATCCATGTTCTTCTCCTTGAGGATAAGCAAGGGGGCTTACCAAAATTCACATCTACGTCGATTACAATCACTATGGTATGATTATGATTTAGTAGATCTCTTGGTATAAGGTCCTCCATGACATGGAAGTCGGGCCTCCACTATTTGGGAAAGGTTAGATTGTTGTTTGCTCCGAAAAGAATGGCTAGGGAGCTATCCTCATGTCATTATTCATCTAATAGCGACTTCAGATCATCCACCTATCTAGTTCAACACTAATTAAGGGCGTCTCTAAGCTAAGTCCGTTTCAGTTTTATCCGAACTGGGGTTCGATTGATAAGGCTCGCTCAATTGTAGTATTGACCTGGCTTACACGTGTGGAGGGATCTAAACTCTTTCGCATTGTTCAAGAAATGTTAATCCGTTACACGTGATATTAAGAGATGGAGGCCCGACTCAGAGACATTAGTTCAACTTCATTAAGCAAAAATGAGGATAAAATTCGTTGTTTACAAGAAGCTATTATTAATAAAGCTACTATGAATTGGAGATGCATAGATTTAAACAATTGTTGAAGCAACATGAAAATTTGCTTTTGTTTAATACAAAATATTGGGAACATTATGCACGTAAAGCATGGCTAGTGAATGGGGATCGGAACAAAAGATTATTTCAAATGCTGAACAGCCACAACAAAGGAGACAGTGGATCACTAAACGAAAAGATGACTCAAGGGGCTATATAGACGATACATCAGAGATTAATGCTCACTTTTATCGGAATTTAGAAGGCGTTTAGTGGTAGCTAGCAACCTCATCAGTTGTATCTCTTGAATGTTGAACCGGTCATAACTGTGGAAACAAATGAGAAACTAACAACGGTTGCCACATAGGATGAAGTGAGGACCACACTTTTTCAAATGAATCCCCGTAAGGCTCCTGGTCTGGATGGATTTGGGGCATCATTCTTTCAACAATTATGACATAAGATAGGACAAGATACTACCAACGCGTTTTTTCTTCATGGGAGCATACTAGCTAAGGTTAATCATACCTTTATCACTCTCCTACCTATGGTCTCTATGCCAGAGTAGCCAAATCATTTCTAGCCCATTAGTTTATGTGGTACAATATATAAAGTTGGGGCTAAAGTGTATGCCAACCATTTCCGTCCTCACCCTTGTGACTTGATTTATCCAGTGCAAGGTGTGTTTGCTCCAATTAAATCGATTCATGATAATGTTCTTATATCGCAATATGACTTTTTTAGGCAAAAATGGGGTAAAAAAGTCGGGTAGCTCTTAAGATGGATATGAAGAAAGTGTATGGTTGAGTCGGGTGAAATTTTTTGCACAATGTTCTCATTCAACTAGGGTTCTACCCAAAGTGGATTGGATGGATTATATAGAGTATAACCATGATGTGTTATTCATTGCTAATTAATGAGCAACCAATCAATTGGTTCAAAACCCTTTAGAGGTCTTCGTCAGGGGATCCATTGTCCCGTTACCTTTTTATTTTATGCATTGATGTTCTATTAGGATTACAAAGTATGAAAGCTATTAATAAAGTTCTTTTATGTAAGCTTAGTTAGAAAGTATAACAATCTGGAAAATTTATGGGTGCAAATAGTAAAAGGAAAGTATTTGCAATAACAAGACTTTTTAAGCTATACCACGAAATCTCGTGGTTCGTGATCCTAGAAGCATATTTTGAGTTGCAAGTCTTATTAAAAGAGGCATTCATTGACGAGTGGGAGAGGTACACATATTTCATTTTGGTTTGATATAAAATGCCCTACAGGGTAAGGCTGCGTACATCTTATCCTCCCTAGACCTTGCTTTGGCGGGAGTTTCTTTGAAACACTAAGTTGTTGTTGTTAATGTTGTTGTTATCAAGTACACTCATACTCCTCTTATTGAACTAGTAGAAGATTCACAATGCTAAAGGACTCCAATTTTGAAGTAGACAGCTTTATTCGACATGGGGAATGGGACACAAAGGAGTTATCTGAGCTTCTTTCCAGGTACCTTATACCCTAGTATTGAGCATGTCACGACCCCAAACCTAGCAAACAATGGGTCAATGACTTATAAGCCAACAAGGGAACCAATGATCATCATAGGTGAAATACTAAGAATATTTATTCTAAACATGCTTTATAATACAATGGATAATACACGATACAGTCCCTTGGAGTTCTAAACTCAAAACAATCAACTATAATCCTATATAACTAAATTATTAACTAATAAAACGTAAAAAAAAAAAAAAAAAAAAGGGTCTTTAGAGGTTGTAACCACTTCAACCACATAGCAAGCAAGTCCTTGAATTTCTCCATTCAGCTTACTATACCTTGTCTGAAATTGTTAAACAATAGGGTGAGCATAAAGCTCGGCAAGTAACAAATCCGTTAACAAAACAAGGATCAAGCATTATTTAAAAGATATGAAACACATTTCAAAAGCATAACCAAAATCGCTCACTAAAAATTTATCTAAAAACTTAAGAACATATCAACTGAACTTTGGGTCTCAAGTCTCTTGGTTGTGGCTGCATATAATCCCTGCAACTGGGCTCAAAATTGGCTATCATATTCGGGATCCTGGCCAACTACAAGTTCTAAGGAACGTTCCAAATAGTGCACTAACAACAAAGATGGTATCGAGGGCTCAAAGATGTCTCTCTCCGTCATCATAGGGCACAACCCACAAAACAAAGCATAAGATATATATTTCATATTTGCACATCATAGAACATGATTCAAATCATATTTCTAAAATTCTATTAATCAAAGCATTATAACATAGCCAAATTCCATACAAACATAGTCAGAGATGTTTGATCCCATTTTAATTTCAAACTCATAGAGGGTAAGCATGTGGTGTACAAAGCAAGTATTTTGAGAATTTAAGAAGCTATTAACATATCAAAACACTTTAACAAAAAGAGCGGAAGAGTTAACGGATAAGTTACTTACTAGAAGAAACAAAGCTTTGCCAAAATCCCAAGCACAAACTTTAGCTCTTTTCTTCTCTCTTTCTTCTCCCTCAATCCCTTATTCTTAGAGAACTACTAGATTTTTTTTTTTTGTTGATTTAAGAATGGGGAGACATACAGGGATATTTATAGAAGGGGGTTTTGGATCATTAGGGTGCTGATTTTCCAAGTCCAAGTTGGGGCTTGATTTTCAAGTCCAAGTTGGGGGGCTTGATTTTCCAAGTCAAAGGAAGAGTTTTCTTGATTAAAAAAGGTAATTTCCTCGGTCTTGCTTGGTGCCTACTTTGTCAAAAAGAAAGCTTCCATTTGTTTAAAGTTTAACACTTATTTTGTTCCAAGTATGGGAAGGTTTGAAACTAATGAAATAAGTGAAAATTTTGGCTAGAAATTTCAACTAAAATTTGAAGAACCAATTGTGGGTAATTTGTGTGAGAAATACTTATATCTTAGAAATTAAATTCCCTACAGAGCATTCCAATTCCCTTTCACCTTAGACAAGATAAATTTTGTTGGGATACCATGGCAAATGGGAGCCTTCTCGGTGAAATCGACAACATGGTTAGCTCACGATATTCAATGGAAGGATTTGAATAGATGCCGAATTAGATGGCTATGGAACCTTGATCTCATTCCTAAGATAATGGTCTTCACATGGCAACTGCTGCATAATGCTTTACCTGCTAGAAGCATCTTATCTCATCATTGTGAATTGGGATCCTGGTGTCTATCGTGTCACGAGAGTGCAAGGTGGGGATCAGTATCTCACCTGCAGAGTTTCTGATCTCCAAGGGGATGTTAGCTTTGTTCCTACATTTGTCTATGGGTTTAATGAGCCGAGCCCGCGTCAGAAGCTTTGGAGGCATATTCAAGGAGCCAGCGTGGGTTTTCAAGAGGAGCCTTGGATACTCCCTAGAGACTTCAATGTTATCCTCAGTCCTAGTGACAGATGTGATGGTCAGGGCAGTTGGCCTGGCCACATGGATTACTTTCGAGACTGCATTTATGAAGCTGAGCTTACTGTATTGCCAGATACTGGCCTGCATTACACGTGGTCTGATATGCTGGATGGGAATGCCCTTATTCTAAGTCGTCGTGCTTGGTGTTTAGTGAGCAAGGGCTGGCTGCATACCTTTTTAGCCTCATCAGTTGAGTTCCTTCGGCGTGAGGTGATTTCTGACCATTGTCCGTTTGTGGTTAGAGGGCTTAGAAAGCTTCGCACATCACGGCTCCCCTTCAAGTTCTTTAACTTCTGGGCTAACCATAAGGAGTTTCTTCCTACGATTTGAAGGGTGTGGGAGTCTCGTATTGAGGGTTCGCCTATGTACCAATTCGCTCAGAAGCTGAAGCGGCAGAAGGGTGAGTTGAAGACCCTCAATGCTAGACATTACAGTCATATCTCGGCTAGAGTGGTGGCGGCAAGAGATGCCAGGGCTATGGGCCAAAGGGCTTTAGATCCTGATCCTAAGTGTAGGGTCCTTCGAGCAGAGGAGCGCCGTTTATCTCGGGAGTACTCGAGACTGTGCAGGGATCAGGAAGCTTTCTATCGTCAGAAGTCTCGCATTCAGTGGCTTTCACTGGGGGATCAGGGTACCCGATTCTTCCATAAGTCTATCGTCCACCGGCAGGCTAGGAGTCGACTTTCTTCTATTGTTTGTCCTAACAGTGAGAGAACCTATGATAAGGAGGAGATTCCAGAGGCTAGGATTTCTTACTTCCGTGAGTTATTGATTGAGCCGAGTGGACCACTTTGTGCGGATGTTTCTAGGCTCTTTTAGGCCCGTTTATCTAAGGATCAGGCCAGACCGTTGGCTCTTCTGATATCTGATGCTGAGGTGAGAGATGCTCTTTTCTGTATGAGTGATGTCAGGGCTCCAAGTCCTAATGGTTACACCTCCCTCTTCTTTAAGAGGGCGTGAAATGTTGTGGGTCGTGATGTTGTGTGAGCCATCCATTCGTTCTTTTAGTCACGATGCATGCTGGGCGCCGTGAACACCACCCGTATCAGTCTGATTCCAAAGGTGGAGACTCCCTCCACCATTGCCGACTATCGCCCCATCTCCTGTTGCAATGTGATTTATAAGTGCATCACTAAGATTATTGCAAACAGGCTGAAAGGGGTTCTTCCCTTTCTGATTGATGACTCGCAGCCTGCCTTCATTCCTGGGAGGAGGATCTTGGATATTTATTTGCTTGCTCTGGAGCTTATGCGCGATTATCACCTTCCAGTGTCACCTCGGTGTGCCCTGAAGGTTGATATTTGCAAGGTGTTTGACACAGTGTGTTGGGACTTCATTTTGTCTACCATGTGTTGTAAGTAGAGTGGGGAGCAAGTAGTGTGTGTGGGTGGAGAGAGGTGTAAGGCCTCTCCTATAAATGGAACCCCTAGCCAACTTTAAATTATCCAAGCTTCAAATTTTCTCCATCTAGAGCAAGTGATACTTAGAATTGAAGGATATGTAAGAGTATTATAATTCGAAATTTCAAGGGAGCCTTATTTCTACAAGTAAGTAACTTCTTTGTTAACTCTTCCGCCCCTTTGGCTAAAACTTTTATGCCTTTTTGATCTATTTATTTGTAGCTAAATATTTTATGGTTTTCTCAAAATTCTTTAAGACTTCCTTTTTACACGCCACATATTGACAGCTTTACCCCTCTATGTGTTCAAAACACCATAATTTGGTTCCCTATGCTAGACAGCATGGAAAACAAGGAATAGCATAAAAGAAAAAAAATAGAAATAAATTTCAACGACTTCCTGAAATCCATAGAGATGCACAGGCACTGGTATACAGCAGTTGTAGTAGTAGAACTTTCTTTAAAACCCTAAAAGGATATAGCATGCTACATCAATGCCAAGATGAGAACTACAGACAGGGAGAGTGACTTCATTGAAGGCCAAGCTCGGTGGAAAGGATAGGAACAAGCCTTCAAGGCCAGAGTCAAATGGACCACCAAAGTTGGACAATATTAGTTCACTAGATCACAAAGAACTGTAAGACGATGGATATAACAGAACCATCATACTCTGACTCTGGCACTTGATAGTGATCTGTCTCCAAAAACGAAGAGAAAGTTCTCTCCAGACAAAATAAATAGAAAGTTACGTTATATCATCATGACCTTGAAAAAAATTCAACGATGCAAGGAACAAATCCTGACGTCAGATGTGCAAACACTATGCTCTATGGGCTTACAAAGATGGTATAAAATATGCGTCACCAAGTGTGATTATATGTTAAGAAGCTACCATTTGAAAGAGCAGTTGAAGAAAAGGGTGAAAAAGTACCTTGATTAGGGAATTTGTCCACAATGCTGGTTATCTCATCCCTGGAGATTCCATCTTTCTCATACATCCTGTGAACAATGTTGATGATGTCTTCGTGATTAGGTTGCCTGTTATGTTAAACTACAAAAAGTGATAACCATGCTCCAGTACTTCCATAGAAACAATGACCAGTGCTCCAAACAAGAGCCCTTAAAAGCCCAAACAATCAATAGCACCAGAACGGATTCCATCGTTCAGACACCCCTAATGCTCTCTATCCTTGAATTTCTATGGGTGAAAAAAATGCACCTTGCTCTTTTCAAACAAACAATGATCGATAAGTCTCAGCATATTAACTTCAGACAAGTGAATGACAATCTGCCACCAGGCCGAGAAAACCAATGACATGGGAACAGAAACAAGGAATATAAACTTACAAATTAGATCATTCAACTCATCAAGAAAGGATGAGCTTACTTTTACAATGCAGTTCAAGGAAAATCTAGGGCCTGTTTCAGTGGTGGATCTAGGATTTCGATTGAGGGTGGGCTTGAATTACAAATTACTTTCACTTTTCCACAATATTTAATATATTAGTTACACATTTTTTCAATATTTTTGTTCAAAGTCGAAATCTAACTCTTAAATTAATCACTCCTAAATATAAGAAATTTATGAGTCAATTTTATTTAAGACATCCGCCTGCCCGCCCGCCCGCCCGCACTCACGCTGGGGTCTTACCATTATTTGTAATGTTTGTATAAAGATTCCCACAGATATTATACTTTTGTTCATACACATAATGAAAGGAAGATAATTTTAAGTGGTAAATCCAAATTTGTGACTCATGAGAGTTTAAAAATAATTTTAAAATTGTTTTGAAATTTTGTATTTAGTTTTCAACCATTACATGTAAGATATTACACATTTTTCACACAAGTAAAATATTACAAATAAACTTAAACAAGAATAGGCGCATAGGTATAAAGGTACAAATATAGTACTTATATGATCTAAATTATAGAGTTGAAAAGGTTAGGAAAAAAAAAAACATTTGAAGTCCTTTGTATACAAACTAAAATATTTTTAGAGTATATATTAGTAATTTGTGTATATTTAAATAAAAACTAGCAAGGCTATTGACATATAACAAAATTATTTATTTTTATTTTTCTCTTAAAACATACAATATTGAATATTAATACACAAAATGAGCTCTAGAACCATTATGTATAATTAATTGTATCTCCCAAAATAAAGCAATTTGTCCAAAAAAAGTTGGTAAATGTGGCATAAAGTGGAGATTCGAACTGGGATCAACCGGGTGAGAGAAAGACAAGCTGACCACTAAGCCAACAGTGCAGGACTGCCTACCTCATATCAATATTTGTATTTATAAAAATTTCAGGGGGGGCTTCAGCCCACCCTGCAGCCAACGTAGATCCGCCCCTGGCCTGTTTGGGATTACTTGATCTAGGAGAAAAGATGCTTTTTTTTTTTTTTTTTTTTTTAAATCACTTTTTTGGGATTTTTGGGTTGTTTGGCCAAAGTGAAAAGGCACTTTTTATTAGAAGAAGAAGCTATTTTTCTGCTTTTAAGGAAAAACAGAAATTTGGTACTTCTCCTTTTAAGCAGAAGCAGAAGCAGAAATAAAACAATTGAGAAAACTTGGTTCATATATCCTGAAGCTTCATAATGTATTAACTTGGTTATATATTTTAAAAACCTTTTTATATTAAAAAATATTTTACATATTAAAAAAATGCTAAATATGTAAAAAAAAAAAAAATGCATATTTAATAATAGATTTAAGATATTTAAAAGATTTTGAGTATTGAAAAATATTTTTAAGTTTTTTTAAAAGTCAAATATTTTACAGATATTTTAAAATACTAAAAAATATTTATGTATTTAGAAAATATTTCAAATAATGAAAAAATATTTAAATATTTAAAATATATGTTAAATATTTGGAATCATTTTTTGGTCATTTTTTTCAATTACAAAAGACTTATGTTAATGTCTTTTCTAATAATTTGATAAAAAAAGCACTTTTTTTAAACATTAGCCAAATACTAACAACAATACTAAAGGCCGTGTTTGGAGCTGAGGCTAGAATTGGAGTCCAGGATTCCAATTATGTTGTTTGGTTTACCTGCTGGAATTGGAATTACAATTCTACAACCCAATTTCATAGAATTGGATTTTTGATTGAAAATTATACTTTCCAATTCCTTGGGTTGGGGATAAGGAATTACAGTTCCATATTAACTCCACTGATCTAAAACCCAAAATGACCCAACTTGATTAACCCAAATCCAAGATGATTCAAAATGTAAAGATTTAGGCACACCTAAAATTCGACCCAAATCTCGAAATCACCCAACTCAAATGACTTGAACTTGAAATGACTAAAATCACCTTAGCTCAAAGTCGAAGTGACCCAACCCAATTGACCCAAAACTCGAGATGACTCAAATCCAGAAAAAAGAAACTACTCCACTTGAATGTGATGTAAACAAGTGAGCCGAAGTGGAAATGACCCGACTAAATTAACCCAAAACTTAATACGACCCATACTCAAAATGACCCGACCCATCTCAAACTCAGCCTAAGATGAATCAATATTTGAAATGATACAACTCATTTGTCCCAAAACTAAGATGACTCGACTAAATGAACTCAAACTCGATCATAACTAGCCAGAATCCCGAAAACACCTAACCCAATTAACTGAAAATCAAAGGTAATTTGAACACCAAATGATCCGACGCGATACTCGACTTGATTTGACTCAAATATTGAATATCGAATAACTCGAACTCAATTTGAATAGCTCTAACCATAATCACTTGAACGCAATGTAAACCACTCCAACCAAAATCCAACCATAGTTGATTTATTACTAGAAATACTCCAACTCAATTGACCGAAGACCCATGATGATTCGAATTATTATCTGATGTAGCACAACTTGCTAATCGAAAAAACAATTCAATTTTTATTCATCAAAACTTCAAAATAATAAATTACAAAGCTCTATTTATAGAAAGCTAAACCCTAAAAGGATATTAGATAAGATAAATCCTAAATCTAATAGAAAACTATTAAGATAAATATGAAATAAATTAAGAAACTACTTCTCTAAATAAAATAACAAATAAAAACTTAAATATCATATTGGCTAAAAGGATATATTCTAATCTAATCCTATCAATTAATCTATCCAAATCTAAATCCAAATCTAATAAAATATTAGATCTTTTATAATTATTAATCCTCTTCATCTGTGCTGCATCAATTCCCCATTTGTTCAAAAAAACTCGGCCACGAGTTTTAAACAAACGTAGGAAAAAGAAGTTGTAGCAAATATCCTTCTGCGTGCAGGGCTCATTCTGGATGAAGTGCAAAACTTTCGCTTTTGGAGATGTTGACTTAACAAGCTCTTCAGGAATGATGAAATCGATAAAATTTTCTGAACATGCCTTATCCATATTTTCAGGCAATTACATATGTTGTGATGCATTGTAATGTTCCTCTTCTTCTTTCGCTTCATTTTTTATCTCTTCCTCTTCTTCTTTCACTTCGTTCTCCTCTTCCTTTTTTTCTTTGGCTTCATCTTCCTCTTCTTTATCTTCGATTTTGCTTGTTTTTCCTTGAACTTTTTGGGATGATGGTAACTCAAGAAGAAGACAATATATTGTATCTAGATCGTAAGGAAGCTCATAAGTGCGCACATGGGAGGAAGTTGGGGCAATTGTGTCACGATAAGCCCTAAGATAAACTCCGGGCTTGTTTAGTGGAAGCACATACAACTTACCCTTAAGTCTAGAAACATAATAGGCATCGGGTATAGCATACCTCGTGAATAAAACCGGATGCCAAACAAATTTCCACCAATGATAGGGATGCAAAGAGTTATCCTTACCATATGGCCCGTGCTTATTTAACTCGAGATAATCAAACTCTGGGGTTGAAAAGTAATTGGATGTAAGCGGACACAGTAGACATAACGACATTGATAAGGTGACAAAAATCGAATTGAACTAGGGCTTGGACGTATAAGGGTCGAAGTAGGGTTCAATGTGGGGATTTCGAATTAGGATTACAGGTTAGGGTTTTCAAAGTTTAGGTTTAGGGTTTTCGAAATCTAGGGTTAGGGTTTTCGAAATCTAGGGTTTTTGAAGCCGAGAAAGGGGTTAGGGTTTTGTGTGCGACCAGGTGGTGGTGCTTCGTGTTTGGTGGTGGCGAGGTGAAGGCAAGCAAATCGAGGTGCTTCGTGGCTTAGTGTTTCGATTATTCGAACATGAGCTAGGGTTTTCAAACAGGGTTTGGGGTTTTCGAACGACGGCTAGGGTTTTCGAGGGTGGTGGGTGGCGAAGGTCTGGTGGCGTGGTTGTCAGTGGCGGCGAGCTGGTGTTCGGCTGGTGGTGTTAGGTTTTCAACAAATTTTGTTTTTCTTTCTCTTCTTTTTTTTTGGGTAGCTTGGGATTTTTTTTTTTTTTTTTTGTTCGGAAGGTGGATAAGAAAAAAGGATAAGTACCACTACACCGTGGCAGTGGCGGGGAAAGAGATACTACTTAGTGGTAGTATCGTGCACTACTGGCGGCACTAGGGCGGCGGCTATGGCGGCTCTGCGACAACGGTCCAGAACAAGAGTTCTAATACCAAATTGATGTAGCATAACTTCCTAATCAAAAACACAATTCAGGTTTTATTCATCAAAACTTCAAAATAATGAATTACAAAGCTCTATTTGTAGAAAGCTAAACCCTAAAAGGATATTAGATAAGATAAATCCTAAATCTAATAGAGAACTATTAAGATAAATATGAAATAAACTAAGAAACTACTTCTCTAAATAAAATAACAAATAAAAAAACTTAAATATCATATTGGCTAAAAAGATATATTCTAATCTAATCCTATCAATTAATCTATCCAATTCTAATAAAATATTAGGTATTTTATAATTATTAATCCTCTTCATCTGTGCTACATTATTATTTAATTATAATTCTGACCCCTCCAATTTCTTTGATGAACCAACTAATGGGATTTCAATTCCATCAGAATTCTAATTCTTGGACTTGGAATTGGAATTGGAATTGCAATTCCACAGTCCAATTCCAATTCCATACGCCAAACAAAGCATAAGCGCTTCTTTACAAGTAATGCCAAACACAAACTGATTCTTTGAAACAACACCTTTTACAAAAGTGCTTTCACAAAAAATGCTTCTAAAATTTTTTTTACAACAATGCCAAACAGGCACTTAATGGACAAGTGAGAAATGCACGCCTATAGGATTTCCTGGTGCAAGAAGGTTGAAGCATCAGGAAAAATTTGCCAACTCATCATCTTAAAGTCAAACTACTAGTTTTGCATATTGATAGGGCAAAAGGATAAAAGGAAACACAGCTTACCAATAAAACTTCTCCATCCTTCCATCCCGAATAAGAGGAGCATACATTGTAGAAAAGTCATTTCCCGTAACAATAATAGGAATCCGGTGTGTGATGTCCGATTCTCGCCAATCTTGCCCAACGCTAACTCTTGTCGGATTATCAGCTAAATTCATCAGAGTTCCAACAACGATTTGATTGTTAACGGTCATTTGAGTATATCCTAGAAAGCATAGAAGTGTCAAAAGAAGCTTCAGTATCATGCTAGTCAAGTAAGCACCAAAGTTCCTGAACAGAGGGAAAAGTTCCTCTCACCAAATCTCCCAAGGCCAGCATCAATGTCATTGATCATCAAACAGCTCATTTTCCCCTGCACAAGTCAATGAAAAGAAAGCTCGAGCACATATCGACATTAAGTGTACATAAGCACAACAATATTACATATCATATGCATAAATGTACTGAAGATCGTACTGTTCAAGAAGTATACTCTCCATCGCTACCGAGAAGTTGGAGAATCACCGTAACACTATCTTTCTCCTTAATTGCAGTTAAGGAGATATTTGCAGAGACATATATATGATGCAGGAAGGTAAGGAGACATGGAGAAAATTCAAGGCTCTCTTTAAAAATAAAAGAAGTTCTATTTGCAATTATAAGTTTCCCTCTTTATCTACAATTTTTCACTTACGTTCACCAATAAATTGCAGGATTCATCATGACAGGAGCTTTTGCTCTTGGGGCTATATTTTTCATTTTCAATATGTTTTCATTTAAAAATGAAGAAACAATAACAGTTTTCCATTACTTAAAATTGGCAAACATGTTCAAGTTAAGGTTGTTTTCTATGATGTCTTCCATCATTTTTTTACCTTTTAGCAACAACAACAAACCAGTGCCTCAAAGAGGCTCCTGCCAAGACAAGATCCCGGGGAATAAGATGTACGTAGCCTTACCCTTACAGGGTGCTACCCTAAAGGTAAGTTGTTTCTAAAGGGCCCCTAACCCTAAAAAGAAAGGAAGGAACAGTATTTAAAAATTTTAAAAAAAAAAAGGTTGATTCGAATAAAAAATTATTGACCAAATTAACATGCCATAAACCTGAAAAACCGCTAATCTGAATTGAAGATTCGAATAATTAGAGGAAACAATCCGAAAATAATGGGTTTGAATATATCACGTCCGTAAGAAATTGGTATCAATATGGATACAAATACAACTTTGGATTTTTTTCTAGTTACAAATTTTGCTCCACCAATTTGCTTTCCTAACCTAGTTCAATTGCATTTGTTGGGACACATCCACCCTTTGTCCCCTTATACAATGGCAATATCGTTCTCATCAAAGACCACCACATCTACTGTACCCTACGAAGTAAATAATGTACATGCTATCTCTTCCCCTCAAAACAAAATCATTTACAACACACTAACGGAAAGCTTGAACTTCATTTGCCCCAATGGTGGGGTTAACAAACCCGTACACTGGGGTTTGTAGATCGAGGCACCATACCCCCCTCCCCAATTTGTACTATACCCCCCAAAAAAAAAAATATATATATATATATATATATCACTAATGGAAACACCTTTTACACCTTAGCTGATATTATGTTATCGCTTTTAAATTTAGGAACCTAGCCTTAAGTAGCAAAAACCCAGCTCTAACACATTTCACAAATACGAGTAACCCACATGATCTTCTTAAATGTCCTTTGCCTTGAAAATCAATTATGTGGTAATGTTCACCCTAATATGGCGCCACGAACCTGGGGATAGTGGAGAACATTGGGAAAAGTTTGGGGAACAATTTAAATTGTTTCCAACTTTATTAATACATGAAAGATTGGAAATTTGTTCTCCAATTTCTCCAATTGCAAATTTGACCTTTTGAACAACGACAAATTTTCATTTTACATGAAAATTTTCCCAAGCCCAACCTACCAAAAGAAAAGAGAAATAAAAAGGGCATATATCTAGTCATATTGGCTGAGAAATTAGAAGTTCTAAAAACCTCACACTGCCAACAAAATTTCACGCCACTGGAAACATTACTCCCTTTCTTCCAGCACCCCTAGCAAACAAAGGGCACTGCACCACATGGCAAGATGGACACTGGCTAGGTTTGACGTCACATCCAAGGTATATAATGATGCAAAGAAATTAAGTGATCTGTGTATTGAAGGATCACTATTTGATGACACTACAAAACATCCTTGGGATGAATCTAGCTCGGATGTCCATAAAGCATGCGCAGGAAAAACAAAAAAGAACGAAGTATTTACTCAGAGCCATGGATTTCACTGTTGTAACATGGCGGTAAGAATCACTAATATCTTTGTCTTAAGAACTCATCACAGAATCAGCTCGACAATCAGAAAAGCAAGACAACAGATGGAACCTGACAATTATACAGTGTCTTCGGCATCTTGTCTTGGGACAAGGCTAGACTTTTGCTTTAGACTTAACAGACACTATTACTAGTCAAAGTTTTTGGTGAAAGGAGTGAACTGCTCAAAGTCCTAGAAATTCCAATCTATGAGTCATCAATTGAGTATGTGCAGCCCAGCCAAATTCATTAAGGAGCTATCTTCATCAGGCTAAGGTCCTGGTCCCGAATACGTGCAGGAACAGGTTTATGCAACTCAAAGATATTCGAGGAATAATGACCCGTTCTCCAACACCTACAATCCCGGGTGGCGCAATCATCCAAACTTCTCGTGGAAGCAGAACGCCAATCAAAATCCACTCACGAGACAACATAATCCTAGCCTTGTAGGTAACACACATCCTCCCGCCTTTTCGGGAGGACAGAGGTACATTTCTCAATCTACCCACTCTGTTTTTGCATGCTGAGCCCCCTCCCCTACCTTCAGGATATTCTTCACAGTTCAAGGAGCGTATGCTCCGATTCATGGAAGATGCTACACAACTGGTCCAGTCCTATTCTCAATCCATAGCTAAATTAGAGGACCAGATAGGACAATTGGCCCAAGCACTTCATAGACGAGAGGAAGAGAGCCTTTCACAATTCCAGTAACGTCGACTAGTTTGAACCATAACTTGCTTCCTCACAAGCAAGTTAAGATTGAATCAGTGTCTAGGGAGCGGAACCTTAGGGATGTGGAGGTCAAGGTTGAGAAAGAGAGCACGGATCCCTCTCCCACTACTGACGGAGAGGGCCCACAAGATAGGTCATTTGAACCTGTTGTCCCTTTTCCTTCGGCCCTTATAGGACCGAAGAAGAAGGACGACCCAAAGAGGGTTGAGCCCATAGATGTGTTTAAGGATGTGAAGATCAACTTGCCGTTGATTGAAGCCATTAAACACATTCCTATGTATGTCAAGTTCCTCAAGGACCTTTGCACCAAAAAAAAAGCGCGCGCACATATCTTGAAGAAGGTCCGGCTCACCGAGAAGGTGAGCAGCATTTTAGCGTCAGTGTCTCACCTAAGTTTCAAGACCCTAAGGCTTTTACAGTTCCATGTGTCTTAGGAAAGCACTACACTAGCAGAGCCTTGCTAGATTTAGCAGCAAGTGTAAACCTCATCCCTTACTCAGTATTTCGGGAATTGGGTATAAGAGACCTTAAGCCAACTAATGTCACACTTTAGTTGGCCGATAGGACAAAGCGTGTACCTCGTGGAGTGGTGGAGGATGTACTTGTCAAGGTTGACAAGTTTGTCTTCCCTGTCGATTTTATTGTCATAAATATAGACCCTACTCCTAGGCAGAAGCACAACGCTCCCATTATTCTAGGCCAACCGTTCCTAGCAACGGCTGACACTGTGATTCATTGTAGGACGGGAGTGTTGGAGGTTTCTTTTGGAAACCTTAAGGGCAAATTGAAGGTCTCAAACTTTGTTCGGCACCCTGAGACTGAGAACGAGTTGGAATGCTATAGGGTTGATGATATTGACCCTTTGGTAGAGTCCGGTAAGCCCCATTCTACTAAAAGTGATGATTGTAATAATCTCCCTATCCACGTCGATAGCTGTGCTTCATCACCTACACTTAGTGGGATAGAGATTCGAGACCCCAATGCTGGTAATGTTTCCCTCTTTGATAGTCACGGGTCTAAAAACGCTTGTTGGGCTTGGGGATTATCCCTACTAGCTCAACTCAAGATTTATGGCAGACATTGCCTCAGATTTTGGTTGACTTTGTGCTCTAAACTGTGCCCGGCTGAAGTTGTTAAACTTAGCGCTCTTGGCAGGCAACCCAACCTACTTTTATATGTGTTGTGTGTTTTAATTTGTTCTTCAAATTGAACTCTCTTTCAATTGCAGATCCTTTTGTTATCCCTGCCATGCTAACTTTGTTTCTCTTTTAGTAAACACTTGTACGATCCTTATTTCTAACACTACTAACAAGTCTGTTTAGTATTTTGTCTTCTACGTCTTCGATTGTAGCTTGCGTTGCCTTCCCTTTCAGGATTTGCTCATTACGCGGAGCTGAATATGCCACACCTCAGGTCTTCTCTTTCCTTTCCTTGCTTGTATTTATTTTCGTCGATTTGCATTGAGGACAATGCAAGGTTTGGGTTTGGAGATGGCATGAATGGTGAGAACTTTTGATAGTCCTTTCAGCATCTTTTTGCTTAAATTAGTTGAGTTTTTGAGATGTACTATGACGATTAGAATATTTATGCAATGAGATTATTTTTGGATCTGACTTTTGAATCTGTATTTTTGTCTTTTAACTCGTTAGAGAGATTACTACTTTTCAACCTTAATCTTGTGACATATCCTACTTTTTATGTTGAAATAACGAAAATAATTTTAGGAACTTGGATCCACCACTTTACTCCTGACAATGTTGAAATCAATTTTCTATCTCTTTATCTTGAGTAATTCCGGGGGGGGGGGGGGGGGGGTGGGGCCGGCTGGGGGCGCAATGACTTGTTGGTTCTTGTAGCCCATATGTCTCGAGCAAGTAAACCTGTTGGGGTGTCTTAACACCTCCTACATTGAGCCAACTGGGTCGAGAGCTGACGGTCCAAAGCTCGTTACATGGGCCACGGGGAGAGCTTAAGAAGAATCAACCCCTTTAAGTCACTATAATAAGCACTAATACCTAATGTAAAAAAAAAAACTAGAAAAAAAAGGGTATGTGCTAGTAACGGCTGAGGCCGTGAATTCCATTGACTCGAGCTATTAGGTCCGAGAAGTGCTCGTCACTCGATGCCTTGAGCCAACTGGATCGGGAGTCACTAGCTGAAAATTCGCTACATGGGTCTAAGGAAGACATGCCTGACCGTGAAAAAAAAAAAATAAGGGGAAAACAAGAGAGAAAAGAGAAAGCCTTTTGATTTCACTACTGATTAGCGATGAATGGTTAGGATAGCTGATTTCTTTTATTATTCTCTCTATTCCTCTTAAATTTCGAGGGTTTGAAATAAGACAAAGGGGAGAAGTTCTAAGCTCACATAATAATAAAAAGACTCGAATCACGAGAACTTGAGTTAGAACAAGTATAATAATAACATTACATAAAGATTCTGTACTCTCAAGTACACCTTCAAATATGATCGAAAAGTATTTTTCACAATTAATTCTTGCCTTTACATGCTTGATCAAAATTTTCCATCTTTAGCTAGTTTGAGCTGAATCTTGCTTGATGACAAGCAAGGAGTGGGTTTGCGGATGTTGATGTACCTTATATTTACATATTTTATTCTTCATTCCAGCGACATATTCAGCTCTTACATGTGTGTTTTGTTGTAATCTAGGTACATTTAGGCTTGAAGTGCAACAGAGCAAAAATTGGTTGAAAGCGGCAAAATCAAGCATAATCGAGGCATATTTGAAGAATACTTTGAGAAACCCAACCACATGTGGAAAAGAATGGCGAATCGGGTAGTAATTCGGTAACCCAAATAGCTCTCGTGTATAGTTAATATATACATTTAATAATATTATATATTATATTATATTATATATTTATATTTATATAACTATATATATGACGGGAGAAAATGGTGGGACGCCAGACACGCACGCATGCGAGGGACACCGCGCTTTTAAATACAAAGAGCTGATTTTTTTTTAGGGATCTTTTGGCCGCGTCTCCTCTCCTCCTCTCATTCCCGAAGCCGCTACGAGAACCCAAGAGTTCTCAAACGCCGAAGCGCAGGTGGTCGGAGTGCTGGAAGGATCAAAGCAAGGATCAACGTCAACGTCAATTACAGGAGTCTTCAAGTCCTTAGTTTGAGTCATTAGTGTCTTCTACTTTGGATTTGATGATATTTAAAACTCCCATGGAGGAGTTGACTTTTAGTTTAGGGATCAAGGGCGGGCAGCTGCCCGTATCCCAAATTTATATTGTGTTTTCGACGATGATTTAGTTATGTTATATTCACACCCCTGTGGAGAATTATTCATGATTGCTTGTTGTTTCTATATGTGTGCTTGTAGCCATGTTTAAATCTCCAGCTTTTTAGCGATTAGTCTTGTGCTTATAGCATAGACCATAACATAATAGGTTTTCACGCGTTTAACCTTGAACACAATCTTTTATACAGTTAAATATTGAATTAGAAGTAACAAAGGAATTAAATAGTGCTAATGAGATAACCTATGCTACACTTAGGGTGATAAGATAGGATATGTCTTTAGACTAGTTCATCACCCTAAGCCCTAATTTATATATTAACCCAGGCTTAGAGCTTGTAACCTAAGTCCTCTAATTATCGTCCTAAGTAAAATATAATGACAGTATATGAGTAGAGCTACCCTAAATTTACTCTCTAAATTAACCTCAATTGAATTGACAACTTTAGTTTATATTTAGTTTTATTAATTCAGTCAACAAACTATTCAAACAAACAAAAACCCGATTTCAACCACTCGTTAATCACTAAATCCGGCTTAACTCCGATTCCCTGTGGACACGACACCGTATACCCGACTAAGCTACGACGATCTCGTACTGTTGCGAGTAGACGGTTTTAGAACAACCATTAAAATCACATCAAGGCGCTAGATAGACCTACACAAATTTTAGGAATTTTGTACTAGAAGAGACTTAGTTTCCCTTCCTTTTGTGCAAGAATATAGGTAGTGTCTTTTATTTAGATTGTACTAGTTTGTAATGAAAGCTACCGTACATGTAGGTTCAATCAAGACTAAATATTTTATTACTTCAGCTAAGTTTAAAAAGCCTTGTAGGTTCTAAACGTGCCTACGGCATGTAACCCCCAATTATACAGGATTTGGGGTGTTACATTACCCTTTCAGACCCTGCCTTGGCGGGAGCCTCCTTGAGGCACTGAGTTGTTGTAATCCCAAATCTACGAGGTCCATTTAAATGCATTGCTTCTCAATGCATAATTTCAGTACAAAATTGCTTCAAGTAAAGTTCGCACATTGAAAAAAATTCACATTCGGAGGCAAGACCTGCCAAATATATAGATAGATTTCTGTTTCTAAAGATCAATTATTCTTTCCTTCACTGATTTTCATTCTCGAGGTTACGAAGCTGAAGCTTGAAGACTAGTTCTCTCACTGGTGAGTGCTTGTGAGCCTTTCATTCTGTATCACTTTAAAGACCACCATGCCTCAATGGAAATTATGACCTCATACTTGAATGTCGAACTACCCAAGCAGTAACAACAAAGTTTATATCAATATTATAACCAAGAGAAACAACCACTTTGTCCTTTGCTCATAAGCTGTAAGGTTGCCTTAATTTCATTACTGCAAGATTAAAAAAAAATTTGTAGCTGAAAGCATCGGGGACTGAAATGAAAATAGTGGAATGGAACAAAGAATAGCTGTCCAGCAACTACAACGGGAGAAAGGATGACACAGGGAGAAACTACATGAGATTTAGGAAGTGAAAAGGGCCAAATGTAACTCTCCAATCTAGGTTGCTAGAAGTGTGGAGTTTGGATCAATTTATAAGTGGTTTCTCCCCTACATGAAAGTAACAAGCTCCTTCCTCTTTTGGGTTTGAATGGTCCATTATGGGCTCAGTCAAGGACTTCTAACTTTCATGGATTTGGTTGCAGCAGTGTTGGGTTGAGTTATATTTGGTATCAGAGCCAACTCCCTCCATAGTGTGTAGGCTATGTTGGGACCCTACTATGCAGCCTAAGTGATGCCTTCGATCTGGGAAGGGAAGATTTCCCTGCTGGCTCGGCATCGTGGGAATGTGCCTCAAGAAATCTGCATTGCCTAGGGAAGATAGACTTCAGACATGTAACGAGCACATGGGACAGTTGTAACGCCCCGATCCCACATGGGATAGATGTATGGAATTTGATAGGTTTATAAGTGATTAGCCCTACATTTAAGTAACAAGGCCTTCATCTTTTAGATAAGTGGTTCATTAAGGACCCAATTGGGAACTACCTACTTTAATGAGTTGTATTTGGGATTAGGTTTAGGGAGCAATCAAAGTTCTAAATAAATTTAAACAATAAACACAGCAGAAAATATAAATATTACTCCATAATGGATAAATTTACACGTAACACAATACAAATAAAGTAGACCCAGAATCTTTCCTAGTGTTGTGAGCTCTAGCACCTCAAGAGGAGTTTCGAAAGTACGAAACCTCTAACGGTGAATACACCCATACAGCAACGCACCGACGAACCTGATCTAGCGCTTTAGGTGTTGGCAATGAGAGCAGTGAGTGCCTGTATATGTGCGTGTATGTATATATAAGGAAATTATCACTAAGGTATCCTAAGGTTTTGACCGTTTCAAGTCCGCTGACATTTCAATATATACAATGAGTATGTTGAGGTTTAAACATTTTATGACTTAGGTACCTTGAAGTTATAAAATTATATCAATCAAATACCATTTTGTCGAAATTCAATAGATTTTCGTAAAAAGCTGTTAAAATTGAGTATGATTCCAACAATATATTACTATCTTCATTAGAATTTGATTTTTTTTTACCTAAACATGGTAACATAACACATGATATTGGCAATATTTAGATAATTTACATCAATATTTAATGAATATTTTATCGTAATTCGCCGATTTTTTTAATGAAAACATTGGCACATCTAATGTATATAATCGAAATCATGCATTAAATGAGCAATTTCTGTATAAAATTGGTCATACCTCAAGGTACCTAAGTAATAATCTCTCTCTCGATAAATAAATTTGAATAACAACATTATTTAAATTTTCTATTGTCTCTTAATCTAATATGAAATAACAATATTATTTTAACTTCTTAAAACATAATTATGAAATAACAATATTATTGAAATGTCAAATGATTAATGTTCAAACCTCAGGATACCTAAGTAATAATATCTCTTTCTCTCTCCCCGTCCCTCTCACATTAGATAAATAAATTTAAATAACAATATTATTTAAATTTTCTATTGTCTCTTAATTTAATTATGAAATATTAATATTAGTTTAACATCTTAAAACAAAATTATTCACATAATAACCATTCTTGACATGAATAAGAATTAATTGAACAATTACTGAACTTGTCAATATTCCAAAATTGCTCTTCTTGCTTCGTAAGCCATATTTGTATTTCATTTTTGCTCTAGATTAATTAAGCATAATTTGGTACTAACAACACTACCTTAAATTCATTCTCACGCCGAGTTAGAATTATCAAATATTTTATTTCAAGTAAAATCTCAACTCTAATTTAAACAGCAGCTCAATAGGAGCTTGTCGATCTCGTTGCATGCACAAAACTCATAAGTTTAATGTCAAGCCAATAGCTGATATATGACTAGAACAATTTCTAATTGAAGGCGCCAGTCAAACACGTTTGTAACAATTGCTCAAATGATAATTACAAGTCATGAGCATCCACTACTCAATTTTGACCTCTACTAAGGCATTCAGACAAATGGATGACATGATGAACCCGTGTCATTGTAAGAAATGGATAGCAATTAGTGTACAAGACCGTTCCTTCCATCATAATATGCTCCAAGTAACCATTGATTATTGGATTACTATCAAATGCCTAAGGCTCTTTTTGGCACATGGCATAGGAATTGAACTGTGAAATTGCAAATCCAATTTCAATTTTAGTGGAATTGGAAGTCGGATTGAATTGAAATTCCATTGTGGTTAATCAACGGAAGGTTGGAATAATGATTTTAGTTGTGTTTGATTATTTGGTGCTCTAAAGCATCTCGAATTTTTAGTTAATCAAGTTTCGGGATTCAAACTAGAATCGGTCAAATTTGAGTTAATTTAGGTCATTTCAAGCTTGAGTTATCTTAGTTTGGGTCAAATAGGTTGCATCATTTCAAATTTCAGGTTACCTTGGGTCAGGCCAAATTTAGGCAAGGGGTGAGACTAACGGGATCATTTTAGGTTCGGGTCATATTAGGGTTCAAGTCAAATTGGTCGGGACATTTTTACTTTAGGTTCAGCTTGGTCACATCACATTCAAGTTGAGTATTTTCACTTTTGGATTTAAGTCATCTCGGGTTTCGGGTCAATCGAGTTGCATAACTTTGTACTTTGAGTTAACTTGATTCAGGTTATTTCAGGTTCAAGTCATTCGAGTTGAGTGATTCAGAGGTCCGGATTAAACGTAGGTTGTTTTTAAGTCTTGCACTTTACAGTTATCTTAGATTTGGGTTAATTAAGTCCTTTCGGGTTTGAAGTTAGTTGAGTTAATAGGGAACTCTAGTTCCTTACCCCCACCCAAGGAATTAGAATGTATGGCTTTCAATTAAAACCCAATTCCATAGAATTGAACAGTAGAATTATAATTTCAATTCCAATAGGTAAACCAACAACAAAATTGGAATCCTGGGCCCAATTATAGTCTCAATCTCAATTCTAGACTCCAGTTTTATATGCCAAACAAGACCTAATATGTTTCCACTAGTATTCCCATCATCATAGCTACTGTCTAAAGACCAATCAAGAGACTCCTCTTATTGTCTATCTACATTGGCTAAGAATTTTGAGAGTTGCTAAGGATTTTGAAAGTTGCATGAATGATGATTTATAGAACATCTCTCCTATCACAAAGAGTGATAGATCCCTCAAGCATGACTTATTGACATTGTCCACCCAATCTCAGTTCTGCAAGCACTCTAGAAAGCAGAAAGCCCAGAGTCATAGTGAGTTGCTCATGAGCCATTGTGAATAATGTAGGTATAAGGAACATGCTTACACAATTGTCACCCTAAGAACTACCTATTGACATTATGGTTTAGTCAATCCATGCAAGTGCTCTCAAGTGCATCTATTCAGTGAACACATCATCCATATGCACCTTCAAATGTGGCTTGGTGTCTCCAAAAGGGCAATCACAAGATCAATTCCCCTCTATCAAATACACTGTGTGCAGGTCGATCCGGATCCACATATATCCATTCCCAGAGATCTTATGACCAAGAATATTTAAGGACAGTGCTATCAGAATATCAACCATCATTATTAACCTGACAATTCTAATCCCATTGCTTGTCCTTTACCATATTAATATGTTATAATAAAGTGATAAGAAAGTAAGCGTGATAAATAATGTAATACCATAAATATTCATTAAATAATCCAAAAGTACAAGTTCATGTGACAAACTCCAATCCTAAATCCTAGGAAATTGGCTCCGAAGGGCATACACTTCCTTCATTAGAACGGGTCATTATTCCGAAAAGCAATGAAGAGAATGGTTGCTCGTATCTCATTCAAAACACCAAAACCATCTTGATAACCCTATGAAATAACCAAGGAATGTTAAAGAACCACTTGATTGAAAATTCAATATTTTCATAAACAATGAAAGAATAAATAAACAATTTAGATAAATTCTACAATAAGAGCTCAATAACAGAGAAACCAATGGTCGTGGTGGACTAAGCAATATTAAAACACCTTAATAACTCTCGTGTCAAACTCCTAAGCACCAAGATATAACTCTCAGTTTCCCTCTATGCACTAGCTATAATAGCCATTTTGTAAGAAGTTCAACAATGTTTCTTGCCCTCTTGTTATGCCAATCGCCGTTTTGAAAGAAGTTTCAACAATGCTTTGTTGCCCACTCGTAAGGCCAAGATTTATAATTACTACTAGAATGCATTAGGAAAGTCTTCCTAGGTCTTGTATATTGTCTTTACTACTCCTCTTCCCTTATGTATAGCCTAGGGGTATTATTGTCTTTTGCATTCTACCTTATGCTCTATAAATAGAGCCTTGATTGTACCATTTCAATTCATTCAATACAGAATCACTTTTACTATTTCATAATTACCACCTGCTTGGGTGATGGACCTAACAGATGAAAGTAAATAAGAACGTGTCATCTCTGATGATGTTACAAGCCACCACAGGTCCTTTTAAATGCTTTATGTCTCATTAAATGATGGGAATACAACATTGCTTCCAATATGGAGATGAACACAAAGCTAGCCACCATGTTGAAGAAGTTCTTCATATTTAGAGGGGATACTAGCCAATACAAACACAAAAAACAAATTCCATAAAAAACAAGGAAGATCAGGAGTACTAATCTCCCACATCCTAACCAGAATAGATCCTTTCATCCTCCAAGAATAATTGTCTCCGTGCATTTTTCACAAAGCCCAACTAAAACCACATTTGATATATAAGCCCATAAAACTGCAATTACCATGTGACGTGGTCCCACATGGGGAGTCAGGCCATGATCCTAATCAGCAAAATCTTTCTGTGATCACCAGACTCATAGAAAAAAAGAGTCCACAAGGGTAGTGCGCTATGAAAATGGGTCTAGGTCATACTCAAGTTAAAATCATTAGATCACGACACCCTTACATAATATAATTGCATACTCATATCCCAATGTTTCCTATAAGAATGTGTATCACATTTTGACATTGGATATACACAACACATTTATTTACTTATAGTGACAAGAGTATATTACCAGGAAGCTAAGGATCTACAAAAGTTAAATGTAAACTAGTTGGATCAGCTTGTACAACCAACAATATAATCTACATGATAGCATGCAGTACAAGTTAAGACGCCAGTCATTTGGGTTTAACATTAAGGATCACATAAAAAGTTAACAAAAGTAGGTGCAACTTCAACCAATAAGAAAAGATCACTTGAAGAACAAGTAGGTATACCAATCTACAGTTAGATAACAAGGAAACATCAGTTAACTAAAAAAAGGTGTTCAATGGAACCAGATTAAACAATGACAATATTTTGTGCATCTATAGTTCTTTTGAGCAGCTGAAAATATAATAGTGTAAAGCATCATATGTACCTAGAATTAGAGGAACTTTGGCATCAATAAGATGAGCCAGGTAATTCTTTACAATGTGGCAAACTGCATATGCACAAGGGAAAAGTTGTCAACATATATAGGCCATACCAATATTAGATTAATTTCTTCATAACGAATTGCAAGAGTCAATTACGAGTATTATTTTATTCCATTTATTGATGTACTTACCTTGTATGTAGAAAAAAATATACTCATCGAAATTTCTTCCTTACAGAACATAGATTCATATAACATGAAACCGTATATCACTGGAACTTACATATTCCAGCTTAACATCCAAGAAAGAATATCTAGGGAAATGCTTTAAAAGCAAATATTGAATAAGATACGAAGGTGCAATCATATGGAGCAAAATGTTGGCCAGTTAAATGGCAATATACGTAGAAGTTAAAGGTTGCGGAGATGAGGATGCTACAGTGGATGTGTGGACACACAAGGAAGAACAAGATCAGAAATGATATTATAAGGAACAAGTTAGGCATCGCCCCAATTGAAGATATGTTGAGGGAACAACGCCTGCGATTGTTTGGACATGTTAGGAGGAGACCGAACACTGCTCCGGTTAGGAGATGTGAACAACTGCGAATTACGCATGGGAAGAGAGGTAGAGGCAGGCCAAAGAAAAGATGGATGGAGGTGATTAGACATGACCTTGCCCAACAGAACCTGAATGAGGAGATGGCCTTAAATAAGGCTAAGTGGCGCGTCAGAATAGGTATACCTAACGTAGGGATCTAGGATTTTTTTTTTTGGTGGGGGGGGGGAGGGGACTACGAGCTCTTGTGGTATAGTTGCTCTTGTGTTGCTGGTGTTTGCTGCTTGTTACCCTGTTGCGTTCTTGCTGCTTTATCTTGTTGTTCTTGTTATTTATTTACTCCTTACTCGTTACTTTCACTTTTTACTTTCTTACTTTTCTTACTTTTTTCCTTACTTTCGTACTTTTACTCTTACTTTGCTTTTACCTTATGTTTCTAGGGTGGGGGCCTACGAACACAGCCTCTCTTTAGGGTAGCACCCTCAAGGGATAAGGCTGCGTACATCTCACCCCCAAACCCTGCTCAAGCGAGAGCCCTTGAGGCACTGGGTTTGTTGTTATTGTTGTTGTTGTTGTTGTTGTTGTTGTTGTTGTATACGAAGGTGCAATAACTGTAGTACAGCTATTTGTGATGAAGGTGGTTTGTTCCAACAAGGAGACAAAAAGGCAAGTTTTATCAAGATACAAGCCCGCGGAACTTACCGACTTTATCCTGCCACATAAAAAGTGAAAGAAAATTGTGTTAGCTTATATTGAAAAACTCAAGGAATTTAAGAAAAAAGAAAACAAAAGGAAGATCAAGCTAGTGCCCTGATGCACATCGTCCTACATATGAATTATAAAACATGCAAGTTCAACATGACTGCTGTACATGAGGGATTTATGAGCATGTTATGGTCAAGGCTGGTTTTGATCTATTTTAGCTTGCTATCTTCGTGAATTGTTGTCTAATGCTGTAATTAAGGAATAAGGTTTGAATTGTGTTTTGGCGGAAAGGGTGGTTAGAGTTAGTTGGCTTGTTAGTCTTACTTTCGCGGCTGCAACGTGTGTTTTAGTTGGCTGGCTTATGTTCTTCCCATGTCTTAGCTTATCCTTCACTAGTATAAATAGCTAGATATTTCTTGTAATGGGAATTCATGAATGAAAATATCTTGATTCTCTTCCTTCAACCCTAATTCTCTCTATTTCTCATCTCTTTCTTCTACTTCTCATCTCAATTTCTTCTTTTATCTTAGGTTATGATTCAAGATTGATTTTGAATGAGGGAGCTAATGCAGGTACTGCTGCTGGAGTTAATCAAACAGCACAGTTTGCACAATTCACGCATCAGATGCAAGCTATGATTGCAGCATTTCAGCAAAATCAAGGAGAAACTCAGCAGCTAAGACAACAGATCAATAGTTTGCAAGAGCAGTTTAATCGGCAAAATCTTCCTACTGGTGTTGGAGTCTTATCAGTAGCCAGTTAGCGTACTAGACCACCAGAGCCTTCACTGTCTGCTGATAGTGGAGATGGAGTGCTTGTGTCAAAGAACAATGGATTTAGGCAGCCTCGAGTGGAAATGGAGCCGTTTGATGGAACGCAACCTCAGTCTTGGATCAGAAGGTGTGAAAGATACTTTCGATTCTATCATATAGCTAAGGCAGAGAAGGCTGAGTTAGCTATAGTGTATCTTCGTGGTGATCAAGAGGTCTAGTTCTATGGTTTTATGCGCAGCAAATCTTCAATCACTTGGCCTGAATTCGTGGATGAATTGTGTGAGAGATATGGTGATGAAGATCTTGGTGATGTGGTGCATAGTTTCAACAAGGTGTCACAAGCAACATCAGTTAAGGAATACATGTCACGGCTTGAGAACTTAAGAGCAAGAATGATGGTAGTGAATCCAGGAGCCACTGAAGCTTACTCCGTCTCAAGCTTTATCAATGGATTAAAACCTAAAATCAAGAACCTTGATAAAGCATTAGATCCTTCCTCTTTGTCTCAGGCTTACTCCAAGGCAAGGTTGTTTGAGAATACAAGACTAATGGACAGGTTGTAGCTCCTTTGCAAATGGCTACCTCAGTAAACAATAAACATCTTAGTCTATAGGAGAAGCAAGCTCAGAAGTTGTGTTTTAAATGCAATCAAAAGTACTTCTTTGGTCACAAGTGCAATCCTAAGTTCCTTATGGCTATTACTGGAGCTGACACTGAAGAAGAATCAGAGGAACTGGAGGGTGCAGTAGGCCCTAAAGCTCAGGAGCAAGAGCTGGCTACGGAATCTGATGAGGATGAGAAGGAAATTTCTGTTAAAGCTTTAACTGGCAGTGGCTTTCATAACATAATCAGGATCAAAGGAGAAGTTGGTCATAAACCCCTATTGATTTTAATTGATAGTGGCAGCACGCATAGTTTTGTGGATCCAAAGATTGTGAGGCCAGTGGGACATGAGATGATCAAAACTAGTCCATTGGCAGTAACTGTTGCCGATGGAAATTCCATACTGACGCAGACCAAATGCAAGCAGTTTTCTTGGTTGATGCAAGGGCATAGCTTTGTGTATGATTTTTGAGTTTTGAGGCTAGGTGGATGTGACATGGTCCTTGGTGTGGATTGGATGAAGACAATAAGCCCCATTGTGTTTGATTTTGCTCAGCTATTAGTGTCCTTCAAAAGGAATGGTCAGAGTGTCCAATTGCAAGGCATTGTAGAGCAAGGACCGTTGTAAATGATGTCGAGTAAGAGGTTGGAAGGAGTAATCAAGATCGGGTCCTATCAATGGATTGGCCATTTATTCTCTATTGATGCCAATTCAATGGAAGCTCAAGTGAACTAGAATCCTTTAATTGACAAACTCATTCATGACTACAAGGATCTTTTTCAGCAACTAATTGTCCTCCCTCCTAAGAGATCGCTTGATCATGCCATTCCTTTGAAAGCAGATTCAAATCCTGTGAACCTCAGGCCATGCAAGTATGCTCATCCTCAAAAAAGTGAGATAAAGAGGCAAGTAGAGGAACTTCTGAAGACGAACTTTACTAGACATAGTTACAGTCCCTTTGCCTCACCTGTGATTCTGGTTAAGAAGAAGGATGGGACCTCCCGGATGTCTATATACTACAAGCAATTTAATTCACGCACCATTAAAGACAAGTTCCCAATTCCCATAATTGATGATCTTTTGGATGAGTCACATGGTTCTTACTATTTCTCCAAGTTAGACTAAAGGCAAGGGTATTACCAGATTCGAGTACTGGATCAAGACATCCACAAGACTACATTTAGAACCCACCATGGTTATTATGAATTTGTGGTGATACCTTTTGGTTTATCTAATGCTCCAGCCATGTTTCAAGCTCTAATGAATGCAGTGTTCAAGCCCTTCTTAAAGAAGTTCGTTCTTGGGTTCTTTGATGACATTTTGGTGTATAGCCCTACCATGGACTCTCATTTGGTGCATCTGAAGCAGGTGTTTGATACTATGAGACAGCACAAGCTGTATGCTAAGCTCTCTAAGTGTTCTTTTGCTCGTTCTCAAGTTGAGTATTTAGGCCATGTCATATCTAGTGAGGGTGTGGCCACTGATTCATCCAAGATCCAAGCAATGAGGGCCAACTCCTGTTACATTCAAGCAGTTGAGGGGTTTCTTGGGTTTGACAGGGTATTATCGTAAGTTTGTCTCAGGATATGGAATGGTACCTAAGCCATTGACAAATCTCCTCAAAAAGGATGCATTTGTGCGGACAGAAGCAACTCAAGAGGCATTCAAGCACCTGAAATTAGCTATGTGTGCAACTCCTGTGTTAGCAATGCCTGATTTCAAATTGCCATTCATCTTAGAAACTAATGCTAGTAGCAAGGGGGTGGGAGTTGTTCTCTCCCAAGCAGGTAGACCTATGGCTTATCTGAGCTAAGCCTTGTGTCCAAGGAATTTAAGCTTGTCCATATATGAGAAGGAGTATCTTGCAATCCTGCTGGCAGTATAGAAATGAAGACATTACTTGAAAGGACATCACTTCATTATCAAGACAGATCACCACAGCCTCAAGTACCTACTTGAGCAGAAGATAACTACTAAAGTGCAATGCAAGGGGCTCATGAAGATGTTGGGGTTGGATTATTCCATTGAGTACAGAAGTGGAAGGGAATATCTTGTAGCCGATGCTCTGTCTAGAAGCCAAGAAGAGGAGGATTCTGCTGTGTGCCATGCCATATCGTTAGCCTTGCCCTCTTGGATGGAAGAAGTGCAACAATCCTATGAAGGAGACAGCTTTGCTCAAGACAATATCACGGCCTTTAGTGTTAAACCTACATCACATGAGGAATTTGGTGTGACTGTCAGCAGTGGGGTGATAAGAATCAAAAGGAAAGTTTACATTGGTTCTGGAACTAATCTCAGGAAGCAAGTCATTCTAGCTTTCCATGCTTCAGCCTGGGGAGGTCATTCCAGAATTGACGGCACTTATCAGAAGTTGAAGCAATACTTCCATTGGGCAAGCATGAAGAGGAGTGTGGGAGATTGTGTGCAAGTATGGGGGGTGTGCCAGCAAACGAAGAGTGATCATGTTCCTTACCAAGAGCTACTTCAGCCTTTGCCTATTCCAGAAAGAGCTTGGCAGCACATAAGCATGGACTTCATAGAAGGGTTGCCTAAGTCAGAAGGGAAAGAGGTCATTTGGGTTGTGGTAGATTGCTTCACCAAGTTTGGACATTTTATTGGCCTTAGTCACCCCATTTCAGCTGCAAAACTTGCCAAATTGTTCTTGGACCACATCTATAAGCTTCATTGGTTGCCTCAATCCATCACATCTGATAGAGATAGGCTGTTTACCAGTAATTTTTGGAGGGAATTGTTCTATTTGCTTGGTTCCACACTCGCTTTAAGCTCTTCTTATCATCCACGGATAGATGCAGACTGAAAGGGTTAATCAATGTGTTGAGCAGTATTTGAGAGGCATGAGGTTTTCCCATCCCAAGCAGTGGCACAGGTGGCTTTCGTTGGCTGAGTATTGGTACAACACCCACGCTCATTCAACACTCAAAGCAACCCCCCTTCAAGGCACTCTATGGCTATGATCCACCTTCTCCAATGGATTTTCAAGGAGCTATTTCTACAGGAGCAGAAGTTAATGACTTGCAGGACCACAGGAGGTTGTTAATACAGCAGCTAAAGGACAACTTGCAATCGGCTCAATCAAGGATGAAATTTTTTGCTGATAGGAAAAGAACTGATAAGATTTTTGTTGTTGCTGACCATGTTTACTTGAAATTGCAACCCTACAGGCAATCTTATGTAGCAGTTCGCAAGAATGTAAAGCTCTGTGCTCGATATTTTGGCCCTTACAAGATATTGGAGAAGCTAGGAACTGTGGCTTACAGGCTAGAGTTGCCTCCTGACTCATGTGTGCATCCGGTATTTCATATTTCTCTCCTAAAGAAGCATGTAGCAGATGGCATGACCAGTTCTACAGCACCACCAGCAGCTTTTAACAATGGAATGCTTTTGTAAGAACCTATGGCTATCTTGGATTCTCGTATTGTGCAGCGGCAGGGTAAGAGCAAAGAGGAGGTGCTCATTCAATGGGCAAATTAGGACAACAAGAATGCTACTTGGGAGGAATTGAAGTTTCTCAAGACCCAATTTCCTTTATTTCATTCTTGAGGACAAGAATGTTCTTGAGGGGTGTGTATTGTTATGATCAAGGCTGGTTTTCAACTATTTTAGCTTGCTATCTTCGTGAATTGTTGTCTAATGCTGTAATTAGGGAATAAGGTTTGAATTGTGTTCTGATGTTGAAGGGTGGTTAGAGTTAGTTGGCTTGTTAGTCCTCAGTTTGGCGGCTACAGCGTGTGTTTTAGTTGGCTTGCTTATGTTCTTCTTATGTCTTAGCTTATCCTTCACTAGTATAAATAGCTAGATATTTCTTGTAATTGGAATTCATGAATGAAAATATCTTGATTCTCTCCCTCTCAACTCTAATTCTCTCTATTTCTCATCTCTTTCTTCTACTTATCATCTCAATTTCTTCTTTTATCTTAGGTTATGATTCAAGATTGATTTTGAATCATAACAAAGTATCCCACATAAACTTGAGTGAAAGAAAATCTAGAGAGAGATAATTTTCATGAATGCACTAGTTGTGATCCCTGCTCTCTCCATTTTCCTATTTTTTGGTAAAGAGAGAAATACTGATGACCTAGGAAGCACGGATATGGATATGGATACGAGATACGACACGATACCGATACGTCGACACGTAATTTTTCAAAAAACTAGGATACAACACCTTGGGGACACGTTACTTAAAAATTATGTATTTTCTTAGATATGAGTTATAAACTTAAAAAACAGAAAAACAAAATTATAATAGCTTAAGAAAAAAGCATAACTTAACTAAAATAGGACAAATTGAAGCATTTATAATTAACAAAAAAATTAACAGAGATTCAAGCAAATTCGCCACCGCTATTCTCTCTCTCTCTCCTTGACTTAATAGAGGTTTCTTTCTCCTTTTTTCATCACTCTCTCTCTCTCTTTCAAAGTGTACAAAACTATTTCTTTTACCAAAACAACTATAAAACATTTGAAAAATATTAGTTTATTTTTAAATTTTTAAATATAATTATATTAAAATTTATCCGTTTATTTTTTTCACCCTCAAATAAACCACAAGTGTTCATCCCTTTCTCTTAACTGAGAGCAAATTTACATGAAATGTAAACTAAAAACAATCAAATTGCAAGAGGAAGAGAAAGATTTGAAGTGCTTGAGTGGAGTTCTCAACAGCACCCATGAAAGAAAATTGAGGCTTTCATTATTTTCCTGAGAGTACAATTTTCATCAGAAGAAAGAATTAAAAACTAAAAAAAAACTGAAAAAATTAATACTAGGCAGTGATATATACAACTAATCGAAAACAGTTGGCAACAACTAGCAAAAATAAAATACTAATAAAACGATATATTGTAATCTCTCTCTCAAACTAGGGCAAAAGTCCCCAATTCATCAACCAAACCCCCCCCCCCCCCCCCCTTTCTCTCCTCTTCTCTCTCAAACAAAACCCTAGCCCCTGCCCTAGCCATGGCAAATTCCTCTGTAACTTCACCTCGAAACCCTAAATCCCTAACCCAAAACAATCGTAATTCACAACCCAATTCGACACCACAACCAGTAAACCCTAACCCTAACCCTAATTCGGCACCGCCACTCTTTTCTCCGCCGCCAATCAACAACCCTTACGGTGCTCTGCCGCCGCCTGCTACAGCGTCATTTCTGCCGATTTCGACCAATCAGTTTAGTCCTATCCAGCCGAACCCTAATCTTGGGGTGGCGCCGTCGATGGTGCCAGGCAAACGTATCAAGTACTTTTTTTCACGTATCGGAAGCGTGTCGGAAACGTGTCGGAGATTCAAAATTTTAAAAAAGAAGTATCGGATACTTTTTTCACGTATCAGGACGTATCGGAAGCGTGTCGGTGTTGAATACGTGTCGGACACCGATACTCTGGCCAAAAAAGAGCATCGGTGCTTCCTGGTTGATGACAATTGTTGAGAACACTACATGTGAGTCTATGCAGTAGAATCCCACATTGGAGTTATGAGAGTGAAGAGATCAATTTATAATTGTAGTGGGTTACTCCATCTATAGCCAATTGGTTTTAGATGGAACCTCACTTGGGCTTGTATGTGAATCTCGTAGGTTCCAACTCCGTGGGTCGGGCCTCAAGGCCTGGTGAAATTTAACACGGTATCAGAGCGGGTGGATGATCCCGGACTCTTGTTTGTCAACAACTTATTCTCAGGTGTATGGAGAGGTGGGTGTGTGCGGGTAGTGGTTTTTTGATTGGTTTGACATCTTGCATGTTATGTCTAATTATAAGGTTGATGGTGTATTTATGTTCAGAGGGCATTTTTAGATCTTTTAGCTTCTATGCCTAGGAAAGGTCCTTCACAGCAAGTTGAGTGGAAAGTTATGGATTAAGGTGTCTAGGGAATGAGGGTTGGATCCTGTGAGAATCATGTCATTAATATAGAGTAAAAAGCATACAATGTTAGTGTTGTTGCTACATAAGAAAAGGGAGGGGTCTGCCCGACAAAAAGTGAACCCAAGACTGTAAAGGAAGCTACCGAAACATTGCAACCAAGCCCTCGAAGCCTGTTTGAGGCCATAGAGGCTTTAAATAACCGACAGAAATGGTTTGGAAATTTGAGATGAATGAAACCCTTAGGCTGTCGTACATACACCTCTTCTTTAAGATGACCATGTAGGAATGCATTTTTCACGTCCAATTGTTGGATAAGCTAGGCATTGGTGATAGCAAGTGAAAGTATGAACCAAATGATGGAGGGTTCAACTACAAGGCTGAAAGCTTCCTTGAAATCAATCCCTTCACGTTGGTGGAACATTTGAGCCATAAGGCGAGCCTTGAAGCGATCAATGGAGCTGTCAGCTTTATACTTTAATTCTTCCAAGTACTTCCTATAAGATTCATGGATGGGTCATGGGGGACAAGGGCCCAAGTGTTATTTTGAAAAAGTGCATTAAATTCATTTGCCATTGCTTCTTGCCACTTGGGGTTCTTTATAACCTGAGAGTAACAAGTGGGTTCCTGAATTATAGTTATAGAAGAAAGGGAGATGTTTATTTTTGCGAATTCCACTATTAAGTTGAGTTTTCATACGATGAGTGTTGTGGTGGGAGTCCCAAAATTGGAGGTTCGAGTCTGGTAGTGAGAGTGCCGGGTACCGACACCTCGTCGGTTGTGGATGCAACCACCAAAGGTGGTGCAGCAGGTACAACGGTTCAGCGTCGATATTGGAGAAGCAACTTAGTGAGCCTAGCAGGCCTCAGGTCATGGTCAAAAGCAGTGCCCATAGGTTCTGCAGGTCTAGGCTAAGGTGTGGGTGCATGGCAAGGCCAGCACACGGTGGTCCCTTGGGGTTCAGGGAGGGTGGCGGACTGCGAAGTGGGTCCTGGAGGCAGGTGGGACCAGGGGGTGGGCTGTGAAGGTGACCCTGGTGGCAAGTGGGCCCCAATATGAGTGGTGAGGGGTCTGTCAGCATTAGCCGACTCTTCCATCAGCGGCGACACCCAAGGGTGGCGCGTGTCGATGGTGGGGTTGAGCTAGTGGGGTGTCAGGGATAGGTGGCGGCGACCCATGGGGGTCGTGCAGCCACTCAATACAGGTGCTCTGGCCAGGGAGAGAGTTGGGTGTATGGGGAGAAGATATGGGGAGGTCAATTACGGTTGCTGTAGACCTGGGAAAGGGAACCATATTAGGGTTTACAAGGTTATGATAGGGAAAGTTAGAGTCGTCAAATTAGACATGTCTATTAACGTAAACTCTTCCGATTTTAGGGTCTAAAAATTGATAACCTTTATAATGTGCTGCATAACCTAAAAAAATGCATCGCATGGACCGAGGGGCCAATTTATGAGGGGCACGTGGTGTGACGTTGGGGTAACAAGCACACCAAAAAACACAAAAATTTGAAAAGTCCGACATCTTTTTGAAAAGTTTTTCAAAAGGTGACTATTTGGCTAAGACTGGAGTAGGCAAGTGATTTATAGTAAAACAGGCAGTGCATGCCATATGATTCCACAATGAGTAAGAATGATTAGAATGTATAAGGAGTGTTTGTGCCATTTCAATAATATGCTGATGTTTTCGTTCCGCTACCTCATTTTGTTGAGGGGTACCGGGACACGAGAGTCGGAAGTGGATGCCATTTTGTTGACAAAGGGCATTCATTCGTTTATGGTCGAATTCACGCCCTTCATCACTTTGAAAGATTTTGATTTTAGTTCGAAATTGATTTTCGACAAGTGATTTAAGAGTTTCAGAAATTTCAAAGACATCATATATATATTTCATCGGATATAGCCAAGTAAATTGGGAAAGTCATCAACAAAAGTAACATAATACTTATTGCAAGAGGTAGATGATACCGGCGATTGCCATACATCGGAATGAATTAAATGCAATGGTGTGGTAAAAAAATGCAAAACACGTTGGAATGTAAACGATGGGACTTGCCCAAACAACATGACTGACAAATACCAGAAAAACGAAAACTGGGAATGAGTTTACGAGTACATAAGATGTCCATAACTGGGTACCCTAAGTGTCCTAATCGACGATGCCAAAGATCCCCGGATTGACTGTGGGCAATGAGACCAAGTGTGGCGAAAAGCTATAAAGTGGTCCATTACTGCGAACCCAAAGTATAGGGATCCCCCTGTAGCCTTGTCCTTTACAGAAAAAAAATTGGAGCCAAACTCAAGGCAACAATTATTGTCGTGATGGAGACGTTTAATAGAAAGCAAATTGAGTGTTAATTTGGGAACAACCATGACACTTTTAAGGTGTAAGGTCTATTTTTAGTTTTGGTAATTAAGGAACCAACATGTGACACAGGTAATAATAAACCATCTCCAACTAAAACACTTTTATGACTGTTATAAGGAAGAGGGTTATAGACGATACCCAAGTTAAGTGTCATGTGATTGGAAGCTTCGAAGTCAAGGTACCAATTGTAGTCTTGGGAGTCACTTAGAGTCATGGCAGCAAAAGAAATGAGACAAATCCGGGAAGGTAAGTCTAATCAAAGCGATGAGCACATGAAATTGCACTATGGCCTGACTGCTTGCAAATTTGGCAAAGATGAGGGCCGGGACTAAGAACACCCGGCATATGGTTCGATGGAGGTCCAAGGACACAGTGGGGATCGGTTGGGGGGACCATGGTGACCCGATTGGTACTATTGATTTTGTCCACCAAAACGGCCCACTCGATTGCCACGGCGGCCGTGATTTTGGCCTTTATTACCTCATCCGCAACCACCTTAACCCTGATTGCGTCCTTGAGATCCTATACCTACAGCAACTAAAGCAAGAGTTTGTTTATAGGCTTACGACTTTGGTAGCAGTTTTTAGCGCCTTCCTCATTCGAAGTGTCGTTTTTAGTACTTCAAAGTCAGGGGTGGGGCAGTTATTTCGAATGAGGGTCCCAAAAGCAGCATACTCAATTGGAAGGCCCGATAGGGCATAGTGAACGAGTTTTCTATTCGAAATGGGTGAGTCTATGGAAGCTAACTCATCAGCTATGGATTATAATTCAGAGAGGTAAGTTTCCATAGTTTTTCAATCTTTTCTAAGGATAACAATTTGAGTTCTTGATTCGAATTCCTTGGCCATAAAATGATCTCGGAATCGCTTGACAAGGGCATCCCAAATAGCTTTTGAATTGGGTTGACCGACAATGTCATTTATGAGAGGTCGAGAGAGGGTGGCAGCTATACACGAGCATAAGCTTTGGTCTGTCCTAACCCAGTTCAATTGTCCAGGGTTAGGGTAACAGGTCCCATCATGATAAGTGAGAGTGGCCAGGGGTAAGGGTAAATACCATCTATGTAACCCATCAATTGGTGGGCAGTTAAAAGTATAAAGAATCATTCTCTCCAAGCAAGGTAATCAATGGTATTTTCAAGTTTGATATTTATTATATTAGATATACTTGATAAAGGAAGAAGTAAAGGAATATTATAGTAATTAGGGTTGTGGGTGACAGGGCATAGGCAGGGTTGCGGTAAAGCCATGGTGCCCGACACACCAGCACCACCGACATCGAGCCCTACACCTTCACTGCCCAGACAGCTAGGGTTGGTTGGTGCTGGGTTTCCGACATCGAGAGAGGACGCACCATGGGGTGCACCACCCAAGGGCAGGTTGGCAATGATATGTGAGCCGGGGGGTGGACGAGTGTTATTTGATGGTAAAGGGAAGGGAGTAGAGTATGGTGAATGCCCGAGCCAAGAAATTGAGAAAACTATGGCCTCACGGGGCACCGGAGATGGCCACACCAGCTTTCGTTAGTCCGTTGAGAAATAAACTTGAGGATAATGTCCCCATATAGGAGAGATCGGGCATCTCCATAGTGTGGGATGTCATCCTCCCACTCAAATGACCAGCAGCATGAGAGGAGCGGTGATCGATGGGGGGGGGGGGGGGGGGGGGGGGGGGGGAGGAATGGGGGAGGAGGGGGAGATTAGGGTTGTCAGCTATCATAAGTTAATTTTAAAAACTTAAAGTAAAAGAATATAATAACAAAATAGAGAACTCGTAAAAAGAAATGCCGGAAAAAAAAAAAAAAAAAAAAGAGGAACGAAAAAGAAAGAGAGGCTCTGATACCATGTGAAATAGCAAAGGCTAGACATATGTATACATACATATGTACGTGTGTGTGTATATATACATATATACGCGTGTGTGTGTGTGTATAATACCTATGTACATATGTATACATACGTATGTACACATATGTACATATGTACATACGTATACATACATATGCACATACGTATACATATGTATATAAAGGGAGAAGCGTTTTAAACCCTAGTTTCTCCTGTATTTCCCCCTTCCAATCGACCCCCCCCCCCCCCCCCCCCCCCACAAAAAAAAATTCAAGCACCAACCATTATTCCCGATTCCCCTCTCCTTTGATAGATTTTCGAAGCTAGATGCAAGCTAGAATTTCGGATAATGAATTAGAAGATAATGAAGGTAGGTATACCACTCCCAACAACCCCCCCCCCCAACTTGAGTGCAAAATATGAAAATAGTTTTATATAATTTGATGTATAAGACTATAATTAAGCAATTTATTATTTTACTGAAGTAGGGTCAAGCATATATGCTTGATTGATTATATGATTACCACTATTACAAATTGATATTATATTGATTTATACATTGATTTGACGATAGAATATTTGATTTTCGAAAAAATTTGTACTTTTGATATTGTGGATGATATTATTGAGAACTTGTTATCGGAATTGAAAGGTCCATCGACTATAGAATGTGACCTAAAAGAGCCTGTGTGGCCGATAAATTGAATGTGATATTGATTCGAATGTGAATTATGCGAAAGTTGATCTGTGGCCCTATCGCGAGATATAATACCGGCCATAGTCTCTAATTGACTTGTGAGTTAAACCGAGGAACTTCTGTAAAATAAATTATAATATAAAGTGATGTTTTTTTAACTCTTGTTATATGATTATCGAGGATAAATTGGACTTCCTTGTTTACATTAGGTTTCTCCCTTTTCCTATTTTAAAAAATATGTTCGATCCAGGAAGGGTATGTGGTGTACTTGCTGAGCGTGTTGTTTGCTCACTCCTTTCCACCACTTTTCGGATTCCTAGTTTGTGACGGTACCAAAGGGATGAGGACGGCAAAGTTGCATCCTGTTTCAAGAATTATTTTAGTTTCGTAGTTTTAGATATTAAATAAATTCCATAGCGGGATGTTATGGACTATTTGACATATTGTAATTTGACCTTCATACTATTGGTTTTAATTGTTAATATTGATGTTATTTGAAATTCAATGTACTATATTTCATGGAATGGAATTAGAGTCCCATTTACTAAACTCTGACAACTCCCCCCCCCCCCCCCCCCCCTTCCCTCTCCTCGCTGAAACCCTCAACGGGTCTCTGAATAGGCCCCTACCCCCTCTCACGTCTCGTCGGCCTCCTCGCCAACGCTACCAAACCTCCCCCACCGATGACACCACTGAGACGGTGACACCGCACCACCGGCTACAACGACACACGCCGCCACCACCACCACTGACCCCCTCAACCCCTGGCCCAAAGCCCTCACCAATACCACCCTTACACCTTCATCTCTCCCCTGCCCCACTTTTGAAACCACCCCCCCCCCCCCCCCCCCCCGGGGCCACCACGACCAGCAGGACCTCACCAATACCACCCTTACACCATCTGTCCCCTACCCCACTTTCAAACCCCCCGGCCACCACCACTAGCTCACGTCCACCCCGTGACCACCACCTCTGACCACCCCCCAAACGCAAACTCCAGCCTTAACTCTAACCCAATCAAACCACTAGGTACCCCAAAACTAACACAAAACCTGACCCTAACACATTTCACAGCCAAGCCTAGCCCTACCAACTCCAAACCTAACCTAACACCAAAACCCGAGCATAACCTAACACCGCAACCACTACAGCCTCACTCCACGGCTCGCAGCTAGCCTGTACTAGGTAAGCAATAGCCGATTGATCCCAAGTTAGACTCCTCCTCCTCGTAACTATATGCTAAGGACGTTGGGTATTATTTGATTTCTCCTTTCTCCTTGAACTCCGTGATCTTGATTGTTGTTGCTATTGCTATTACTGTGTCAACTATGCCCTTATATATCCTGTGATTGTATGCGTGTTTACTCGTGCCTGTTGACAGCTTAGTTTATGAACTCTTCTGCTTATGGAGCTCAAAACTTGAGGCCATCTTCAAAGGGTTTGGGGAGGGGACGGACCAGTCGACTCGTTGAGGGAAGCCTGTGATTTGGGACATTAAAGTATTGTCACATCAACGAAGAAGAGTTTTTAGGTGGCCTAAGTGATGATGAAGAGAAAGATCAACATCCTGTGCCTTCAAGAGACTAGATGGGGTGGGCACAAAAGCAAGGGATGTGTTAGGATAAAAAATATGGTATGCGGGCCAAGTCAGGGGGAGGAATGGAATGGGATATTATTATAGATAGCCACTTTAAGGACAAAGTAGTGGGGGGTGACTAGGATTAGCGATAGGATCATTGGCTTCAGGTTGGTTCTAGATGGGGGAGATATTGGACATTATAAGTGCCTATGCACCACAAAGTGGGCAGACAGAGCACGAGCAAGCTAGATTCTGGGAGGACTTAGACTTAACAATGCAAGGCATACCCCAGAGCAAACAAGTAGTAATTGGTGGTGACTTCAATGGGCATGTGGGAGCAAACATAGACAACTATGCATCCTACCATAGAGGCTTTGGTTTTGGAACTAAGAATTATGAGGGTAAGGCCCTGTTAGACTTTGTCGTCACTTATGAGTTAACGGTTGCCAACACCTTCAGAAAATGTGAGGAGCACATCATCAAGTATTGAAGCGGTGTAGCAAAGACTCAGATTGACTACATACTACTAAGGAAGAGGGCTCAAAAAGACTGCAGGGATTGCAAGGTTATCCCCAGGGAAGACCTCTCAACACAGCACAAGGTATTGTGTGCTGATGTCAAGGCCAAGAGAAGGGCAAAGAGAACCATGAAACCAGCACATCCACACACTCGTTGGAGGGACCTGAAGGGGGGCAAGTTTGAAGTCTTTAAGGAAACAGTTGAGGCTGAGCTTGGGGGAGACTGTGAGGGAAATTTGAACCACGGTGGAACCAAGTGGCCTAAAAGACAAAGGTGTGGCATGCGAAGTGCAAGGCGTGTCAAAGGGTGGGGCACCAAACAACAGAGAGACCTGATGGTGATGCAGGGAGGCTCAAGAGAAGATTAAGGCAAAACGAGACTGCTTCAAGGAGTGAGATCGAAATGGAGACAAGGACAAGAGGCAACAGTATAAACAAGCCAAGAAGGAAGCAAAGATAGCAGTAAGAGATGCACAATCTAACGCCTACGAGGATTTCTACA